>CM076572.1:1429214342-1429814342 GCA_034641835.2 Pinus albicaulis
TGTGGTGCAAATCTCATGCACAAATGATGTCGCCACTGATAGCTAACTCCACCCTTTCATCTACCTCTTTCACTGGTCTCCACTGAACTGATCATGCACTGTAGTGAACTAATGTGTTCTTGAGTTGAATAATGAGTTACTAATTAATGAATTAAATAATATTTAATTCACTCCACTCATTACTAGTTGATTAGCTAGTTAAACTAATCTCAACTAGTTCAACTAAGTTAAACCGAACACAACTCCACCAACTGTCTCATCAACTCCACCAAACTTCTGCCACTGAAGTCCTAACCGAAGTCAACCATGCATGAGCTCACCAAACCCTTAGGAATAGCATAATTCCTCTGTCGTATGCATGAGCCACTTCTGTAGCTCGAACTGAAGTGCTCCAAGAGAGTAACCTGAAGTTTAGAGTCCAAATATTATTAAGGGTAAATAATATTTGACTTCCCTATTTTTAGGATAGGCAGTCTAAAAATAGACTTCGACCTATAGGTCCAAAAAATAAAGGTCCATCTATTTTTACCAACATGACCAATACTCCAAGAATAACATACTGCAATCCCCGGACCATGCTCCATATGTCTAAAAATAGACATAGTCTAAAAATAGATTTTTGCGCCAGAATTTGCCTGCGGGCCCACTTAGTGAAGGCGACTTCATTTCACTAAGCTCCATCATCTTGCTGCATTCTCAACATTGGAAATATGGAAAAGAGACGGGGAGCTATTTGTATCTCAGGGAAAGTATGCCAACGACATTCTAAGGAAGTTCCACATGGAGGGCAACAAATCCATGGAGACTGCTCTAGCAGGAAACTGGAGGAAGGGGGATGCTATTGTTTACAGGACTAGACATATAATACATAGTTAACCAGCTTAGTCAAGCTATGGTTAAGGATACCAAGCTATTTTGGAAGGAAAGCAAGCATGTGTTGAGATCCCTCAGAGGCACTATAGAGTATGGATTATGGTAGAGACAAACAGGGATTGAAGCTTCAAGGATTTACCAATGAATATTGGGAAGGGAATCCATCTGACTGGAAGAACTCATCAGGGGGAATCTTCAGCATATGATCAACAACAGTTTCCTGGTACAACAGGAAACAAAGATCAGTTGCACTCAGTTCAACAAAGGTAGAGTACATGGTGGCAACTCAAGCAGCATGTGAGGTCATATGGATGAGTAAGATACTTGTTGGTTTGTTTGGTCAACAGATGGATCTGAAAATGATACAATGTGATAACCAGAGTTGCATCAACCTCTCATTTAATCTATTTTTTCATGACAAGTCCGAGGATATTGATATCTGGTATCACCATCTCAGATATTATGTGCAATGGCGCATTATATCATTAGAGTACATTCCCACAGAGAAGCAGGATGCAGACATCTTGACGAAGGCACTGGAAATATGAAAATTTGAATTCTATAGAGGCAGGATCAAGGTAGCAGATAATCCCTTTCTTGTTGAGAGGGAGTGTTTAAATGGAAACAAGAAATGGCACCCATGGGGCTTCTGATTTAATTTTCCCTTAATTAAATTGGAAGAGAAATTGTAATTCCATCACATGACAACATGTATTAGTTAACTTAGTCATAATGACTAAGTTAGCTTAGGAAATTCGATTTGAGGGTCTGATAGGAGGCATGTAGAGTTCTCCCATGATTTTAGGGGGTCCAATTACAGTTATTTGTGAGTTGTAATTAGTTAACTCAATTAATTGAGTTAAAATCAGTTTAAATCGTTCTAACTTAGAGATGAGCTAGTGACAAGTCCAGTGACTTAAATATGTTTTAAT
This sequence comes from Pinus albicaulis, assembly GCA_034641835.2. Taxonomy (NCBI): domain Eukaryota; kingdom Viridiplantae; phylum Streptophyta; class Pinopsida; order Pinales; family Pinaceae; genus Pinus; species Pinus albicaulis. The sequence continues at coordinate 1,429,216,148 of CM076572.1, forward strand.
TCGCAATGAGTGATCAATCAATTAATTGATAATTCACTACAAATAGTTGTTGCATGTCAGTTCTAAGGAAGGCCCAGTTGGGATTGGGGTTAAAGGGAAGATAACTATCAGTTATACTATTAGAAAATTGTACAGGTCATGCATGAGGTCACCAAAAGGCCTTGGAAGGATTGCATAATAATTAATTGGGAATTTTCTAATTAATAGGGACTCGATTAGCCTAAGAATACGTAAGCAAGGCTCGACAAATAGGGGTTGAGAATTGGTTAAGTATTAGACTGATTTTTCCTAGATCAGAGTGAGACAATCAGCAGAGTGAAAAGGTTTCTTAGTGAGAGGAATAACATTGTATTGTTTAATGATCTTGACCATATGAAATATACAGATATCAGTATTTTGAACAATTGTTTTCCCTAGATACATCTTGTGTTGTGCGATTTTTTATTTCTTTCTCTTACTTGTTATGTGATTGTGCAATTGAATTTTGTTTCCACAAATTGTAGAAGGATTAAATATTTTTTTCTAGTACATTACAAGATCAGATTGAATCTCGTTGTTAGATTTTCTACAAGTATATTATGTATTGTTAACTATTTTTGGTGATATAGAAAGATATGAAGAATCAATGTGGGTAGAAACTAGAAAAAAATGGGACCAAGGCATCAAAGAGGATATGAAATCTTTGGTATGTAACCAAAATTGAGAATTTCTTTTGTTGTCTACAGGAAAAATAACTTTGCAGAATAAATGGATTTATAGGTTGAAGGGAAAAAAATGGAAAAAAAAAGATGTACTAGGCCAAACTTATTGTAAATGGATTTGCATAGAAGAAAGGTTTGGATTTTGATGAAATATTTTCTCATGTTTTAAATTAGATTCAATTAGAAATACTTTAAGTTTGGTGTTAATAATATTTGATTCATGTACAGTTATATGTAAAGACAAATTTTCTCCATGGGAACTTGGAAGAAGATATTTATATGCAGTAGCCATAGGGATATGAGATTAAAGGGAAGGAGAACTTAGTGTGCAGACTGAAAAAAAAATAAAATTGTATGGTTTAAAGTAAGCTCCAAGGTAGTGGTATTTCAAGGTTGACAAGTTTATGACATAACCAGGTTATAGAAGATTTCAATCTAACCATTTTGTTTATTTTAAGAGACTAGATAATGGCAACTATAATATCTTGTTATTGCATGTAAATGACATGTTTGTTGCAAAGTCTAACATGCATGATATAAATGTGCTCAAAATAAATTAGCTAATTCATTTGCTATGAAAAAATTGGGTGTTGAAAAACAAATCCTTGGTATGAGAATAACAAGAGACAAGAAAAAGGTCTTGAAATGATTTAAAATAAAGGATGCAAAACTTATTAGTGTTGAAAATTGTAACTATGTTCAGTCTTCATTACGATGTAACTGTAATCATGAAATTGTATATTATTTATAAAGAAAGAAATAGAAAGAAAAATAAATTATATTTTATTTTTGGAGTATGGATTTCATACTCAAGTTTGAGTCAAAAGCATGTTCTTTGTGATTTTAGGTCTTCTAGGTCTTTCTAGGTCTTTCTAGGATAAAGAATAACCTTGGCCATGTGTCATAGTCCCATTTGGACCCATTGTAATGAAGATAAATATTTATTTTGTCAAGAAAAATCCATGGATAAGTCCAAGACCAAGTCATCCCAAGAGAAAGATCAAGGTAGCCTAAAGGAGGGCTATTAGACCTCTCAAGAAGGCTATAAATACAAAGGAGCTCGATCTCATTTGGACACTCAAATCAAGTAAGTTCAGTCTTCAATAGTGAAGAAGGAAAAGAGTAGCTGGGAGGATGAAGAGAAGGAGCTAAAGTCGAAGTTTTCCAAAGGATATATATTTTCCTTATCTCGCTAGGGTTTATGAAGCTACCATTTGTAGGAGGTCGAAATTCTATAGCAGTTATAGGAGGCAGAAATTGTAGGGACAAAAATATATTGCAGGGGTCGATGTTGCAGTAGCAGTGTAGCAATATCAAAGTTCTTGAATTTGTCTCAAGGAAGATCTTGCTAGGGGTTGGCTTGGGGCTTGGACGGTTTGACGACTTTGGTCTTTGGGTCTTGGAAGTCTCTTTTGTAAGCAAATTTTAAAGAAGAAGAGAAGCATTATTTTTTTTGTTTCTCCCTTGGAGAGGTTTTCCCCTGGCTTGGAGCCTATATCTTGTGTACTTTGTCTCTTTGTGAATTTCATTATTTTGATAATTGTTTAATGAACAAAACTAAGTAATGAAGAATCTACTAACATCACAAGTAACTATCATGATGAGGAAAATAAGTTCTAATCTACAAGTCTCCATATTTTCTAACATGGGATCAGAGCTAAGGTGTGAGAAGGATACTGAAGATCACATATTTGTTGGCACTATGAAAACGAATATAAGAAAGGGTTTCAAGTTTCTTGGAAGTATTGCAACATCTATCAAGAATTTTCTATTGAAGATCATCTCCAAAGCTCACAAAGGAATTAGAAGATGGAATTTTGTTGTTTTCTTTATCTGACAAATTCAAGGAAGAGAATGTATGAGTTATTGACAGTGGTGCCTCAAAACATATGGCAGGAGAATGCAGTTAACTCCAAACCATATCTAAGGGAAACTCATCTCACTCTATCGAACTTGGAGACAAGAATAGTTATCCAATGAAAGACATTGGATCTACATCATTGGTGCTTGAGTTAGGTGGAAGTATTCACCTCAACAACATTTTATATGTTCTAGGTTTGAAGAAAAAATTAGTTTCTATTTATTTTCTAGAGGATAAGGGTGATACAGTTGCTTTTTTTGATGGCAAGGTTTTGGTTTGGGGTAAGGGATTTAGTATTAATGAAGCAAGGGTGATTGGGATTCATGATAAGACATTGTATAGACTCTATACACCCCTAGCTCAAGCCTTATGTTGGCAATATGATGCAATGTGTTGTCCTTGATGGCAACCTACTTGATGAAGTTGTCCTTGATGGAAACTGACTTGATGAGTTGTCTTTGGATAGCAACCTATTTTTTAATGATGTAAATTTGATGTATCTACAGAGCAGTTCAGAAGTAACAAAGAAAAAAATTCCAATAAGTGCCAGAGTAATGATGAATAAGATATGTCACAAAGCATACGCGGGTTTGTAAAGGCAAAGTAGCATATGTACGCGTAAAAGTACGTACCAAGTAGCGTATGCCTATTTGCGCTCTAAATTTATAAAACCAGGGGACATGACCATAGTATTGGCCCACAGTATTGAGCGCTGGATTATCTATTTGATCCCATCCAGGAATACCATCAATGGTTAAGTGGTTTTGACTCATGGTATTGATAAAGGCTAAAACTATATAAGGAGAAGAGGATCATAGTGCAATGAGTGCAAAAAAAAAAAAAAACTATTGAGGAATAAATCTCTTTGAGAGATATCTGCATGGTTGAACTTTGTTTCCGATAGATCTAAATTTATGATGCACCCATGGATATGATGAAGGTTCAAGATCTCTAGATCTAGAAATGATGAATCTCTAGGCTGATCTGCAAAAGAAATGATGAAGAACTAGCGCAAGTCTGTTGATGATAATGAAGAAATCTGGGTAAGTTTATAGATCTGGTATATTTTGCAAAGTCTACCATTTACAGATCTATACGCTAGTTTGTCTTGGTAAAAGCGCGTGTATACGCAAGTTCTCTTAATAAAAAGCGCACATGGAAGTTAGGGTTTCTGAAGCTTATTTACAGATATTACTTCTGTGATTTCTGTTTTCTCTCTGCTGTCGGTCAATGAAGTCTTCTTGAAGTTCTGGGTTGATTGAATATGGAGTATGCTGCTGATTTGATAATGAACAAATCTAATCACTGATTGAGAAAACATGATGAAGGATGAGTGACTATCTAAATAGTTTTGCATTGTTGACAGATTGTCTGAATTGAAAGTTCCAGATCTGAATATGAGTCTAAACAGATTCTGAAAGAAAGCATACGCTAGTTGGTGAAAAGAAAAGCGCGTGCATATGCGGAAACTGTGAAGAAAAGTCACGTATTATTTCAAGAATATAAAAAACTAGAATGCACTGAAGCATACATAGGTTGGTGTGCATGCAAGGGTTGTTGATGAATAAATTTTTCTAAGGAATATCTGCATGGATGAACTCTGTTATTAATTGATAAATTTGAATCTATGATGCACCCATGGATATAATGATGGTTCAAGATATCTATATCTGATGATGATGAATCTCTAGAATGACCTACTGAAGGAATGATGAAGAATTGGCACAAGTCTGTTGAAGAAAATGAATAAATCTGGGTAAGTTTTATAGATCTGGTTTGTTCTGCAAAATTTTCAATTACAAATCTATACGCTAGTTGGTGTGCAGAAAACCGTGTATATATGTGGGTCTGTTTCATGAAAAGTGCGTATGGAAGTAAGGGTTTCTGAAGAATAAAATACACAGAAGTATACATGAGTTTATTTGTAGGAAAGCACATATGCACGCTACTTCAGTGAAGCAAAGTAGCGTATGTTATTTGAATCAATGATTGTTCACGGTTGAGTCTGTATCTGCATATCTATTCTGAAGTCTGGGTATTGAATGAATACTTCACTCTGAAGTATATCTGCATGGAATGGGTTACATTTTAATGATAGATCTGAATTAATAATGCACCTATGAATAAAAGGATGGATCAGGATCTCTAGACCTGAAATGACTATGTATTTTCAAGATCTGTTTATGGAAAGTTTAGATCTTTGATCGGACGAATGTTTGCTGAAGTGAAGGGTAAGATCTGATCTATTTATCTGGTCTGAAGAGTTGCGTAGCCCTGCAATGTTTGCAGATATATACACAGATTCGTCGCAGTGAAAGCACGTATATACGCGAGTTAGGTTCAGCAAAAGTGCGTATGGAATGTAAGGTCAATACTGAAATAGTTGCAGATATATACACAGGTTTGTCTCTGTGAAAGCGAGTATATACGCGGGTTCAGTGAAGTAAAAGCGCGTATGGAATCTAGGGTTTTGATGAATTGTGCAGAAGGAAATCTCTGATCTATTTTGCTGTATTACTGTTGTCTGTCAATGATGTCTTCATACAGATTTGAGTTGTTTGAATACTGATTATGATGCTAGTTGATTATGATTAAATATCAGTGTTGGTTAATTGATTGGTGATTCAATGAATGAATTGATGGAGTTATAAGTTTCAGTTTGATGTTCTTTGAGCTTAAATGTGTGGAGTGTGTCCAGTCTGAAAATCTGATGAAAAGAGGCCTACAAGTTGTGTTATGTGGAAGCTGTTGGATCCAATATGAAAATTGATGAAACGTGGTCCATGATGGAGCTGACGGTCGAATCCTTTAGTGAGGGGGTTGTAGCTCCCTTCTAGGAGTGGCTGGTAAACGAGATCAGGGGATAGTAGCTCCCTTCTAGGAGTGGTTGGTAAATGAGATAAGGGGCCAGGAGTGGCTGGTAAATGAGATCAGGGGGTTGAAGCTCCCTTCCAGTAGTAGGGGAGAATGAGAGAAGGTTGCAACCTTCTGTAGGTGGGTGCCTGCGTGCTAGTATGAGTCTGCACCAGTACATGGTTGTAAGAAGTTTTCTTTATAATAAATATTGAAGATAGAGACGACGACAGTGGTGGTTTTCTCCCAAATTGGGTTTCCACCTTAAACCCTGGTGTTCATGTGTGTTTCTTATGTGTGATGATTTATTTTGTTCTTACTGCACATGTTTACTGCTTACTAAACATCTGATGAATGAATGATGCAATGATCTAAGTAAAGAATTATCTGCATAATAAGATCTCTGGACATACGCAAGTTTTCTTAAAGATATCTGTGTATATACACGAGTTGGGTTAATTAAAGTCGCGTATAGAATTCTGTAAAGAAAAAATAAAATTCTTGAGTAAGCTCTAAATACTGATTCAACCCCCCCCCCCCCTCTCAGTATTTTTCCCAACAATTGGTATCAGAGCAGGTTCTTCTGAAGGAGCTTTATCACTTGAAGGAGATCTGTCACAATGGGAAGGAAGCAAAAGAAGAAGGCTACTCAAAGAAAGAAGATATCTCAGAAAACATGTACAACAGAAAATGAAGAAGATGAAACAGGTATTGATTGTTGTTCTTTTGATTCACTTTCTTATGCATGCAATGGTGAAGATAGTGAAAACCAAAGTGAAAGTAATGTTATGGATCTAGAAGCAGTAATTGCAAATCTCAAGAGTAAAGTAGAAGATCAACAAGATTATTTAATGAGAGGGAATCTATCTACAAAGATATTATCTCTAGAATGAATGAACAGATAAACAAGTATCAAAGGTTGTATGATGACGTAACTAATCACAGTGAAGGACTTGAAGTAGAAATCATCTCTCTCAAAGCAGATCCCAAAACATCAAATAAGAAGAATGAAGAACTTCTACAATCATTTGAAGAAGAAGGACTTGAAGCAAAAATCATCTCACTCAAAGAAGATCTAGAAACATCAAATAAGAAGAATGAAGAACTTCTACAATCATTTGAAGAACAAGAAAATGGGTTGAAAGAACAGATTCTAAAATTGAATGAACAAGTAGAAGAAGGAAGCAGGGTCAAATAAAGTATGAATAATCAATGCCAAAAATTGGAGGTTGAGATAAGCATTTTAAAAGGCAAATTAGAAGAAAAGGATAAAATCTTGAGGTTTCAAGATAGTACTAATATTCTGGATAATATTCTTAGTAGTCAAAGGTCTCCCTCGATTAAATTTGGTCTTGGTTTTCAAGAAACTATGAAAGGAGAATCTATTTCACAAGACAAAGCCAAAGATTCAAAGGATATCAATGCAAAACCTGAAGTGTTTAAAGAGACAAAAATGCAACCAACAATCATGAATTCTCAAAGGAAATCATTTTCTCCTAGATATAGAAGTATCAATAATGTTGAATGCTTTATATGTCATAATTATGGACATGTTGTAGCCAAGTGCAGAAGCAAATTGTTTCGGTCAAAGACAGATAGACACTACACAGAAAGACAGTCAGCTCCCAGGTACTCAGGTTTCTTTAAGGGATATTGTTTTTCATGTAGCAATTTTGGTCATAACGCAGTTGAGTGCAATAGAAAAAAGATTAGAAAAACATATTATGATCCCTATGCTCCCTTTTCTGGTCACATAAGATGTTATGCTTGTAACAAGTATGGGCATGTAGAAAAAGAATGCAGATTAAGTATGATGAACAGATCTAAGAAATTGGAAAATTTCCAGCAAAGCTGGAAAAAGAAGAAGCTCCAGTAAAAAATGTAAGGAATATTGACCCTACTGTAGTCATCTGCTTCTAAAGTTTACTTCTCATAATGACTACAGGAGTGATGTAAGATACATTATAGGAATCAGTAATGTATCATCACAGGGGGAGAAATATATGGTGATTCCCATGGTTGGTTTGGTAATCCTAGTTGTGTTTATTTCTGACAGTGCATCTGATGTGACAAGAGAAGATAGGTACAGGTGGTACAAATTCAGGGGGAGATGAAGTTGTGAAATTTTTCTGTATTTCACTTTCTATATGCGAGTTTGATGAACTAAAGCCGCGTATACACGCGAGTTCCTTTGGAAACAATTGCGTATGTTTTTCTCTGATAAGAAAAACAGTGAATCAGACTCAAGATCGGTTTCTGATAGGTTGCTGACAGTTGTAATATTCTTGATCTAATGTTGATGGTTTCAGTCTGCTGATATGATATGGTAATACTTGACTATGAACATGTAACACCGGTTCAGGGGGAGCATTAGCCCAACTACTAAAGTTGCATTGTTGGCATTGTGTTTTCTTATTCTTGTGATGCTCATGTTAGAATGATGTTATGATACATAGATTTCTTATGATGAGATTATGGATGAGCCTTGATCGCGTTTTGCAGAAGAGTATCTTTATTTTCACATGTGGATTTGATGCAAGTCTAATGATTTAGATATAAGGACAAAACATGTAGATTTTGCTGTTGATGAACATCATGATTATAAAAGACCTTGGTAATAACAGATGTCATGGATGATTACTTGATACATATTGACTATGATGAAGTTGTTCCGGTATGAAAATTATTCTTGGAAAGAATATGATGTTGCTACAAAGATCCTGATGTTGGTTACTGATGTGCTTATGCTACAACTGTTGGATGACACTTGAAAACATGGATACATTGTCTTATCTTTCTTCTTAGATATTGTTGATACAAGTCTATGGTGCTTTCTCATATGGTGCCACTCTACTCTATTTCATGATGATTCCCACATATGTTTCTACAAAGGGGAAATGGAAATTTCACCTTGATAAAGATAAGAGATTGAGTTTATAGCTGATTTCTACAGAAAGATACTATGATGCTCGAATCATGGACCCGGTCACAGGTTTATGATATTGAACTTTATTGATAGACAAGGATTGGTGCTGATGGGTACATCTACGGTTATGAGGAAACACCAACAACAAATGAATATGATGGTGATGTATATCTTCCTGCATAAAATAGCAACAATATAGAAGGTGAACCCAATGAAGTAACAGAAGAAGATCTATCTGAAAAGGCTCCATCCAGTGCAACAAGCAACCAATGGCATATTTTTATCTCAAGCAAAATATCTCAAAGAATCCAGGGAAGCATTCGAATATCTTAGACAAAAGCTGGGAGTTGTCTCTGTCACTCAGAAGATAATATCTGCTTAAATTCAGAAGATTAAATTGGATATGCGGATTTCATAAAGGATAGTCACGTATATACGCGAGTTTATATACAAAAAACCGTGTATGGGTTTTTGTTGGCATATTTTCTGGGTCAGCATTTTCAAAACAGTTGCGGTGCTGTTGGGTATCTTTGGTGATGTTCCAACGCTTACATTTATGTTTTCATTCTCTGATATTTGATGAAGATGCCTTGATGATTTGTTGTTGAAAGTGTTCAAGATGCACAAGCTAAGGGGGAGCTTTGGTCATATGGAAAGGATGCATTGTTGGCATTCTAATTATTTTTTGTGGTCTGATCTCATGCTTGAGATTCTTTGGTCTTGATTGTATAAGTTATTTCTATAATTTGATGAAAAGGTCATGTTAATACCTATGATGTAAAATTGTAATATTCAGTCATGTAAGGACTTGTTCAAATTTGTAAACCCACTTGGTTGGGTAGTTGAGTCAAATATGTAAATCCACTTGGTTGGATCATTGATGTAAGTATGAGTCCTTGGTGATAGGATGAGTTATAGAGTCATGTACTTCATTGAAAAATATGTTTTGAAAATTCAGCATAAACTTAGGGGGAGCGTGATACCTTCAGTGCACATCAGATCTACAGGTTGGTTTTGATCCGCCCTTTGCCCTTGATGTCAAAGGGGGAGAATATTATGTATTATGGTGTTTGAATAATGGTGATTTCAGTATCAAACACCATCATGGTTGCCATCAAGTCCAAAGGGGGAGATTGTTGGCAATATGATGCAATGTGTTGTCCTTGATGGCAACCTACTTGATGAAGTTGTCCTTGATGGAAACTGACTTGATGAGTTGTCTTTGGATAGCAACCCATTTGTTAATGATGTAAATCTGATGTATCTACAGAGCAGTTCAGAAGTAACAAAGAAAGAAATTCCAGTAAGTGCCAGAGTAATGATGAATAAGATATGTCACAAAGCATACGCGGGTTTGTAAAGGCAAAGTAGCGTATGTACGCGTAAAAGTATGTACCAAGTAGCGTGTGCCTATTTTCGCTCTAAATTTATAAAACCAGGGGACATGACCATGGTATTGGCCCACAATATTGAGTGTTGGATTATCTATTTGATCCCATCCAGGAATACCATCAGCGGTTAAGTGGTTTTGGCTCATGGTATTGATAAAGGCTAAAACTATGTAAGGAGAAGAGGATCATAGTGCAATGAGTACAAAAAAAAAAACTATTGAGGAATAAATCTCTTTGAGAGATATCTGCATGGTTGAACTCTGTTTTTGATAGATCTAAATTTATGATGCACCCATGGATATGATGAAGGTTCAAGATCTCTAGATCTAGAAATGATGAATCTCTAGGCTGATCTATAAAATAAATGAAGAAGAACTGGGTAAGTTTATAGATCTGGTATATTCTGCAAAGTCTACCATTTACAGATCTATACGCTAGTTTCTCTTGGTAAAAGCGCATGTATACGCGGGTTCTCTTATTAAAAAGCGTGTATGGAAGTTAGGGTTTCTGAAGCTTATTTACAGATATTACTTCTGTGATTTCTGTTTTCTCTTTGCTGTTGGTCAATGAAGTTTTCTTGAAGTTCTGGGTTGATTGAATATGGAGTATGCTGCTGATTTGATAATGAAAAAATCTAATCACTGATTGAGAAAACATGATGAAGGATGAGTGACTATCTAAACAGTTCTGCATTGCTAATAGATTGTCTGAATTGAAAGTTTCAGATATGAATATGAGTCTAAACAGATTCTGAAAGAAAGCATATGCTAGTTGGTGAAAATAAAAGCACGTGTATACGCAGAAACTGTGAAGAAAATTCGCGTATTATTTCAAGAATATAAAAAAATAGCATGCACTGAAGCATACGCAGGTTGGTGTGCATGCAAGGGTTGTTGATGAATAAATTTCTCTAAGGAATATCTGCATGGATGAACTCTGTTCTTAATTGATAGATCTGAATGTATGATGCACCCATGGATATAATGATGGTTCAAGATCTCTATATCTGATGATGATGAATCTCTAGAATGACCTACTGAAGGAATGATGAAGAATTGGCGCAAGTCTGTTGAAGTAAATGAATAAATCTGGGTAAGTTTTATAGATCTGGTTTGTTCTGCAAAATTTTCAATTACAGATCTATATGCTAGTTGGTGTGTATAAAACCGTGTATATACACGGGTTCGCTTCATGAAAAGTGCGTATGGAAGTAAGGGTTTCTGAAGAATAAAATACACAGAAGTATACGCGATTTTATGTGTAGGAAAGCACATATGTATGCGGCTTTAGTGAAGCAAAGTAGCGTATGTTATTTGAATCAAAGATTGTTCACGGTTGAGTCTGTATATGCATATCTATTTTGAAGTCTAGGTATTGAATGAATACTTCACTCTGAAGTATATCTGCATGGAATGGGTTACAATTTAATGATAGATCTGAATTAATAATGCACCTATGAATAAAAGGATGGATCAGGATCTCTAGACCTGAAATGACTATGTATTTTCAAGATCTGTTTATGGAAAGTTTAGATCTTTGATCGGACGAATGTTTGCTGAAGTGAAGGGTAAGATCTGATCTGTTTATCTGGTTTGAAGAGTTGTGCAGCCCTGCAATGTTTGCAGATCTATACACAGATTATTCGCAGCGAAAGTGCATATATATGCAGGTTAGGTTTAGCAAAAGCGCGTATGGAATGTAAGGTCAGTACTGAAATAGTTGCAGATATATACGCAGGTTTGTCTCTGTGAAAGCGAGTATATACATGGGTTCAGTGAAGTAAAATCGCGTATGGAATCTAGGGTTTTGATGAATTGTGCAGAAGGAAATCTCTGATCTGTTTTGCTGTATTACTGTTGTCTGTCAATGATGTCTTCCTACAGATTTGAGTTGTTTGAATACTGATTATGCTGCTAGTTGATTATGATTAAAGATCAGTGTTGGTTGATTGATTGGTGATTCAATGAATGAATTGATGGAGTTATAAGTTTCAGATTGATGTTCTTTGAGCTTAAATTGGTGGAGTGGGTCCAGTCTGAAAATATGATGAAAAGAGGCCTACAAGTTATGTTATGTGGAAGCTGTTGGATCCAATATGAAAATTGATGAAACGTGGTCCATGATGGAGCTGATGGTCGAAGCCTTTAGTGAGGGGGTTGTAGCTCCCTTCCAGGAGTGGCTGGTAAACGAGATCAGGGGATAGTAGCTTCCTTCCAGGAGCGGTTGGTAAACAAGATAAGGGGGTAGTAGCTCCCTTCCAGGAGTGGCTGGTAAACGAGATAAGGGGGTTGAAGCTCCCTTCCGGTAGTAGCTGGAGAATGAGAGAAGGTTGTAGCCTTCTGTAGGTGGGTGCCTGCGTGCTGGTATGAGTCTGCACCAGTACATGGTTGTAAGAAGTTTTATTTATAATAAATATTGAAGATAGAGACGACGGTAGCGGTGGTTTTCTTCCAAATTGGGTTTCCACCTTAAATCCTGGTGTTCATGTGTGTTTCTTATGTGTGATGATTTATTCTGTTCTTACTGCACATGTTTACTGCTTACTAAACATATGATGAATGAATGATGCAATGATCTAAGTAAAGAATTATCTGCATAATAAGATCTCTAGACATACGCAAGTTTGCTTAAAGATATCTGTGTATATACGTGAGTTGGGTTAATTAAAGTCGCGTATAGAATTCTATAAAGAAAAATTAAAATTCTTGAGTAAGCTCTAAATACTGATTCACCCCCCCCCCTCTCAGTATTTTTCCCAACACCTTAGTTCACCTAAAATTGAGCCCTTCTAAACTATGGCATAGAATGTATGAACACCTTCATTATAATTTTTTGCCTCTTTGAGTCAAATGGTCAATGGCATATCGGAAATAAAGAAATAGCATGAAGGGATATGTAATGGATGTGTTATAGGAAAGAATGTAAAGAAACCATTTGCAAGTAGTGGCACCAGATCTAAGGAAATTTTGTATCTCATACACTCAAATGTATGTGGACCTCTGGCAGTAAAGTCTCTTGGTGAGCATTAATATTATGTAACCTTGATTGATGACTACTTAAGGAAGACTTGGTTGTACATTCTCAAGAACAAGGATGAGGTATTCAAAAAGTTTGAGGAGTTCAAGAATGAAGCAGAAAACCTAACCGAGAGAAATATGAAAATTCTAAGGTCAGAGAATAGTGGAGAATACACCTCCAAAATTAAATATCCAACCAATTGAATCAATTTATGCTTATAAATAATCAACACACCACTGTTCAACTAATTAGCATAGAATTTTGAAAAACATGATCAAAGACAACTTCCCTGTAGTGATGATATTCCTTACTTGTGATTTCAGAATTGAATGTTAGTTGAATTTTTCTAACCACAACAAATTTTTTAGGGACAACACTACACCCAACTATAGGCTCAGGTACACATCATATTTTTACAGCTGGCCACCCCCGAGCCCTCAATCAACATACTACTGCCAATGAATCATTTGTCTCACAACACTTTTCTTCCAAGAGAATGGGTGAATGAATGAATCTCATCATCCATTAAATAGACCAAACCGTTCCAAAAATGGAAAGGAATTTGCATGCACAAATTCCATGTTTCAACATGCCAACCTTTATTTCTTTATTTTAAGTTTAATATTTCTCTTAATTTAATTTTTTCTTATTTTATTAGCTTTTACTTTTTGTTAACTTTACTTATTCTTACTATATATATATATATATATATATATAACTTGAGTTTATTATTTACTATTTTATATATTTTTTTATTATTATATTATCTTCATTATTTATTATTTATTTACCATTATTATATTTTATTTATTGTTTACTATTTACTTACTATTATTATATTTTCTTTATTGTTTATTATTTATTTACTTCTATATTAATATTATTTTATTTTATTTGTTTATTATTATTATTTTTATTATTATTAGGGGGCATTACATACTCCCCCTTTTTAAGGAACTTCGTCCCAAAATTAAGTTGATTCATTTAACATTTTATTTTATTTAGTTATTTATTACTTTACGTTTTCCCAACACCCTCTTCTAGACTGGTATAAACAACATGCATCGAAAGTTTCCACAACACCTAGGAAATCCCAAGGAATCTATGTCCTTTTTCATAACTTTAAAAATTAGGAATAAAGCCTTATCGATCTATACCATATCCTATGGTTGGCCCCAAGACTTGCGCCAAGGCTTAGACCTCATTTGCTCTAAGACAACCATTCAATCCCAGTACTCAATGACTCTAGGCATCTCGCAAGGTTGGCACACTCCCTCCACACTTACTAAGGTGCGCACACCCAAGCATTGAAGTCCTTACACCGCCACCAAGCTTCGGCATCCCAATCCATTATTAGGAACTTGGCCTACAATATAAAGCACTTGTCCTCCTCAAGATGATTGCATAGCTCGTCAAGAGCTATCCATCAAGAACTATACAAGACACAGGAAGCACTGGCATATATAGTGTTAATTGAGTATGTCCCCAACCCATATGGTGTTACATATTCTCCCTCGTAGGTATGGGCTCCCACAAGATCATCAAATAAACTGGCCTTCTCGGCCCATTTTTGGATTTCCTACCAATCATCGCATCTTCATATGCAACCAATGCATTAGTTATAACATCATAGTATCATAGCAAATAATCCACATGCCAAGTCTTGCATGTCATCATGAGAACATAACATCATTTTTAATCACAACACTTTGAATAATAACGAACTTCATGCTCATGCATGCCATAAAATATCATGGCCTCCAAAATTGGCCCAAGCCACCCCACAAAATGAATCAACCATGAAGTGCCTCCTCAAATAACGCATGTTCTCCCAATGGATCCCCCTACATGAAGGGAAGAGGGGTGATATGGCAATCATGGTGTGCCCATTGTTTCTCCTGAAACATACATCATGTGAAATAGGGAGAATCATACTCCCAATGGGCATCTTCAACTTCAAGCCCACTCTCCAAACAAAGCTTCCCATGAGCATAAACATATCAGCAATATATGGAAGCAAAATACAATGAAAACAAGTTGCCAAATGACAACCAGAGAGTGAATAATAGTTCCACTCATGGAACCAGCACAGTGCATCCTTTGCCTACATAAAAATAAGAAATAACAAGTGCTTCACCAGCCACTTGTTTGTTGCCACAATCATCTCATAAGATGGGAACATCAAGTTACAATATGGTGTCAATGGTGCTCACCAAGAATCATGTGGCTTCCCCCACAAACCACCATTAAGGTAGCCAAAATCAATGCTGCAATTAGCTACAAGTATATCATACAAAATGCATGAAGGGATGATCCTTCTTGGTACAACATGCTGCTCATATAAAGTAAATAAGTACAAAGAATAATATGAAATTATACCTCCTCTACCATGTACTTGAAACCTTGAGCTGAAATGGATCAACTGGCATTTCTCCCTCACCTCCAGTGAGTAGGGAAGTGGCTGTGACCTCTTCTTCATTACCATCCAAGCTATGCATCTCTCCATATGCTGAAATATGTCATGCTGGATGCCCTCCCAAATGAACTCCTCTGCCAAGGAAAGGTATGCATCAAAATGAATGGAAAAGAAGTCCTCATGTGCTGCATGTAGCAGCTTCTCCTTGATCTTAGAAGCTCTAGTCAAGAAGACTCTGCGATAAGAATAGATGACCATATCATCCACCACATATCTATCATCTACATTTTGGTCATCAAAAATCATGCAAGCACCAAGATCCTTGGAGTACTCTACCAAAAGTTGAGACCTCCAATAGGGATCAATCCTCCTAAGAGTCAATGCTGGTGATCTAGCATATGAAGCTCTCCTCATGCTGCTGCCTGCTACTTTGACATCCCTCATGCCAAAGTCACCCTCCAAACTCCTCACCTCCTTGGAATCCAAGAATGGTGAACCAAGAGGCAAGATGTCTCTCACCAATTCTAGATCTAGTGGCCTCCCAGGTGGAATGCCTCCATGTAGTGAGACATCAAAATCTAAAGTGGACTGTATGTATGAGTGGATTGATTTGTCCCTCTCTTCTCTACGCAGTGCAGTCTCCTTCCTTTGTGTAGAATTCTTCTGAAATATATAAGGGTGAATTCTCATCATCCCTTGATGTTGATCCTTCTTCTCTTCTTCTCCTCCCATCTCACAATCCACCAATGCTACTGCATGTTGCTCCGGAATTGTGTTTTGGTTTCCACATATTGAATCATTTGGAACTCCTTGTAAAGATGAAAGGGCTCCTCTAGTGGAAGCAATGGCTCCCCCTTCACCTCCATGTGGTGATGGATCTTCTTCCTCCATCCTCCTTGCAATAAATATGGGCAATATATTGAGTTGTGGATCTACATGTGTGACTGAATGCTCACACCCACCATGAGAATAGTTAGGGCTTGTTTCAAACCCTTCCAGAAATTTTCTACACTCCTCCCCTTCCATCTCCTTGAGATATTCTTTAATACCTTCCAAGGTTTGGAAAAGAAGCAGGGAGACCTCCTCTTCCGTCATTCCTCCTTTTTCTCTTTCTCTCAAAAATAAAGTAGGCATGTTACAGTGTTGTAGATCAGATTGTGTGGCTGAATGCTCACACACAACATAAGAAGTACTGGGGCTTTCTTCATGAGAAGAACTCCTTAAGGGATTTGCATGTCTTCCCCTTCTCATTCCCCTGATTTCTTCCTTCAATTCATGCATGGCTTGAGAGAGAATCTTAGAAAAAATATTCTATTTGTCCTCTATGTAATATTCCTTCAGTATTCTTCTTTATTCTTCTAATAGCTAGATCTCACAGGCTGAGCCAGAGATCTTGCTCTGATACCACAGTAATATCCCAAAATAGGGATTTTCTACAACAATAAGAATAAATTAAGGTATTCAAAAGTTGGAGATGCATAAATGTGACTCAAAAAATATGTTAAATCAGATTTATTTCCATAAATTGTTCAGCAGCAAGCAATATGATTCATTCTACCCTCAAAAGACGGGGGAAAATAGTAATTTATGCCCTAAAAATGTTAATTCCAGAGATGTGCGTAAAAATAAGGGCAAGTGATGGTGGGATCTCATAGCTTAGGTCATGTGGGACTCACATACCAAATTTGGGCATAAAAAAATGACTCTAGCTATGTTAAACATGTCTCCCACTCCCGATATGGCTTAAAAATGCCCAATCCCCATGACTTGATTACTACAAAATTTACTGAAGCATAGATAGTGTGATTTTTTGAAGGTGTTGGATGCAATATGGTATTTACATCAGGAAATCAGTTCTAAAATATGGCCCATACACTGTACAATAGATAAACATAATATTTACATGAAGAATCCCTCAAAATTGAGGTGCTGCAACAACAAAATGAGACTGCAAAGCCTGATAGCGTTATTTTATTGATGCTACAGCTGATATATATTACACTTCAGATATAGAGCAGATATGTACACAAAAATGTAGATCCAATACAGATCTGTGTACTAGATGTGCTCCTTAATACACTCCCCTTGGGGATCTAAGAAAATCATGAACAACAGTGAGTAGATCTGAGATCTAAGTTGCAGTCCTGCAGTAATATTCAGGAATTCTGTAGTAAATAGAACCATATGCAAATCAGATCTGAAATGAACATGGATTGGATGGCCAATCCATGGATCACCATTGTGTAAGGAGAGCCCCTTAACACTAGAGATCACTCCTCCAAAACGTTGCTCAAACACCCTGCGACTTCCCTCTTGTATATAACGCAGTTATGGGAGATAAACTGCGTTGTTAGCTTCATTAATGAGTAGGCCTGATGCCTAGATCTAAAAGTGCAGCTGTAATGATCCAATACACTCTTCCAGGAGGTTAAAATACACACTCACTGAGAAGAGGCACTAGATTTGCCTAGATCTGAATAGATCTAGCTTCCACTGCTGTAGCCTACAAAAAAAATAAAACCCTCAACAAGATCTGAATTGTGGTTGGAAGATGAAGCTTGGCCCAAAGCCTGATAGTGGACAAGATAGAACAAGTCTCCTCCAAGAGTTGCTCAAGGAAGGAGGTGGGATTACCGACCAGGAACACCCAAGTGCTAAACAGCACTATTCTCAGCTAAACAGCCAGAGAATGAGGATTGTCTAAATATAAAACACCTTCTGAAATATCAAATAATCAACCCATTTTCTTGGTGTCCTCCTCTTCCTTTTATAACATGGAAATCTTGCCAAACCCTAAACCATCTTGATGATTTAGCTTCATTCACATGAGTGGCCTCCAACATGAACTGTGTTGTGCCTTTATGAGATGCAATGCATGTGGACAACACTGTGGATTTGGTCCTATTGACCTAGTCAATTGGTCCAGCCTCTTTCACACTTAAGTGTGTTTATGAAGATAGCTCAGATTTAGCTTGTTTCACATTGAGTATTGATTTATTTTGTTGTTTAGGAGTTATATTGATCCTCCTTTACAATTTGATTCATGAGATAGAAAAAGTAAAACAAAATTGAATATTCCTATTAGCTTGGGCTAATTAGGAATATTACAGTCCTCCCCCTTCAAAACGTTGCTTGTCCTCAAGCAACTGCAAGGAAGAGAAAAATTTCTCCCTTCCTCTTCTTGTGGCCTCATCAATGGATCCCACCATGGCTGAAAATGATAGGCAATGAAACTGCCCTCCAATGATTCCCTCCAAGTGTAAGATAACAAAGTGTACATCATGAGAAAATGGAAGACACAAGTGGTGATCTCCTTGTTGCTTAATGGCCTCCTTAAGGTAGGAGTGATGAAAACATGGGAAGTCTGGTTCCCAATGAGTGACTCCCTCACCCATGCAATCATCCAAATGAAATGAGCCATTCTAGGTAGCTCATCAATGAAGAGTTCAACCTCGGATCTATGTAATGTGTTGGGGCTGAATGGAGAGTTTAGATTTTTCCATTCAAATTGTTTCTCCCTCCATTTATGGTAAGTATGAGGGGGTTGCTGATATTGGGCTGAAATGTCATGGCCTCCAAAATTGGCTCAAGCCACCCCACAAAATTAGTCAACCATGAAGTGACTCCTCAAATAACGCATGTTCTCCCAATGGCTCCCACTACATGAAGGGAAGAGGGGTGATATGGAAATCATGGTGTGCCCATTGTTTCTCCTGAAACATACATCATGTGAAATAGGGAGAATCATACTCCCAATGGGCATCTTCAACTTCAAGCCCACTCTAAAAAAAAATATTCCCATGAGCATAAACATATCAGCAATATATGGAAGCAAAATACAATGAAAACAAGTTGCCAAATGACAACCGAAGAGTGAATCATAGTTCCACTCATGGAACCAGTGTAGTGCATCCTTTGCCTGCATCAAAATAAGAAATAACAAGTGCTTCACCAGCCACTTGTTTTCTACCACAGTCATCTCATAACATGGGAACATCAAGTTATAGTATGGTGTCAATGGTGCACACCAAGAATCATGTGGCATCCCCCACAAACCACCATTAAGGTAGCCAAAATCAATGCTGCAAGTAGCTACAAGTACATCATACAAAATGCAAGAAGGGATGATCCTTCTTGGTACAACATGCTGCTCATATAAAGTAAAGAATTACAAAGCATAATATGAAATTATACCTCCTCTACCATGTACTTGAAACCTTGAGCTGAAATGGCTCAACTGGCATTTCTCCCTCACCTTCAATGAGGAGGGAAGTGGCTGTGACCTCTTCTTCATTACCATCTGGGCTATGCATCTCTCCATATGCTGAAATATGTCATGCTGGATGCCCTCCCAAATGAACTCCTTTGCGAAGGAAAGGTATGCATCAAAATGCATGGAAAAGAAGTCCTCATGTGCTGCATGTAGGAAATTCTCCTTGAGCTTAGAAGCTCAAGTCAAGAAGACTCTTCCATAAGAATAGATGACCATATCATCCACCACATATCTGTCATCTACATCTGGGTCATCAAGAATCATGCAAGCACCAAGATCCTTGGAGTACTCTACCAAAATTTGAGACCTCCAATAGAGATCAATCCTCCTAAGAGTCAGCATTGGTGATCTAGCATATGAAGCTCTCCTCATGCTGTTGCCTGCTACTTTGACATCCCTCATGCCAAATTCACCCTCCAAACTCCTCACCTCCCTGGAATCCAAGAATGGTGAACCAAGAGGCAAGATGTCTCTCACCAATTCTAGATCTGGTGGCCTCCCAGGTGGAATGCCTCCATGTAGTGAGACATCAAAATCTGAAGTGGACTGCATGTATGAGTGGACTGATTTGTCCCTCTCTTCTCTGCACAGTGCAGTCTCCTTCCTTTGTGTAGAATTCTTTTGAAATATATGAGGGTGAATGCTCATCATCCCTTGATTCTGATCCTTCTTCTCTTCCTCTCCTCCCATCTCACAATCCACCAATGCTACTGCATGTTGCTCCAGAATTGTGTTTTGGTTCCCACATGTTGAATCATTTGGAACTCCTTGTAAAGATGAAAGGGCTCCTCTAGTGGAAGCAATGGCTCCCCCTTCACCTCCATGTGGTGATGGATCTTCTTCCTCCATCCTTCTTGCAGTAAATGTGGGCAATAGATTGAGCTATGGATCTACATGTGTGACTGAATGCTCACACCCATCATGAGAATAGTTAGGGCTTGTTTCAAACCCTTCTAGAAATCTTCTACACTCCTCCCCTTCCATCTCCTTGAGATCTTCTTTAATACCTTCCAAGGTTTGGAAAAGAAGCAGGGAGACCTCCTCTTCTGTCATTCCTCATTTTCCTCTTTCTCTCAACAAGAAATTAGGCATGTTATAGCATTGTAGATCAGATTGTGTGGCTGAATGCTCACACATAGCATAAGAAGTACTGGGGCTTTCTTGATGAGAAGAACTCCTTGAGGGATTTGCATGTCTTCCCCTTCTCATTCCCTTGATTTTTTCCTTCAATTCATGCATGGCTTGAGAGAGAATGTTAGAAAAAATCTTATCTTTTTCCTCTGTGTAATATTCCTTTAGTCTTCTTCTTTATTCTTCTGATAGCTAGATCTCACAGGTTGAGCTAGAGATCTTGCTCTGATACCACTATAATATCCCAAAATAGGGATTTTCTACAATAATAAGAATACCTTAAGGTATTCCAAAGTTGGAGATGCAGCAATATGACTAAAAAAATTGTTAAATCAGATGTCTTTCCATAAAATGTTCAGCAGCAAGCAATATGATTCACTCTACCCTCAAAAGACGGGGGAAAACAACAATTTATACCCTAAAAAGTTTAATTCCAGACGTTGTTAAGTCCCTATATTAATAGTGTAGTCCCTTATTATGTTAGTGTAGCCCCCCTTATTTTTATTTTTGTACCCCTGTAACCCCCATATTTTTATTATTGTGCCCTTACATTATTATTGTTAGGTCGGCTAGGATTACATTGTGGCCCCACTAGGATTACATTATGGCCCCATGGACTCCTATATATAGAAAGGAGGTTTTTTCATTTGTATCATCCAAGAATTGTTCATTCAAGTAATGTATTGGAGGTTGCCCCCTCGAAGTGGCTTATTTCTAAGGCGTTGATATCTCTTTTCTTCTCTTTTTGGAGTTGGTTTCCCAACATTTGGTATCAGAGCTTTGGATTCTAGGGTTTCGCTACTCTAAACAGGTCATCGTGGCATTTTCGCTTTAACTTTTTTCTACGAAGTTTCAGAAGCTGAAATTTTTAGGGTGCGAAGCTGAAATCCTAAGGAACATCGTCAAAAAATTTCAGAGCTTGGTTCGCAATATTTTTGGAGATATGATCTGTGCAAGTTAGGTCATTTTGCAGGCTCCTGAATTTAACCTAAACAGGTCATCGTGGTATTTTCGTAATAACTTTTCCTCTACGAAGGTTCAGAAGCTGAAATTTTTAGAATGCGAAGCCGCAATCCTGAGGAACATTGTCAAAAAATTTCAAATATTGGTTCACAATATTTTCGGAGATATGATCGGTGGAAGTTAGGGATTTTTGAGGCTTATAAATTTCATCTCAAAGAGGTGAACGTGGGAAAATATTCATAGCTCTCTCTATAAGCATTTGATTGGAATGCTGTAAAAAGTGACCACAAGTACATGGATTTTAGTTTTAATTCTATCAATTTCAGAGCCAAAGGAGGAAATAGTGACGCGTGGCAAGTCATACAAGTGCACTCTACTAAACCAGTCCAAAATTGGGTCATTGTGGGAATTTGGACATAACTTTGACTTGAAGAATCCAAAATAGATCAGACCTGTGGCATTTGAAAGAAGCTTCATAGTGATACTATAGGGCTGAATTTCAGATATTGAGGATCCGCAATTATATAGATAATTCAATTTTCAATTTCGAGCTCCTCAAAAGCAAGTAAAAAGTGTGTATTTGTTTTTTCGAATTTCATAAGTCCTGTGTGAAAAATCAGTTTGAAGTGATTCCAAGGGCATATTGAAGCATAGATATTAGTGTTGGGTTCTAAAATTCCACCTAAAAATAATTCCATACCCATTAAGCCCTCAGAAATCTATACTATGATGCCTGAAGAGGAAGAATTGCAGTATGAGATATCAAAATTACGGTACCAAGTGCAACAAATTTCGATGTTACGAAGAGCAAACAAAGATGACATAGATGGTTTAAAAGTAGAAATGGAGGCTAAGTTGGATGGTTTGAAGGATAAAATAAAATTAAATATGGATGGTAAAGTAGTGGAAGATCACATCGAACATCAACAAGAAGTTCTCCAACTCTCAAAGGATAGCCTAACTTTGGTGCAGAATTAAATGAAACAACAGGAAGATCAACCTCACATCGAAAGAAGTTCTGAAGTAGTCATGGAAACAAGAACTCAACAAGTACGATCAATTTCAGAGTATCTCAACAAGTGGAATAACTTTCCTGTAGAATATTCCACATGGGAGGATGAGAATTTTATACATAAGAATCAAGAAATAATCAAGCATTGAGGAAAACACTTGTTTGAAGGAGAGGGGCATGTTAAGTCCCTTATTATGTTAGTGTAGCCCCCCTTATTGTTATTTTTCTACCCTTGTAACCCCCATATTGTTATTATTGTGCCCTTACATTATTATTGTTAGGTCGGCTAGGATTACATTATGGCCCCATGGACTCCTATATATAGAAAGGAGGTTTTTTCATTTGTATCATACAAGAATTTTTCATTCATGTAATGTATTGGAGGTTTCCCCCTCGAAGTGGCTTATTTCTAAGGCGTTGATATCTCTTTTATTCTATTTTTGGAGCTGGTTTCACAACAGATGTGCATAAAAATAAGGGCAAGTGATGGTGGGATATCGTATCTTAGGTCATGTGGGACTCACATACCAAATTTGGGCAAAAAAAAATGACTCTAGCTATGTTAAACAGGCCTCCCACTACCGATATGGCTTAAAAATGCCCAATCCCCATGACTTGATTACTACAGAATTTACTGAAGCAAAGACATCACGATTTTCTGAAGGTGTTGGATGAAATATGGTATGGACATTAGGAAATCAGTTCTACATTATGGCCCATACGCTGTACAATAGATAAACAGAAGATTTACATGAAGAATCCCTCAAGATTGAGGTGCTGCAACAAAAAAATGAGACTGCAAAGCCTGACAGTGTTATTTTATTGATGCTATAGCTGATATATATTACACTTCAGATCTAGAGCAGATTTGTACAGAAAAAGATAGATCCAATACAGATCTGTGTACTAGCTGGGGTCCTTAATACACTCCCCTTGGGGATCTGAGCAAATCATGAACATCAGTGAGTAGATCTGAGATCTAAGTTGCAGTCCTACAGTAATATTCAAGAATTCTGCAGTAAATAGGACCATATGTAAATCAGATCTGAAATGAACATGGATTGGATGGCCAATCCATGGATCACCACGGTGCAAGGAGAGCCACTTAACACCAGATATCACTCCTCCAAAACGTTGCTCAAACACCCTGCAACTTCTCTTTTGTAGGTAATGCAGTTATGGGAGAGAAACTGCGCTATTAGCTTCAGTAATGAGTAGGCTTGATGCCTAGATCTGAAAGTGTAGCTCTAATGATCCAATACACTCTTCTAGGAGGTTAAAAGACAGACTCATTGAGAAGAGGCACTAGATTTTCCTAGATCTGAATAGATCTAGCTTCCACTGCTGCAGCCTACAAAAACAATCAAACCCTCAACAGGATCTGAATTATGGTTGGAAGATGAAGCTTGGCCCAAAGCCTGATAGTGGACAAGATAGAATAAGTCTCCTCCAAGAACTGCTCAAGGAAGGAGGTGGGATTCCCGACCAGGAACACCCAAGTGCTAAACAACACTATTCTCAGCTAAACAGCTAGAGAATGAGGATTGTCTAAACAGACAACACCTTCTGAAATATCAAATAATCAACCCCTTTTCTTGGTGTCCTTTTCTTCCTTTTATAACATGGAAATCTTGTCAAACCCTAAACCATCTTGATGATTTATCTTCATTCACATGAGTGGCCTCCAACATGAACTGCGTTGTGCCTTTAGGAGATACAATGCATGTGGACAACGTTGTGGATTTGGTCCTGTTGACCCAGTCAATTGGTCTAGCCTCTTTCACACTTAAGTGTGTTTATGAAGATAGCTCAGATTTAGCTTGTTTCACATTGAGCATTGATTTATTTTGCTGTTTAGGAGTTATATTGATCCTCCTTTACAATTTTATTCATGAGACAGAAAAATTAAAACAAAATTGAATATTCCTATTAGCTTGGGCTAATTAGGAATATTACAATTAGGTACTTGGCCTACGATATCAAGCACTTGTCCTCCTCAAGATGATAGCATAGCTCGTCAAGAGCTATCCATCAAGAACTATACAAGACACAGGAAGCACTAGCATATATAGTGTTAATTGAGTATGTCCCCAACCCATATGGTGTTACATATTCTCCCTCGTAGGTATGGGCTCCCACAAGATCATCAGATAAATTGGCCTTCTCGGCCCATTTGTGGATTTCCTACCAATCACCGCAACTTGATATGCAACCAATGCATTAGTTATAACATCATAGTATCATAGCAAATAATCCACATGCCAAGTCTTGCATGTCATCATGAGAACACAACATCATTGTTAATCACAACATTCTGAATAATAACGAACTTCATGCTCATACATGCCACAAAATCTGCATGCAATTACCACATGATTCACCATATGAAATATCATCATAAGTTATAACATCAACGTATTTGCATCACAGATATCACATCACATAATAAATGGTTTCACATATCAATATAACCTCATATTATAACATCATAATCCATATGCCACATTATGCATATCATATCCATCATGCCTCTCATCAAAATTATGCTCAATTACCACAAATTATCACATCATGAAACATCAACACAATATTATGCTTCTATACTCCATGTTAACATAACAAATAACTAAAATCATAACCTCATAATTTTTTTTTTTTATCTAGATCATCTTTACACTATGTTTACTATTTATCATAAAACTATGTTTACGATTTATTTTCCCCAAAAACTAAACATTACCAAAAAAATATGTTTAAACTCAACATCTATATGTAATATTACACATACCCATAAAAATTCTGATTCCTTATGCCCTATCATAATTTTAAATTAATTCATATAATTTTATTTTTTAACTTAATCACCAAATATATTAAAATTTTAATTATATCTATAACATAATAAATTGAATATTAATATATAAATATTATATTTATTATTAATACAAAACTTCTATTAATAATAGATTCATACCATTTCTATACTTAATAAACATTGCATATACTACATCTTTTAAAAAAATTATCTTTATTAATCACTTCGATATTTAATAAATTATAATAGTTACACAATCTTGTCAACCAACCATCTCTCATCCTAGAAGTTGCCCCAGAAGGTGCAAGGAGAGGCCGATAGGAGTATTGTTTGTGAATTATTAATTTGAAGTAATTGTAGTTTTTGAGATGAAGGAGATTTTGTAGATTTTTGCACAATTTTTTTGTAGCATATAAGATTATCCATCCCAATGTTGTCAAAGCTTAAAACATGGTGTTAATTTAATATTATACACACACAGACTGAATGGAAAGTGTTTATGCTTGAGACACAGCATGATCGACAGGACAAAGTGGTATTCTATTCAGAAACTCTATTTCATTTAGAAATAGGTAACAGGCTAAAATTTGTTGTTACTTACACACCTGACCCAAATGGATAAGACAGTGTAGTAAAAAGTTATAGACCATCAGAAAACATAAATTGAATAAAGTGGTAGCCACTAAAAATTTATATTCCTTTGCTGCAAAATGATCATAAAATGCTCAGAAGCAACATAATTTTTATATGTTGTGGTTCCCTTCCCCTCTGCAACTAACAAAACCAATGTAAAAATCTGGCAACAAACTTTAAAAAAAGAACAGAAATATCCCATGTCGAAGATCCACTCCAAAGATGAAATCAGATTTCTGAAAGCATGAAATATGGAGATAACATATAACTAAATTATCATCACAATTAATGTGATTCTGTAATGTTGGACATGAAAAAGCAATCAGGTGGAGCAGATCCTATTCCATCAACTAAAGCATCCCTGTGAGCCTCCCACAAATAATCTGCCAGCCTCACTCCATTGAGACCTTGAGAAATAGCTTTTGCAAAAGCTCTCCTGTTGAGAAAAATTGTGTTTGGTCACCCACTCAAAGCTCTCATTGCAGCTACCATCTTGTCCATGTTCCCAAAATATGTTCCAATGTATGCCTCACTGTTGATGGAAATATAATATTCCAATGCAGCTCTGCTATTGCCAGGCAATCCCATCAAGCTTGCCTTGTCTAGAAGAGAAGATATACTCACATCTACTATAAGCTATCATGTCAGGTTCAAATCTCAGATGCAAAGATAAAAAGGGTTGAGGGATCCTTTGTAGCAGTTCAGCTCCCTTTAGCTCAAGATGCCTAACAAGGCGTAGAGCTCTGAAACATGCATGACAGCGAGCTGCTTTGGCATAAAATGGGTGTCTGCAAATTGGTCAGAAAGTCAGTCCACTGATCTACATTTTTTAATCATTAGACACCATATGCTTAAGAAAGCTAAAAACCATTTCCAAATCCATGGTAATAAACAGATTCAATTGGCTATGAAAAAACTTCTGAATGCTAAAAAAAATTCTCACAATAAATCACAAAAATGTTAGAGAATAAAATCAATGACACCACATATTCGTATTTCAATTCATTTTCAAATTTAGATATTCACTAAATTCAGGTTTCAAGACAAAATCAATTATATATACATCATAAATCCAAAGTCTTAATTTTTAATCCTAGCTTGATGGACATAAAAGCTATAATATTTAATGACAATCAAACATATCTGTGCTCTTATTCAATTCTCTATAAATACTACCATTTCACTGTGCCTTCAAATCTGAAATGCTTAGTTTTCTAAGACATAAGTTTGTGTGACGCTATTGCAATGGGCCAACACCAATAGGAGTAAGGCATGCAAAGATAAGCAAATGATTTTTCACCGTTCACGCTCTTGCTTGAGAAGTTTGGATATGAATTTAAGAGAGAGGATGGTTTGAAGTATGACCAGAGCATTTGTGCCTAAGATCATTCAGGGATTCTCAGAATAGCTAGTGTGGATATCCCAAATCATGGTTAGAACATGGTTGCAGAGAGTCCTGAGACTTACGATCTCAAGGTCCAAAAAGAAAAAGAAAAAAATGAAGGATCAATTTCTCTGACCAAGAGGAATGAAACTAAAATGGTTATGGCAACATGAAAATTTCTAACAACTATAGAGAAATACAGAACCAATTGTAAAAAGCATTCTACTTTGGTTGAGAACGATATAGCCCAACAAATGTATTTACAAGGTTTCAACCTGCTTTCATAGCTCAGATTTCTAAGTTAAAAGAGAGCAAAAGATTCTGCAATAATGAAGCTCATATGATTGATCAACTTGGAGGAAAGCAATAGTTGCTATGAATGATTTTGCATAATCATACATGTTTATACATTAAACTAAGAATGTGAATTTGAATACCTGGTTCTAAACTAATTCTCACAGAGTTATCCAAGCTATATAGAATAAATAAAAGATAGAAAGGGACATTTTGAGATATCAAACATGTTTCCATCAAATGATGCACAGTAATCCTACAAGTAAATGGCAGATAGGAAATTTCTAGTCATAACCATGACTACGATACCATGTGAAACAATAGAAAATCCAGGAAACAAACAGGTGTAAAATTGATACAACAGTAAGGCTATGGGTTTAGCTTCAATATCACAGATATTAGAATATGCCTGGAAGGTAAGATGTATGCTATAAGTGCCATGGAAAGCAGGAAGGGCCCACCAAGAGAATACTTGCTCATATTGGGCACAATAGCTTTGCTACAGGCTAGGAATTCTGTCTTGGGCTCATTAGTTCCACACCAGGCATAAGGGTTATGATATAATCACATTGAATGTGCAACAAACCAATTAGGTTCGCGTTCATGTGGAGCATTTTCTCAGTTTATATAAATCAACAATCAAATTTGACTAGACTTTAATCTAATGCGAGATTTTATCTGTGTCATTAAATAGCTTAATTATGAAATTTCCTGGAACATTGTGGTTTTTTTAATTATAAAAATCTAGGAGGAAGTGTTACGCTGTAGGTAATTGGGTGCCACTGTCAATCTACACAACAGATGGACATCAGAAATATCATAAAGAGTTGAGATGCGAATAAGTGGACTCTTCAAGGAATCTAGCATAGATAGATTTACAAGGGCTTAAATAAAAAAATCTTCAATTAGGTATCAATGGGTGGCATTTTCAATCTACACAACAAATGGATTCCATGGACATTTTAAAGAATCAACACTGGCTTAATAGACTCAGAGAAATCTGGGATGGATATATTTACGGAGGTTTAAAGAAAAAACCTTAGGCTATGTATCAAAACCCCCAAACCACTGTATGGTTATTAACAAATGTGAAAAACAACATTTCAATTGAATCTAAGCCACAACAATAAGAACCAACATCAGAAACACAACAATTCCATCAACACTATAAATACTAGAACCTCGTTCATCAGTGAACCCTTAATGGGGTAGACAGAATATCAAGCCATTCCCATGGTTCCAATCTAAATACAGACTGCTAATACCAGCATTAAATTTTCAACAAATCAACAAAAAAATACTGATTTACCAGCATTGGAGCTACATCTAAATGAGTATGAAGGATTGAACCCACGACATACCTCAATAGTAGGATTTCCACAGCTGTCAAAAATGGACCTGGCTTTCATTGAAATTCCTCCTGTTGACAGCCACGTCCTTCAAGCGTTTGACCACAACAAATACAAAAATACAGAACCAATCGTCAATTTTTACTTTTACTTTCCACTCACGACACCACACATCAATCTAACTGAATCCTTTCTGTAACTGGGAATTCTTTTGATGGACAACATGCAATATAACTGAATCAATTTTGTAACTGGGAATGCTTTTGATGGACAACATGCTAAGTGTTAGCATTTGATTGGCATGCTGGGATAGCCACAAATCAGTAAAGCATCATACAAGCAGACTATCATAAAAAAATAGGCATAGAAAGAGAAAACATCACATCCTACTGTTCAGCACCCAATACTGCAAAAATTTCAAATAACTATTATGATGACATACATCCAATAAAAATGTCAGTAAAGAATGCTGACACACTACATGCCTCTCCAATTAGGAGATCTTAATCTCAATTCAACTTCTTATCTGAATGCTAAAACTCAACGTGTTATGTGCCTATATTTATGAACTCCATAAACAGCAGAGCAATGGATATCTTTGGGAGGGTTCTTGAATACAAATTGTTGTGCAATGTGAAAGTAGCTTTTGGTGACTATGGTTTAACTGATAATATATGGGTTGAATTTTGTTCGCATCCTATATCTTTACATTCACATTTCCATGAACAAATCTCTTGTGCTCAAGCCTGATTACAGTAAATATGATACTTCTTAGTCATCTCACACAATATTATATATAATGCTGCAATTACATTGGCAAATATAACAGAGTATTCCAAAAATCTATATATCCATGCTAATACCAGATTTATTAATGACAGAAAGGTATGTATTTAACCTCGATGCATTAAATGAATAAGGATAAAACAAAACTTCTAAAATTCATGAACAGCACGTAGAGACTACATAAAATTTGCATGATTCGAATTACTGTGAGAAAGAGATTCCAGATGAATTAAACATTGCCAAATCTGATCAGAAGCAAGATTCTGCTCGAGGATGGATTTTCCTATCCAAAAATTAGGCAACAGAACTGACAAAAGTGAATGAAAATAGATTTGACAAGAAAACAATAAATTTAAGATTATTAATGTGAAGAATCCGCACAGACTGAATGATCATGTAAGTCTTCCATTAGCATACCAGTGTTCCAAACTCTCCTCAAGACTCTTATTTTTTGTACGTAATCCTACCATCCATATGTAATGCTGATTGGCAGAATCAGTTAATTTATGGGTGCAAAATTGCAAATATAGTCATTAAAAGTTTCAAATATGAAATAAGGGGAATAATGCTTTGTACGTTTTCACCTGAACAAGTCTTGAACTCTAAGCTAACTCGGTTTTAAAAAGGTTGTTCAGTAAGAAAAATGACCGCAACAGGAAATGAAATATATGTTAACATTTGATTCTACATAGCAAATTCTTGGTTGAAAGGGATATAATCTTGCAAATAAATTCAGTACTCTTTATTGCAGGATTGTAGGGTTGTATCAAGATATTAGTTGTAAAGTTGTTGAGTTCTACAATGGAATTCGTTTCTTACCAAAAAAGATAACATGTCATTCAATTAGGGTGGGATGTAGAATGGTTTTGTCCTGTCTTTTGTAAACTGGGTTGAGGAATGTTATACAACTGTAAGCTTTGCAATGCTAAATAATGGAGCCGCCATAAAAAAAATTTAGGCCCAGTAGAGACTTGAGGCAGGGTGTCCATTATCATCTCTTTTATATCCTGGTTGCATGATCGCAACAGGAAATGAAATCTATGTTAACATTTGATTCTACATAGTAAATTATTGGTTGAAAGGGATATAATCTTGCAAATAAATTCAGTATTCTTTATTACAGGATTGTAGGGTTGTATCAAGATATTAGTTGTAAAGCTGTTGAGTTCTACGATGGAATTCGTTTGTTACCAAAAAAGATAACCTGTCATTCAATTAGGGTGGGATGTAGATTGTCCTGGATTTTGTAAACTGGGTTGAGGAATGTTATACAACTGTAAGCTTTGTAATGCTAAATAATGCAGCCGCCATAAAAAAATTTCAGGCCCAATAGAGACTTAAGGCAGGGTGTCCATTATCATCTCTTTTATATCCTGGTTGCATGAGAGTCTCTAAAGGTCCATTCTTCAGCAAATGGCAGATTAGGTGTTACAAAGGGTTATCGTATTGCTTACAACAAGGTTGTCTAAAAGTTCCAATTCTAAATTGCAGTTTGCTTGCTGAAACACGATATAATCCCAAGTTCAATATGGGTCTTCCTAACAATTTAATTTTGGAAAAGAAGTTAGAGATACGAACCAGAGCTACATTTGAGACTAATATTCGAAACAAATCTATTGAAAACAAAGTACAAAGCATACTTACAAGATTTTCAACTTCTAAGGTATAAGAATTTGTTTTAAAATAGAATATGGTCCACATTTACATTTGGCCCTCTTGGGCAACGGAATTTGCAAAAGCTGGGAATGGGACATCAAAAGCAAAGTTTTCATTCAACCTTCAAACTGAAAACAAATTTTGTCGTTGCGTTCAGAAAAATTCATGCAGAAACGAAATGGAACCTGAAATAATAATAGCAATGACCAAATGGGCTTACCCAGAACCTGCACGCAACTGCACAAGTACAGTAACCTGCATACAACTGCACGAGTAGAGTCCAAGGCAGTTTTGGGAGGAGAATATCTATTGAAAACAAAGTACAAAGCATAGTTACAAGATTTTCAACTTCTAAGGTATAAGAATTTGTTTTAAAATAGAATATGGTCCACATTTACATTTGGCCCTCTTAGGCAATGGAATTTGCAAAAGCTGGGAATGGGACATCAAAAGCAAATTTTGCATTCAACCTTCAAACTGAAAACAAATTTTGTCGTTTCGTTGAGGAAAAAGCAAATTTTGCATTCAACCTTCAAACTGAAAACAAATTTTGTCGTTTCGTTGAGGAAAATTCATGCAGAAACGAAATGGAACCTGAAATAATAATAGCAATGACCAAATGGGCTTACCCGGAACCTGCACGCAATTGCACGAGTAGAGTAACTTGCACACAACTGCACGAGTAGAGTCCAAGGCAGTTTTTGGAGGAGAAATGTTTTTTCGGCAAAGTGAAAGACTGTGGTGTCTGTTGAGCAGAACCCTGTTCTCTTCAGTTGCAGGTGGGAGGAAATTGGAATCTGGGAGAAGTCGAAATTGGGTTTCTGAGAGCATGGCAGGTGGAAGCTTGTAGTTATTCACCAACATTTTCGGCCGCACTGCAGGCATATTTCTCCGCAACGACCGATCAAGGTTCGAGCTTGCGCGCCAAAGCAAGTCTACGGGGATTCCGGTTAGTTGAGGAGGAAAAGTGGAGGCGGCCGCAAGCCTTGGGCATTTCGATTGATGCAGGCACACCATGCGGAGATTGATGAAAAATTTCTGCAACAGCCGGTTGACATTTGTTACTTCAGGACAAGAATAAGGGTTTTTGCCAACAGATGTCAGTCGGAAAACAGGTGTCAGTCGAAGAACAGGTGTCAATAGCAGAATGAATATGTTGATGATCAAAAACTGCATCTCTTTCATAAGAGAAAGCCTATCGGCCTAAAAATGTCACATTTAAAATTTGGACAGAATTTATTTTCGAAAAAGATGAGTATGCTATCTAAATAGTTTAAGAACTATGTTACTAAATCTACTTTATACTTATATTTATTAAACATCATTTAAATTTACACCGATTTATATATGAAATATGAAATTGTACACTTTTCATAGAGTTAATTTCCTAGAAAAAATTAGTATCCTATCTAAATAGTTTAAAAAATATATTACTAAATCTATTTTATACTTGTATTTATTAAACATCATAAATTTATATGAAAAAATTAGTATCCTATCTAAATAGTTTAAAAAATATATTACTAAATCTACTTTATACTTGTATTTATTAAACATCTTAAATTTATATGGTAGAATATTATTTACACCTATTTATATATGAAATATGAAATCTAAATAATTTAAGAAATATGTTACTAAATCTACTTTATACTTATATTTATTAAACATCATTAAATTTATATAGTAGAATATTATTTACACTTATTTATATGAAATATGAAATTATACACTTTGCATAGAATTAATTTATTAGAAAAAAATAATATCCTATCTAAATAGTTTAAAAAAAATCTTACTAAATCTACTTTATACTTGTATTTATTATACATCATTAAATTTATATGGTAGAATATTATTTACACCTATTTATATATGAAATATGAAATTGTACACTCCCTAAATAGTTTAAATGGTCAACTAAACTTAGATGATTTATGTGTGACCTCACTATCCATGCAATTATATGAGGGAAAATTAATTTTATTTTATATTTTAAAAAATTACTTAACTACAAGTTCTTTCAACATGTCGGCATGACTCTCTTATAAAAACACTACTTCAACCCACAATTAAAATTACTTAACTACAAGTTCTTTCAACATGTCGGCATGACTCTCTTATAAAAACACTACTTCAACCCACAAACCAGCCACCAACCACCAGGGGGGAGGTTGCCACGTGGCCTTCATACAACACGCCTATCTTTTTTTCAGAGGATACAACACGCCTATCTAGCCACATGGTGTTTGTAATGCAGGCCATCCACTCTGGTTTTTTTTTGTAGTTTGGGAAAACAATATATAAAAACTAAGTCAATGGGCTTTTCGTTCATCAACATAAGTTAATCAATAGGGGCTTTCGAATTTCGTAAAAAATACATCACTATACTTTATTAAATCTAATTTCACTTAATTTATGATGATGATAGTATATATCCAAAATAATGATTTATGGCTTTTATTAATGTACACATATTTATTACATATATTTTGAAATAAGATAAAAAATCTCAAAAAAATACAATGTTTCCTTATATTAATAAAGCGAAAAAAAAACTAGTGTAACAAGCCATTACTACTCAAAAACTACAATTATAGTGAGTGATTCAATATTATTTATATATAACAAGTATAAAAAATAATAAAATATTCCAATTCTATTATCATTCTAAGTTACTTTGGAAAATCAATGTAACTAAGTAATTATAAATAATAATAAATGATTTTATGTTAAAATTAAATAACTGATTTTTTGATATATCTAATTTATTGAAAACTAAAGTTGTAGTCTAATTAGATTGCTTTTTCACCTTGAAAATCATGGAAATTTCGGTAAGATTTTAAGAAAATTATGCAGGGATTTTTGTAAATCCACGTTATAACTATCAAACTTTAATATTTTGGGTGCCCTAGAGGTTTTTGATGGTGCTGAATCCATTTCCGCCATCAAAATCATGATTCAAACACTGCTACTATAAGATTTCTTAAATTTTATAGTCCAAATTCCGACTAATTTTGGCTGTCCGAGCAATTTTTCCATCTCGTTAAACGACTCCAAAACTAAATATGATTATTTAAAATATTATATATAGTCATTATATTTATTACTAATTAAGAATATAAAAATTCAAATATCTAACAAAGTTGAAACCTATGCTCCGATACTATATGGTACAACCCAAAAATTAAATATGCAACTAATTACATCAATTTATGTTTGTTAATAATCAACACACTACTATTCGACTAATTAGCATGGAATTTCGAAAAACATAAGTAGAGACAATTTACATGTAGCGATGATATTCCTTACTTGTGATTTTGGAGTTGAATGTTATTTGAATTCCACTAGCCGCAACAAAGTTTTTGGGGACGACTCTCCACCCAACTGTAGGCTTCGTTGGAATAATGATCCATTTGTTAATTGTTAGTGTTATTGTAAAGTTGTTATTTTGTGTGAAAGATTTGTGGATTGATTGATTGAGAGAATTATGGAGTGATTTGTGGACTGATTGATTGAGAAATTTGGAGTTGACAAAATCCCAATAGCTCTCCTCATGTATAAATATTTTGCCTATTTTAATAAAATTTGATTGAGTTGGTGTGTGAGAGTTATGTGCATTATTGTTAAATATTGTATTCTCTATAATTTATTTTTTACTGTGTTATGCTTTCTTTCATTTGGTATCAGAGCCATTGCCTAGAACTAAGGATCATAGTGTTTGTGAAATTTGTGAGTGTCGAGCGATATAAATACAAGATTTATATACCAACATTTAAATTGTCAATCCGGGTTGCGTGACCTTAGAGACGTAGCCCAAGAAATGTCAAAAGAAGACCTTGGGGATCTGTGAAATAGAAATCAAGCTCTTGCGAATAATTCAAAAGGAATCTTTTAGAAAACAATATTGTTCAAAGTAGGGAAAACACACTGTGAACCTACTTATGATTCCTCTTATCGGTTGGGTGACTCCTACATAAAGTCTACCTCAATTGTCCAAGGGACAAGGGATGTAGATTCCACTCAAACTATCAAACCATTCAGGAAATAAAGAATACAAAACCTCTTAAAGGACTACTTGCAAAGAAGGAAAGAATGAAATAAAAATGAGAATTATAAGACAGACTCATTCCCAACTGAGTCAAAGAAAATTATTAAATTCTTTCTTTCTAATGTGAAGGTACTAATACTGAAAAGGAATCACATGTGCACTGCTCCGCTTGAAAAGAAAATTGTAGTATTCAATCAAGAACTTTAAGTCATCAATCCTTTGATCTGGGGTATTCTCAAAGGGTTCTATTGGACATTTTAATTATGCCAATGAAACGGGGATATAATCTCCTCATGCTAGTCCTGGTACTTAAGTTAGAAGAAGGAATATTGTTTTCTTAAAGCTCCAGGATTAGTTTCATACACTAACTAAAAGTGCTCATAAACGCCCAAATAATGTGGATAATGAATCTAGTCAGAACCTATAATGATCATACCCTTACTTCGTGACAAACAACTGCTATCTCTATGATTGAATCCCTACAAACTAAAAGTATATTCGTTATGTGATAAACTGAATCAGATTAAACAATGCACTGGGCTTTTAAGAAATGGACGATGTAATGAAAAGACACTATCTAGATGAACTTTGCTTTCAATTTAAATGTAGAATCTCAATGTTGAACATAAATGAATTTCAAGAAAGTAATCATACCATCAAACTCATCAATCAAGCTTGTAAAAGGTAACATCAAAGCATCAAGAAGAATTCTGAAATAATGCTACCAATTTTCTACTTTAATCACACTCTCACACTTATGCATTTATCAAAACAAAATGCAGAAAATCCTAAGAGGTATGGGGAAACAGACTGGTTGGTGAGCCCAAACCACCCAGCTCGTTTCCCTTGTAAAGATTACATCACTATCCCAGAAATTCAAAATATCAATAAACAAAAATCAAATGTCAGCTTATATTAATTCAGAAGTCTTGTTACCTAGACATTGAGTAATGCAGAGCTTGGCTCCAGTGCTCCCCCCAGGGATCATCCCACTGGGCACAAGGTCTCTTTCCTTCCTTGCTTAACGAGATTTGTCCCCTGTCTATAAAAAATACAAGCTTAAATTTCAATCCTATATATCTCTCTCTTTGCGTAGTACCAAGTTTCTCTATTTATATTAGCAATGTCTCCTAGTTATCTGGATTGAAGGTTAACAGTGCAAACAATTTTGGAGTTTGTAAACCGATTTTTGAATCAAAACATATATTATTCTTATTTGATTGGATCTCCATCAATCATTAGGCTTCGTATAAATACAATGACCGGTACTGAGTGATGAGATCTTCGCTATAATATCCATGGGAATACCATGTTGTTACTAAACCTCGTGGCTTCTAGAAAGTAATTTGACCGGATGCTTTGACCTTTACTCTACACGTTGTTTTGAAGACCTGGGTGTGATTAAGGGAACACATCACCATATTGAGCCTCTTCCCCTAAAAACCCATATGCTCGTTTCTTATCATGGCAGCTGGATATATGAAAATCATGGAGGTGATAACAGGATCAGTACTGCACGAACATGAACTACATTGTTGGAATAGTAACTATGTTGCTAGAACAAGAATTGTACAACTATCACAAGGATAACATGTTATTAGTGATTTTCACACAAATCTTCCTCAAACCACTAATACAAAGAGAATTCATAGAATAATAAAGTGTTACCTCTCAATACCTTTATAATAGTCCAACAATGTATAGAAAAGGACAAAACGCAGTGAAATTGGGAGAAGTGAGTTTTGGAGGCCTTCCCGAGGTCAAAATGTTGATATGAAAAATGTTGGAGAAAGATATTCCTTCTGGATACATGATAGATCATCAAGCACTGAAAATTATTTCTCCTAGCCCCTCGAAAATTCATTCTCCCACATGTACTCCAGAAACGCAGCATGTTGTTCAAAAATAGGACAAAAAGGTGGTTTTTGAGTGGTTTTGGGGCCTTTTGACCTGCCATATCGTGCTCAAACTCTGCTCCTAGGGGCTAGAAATGATGTAGGAGTGATGAAAAATCTAATGATGCAATCCATTTTTCATTTTTAGGCCCTCATAAAAATTGCAGCGTGGGGCACGTTGTGTTTTTGATCTAGTCACTGGGTCAAAAACTGTCAAAAAATCCAAAATCTTCAAAAAAAATCAAAACTTTTATGCAAAACTAGGGCTCAAAGGTAGGTCCATATCTCTCTACCCAAAAATATTTTTTGCAAAGATGAGATAGGTTTGTGTTATTTGGAATGTTATGAATAAAAACCTCCTCCATTTTTCAAAAATACTTTCCCATTTGGTCAGAATCAAAGTTTAAATTTGATTGCTCAAAAATTGGAAAAACGTAGCGCCACCAAGGAAAAGCGCAGCATGATCTTGCAGGGCACTTTTGACTGCCTTATTTAGATCCAAATCATGACCTGAAGGTACCATTATAAATATTAGGATTTATTCTACATAATAGACTCATCAATAATTGTAAAAACCTTCTCCAAACCCCTGAAAAACTGTCTTGAAGTCAAGCTATCCAGAAGTGCAGAAAACCTCCTATAGAAATTGTATTTTTGGCATTTCTACCAAATCATAATACATGTGTATAAACTGAATGAGGTTTTTTTTCATTGGTCTATGATGGACAAAAACCTCTTTCATGTTTGTAAAATTCATCTCTATTTTGTTAGAAACACTTTTTGAAGCAAAATTGTCCATATGTGCAATGTAAACCCTAGGTGGC
The DNA here is from genome assembly GCA_034641835.2 of Pinus albicaulis. Classification (NCBI taxonomy): domain Eukaryota; kingdom Viridiplantae; phylum Streptophyta; class Pinopsida; order Pinales; family Pinaceae; genus Pinus; species Pinus albicaulis. The sequence goes on from CM076572.1 coordinate 1,429,254,383, forward strand.
CCATATCTTGGAAAGGTGAAGCTATGATTTCTTTGAATTTGGTGGGCTCATACCTACTGATCTGACCTAATTTGTTGTATTTCTTATTTCCTCTCTCCATTGTTTGAGATTGCATAACAAGCCCTAGTGGGATGAAAGGGAAAAACATGGTTTTACTTGGAAAATAAGGAATTAGGGTTACTTGCTTTAGGTGATGGAATGCAGGGGTTAGGGAGGAGATATGTAGGTAGGGAAAATTTTGGGAGATATATATGGGTATTGGGAAGCTTAGGGAAGTGGATTATTTCAAAAAGAGTGTAGGGATAGGTTGTAGGAATTAAAACACAATCATAACCCTAAAATTGCCAAAAATGCAGCGTACGAGCTAGGGTTAGATATAGGGATTAGTGAAATGAGGAAGTAGGGATAGGGAAACATTTGGGGAGGTTTTTAGGGTGTAGGTAAGGGTATAGTATGGATGGGTTTAAGTTTTTTTTCTTGCAATTTACAAAAATGAGTTCACCCACCAAAAACACAGAGTGGAGACTGTGGGAGGATTTCACCAATGAAACACTGAAATAGATGTTGATAGGAGGTAGCCGAAACTTCAAATTACTTGTTAACAGCTGATGAAACATTCAATTTCCCCTTAAAATATTTTAAGATGGATTTTTTCTTGTAGGAGTGAAAATGTGGCGAAGGATAAAAAATGCAGCGTGGTGGCTAAAAATGCAGCGTGGTGGCTGAAAACGCAGCATGGTAGCTGAAAACGCAACGTGGTGGCTGAAAAACACAGCGTGGCTGCTTGGAGAGGGTGCCAATCACCTTTTGAGAGTGTCCTTCGATGCCTTCTATGCTAATATTGTCTTTTCTGGTGAGTGAGTGCTCAATACCATTGAAATGAGTGAAATAAATGGCTTTTATGGTCTTTGTAGCTTGTGGAAATCAAATTCTTCATAGTGGTGTGGTGGCCCACCATGTACTTTTTCACCTTTGTCTTGAGAAATTTTCAGATTTAGAAAATCATAAAATATTACATCATATTTGAAATAAAATTACATTTGAAACAAAACTTTATTAATCATTTTCCCTATTACTACTCCTTCATTTTCGGATTTATTGATGAAAAGACAGATTTTTTATGGATTTGACCCTAAAACCTAATGGTGACATGTCATGAAAGGAGATGAATGAGGACCATGGTGGTGTGATTGAGATGATAATGGTGACCTTTCAGTGATGACTCATTCAATTTAATGATGGCAATGACCGGAGCATGAAATATTTTGAAAGGAGTAGTAATCAGACCTAGACACACTAGCTAGTGACCAAATTTTTATTTGAAGGCCTACTGAAACCATAAAAATTTGACTTGATACCCTAAGAAAACTTTGTAAGAGCACATTTGATTGTTGGTGACAGGCAGAACTGACTGACACTAACAGAAGGATCAAATGAAAAAACAAATCCAGAATTTACCTTTTTCATAGGTGTTTCGAATTGAACTGCTTCTTTTACAGGACTTTTGATTTGATTTATTCCTATAGTCTGTTCGTTGACCTGATTTACTACTGGATTCAAGATTTGAGACATAAATTTTGTAGTAAATTATTCAAACTGTGGAAGTTTATCTCCTCCATCATCAATGGCACCTTCATTATATTTTACTGCTTCCTCTCCTTCTTGTTCCGGATCCAAATCAATTGTTTGAGACTCTAAATTTTTAGAAGGAGGTAGACTGGCTTTTATTATGCTTCGTGTAACCCTTCGTCCATCGGTAGGGGTTTGAGGTTCAAATGATGGATTTATAGGGTTGAAGGGGTTTCAATTTTCCTCTTACTCTACTTTTTAGGGTACGAGGAGAAGATATTATTCACTCGATTCCCCTTTGGAGTATGTTCTGCCTCACACATCTCAGCATGAAGTTGGGCATTTGGTTTTCCAATGACTGCTGTAAACCCATTTCGCTGAAAAAAATCATCTAGCCCAACTATCATTCCTTATACCCAATTCATCTATGACCATAATTTTAATGAGATTGTAATGATAAAGGATAGCCCTAGGGTTTTTAACTGCTTTACAAACCCACTGTGATATTTTCTACAGGCTCTTTAACAAGAAGGGACATTTATCTTCTGCTCTCCAGTAAAATGTAGCAGTAATCCTATATGATAAAAAAGGTTGTTTCATACCTTCCTTTGCAAGTAAAATACTTTTGAAGAATAAATAAATGGTGCCTGCACCATTCATCCTTAATCCAGGAATGCGGTATCCCTTTCACCCAATTAACCTCTTGGTGTCCTTCTTTGAGAAATTGTGTGCTCAACTGTTTATCGATGCTTTTATTCTTGAACCATTTTATCCCTTCTGAGGGCAAACCGATTTCTTGAGTGATGGTATTATCATTAATAGTCATAGTCATGACCAGATCTCTGATTCAAACTATTTTCCCATCGAATCCTCGTGCAAACTGCAACACAACCTCATCTTCAGACCTTGAAATTTAACTAGGAATTCATGCCATACTTCCTCAACTAATTTTTGCTTCCATGCATTATATCCGGGATTCTTCTCAAGCTCCTCTATGGAAGATGGATCATGGCGGTCATACTTTACTTTCTTCATGTTTTATTGATTGCAAACACAACATACACTTTACAAATGAACAAGATGCTTCGTAAAAAAACCAAACTCATCATGCTCCAGTGATATAAATGACATGGGGGATCGAATGATCTCAATAACTGGGCAAGTTGATTTATATTTTTAAACAACATAAGTGCTCATGATGTGCATCCTAAAGTTGGTCTAATGAAATTAATACCAGAGGACAAAATAATTATCAAAAGGGATGGCAGTGTTTTAATATCAATCATGAAAATGCTCGTAACCAAGTCTCATAACATAGTTACCTTAATTAATGAGCGTTGGATCAATGTACATGAACAATATTTATAAGTATTTGACAAACATTCCCAAGATTGAAAACATGATTACGAGGTCAAGACACTCCTCATGCAGACACTTGGCATGAAAATATCAAACACATCAATATTTCTTCTCATACATTGACCATTGTCTTCTCGATGAGGAACTAAGACATAAAGTACGTTAACAGGAGCATCAATGTAAAGTCATGGAAGAGAGCAGAGGTTAGGGGATTCTTAAAGATTTATGATCATACTCTGCCCCCAATACAAAAGTGACATAAATCCTCAGCAAGAAAATATCAAGGTACCTAATGTATCAATCATCATTTAAACTACTCATCAAGTTTGCAGTATCATAGCCATAGTGCCATCTAAACCATGCCACAGTCCTTATGAAAGCATCGAGTGCAGGAATGATAAAATTACCAAGGGTGGGAAAAAGGAGGATCATCAAAAAATAGGATCAGTTCAAGTCATCTAAAATCACGTGCAGGAAAGCAATAATTGTACAAAAAACTACAGACTATCTCCCCTCGCACCACAATGCATACATGTACTTCATGATTTGTCAAATATTTTTTATTTTTTTTATTTTTTATTTTACTTTTAATTTTTTTTTTTAAATTTTTTTTTTGTTAATTTTTTTTTTTGTTTTTATTTTATTTATTTATTTTTATTTTATTTTTTCAGAATTCCATTATTTTTTCCCTGAAATCAAATTATTATTAGCATCCATGATTAAAAATAATCTTTGCTGAAAAAATGCAATTTTAAGAAGACTGCCACAATGTTCCTGCACCTATTATAGTAATCTTGTACAAACCATGTAATGCTTGTTAAAGGCAACTGAAATCAAAACACATGGTTGTCTATCAACATCTTGTGAGTAATCACTAGCAAGTAATTCATCACTCTAAATATCTTGTTATGGATAAAAGTGATTTATGATGCGAAAAAAGGAAAACTTAAAATAGAACGAGATGACGCCTTCCTGGATAGATTAACAAATTCTTTATTGGCCACTCAAAATCTCATTGTCATCCGAGTGCAAGACTAAATTTCTCCTTAATCTGGCACAAATAATTCCTGCACTAAGGGTACCACATCCATTAAAATTTTTGAAAATTAGAACTCCAAAACATCGTGCTCAAAATATCTTAAAATCATTCTTCAAGGGATAAGATAATGAGTTTTAGGGAAAGGCAAAGATAACCGAGTAAATCATAGTGTGAAATTAACTTTAATACCACAGACATGGCCCTGCTTCCTGTAGACGTCTATAGCCTCGATAGGGGTGTCTTTTAACCAAACGAAATGCCTGTGTCCCACTTACTAGACATAGATTCAGAGTTATCTATCTGGTTTTAGAAATTAGATGAAGGCCAATGTCCTGGCTTGGTAACCATCTAATGGCAGTGCCATTCACAAGAAGTAACAAGAATGAACAGGTTGGCTCATGATGAGACCTCATGTCTTCTAGATTTTCAGTTGAAAGCCATTACTCTGGCTTGGTGACTAGTAGCAGTAATTTCATGCATGTTAGGTCTCATGATCATGGTAGGTCAGCTCATAATGAGACCTCCTATGTTTCAATCAATCCTTCTTTATAAACTCTCAAAGGTTACTTAACGAGTAGGGAGGCAGATCTACTCCTTAATAGTATGGAATGGCGTGAATTTTTTTTAATAACTAATCTTTACCGGTTAATCCTCCTACCCTACATACTCCTTTTAAATAAAATGTCTCAGATAATGACTGAAATACGTCTTGAGTTAATATTGCTAGTGTTCTCATGAGTGACTAATTATAGTCTTTACAAGAGTGGTCCACCATTGAGGCTTTTCAATTATACTTTCTAAGAGAAATTGAAAATATATATCTCAGCTGACAACTCATTAGAGTGATTAATCATGGTCACTTTTGAAAAATCATGAGGTATTAGAGTGGATCATACTCAACAAGACTTACCACAGATGTGTGTGTTAACAACCAATGTGGATCAATAAGTAGTTTCAGTGGCTATGCATTGGAAGTCAAAACCCTAATAACATTGTTGTAACATATTTATTCATGGCATTGATTTATTCCTCTATCCTACCCTATCCTACCCTATCCTAAAGACTTCCTTTTAAGTATTGGAGTACTTCCAATGCAACCAAGTGTGTAACAAGAAAACAATTTTACTCATGTTCAAACTTGAAAAATATATTTGAGAAAATACCAGAACATGAGGGATCAACTGCATTAATTGATGTGATGCTAAGAATCATTTGAAATCAAGATTTAATGGGATCCACATACTCTTGGTCATTTGATTCATGGATAACATTCAATGTATCTTCCTTTATTACATCATGCAAATCTTCCAAAATTCTCTTTTTATCTCCTAAAGCGCAGGCTGGATCAGATGGATGTTGTTTAATCTTTGCTTCTAATGGCTTCTCCTCGTTTAACATGACCCATAGTTTTTCAGTTTCCCTAGAAAAAACTTCTTGATCTTCATGATTGTTTACTTCCGGAGACATAGATCTGGTTCTAATTGTTGCCGAAATGTGTTCTTCCTGAGAAGCAGAGACCCCAGCTGCTTCTAAGATTTGAGATAGTTCTTGGAATAGCATCAAACTACCTGGAATTTTCCTGCTAGATGGTGTTAGCCACCTATGAAATTTTTGGCAAGCAAACAGGTGGCTAAATTTTTTATGAGCCTTCAAGAGATACATTTCCCATGAAAATCTCTCATCCTTGAAGCCTCTGTGTGTCCACTGCCTTTTTAAAGATCCTAACTGTTGTATCCGTCCCAAAAAGTCTCACTAATTGCAAAAAAATTGTGCTCCAAAAGGCCTTCATTTTCCTCTTGTACCCCTGCAGAATTCTTCATTTCATCCCTTTTTCTCTTTTTCAAAGCCTCCTTTTCACCCCAAAAATCCCTCCCTTAGTCCTCCTAACTATCCCAAAATCCCCTCTAAACCATACACACATCCCGAGTGTGGTTCAATTTCCATTTGTTTCCCCTATCGTTACCCTTTCCTACCCTCAAATTGCGTTAGAATGGGCCAAAAAACCCACTTTCTTCCTATTGTGGGCCTAGCCCCTTTCGGCCAGCCCCCTTAGCCTTTTTCCACCACGTGACCTGGGTGCTAGAACCTGGTGCCAAGGCGGAAGGCGCTTATCTCAAATATGTATCGGGAGCGTCATGAGCTGTCGATCTACACCGATCGGACGGTCATCGCGAGCTCCATAGCGTCCATCACCCGCCCCTTTCACTGCCCCGTTAACACATCAACCGTCCATTTAACCCACTGATCCGACGGCCCGAAGTTTATCCGCTCGGTGGTCCCCACGCAAGCGCGCCTTGTTCAAAAACTGGCTGATTTTTATCGCATCGCTTTCTGAGGGCTGTCGGTATATTTTATTTCGCAGCGATTCCACTCATCACCTGACGCGTGTCCCCGCACACTGTTCAAAAACCGCCCCCATCGCGCATTAAAGTTCGGCAGAAAACCCGGCGCGATATCGTTGTACACCGTTCGATCTGTGGCCTGCCATCCGACGGTGATCGCGCCTCCAAGCTGCACGGGCGATAACCCAGGCAAACGCACCCCTGGCCCACTGTCTGTCGCCTCCGATGCATTTTCAGCCGTCGATCTCCTCCTGAGATCAGACGGTCCAGATTTAATCCACGCTCCGTCGTTGACTGGGTCCCGCCACGTCATCCATTCCATGTGTGTTCATCGCTTTATCGTCCGTCCCCCTTTATAATTCATTCAAAGGTCAAAATTTTGATATTTTACGTTAAATTTCCACCTCGCCGTCCTCTAAATCATTCCTCGCTGATCCACTGTGTTCCTCCACGAAATCCTCTACATTCATCATGCCACGTCGCCATTCTTTGCATTCATCCACGCCACCCTCCCCATGCATGTTTTTCCTTAATGTTTTTCGTGTTTTGTAGGGTTACAGGCGGCAAAAAACTGCCATGATTCATATTCACTATTATGGTGGCACAGTGCACAAAAGAAGCTGAATTTAAAGCCTGATATTACAGGAAAATGTCCGGGAAGGTGTTTGCAATATTAATTTCATCAAAGGACAGAGTTCAAGCTCTACAGAACCTCTCTGGCGCCATTAAAGCACTGATTTCGTAGTCAGAGGCAATCGTGGAAGCAGCGATGGGTGTCAGTGAAAGATCAGAGAGTTAAGGCATATAATTGAAGATCGTAAGCCTTAACTAAACAATTAGAGGCAAAATAACAGGTTGAAGACCGCAAAGATCAATCAGAAGGTCCTAGGGCACGTAAAACAACGTCGACAGGGTTTCACCATCAGCAGAATGTTCTTTCCCGTGAAAGGACGAAGTGCCCATGCAGTTTTCATTCTATACCGTGTTCTAGAGGAATTTTCTGCCCTAACAACAGTCCTAATGCTATCAGAGCACTTGATATGCAGTATGGCAGACTTCACAGTCATTTATTTACCTTTTTTTTATTCACCAATGTACTACAGAGTACTGCAGCCAAAGTACATCAGAGACATACCGGAGTAAATGGGAGCCTGGAGAAGACCATTCTTTCACCCAAAGAGTGCCATAGATAAACGCGTAGAATTTAAATAGAATGGGCTTCGGCCCTCTTTCTTTTCTGAGTTTTAATGCTTCATTTAGTCTTTCACCTACCTCCTCTACTCTTTTCAGCTATAAAATTCATGAAGGAACTCATTGTAAAATCAGTTATCAGAGAATTACAAGCTGTTTCTTTTGAGACATAGTCTCTGTGTAAAGTTGTAAGATAGGCTGAGGAAGATGTTTTTAGACTGAATATCCAGCTATTGGTAATGTTGTACTTGACTGGTATTGCTCTTTAATATGACAAGCACATTTCTTTGGATCCTGATCTAAAGCAGCGGTGATGTTTTTCTATCTCTGTATTTGTTTTTAATCTCTGTACCATTTCAATTCATTTCATCGGCTCGCATCAAACTGCATAGGATTTACCCTTGTTAGGTACCCTATGTTTCTGCTCTCCTTGCCTTTAATGTTTTCTACTAAATGTGTTATCTAAGGGTTGATTTCAGTTAATTTAACCAGTGTAGTGGATGTCATTGCCTGCTAGTTGATGTATGAATTAATGAATCTGTTCTTAGAAGTTCTTGTTAGGATTTAATTGAATGAATTGGGAACACTGGGAGGTCTAGAACTCTGTCTCTATCTCACTAGGATCCTTTTCAATTAATTGAACCTTTCTAATATCCCTCAAGCTAGAGGCCAAAGCATTGATAGTTCAAAGTCTCTCTCTGATCTCAGGTCTTTAACTGTGTTCTAAACCTTTAATGTTTCTAGTCTGAAGAGTTAGCCTTTGGTTTTTAGATCACAGGTGTCCAATGGCATGTCCTGTCCCTGGATCCGATCTCTGAAGGTCGCCTTGGAGGTTTCCTTGCTTTCACCTTTCTCTCTTACCATTTCATGCCACACAATCATCTTTAATATCCAATGCTTTAGATGACTAGCCCAATTGAAAGCTTGCACATTGAATAGCAACTAAACCCTTTCCTGACTCCATTGCCCAATGGTCTTGAATGTTCCCTGGAGTATCTCTCCTTTGCCTAAAATCCTCTTTGCTCATCTTTGTCTTATATTGAACCCTTCTTTCCTGATTCCCAGCAACCAAACATACAATCAAACAAACAAACCGAGCCTTATAACTAGCCTAATATGTTAACACTGAGCTTCAAAGACATAAAACCTTTTCTTATATAGAGAGATCCCTCTCTGGACCTAGGAGGGCTAGATCCTGAGGTCTTAAAGTGGTTCTGATGTTGTCTCATCTTTTGGTCTTGCCAATCTGGCCAAAACATGGGAACCCCAACATAATGACAACTCCGCTGGGGAAGGAACTTTGAAATACCCTTAACTTCTATATCCACTTGTTGTGTTTCTCCCACACTCTTAGACAGAGTCTGGAAAGGGCCAGGTAGCCTCCAGATCTCACACTGTTTTAGAGGTGACATATCTGGTAAAAGCCCTCCCAGTCAATCTCTGGTTAGAGTTCGTTGTGTTTTGAATATATCCTTGAAAAGGGATATTTCATAAGCACTTTGGTGGACAGTGTACCCTCCAGAAGCATCCTAAACCCTCCACCTGGAGACTCCATAGTTATTTAAAGACCAAAGACTCCACTGGTGATCAGTAGGCCTGTTGATTATCTTGGTGCACATAAGACTCCACTGGGAGACCAGCCTCCATTACAACATCAGCCATAATAGAAGTAACAAGTAGGGTTAAGTTGCTTGGTTAGAAAACAACATTCTGGCTTCAAGAACCATTCACACAAGAGCCTACCCTAACCCAAACCCCCCTGAAATAGTTGACAACCCTGAGAGCATCCTCAAGAGACCTCCTGCACCTATAAGACCAACTATTTCTAGCCACATCCATAGAGCTAACTCTACACTAGAAGACTTTACAGCTCTATCTGACCCATTTTTTGACCCAGGCGCTCAAAACAGCTTACCAAGAACTAGGTCATTCAGTGTCCTAGACCAGCCAGACCTTGAGTTTCCTGGTTCACCACCTCAAAGTGGTAAACACCTTTGGGATAGACAGACCCCTCCATCTACACCTCCTGATATTCACTTCATTCAAAACTTGGGGCTCCGCCACCCTAAATCTGCCCAACCAGCTTCTGCTGGTCCTAGTATCCCTGTCATCCATATACCAGCTGCTCAAGCCAACCCTTTACCTCATCAAAACATCATCATGGCAGCCCGGTATGCACCTCTGGTTTTACCCCAGCCTCTAGTACCCTTACCCAATGATTATCAATCAACGATCCCACACTTCACTGCAAAAGAGTCCACCACAGCTCAACACCATGTAGATAGGATGGAAGATTGTTTTGACTACATGGAAATAGATGATGATACAGTCAAAATGAGAATTTTTGCCCAGAGTTTAGGAGGTGATGTGAAGAAATGGTTCAAAATCCTACCTCCTAATAGTATCCAAGACCTTCCCGCATTATATCAGACCTTCATAAAAAAATGGGAAGTTAAGGCCAATCCTCTCCAAATCCTAGCAGAATACAAGAATCTTAAGAGAAATGTAGGAGAGAGTGTCCATGACTACTCTACAAGGTTTAACAGTGTTTACAACGCTCTTCCTCCCCACATGAAACCTCCCCAAGGTATGGCTCTAGTGAAGTACCCTGAAGGCTTTGATGCTGATATGGCCTACCAGCTTAGGGAGAGAGATTACAACAGGTTGGAATACATGCAAAAAGGAGCAGTGAGTGTAGAGGCTAATTTGATTGAGAAAAAGGCAAGATTGAGAGCCGAGAATAGGGTAACATATAGAGATGACAGTGCAGCTTCCACATCTGACCCAAATTATGACCGCATATCCAAAAACATGGAAAAGCTACAACAAATGATGGAAAAAATGGTTGTCACAGTTAGTAACCAAAACAGAAATCAAAACCATAACCAGAACCAAAAATTTAGAAGAAACAATACCACTCCCAACAGACAAAGAGAATCAGATCAGCAAGTTATTCCCCCATTCCAAGAGAACTTTCTTGATGAAGATGAGGGAATCATAGAAGAGTCTGAGGGAAACACAATAAACATGTTTGAAGTAGAAAACTCAATCCACAACTGTTCCACAGAAGAAGATCAACCCTCACCCTCATATTGGGATGACGAAAGGTTAGAATCTGAGGATTACAGGTTAGGATTTGAAGATGCCATCATGCAGGTCAGAGAACAATATGAACTTAGAAGCAAAAAGAGCCTAGACACTGCCAAACCAAAAGCTTCTGAGGATACCATCAAGAAAAGGCCTGAGAAAACTTCTAAAGTGACTGTTGAAAGTAACAAATCAGCAGCTGAGAGTTCTGATAAGAAAAAAGAAAAAGACAACCAAAACACTGATAAATAGAGTCAACCGACTAGCAACACTAGCACTGCAGTTAGTGCTCCTGATAAAACAGTTTCGAACACCGTACATAGTGAGAATCAACCCACTGAATCTGCCACTAAGGTAGTGGCTAAAAAAACAGAGTTGAACATTCCAAAGAGTCAGTCCACTTTCAATTTGGAGAGTGAGATTGCAAAAATTAAAATCTCTATCCCACTCTCTGAGCTAGCCACTCAGGATGTATATAAAGGCCAAATTTTGAAAGCATTAAATTTAGGTGAGAACAGTGACACTGTAAATCTGAGTGATGATCAACCAGCGCTTCTGTTTGGTCCCAAGATAGAAGGAAAGTTTTAGGAAGGGGTAGTGCCCCCTTTTTATATCAGTCTTAATATCCATGACAAGATCCTTCACAATGCAATGCATGATTCTGGGGCATCTCAAAACTTAATGCCCAAGGTGGTTATGGAAAAGCTAGGCCTAGAGATAACCCGCCCCTATAAATATTTATATTCATTTGACTTTGGCAGAGTAAAATGTCTGGGCCTAATCAAAGACCTGTGTGTAAGCCTTACCCAGATTCCAGCAAAATGTATGGTCATGGATGTTGTGGTGGTAGATGTGCCACCTAAATATGGTATGCTATTGTCAAGGTCATGAGGAGCCAAGCTGCAGGGTACAATGCAGATGGATGGGGCGTATGCCACAATTCTTGTTTTTAGCCAACTTAGAAGACTGTACAGGGAGGCACAAATGAAATTCCTGGTCAGTAGCCCCAAAAAGCCTGAAATTCACCTTTATAATATGTACACACATATCTTGACTCCTTCATCCTTTGCAATGATGAGTTTTTGGAGGAGCCAGAATTCAAAAACAAAGATACACACAAGGAGACAGGGCCCATGGACTTTAACATAATGGCTACTCTAGACTCGGAGAAGAACGATGTAGAAAACCTTGAATAGTGCACTGAAACAAAAACTCAGAGTGAACCAGAAACAGAATGCAGTTAGCTGATTAGTCATACTACACAAGTTCCTATACCACATCAAGAACGAAACAATGATAAACCTGAGAAAAAACCTTTATGGGAAATGAATTTCGATGGGTCATGCACCAAGAGAACTGTAGGAGCAGGAGTGTGGGTGCATAACACAGAGAGTGACTACGCAGAAAGCCATGCATGTAACCTGCATTTCAAATGTACAAACAACATCCCAGAGTATGAGGCTCTGATCCTAGGCTTAAAACTATTGAAGAAATTAAGAGCCTGTAGGATAACCGTAAATGGAGACTCTGAGCTGATCATTAGGCAGGTGAATGGTGAATACACAGCAAAAAATCCCAGGCTAAGAGCATACAGGAATGACGCTATGGATCTATTGAAAACCTTTGTAGAATACGATCTGGTGTTTGTCCCTAGAGGTCAGAACGAAATTGCAAATGGACTAGCCTGCATGGCTAGTTCGTATCATAAGCCTCCCAGTGACCAACAAATCATCATTCAGACCAAATTCAGACTTGCAGTGCCAGATAACGAAAAAAATTGGCAAGTTTTTAAAGGAGATAAGCAGATTGAAGATTTCCTGATAGGCAGGAACGAGTTTGAGTTTTCTGATTCAGACTCGAAATCTGATGATAGCTGCCTAGGTGAAGAAATCTCAGACGAGGAAGAACCACCATGTAACATAGAAATAAACACTTTAAACAAACATATTGGAAATCCAAACGAAAAATGTAAAAACACAGATAGTGAAGAAGTAGAGGTGTTGCAGACCAAAGATAAGAACATACCTCGAGGTCTGGCACCTTTAGAGGACCTTTTTTACTTTGATGATGTAGCAAAAAATCCCACTATAGAACATGCAGACTCCGATGTCGAGGAATGCAACATAGGCACTGAAGATAAACCCAAGATGATTAAATTGGCTAAGTCCCTGCCCGCAAACATGAAAAAGAAGTACATTGACCTATTCAATGAATTCATTGATGTGTTTTCTTGGAGCTATGAGGACTTAAGGGCCTATGACACGAACATCATACAGCACAAAATACCTTTGAAAGAGAATCAGAAACCCTTCAAACAAAAACTTCGCAGAATAAACCCAAAACAATTGCCTGTAGTGGAAAAAGAGATTAAGAATATGTATGAGGCAGGCATAATTGTTCCTGTGAGGTTCTCTGATTGGGTATCAAACCTAGTGGTTGTGAGAAAGAAAACAGGGGAGATCAGGCTGTGTATTTTTTTCAGGAATCTTAATAGAGCCTCACTCAAAGACAATTACCCTTTTCCAAAAATGGAACACATCCTTCAGAGGGTAGTAGGCTCAAAAAGGATCTCCCTACTATATGGTTTTTCAGGTTACAACCAAGTTTTAGTAATCCCATAAGACCAACTCAAAACAGCTTTCACCACTCCATGGGGCACTTTTATGTATGTAAAGATGCCCTTTGGACTGATGAACGCTGGTGCAACCTTCCAAAGAGCAATGGACATAGCTTTTTCAGATGAAATAGGACACTTCATTGTCATCTATCTAGATGACATAACAGTCTATTCCAAGACTGAGGAAAAACACCTAGAACACCTAGAAAAGTGTTTGAAAAATGTAGAAGGTTCTGTCTGTCATTGAATCCTAAAAAGATTGTATTTGGGCTACAAGAAGGAAAACTTCTTGGCCATATCATATCTGAGAAGGGGATTAGGATAGACCCACAAAGAGTTGAGGGAATACTACAAATCATACACCCGAGGAATATCAAAGAGTTACAGTCCTTCATTGGGAAAATTAACTTCCTCAGGAGGTTTATTCCAAACCTAGCTGAACACCTTAGGAATATGACAAACATGTTAAAGAAAGGTGTAGGAGTTAAATGGACTATTGAGGCTAGGAAATCTTTTGAATCAGTTAAACTTGCACTCACCCGGGCTCCTATCTTGATTAGTCCTGATTTCTCAAAGGATTTCTTCATCTTTTCATTTTCCTCTGAGCATACAGTAGTTGCAGTTCTACTGCAGAAAAATCTAGAGGGAATGGAACAACCCATTTCTTTCTTTAGCAAAGCTTTGAGAGACGCACCCTTGAAATACAACATAATGGAAAAACAGGCCTATGCTCTGGTTAAGGCCTTGAAAGACTTTAGGGTGTACATACTGCATTCCCACACCATAGCCTATGTACCCAACATAGTGGTTAAAGACATCTTGTCCCAATACCCAGATGGGAAAAGGGGCAAATGGATTGTTGTGATCTTAGAATATGACCTTGAGATAAAACCCACAAAACTGATTAAAGGTCAGGGCTTAGCTCAACTAATGGCTGAATCAAATCTACAAGCCCTTGACATTAACATGGCAGATGCCTTGGATGAGCAGCAGGGATTGCCTGATCCCACTGTTGAGGAGAAGTTTCAGAGCTCTCCTTGGTATTCTGACATTATTTATGTGCTTACACGCCTCAATGCCCCTCCTGAACTATCAAATACCAAGGCCAGATTCTTAAAGCTAAAATCCAAAAGCTATTGCATAATGAATGAAGGATTATACTGGAAAAATTCAAATGGCCTATTGCTTAAATGTTTGCCTGAATTTGAAGCAGAAAGGATTAAAAAAGAATTCCATGCAGGAGAGTGTGGAGGCCACCTGAACTGGAAAGCCACTGCAAAAAAAATACTCAGAGCTGGTTACTATTGGCCTACACTCTTCAATGATATATATAAGATGATAATTGCCTGCCACAAGTGCTAGATTTTTGAAGGCAAAAGAAAGCTCCTCCCCTTACCTCTACAACCCATCACTGTTGAAGGTCCCTTTATGCAATGGGGCCTAGATTTCATAGGAGAAATTCACCCAGCTTCTTCTGCACAACACAAATGGATCTTAACAGCCACAGACTACTTCACTAAGTGGATAGAGGCCATACCTACTAGGAATGCCATAGATTCAGTCATCATTAGGTTCCTCGAAGGTCATATCCTCTCTCGGTTTGGCTGCCCAAGGAAAATAAGCACCGATAATGCTGCTGCTTTTGGATCCAAGAAAATGGTTGATTTTTGTCACAGGTATCAAATAGCATTCAGTCATTCAACTGCTTATTACCCACAAGGTAATGGCTTAGCTGAATCATCAAACAAGAGCCTGGTGGCCATCATCAAAAAGCTGCTAGAAGAGAACAAAAAGTCATGGCATAACAAGTTAGTGCATGCCCTGTGGGCTGACAAGCTTACAACAAAGAAATTCATTGGCATGTCACCATATCAGCTTGTCTATGGAACAGAAGCAGTGTTTCCTACCAGCCTTGGGGTACCAGTGATCAAACTTGTTCAAGAAATACAAACAGAAGAAGATAGCATGGTGAGGAGAATAAACCAAACAATTCATCTCCAGCAAACAAGGGAAGAGGTCTATAACAGAGCTATGAAGGTTCAGGAAAATATAAAGAAGTTGTTTGACAAAAGAACCAAAGCTGTTGATTTCAAAATTGGAGATAAAGTTCTGAAGTGGGACTCAAGGAGAGAGGACAAAGGAAAGCACGACAAGTTTGACAGTTTGTGTCAAGGTCCCTACATCATCCAGGCCACTGTGGGTCCAAATGCCTTTTTTCTGAGTTAGATGGTACTGAGCTGTTTGGGGGTCCTGTCAATGGCAGGATGCTCAAACACTACTTCTGTTGATTTCCAATTTCTAGTTTCCATTTCCATTGTAAATACCATTGTTGTGTTATGTTTTCAAGAAAAAGAGAAAATGTTCCAAAAAACAGAAAGAAAGGAGAGGTTCAGACATGCTCAAAACATGAACCTCAGCAATGCAAAGGATTGGCCCTAATATGATCAAAACCTGAGCCAAAGAAGGAAAACAGTTGGTTCTAACATGTTCAAAATCTGAACCAACAACTAAGGAAAAAGAATCAGCTCTAACATGCCCAAAACCAGAGCTGAATAAAGAAGAGAAAGTGACTCTAACAAGCTCAAAACTTGAGTCACAAAGAAAGGAAGGATGCTTCAAAACTTCACATTTCAAGCCTTCAAATTTTTGTTTGCAATTTTCTGCAAGTTTTTGTCCATGTGCAACTGTCTTTATGCCTTGGATCCACAACAAACTAGACTGTCTAATCCTAGTTTGGTTGTTTTTAAATTTTTGTTGTAGAATATAGAGAAGAAATCTGCTGGACAGTTTAATCCCAGCAGATGTTAGATTAGGTAGAGAAACATGTGAGGCCAACAGTTTAATCTGGTCTCATGGAGCAATAAGGGTAGAAATAGAATAGGTTTTTTTTCTTGTTTGTAAAAAATAAAAATGATGTAAAGAGTCTGCTAGTTCAAATGCACCCTAGAAGAAAAAATGCTAGGATTGTAGGATGTGTAGGTAGATTGTTTGGGTAATGTTTCTGCTAATTGATGTCTTCACAATTGTGGCAGCTGAAAATCAAAGAAGAAAGGTGGCTCAAGCAGCAGACATCTGGCCTACACCAAAGATCATTTTCTGAATTCTTGACTCCTTCAAGAAGAAGCCATCCCCATGTGGAGCCACTGTTAGCCACCTATGAAATTTTTGGCAAGAAAATAGGTGGCTAAATTGTTTATGAGCCTTCAAGAGATACATTTCCCATGAAAATATCTCATCCGTGAAGCCTCTGTGTGTCCACTTCCTTTTTAAAGATCCTAACTGCTGTATCCGTCCCAAAAAGTCTCACTGATTGCAAAACAATTGTGCTCCAAAAGGCCTTCATTTGCCCCTTTTACCCCTGCAGAATTCTTCATTTCATCCCTTTTTCTCTTTTTCAAAGCCTCCTTTTCACCCCAAAAATCCCTCCCTTAGTCCTCCTAACTATCCCAAAATCCCCTCTAAACCATACACACATCCCGGGTGTGGTTCAATTTCCCCTTCTTTCCCCTATCGTTACCCTTTCCTACCCTCAAATTGCGTTAGAATGGGCCAAAAAACCCACTTTCTTCCTATTGTGGGCCTAGCCCCTTTCGGCCAGCCCCCTTAGCCTTTTTCCACCATGTGACCTGGGCGTTAGAACTTGGCGCCAAGGCGGAAGGCGCTTATCTCAAATATGTATCGGAAGCGTCATGAGCCGTCGATCTACACCGATCAGACGGTCATCGCAAGCTCCATAGCGTCCATCACCCGCCCCTTTCACCGCCCCGTTAACACATCAACCGTCCATTTAACCCACTGATTCGACGGCCCAGAGTTTATCCGCCAAGTGGTCCCCATGCCAGCGTGCCCTGTTCAAAAACCGGCTAGTTTCTATCGCACCACTTTCTGAGGGCTGGTATTTTTTATTTTGCAGCGATTCCACTCATCACCTGACGCGTGTCCCCGCGCACTGTTCAAAAACTGCCCCCATCGCGCATTAAAGTTCGGCAGAAAACCCGGCGCGATATCGTTGTACACCGTTCGACCTGTGGCTTGCCATCCGACGGTGATCGCGCCCCCAAGCTGCACGGGTGATAACCCAGGCAAACGCACCCCTGGCCCACTGTCCATCGCCCCTGATGCATTTTCAGTCGTCGATCTCCTCCTGAGATTGGACGGTCTAGATTTAATCCACGCTCGATTGTTGACCGGGTCCTGCCACGTCATCCATTCCAAGTGTGTTCATCGCTTTATCGTCTGTCCCCCTTTATAATTCATTCAAAGGTCAAAATGTTGATATTTTACGTTAAATTTCCACCTCGCCATCCCCTAAAGCATTCCCCGCTGATCCACTATGTTCCTCCACGAAATCCTCTGCATTCATCATGCCACGTCGCCATTCTTTGCAGTCATCCACGCCACCCTCCCCGTGCATGTTTTTCCTTAACTTTTTTCGTGTTTTGCAGGGTTACAGGCGGCAAAAAATGCCATGATTCATATTCACTATTATGGTGGCACAATGCACAGAAGAAGCTGAATTTAAAGCCTGATATTACAGGAAAATGTCCGGGAAGGTGTTTGCAATATTAATTTTCATCAAAGGACAAAGTTCAAGCTCTGCAGAACCTCTCTGGCGCCATTAAAGCACTGATTTCGCAGTCAGAGGTAATCGTGGAAGCAGCGATGGGTGTCAGTGAAAGATCAGAGAGTTAAGGCATATAATTGAAGATCGTAAGCCTTAACTAAACAATTAGAGGCAAAATAACAGGTCAAAGACCGCGAAGATCGATCAGAAGGTCCTAGGGCACGTAAAATAACGTCGACAGGGTTTCACCATCAGCAGAATGTTCTTTCCCGTGAAAGGACAAAGTGCCCATGCAGTTTTCATTCTATGCCGTGTTCTAGAGGAATTTTCTGCCCTGACAATAGTCCTGATGCTATCAGAGCACTTGATATGCAGTATGGCAGACTTCACAGTCATTTATTTACCTTTTTGTTTATTCACCAAAGTACTACAGAGTACTGCAGCCAAAGTACATCAAAGACATACTGGAGTAAATGGGAGCCTGGAGAAGACCACTCTTTCACCCAAAGAGTGCCATAGATAAACGCGCAAAATTTAAATAGAATGGGCTTTGGCCTTCTTTCTTTTCTGAGTTTTAATGCTTCATTTAGTCTTTCACCTACCTCCTCTACTCTTTTTAGCTATAAAATTCATGAAGGAACTCATTGTAAAGGTTGTTGTTGATCAGTTATCAGAGAATTACAAGATGTTTCTTTTGAGACATAGTCTCTGTGTAAAGTTGTAAGATAGGCCGAGGAAGATGTTTTCAGACTGAATATCCAACTATTGGTAATGTTGTACTTGACTGGTATTGCTCTTTAATATGACAAGCACATTTCTTTGGATCCTGATCTAAAGCAGCGGTAATGTTTTTCTATCTCTGTATTTGTTTTTAACTTGCAGTTCATTTCATTTCATTTCTACTGGCTTGCATCAGAAATCTGGCATAGGATTTACCCTTGTTAGGTACCCTATGTTTCTGCTCTCCTCGCCTTTAATGTTTTCTACTAAATGTGTTATCTAAGGGTTGATTTCAGTTAATTTAACCAGTGTAGTGGATGTCATTTCCTGCTAGCTGATGTACGAATTAATGAATCCGTTCTTAGATGTTCTTGTTAGGATTTAATTGAATGAATTGGGAACACTGGGAGGTCTAGAACTCTGTCTCTATCTCACTAGGATCCTTTTCAATTAATTGAACCTTTCTAAGATCCCTCAAGCTAGAGGCCGAAGCATTGAGAGTTCAAAGTCTCTCTCTGATCTCAGGTCTTTAACTTTGTGTTCTAAACCTTTAATGTTTCTTGTCTGAAGAGTTAGCCTTTGGTTTTTTTATCACAGGTGTCCAATGGCATGTCCTATCCCTGGATCCGATCTCTGAAGGTCACCTTGGAGGTTTCCTTGCTTTCACCTTTCTCTCTTACCATTTCATGCCACACAATCATCTTTAAGATCCAATGCTTTAGATGACTAGCCCAACTGAAAGCCTATACATTGAATAGCAAGTAAACCCTTTCCTGACTCCATTGCCCAATGGTCTTGAGTGTTCCCTGGAGTATCTCTCCTTTGCCTAAAATCTTCTTTGCTCATCCTTGTCTTATATTGAACCCTTCTTTCTTGATTCCCAGCAACCAAACATACAATCAAACAAACAAACCGAGCCTTATAACTAGCCTAATATCTTAACACTGAGCTTCAAAGACATAAAACCTTTGCTTATATAGAGAGATCCCTCTCTGGACCCAAGAGGGCTAGATCCTAAGGTCTGAAACTGGTTCTGATGTTGTCTCATCTTTTGGTCTTGCCAATCTAGCCAAAACATGGGAACCCCAACAGATGGAAGGTATTTTTAGCACATGGATTGGAGCGAGTAGTTCTTAGAGCACCAGGACACTAAGAAAACCAAATAAACCAGAATTGTAAGTTCAACAAGGAAATCATCGTTAAAGGCTAATTTGCAATAAAAGAAGCAACCTAAGCGTTACACAAAAACTCATTTGTAGTGAAGGCAAAAAACCAAGCATCACACTTTGTAGTAAATAAAATCACATTTAAAAACTCATTTGCATTAAAAGAAAACAAATGAAGCTCGTGAGCTCTCTGGAAATACCATCCAATATGCTTCAACAAGCAAGGGGAATCACACTAATCTAAAAAATCACTTGCAAAGAAAAGGGAAAAATCATGACAAATCTCTGAGGCCTTATCCTATAATGCCTCCCTGGCAACGGCGCCAAAATGTCGAGCGGTATAAATACAAGATTTATATACCAACATTTAAATTGACAATCTAGGTTGCATAAGCTTAGAGAAGTAGCACAGGAAATTCCAGAAAATACCATGGGGATCCGTGAAATAGAAATCAAGCTCTTGCAAATAATTCAAAAGGCATCATTTAGAAAACAAGATTGTTCAAAGTAGGGAAAACACACTGTGAACCTACTTCTACTTCTGGCTCGTCTTCTAGGTTGGGCGACTCCTACATAAAGTCTACCTCGGTTGTCTAGGGGACAAGGGAATGTAGACTCTACTCAAATTGTCAAACCATTCAGGAAATAAAGAATACAAAACCTCTTAAAGGACTACTTGCAAAGAAGGAAAGCATGAAATAAAAATGAGAATTATAAGACATACTCATTCCCAACTGATTCAAAGAAAATTATTAATTGCTTTCTTTCTAATGTGAAGGCACTAATACTGAAAAGGAAACACATGTGCATTGCTCCACTTGAAAATAATAATGCAGTATTCAATCAAGAACCTTAAGTCATAAATCCTTTGATCCTGGGTATTCTCAAAGAGTTATGTTTGACCTTTTACTTATGCCAATGAAATAGGGATATAAACTCCTCATGCTAGTCGTGGTACTTAAGTTAGAAGAAAGAATATAGGTTTCTTAAAAATCCAGGATCAGTTTCATACAC
The DNA here is from genome assembly GCA_034641835.2 of Pinus albicaulis. Classification (NCBI taxonomy): domain Eukaryota; kingdom Viridiplantae; phylum Streptophyta; class Pinopsida; order Pinales; family Pinaceae; genus Pinus; species Pinus albicaulis. The sequence continues at coordinate 1,429,275,051 of CM076572.1, forward strand.
TAATTAAAAGTGCTCATAAATGCCCAAATAATGTGGATAATGAATCTATCCATAACCTTTAATGATCATACCCTTACCTTGTGACAAACAATTGTTATCTCTATTATTGAATCCCTTCAAACTAAAAGTATATTTGTTATGTGAAACATTGAATCAGAGTAAACAATGCACCGAGCTTTTAAGAAATGGATGATGTAATGAAAAGACACTCATTAGATGAACTCTTCTTTCAATTTAAATGTAGAATTTCAATGTGTTGAACATAAATGAATTCCAAGAAAGTAATCATACCATCAATTCATCAATCAAGCTTGTACAAGGTAACATCAAAGCATCAAGGAGAATTCTGAAATAATGTTACCAACTTTCTACTTTAATCACGCTCTCAAAACAGAATGCAAAAAATCCTATGAGATATGGGGCAACAGATTGGCTGGTGGGCCCAAACCACCTAGCTCATTGCCCTTGTAAAGATTAAATCACTATCCCAAAAGATTCAAAATATCAATAAAAATAAATCGAATGCCAACTTATATTAATTTATAAGTCTTGTTACATAGACATTGAGTAATGCAGAATTTGGCTCTAGTGGTTCCCCCAAGGATCATCCCATTGGTCACAAGGTCTCTTCCTTTCCTTGCTTAACGAAATTCATCCCATGTCTATACCAACTGTATATGAAAATCATGAAGGTGAGAACAAGATCTGTACTGCACGAACATGAACTACTTTGTTGGAACAGAAACTATGCTGCTGAAACAAGAATTGTACATTTGTCACAAGGATAATATGTTATTAAAGATTTTCACACATATCTTCTTCGAACCACTAAAACAAAAAGAATTCATAGAATAATAAAGTGTTACCTCTCAATACCTTTATAATAGTCCAACAATGTATAGAAAAGGACAATAATTACTACAAACACCAGGTGAAGGCATACAAATAGACAACATGGAGGCTCAATAGTCAGCCCTAATGTGTTATCTAAAAGAAAAATTTGGAACAAAGAAGTGAATGTTGTGAATACTATAATTTTTTTTTTTACCGTCCTTTCCTTCCGTTGGTATTGCTTCTATCAAGAATTTTGTTTTGATAGTGTGAACGATGGAGAATTATTGTATACCATGTGATTGCAGATAAACGTGTGACTAGCCTGATGGTGTTGCATGGTGCATGCTACTTGCATGCTACTACATTGGAGAATTGTTGTGTGAAGAAGCTACATGAAGAATAGATTCCGTGTGTCTAACCTTTGTGAAGTAACATTGGACGTGAAGCAATGTTGGAAGAGTGGATAGAGCTCGTTGCTAAGGGACCTGCGTGTATGTCTATGTGAAGAAGTCAGCATTCGTGTGTGCCTGAATGCTGCGTGGAGTGGCTGAGAAGCTAAAATTTTCATGCTACGTGAAGTGGCCGAGGAAATGAGACATTATGAAGCCCACCTCTCTATGCATGAATTTTTACGAGGAGAAAGTTCAACATGAAATGGGCCAAATGATTTTTTTTTTCCATTATTTTTTATGAACTTTAAAAGAGTTAACTTGAAATATAAACAAAAGTTGAGTGAATTTTTTTTGAATATTTAAATATTAAAGTTTTGTTTGGAGTGCACGTGAATGTTTCATGAACTGTGTATGTCACACTCCTTCATTTTGTAAAAGGAGATTAACTTTTTTAACAAGGGAGATATAAGAAGTAAAATATGTTTTATAAGGTTGTAAAAGAGAGAATTAATATTTCTTATAATGAACGGAGATATAAGATGGTTTTAAATAATGAAAGGAGATATAAGATGTAAATTTTTGAAAAAAGGGATTTGTAAGTGAGATAAAAATAGAAGGTGAGAAGCATTAATTATTTTTAGTCATGATTATCTTTTTTTTTGAGAAATTGATTGTAATTGCATTTTTGTTGTGTATTTTGAACTTTCGATTTAATAAAAAGGATATTTTGTGGTGGTGGTTGTCTTAATTTTTGGGGTATTTGGTTTTTGTCCAGGTTGAAGTGAGACACATTGTGTCTTTTTGTGTATTTTTTTTTCTCATTCTCTCTTACTTTCCTCATGGCAATGTTGTATTGCCTAAACTTGTTGGCACAAACAATATTTATTGGAGCAAACACATGCAACCTATATTCATCACCAAAATTTTATGGGAACTTGTAATTGATGGATACACGATGCATTTTCTTGATGAATTCAAAGCATTAAGTGATGATGAAAATAAATCTCCTAAGGAACTCATTAAGAAAGATAATGAAGAACTTTCACTTATATGAAGTACTCTTGAAGAATCTATATTTTCAAGAGTCAGTGATGCAATATCTTTTTTTTTCCCAGGAAAAAATCGTAATTTTATTAATGAAAATTCAGTGATGCAATATCATTTAAAGAAGCATGGGATATCTTAAAGAACACATATGAAGGCATTGTTGTAGCTAAAAGGAGGCATTTTGAAAATGCCCATATGGAAAGTAATGGATCCGTTCATGATTACATCACAAAAATGCAAGATCTTATTAATCAGATGAGGTCATTGGGTGAAGATGTTCCAAAACGAAGGCTAATTAAGAACATTTTAGGAAGTATTCTTCTCAAATTTCAAATGGTCACTACCAGTTTTACGGTCTCCAAATATTTAAATACCATGAAAATTGATAAATTAAGTGGATTCTTGTTAACTATTGAAGAGAATCGACCATCTGAGCAAGTGGAACATGCCTTTTCTGCAAAGCATAGAGGAAGAGGAAGGAGTAGGGGTCCATATCATAATAAAAATAAAAACAAAAATCACCAAATTTCACAAGGAAATGCATCACCTTTGAGAGGTAGAGGTAGGAATCCTAGTCAGTTTAGAGGAAGAGGTAAAGATGAATCTCGAGGAAGAGGAAGAGGAAGAGATGGAGGTGTTATCACTTAGGGAAAAACCTTGGATGCAGGGAAAAATCCTAAGGTAACCTCAAAACCTCTTTTAGGTTGAAAGTTGGCCCTTCAACCCTGAGAGGGATCTCTCTGTAAAACTCAACTACCCTATGTTCATTGAAGTAGAAGGTTTTCTGCGATTGACTTCAGTGGCCAGATTTAGATTTAGGTATGAAATTGGTTGGGTGATCTTCAAAACATATCATTGGGCATGCAATCTAGTTCTTAAATAAATGAAATTACAGATCCAATGAGCAAGTTGTACAAAGCGTGAAAGAAACAAGTCATTTGACTGTTTGGGGGATTAGAAGAAAGAGGGACTAGAAGAAAACAAAGTTTCTAAATGACTGAAACAACAAATACTAATGGCTGATAATTCAAGAGAGGAGCATAAATGAAATCCAATCTTAGAAATCAATACTCTCATACATGAAAGAGAATTTGCAAAACAAAGAAATACTAATAGGGAATTGCAACACATGAGTTTCTTACAAACTGCTCATTAAAAACTATAAATATATTCAATATTGCTCAAATATATGAGACTGCAAATATGTTTTTTTATTTAAATTCCAACGTCGTTCCATTCTACAGCCTCGTTGATGGGAAAAAATTATACTGCCAACAACAAGGGGGCTCCCCGGTGAGAGGTCCCAATTAGACCTCACACCATTTAGGATAGGAGCCCCATCTGGTATGTGGGCTCGACTGCTGCCATAAGTCCTTTCACTCTTGGTTGTTTGATGAGAAGGTGACGAAGCATGGACAAGGGTGAAATGACCAAACAGTGAAACAAAATCAGCCTGAGATTGACAAACTACAGTCAAAGATACAAGCAAGTTTACGCAACAATAAAATCGGTACGCCATGAGAGGGATTGGTGAGCCAAAACCCAGTCGGACATACATAAAGAGGGACATGCCATAAGTTAATTGTGAAGTAGTTCACAATAGATCACCGACATGGCAAGGAACAAGAAAACACTTATTCGAAAGCAAAACATACATGCAACCACTATGAATCAGTCCATAACATAATTGTGTATATGAAAGCACCCATACAAATACGGTGAAATATCAAACAGCTAATACTACCACCATGAGCAAGCATGTGAAATAGTTCTGGAAAAGAAGAATGTCTTATTAATGTTGCTGCAAATTCAAATACGTATCTTGTAACTCGTCAAAACCAAAGAGTCGAACGTTATTCATACCAATGCCTGATGCAAAACCCTAGACTCACTACAACTCCATCTTCTAGCTACCAAGAGATGAGAGCCTTTAGCTCTTAAGCTCCAAGCAACTATCTTGTCCTAGCCTCCACTCAAGGGCCAAAAAGTATATCTCTGTGAGGCATGAGGTAAAGTTTATAGAGACAGGGTGATTGTTCACCTACTGTAACCTTTGACCTCCCCTCATGACTCTTCAACTTCCTCACTGCTCTCTCATGCCTATTGACCGATACATGTTCAAATCAGTCTCAGTGTAGCTACTCACATTATGGTGAGAAATATTTACATTAGAATGAAGGAGAAGAGGAGATGTTGACATTTCTTGGAAACCTTAAGGCGCTGGTTACCTGTATGTTGCAATATTTCTATTGCTAAGTCTTGTAACCAACCTATTCTCTTGCCACTATCCATCTTCCGGTGATGTGCCTTTGAGTTTATTGAAAGGTTATTGGAGCTTGTCCGAAGCCATCCCACTTACAGCTTCTTTCACGCCACCCTAATTCCTTCTTCATAGGTCAACATCCTCGTTCTTCTTTACCCTGCAAGCAAATCGCAAAAGTTATACACGTTGGTAATCAATGAACAATATCATATATGCAAAAATAATAATGAAAAGCTAAAATCAACTTTGGACCACTCGATAGTCCTTTTTCATGCTTATGGCATTGTCGGAATGGGGGGATTTGTAGGGTCTTCCTAGATTTCTTCAAAGATGCTTTCATCTATAAGCTTGCCTTGATTTGCACAGGCACCTTCGATTCAAGAGACTGTGATAATATAGTTTTTCCTTAGGGGATCATGGAAGAATAGCCCAATCCTCTGAGTTGTAATTTTCCCGACAGTACCCTATCTGAATCCAAATGAGAAAAAGTATTGTATGAACTGAGTGAAGATGCGCGCGAACTATGGCGCAAAGAATGTTTCACATGTGCCCATGAACGCACTTTATGGACGAGTAATAACTTTGAAACACAGGTTGGGATATCTCTCCATCCTAAGGTTGTTGTCATCAAGGTATCAAAGTATATTTTGACAAGATGATTTCCCAACCTTCAACCTTTACCTCGAACACTTGCACCATAGAAAACGACCTTGATGTTTCATCGACCAGGATCACAGTTTAATATTATGTGTAGTAATATGGGAGGTAAATTGACAATGTTGTCATAAATTTCGGTCCCTTGAGTGATTAAAATTGTTTACTTCATGATATTCCTTTGGATGAGATGCCATTTAGTACATTAGCCCAACTTGCAGCTTTCTTTCGGAGAGCAGGTCGCAAAGTTATGCAGAGGTCGTCTTATAAATGAGAGTCGCACTAAGGAGTAAAATTGCGATTAAGCGACCTACGATGTTAAGAAGATAAACTAGGGAATGACAAGTCGCCAGGTCGAATCACAGGGGAGTTCGCATTTTGTGGTTACGTCTGAGGCTTTTCCATGCAACTCTGCGACTAGTCGCATAGTCGCAACTTTTTGCTAATTAAGTTCGGCCTTTGTGGTGCGACTGTGCGACTGTTGCGACCTATGGAGGTCGCATAGTCGCATCTCCCAAAATAGGTCCCTGTTGAAATTCCAAGCACTGATCATGTGACCTACGTGGAAAACTTGCAGTGTATGGGTGATCTGCTCTTGGGGTCGTCACTTATACTCATTCTTGACTCCTCTAAAGGGCTGCAACATTCATAAGCAAAGACTCCAGTACAAGTTCAATAAAGCGCTTCAAGCAGGGTGATATATCGAGTGGCATCGATCCTGAAAATTTCGGCGTGCCTAACAGCATGTGACAACAAAATCCATCTGAGTGGCATGGAGAAGTAAACTTAGAACCTATCGTATCTACACCTGGGCTTTTGGGCGAAAATTAGCGCGCAAATATCAGGTCCTGGCCTTGACCCTCGCTGGCACATATAGCTTTCTCCATACGGAAAACTCTTTGTGTTCACCTACTTATTCCATTTCCCTTTAATACACCTTGCAGACGCCATGCGTTCCCTTCTGAGAGGTTTTATCCTGTCCCACTGGGTTGTCCTCATAATCTGAGCGCAAAACAAACATGTTTAGTTTATAACCAGAAGCTTGGATGCAGAGCTTAGTTTGTTGCACATTAGAAATGCATTGTTGATAACAGAGTTCATGCATTCTGTTCCTGGGCATGTGTTGCCTCATCCAACATATATACATTTTTCTCCCACCGCTAGTGGCTTGGATATAATCGTTCACACTGCCAATGGGGTAACTGCTTGCGTATATGCGAAGATATATGTGGAAGAGAAATTTATTTCATGCAAACTATGGCTTGTTGTCCCACCACGCCTCGACACGACATGGAATTCATGCTCAACCGATTACAAATGTCTTTGAACTCGTGATGCAGTTTAAAACATCTCTCCATTGCATGTGCAGGGAGTTGAGTTTACGATTTTTCCTTATGTGCAGGCATATTCATACATATACACCATGGGCATGCATTGGCGCAAGGAATGATGTGCTGCATTTTTTTTTTTTTAATTATTCCTTCCCCTGCAGATCATGCATTCCATTCCTAGGTATGTGCTACCTTAGTTGACCGATTTTACCTCCTTGGGGCCACTTGTGCCTTTTGCGTAATTTTAAAGTATGCGTTGGTCAACAAGATGGCGATATGTGCGTTCTGAGAGGGCTCTGGGATATGAGTATTCGATGCCTCCAGCAGGGCAAGGCAATGCCTTCAGCACGAGAATGTCATACAAGGATAAGAGGCCACGTCCCTATAAGATCATACTGTTGGAATATTGACAATTCCAAACCAGGAGAATAAGCTCCCCTCTACAACACAGAGAGATTAAAAAATTCTTTTCAACAGGAAACAGAGTTTCCAGACTTTTAAAACAACTTCTATTTCTTCAAAAACTGATACAAATCTTCCTCTAAACAAAGGGATAAACAACAATGGTGACTGCTTCAGACGCAGTGCACAAAATGACTCTCTGTTCTCTCAAAACAATACTCTGTCTTTCCAATACCAACACTGTTGTGCTATCCTCTGTCTTTCACGCTGCTGTGCGAAAACAATAAGACAATAACAATATCCAACACTACAGGCTCGCGGGCCTTTTCATTTTATATATGTCGCGCATATATTTTAACATTACAATAAAAACCATATTAAAACTTAAATGAGAAATAAAACCAAATACAAAGGAAAACCTTTGCGAAACTTTAAAATATGAAATGTCTGACGTACGAGTGGGGACCACTTCGCAGTCGACAATCGGCAATTGGGAAAACGAATATGTGCAACAAACAAATCTTGCGATTGAGCGCTATGCGATGTTGCGATTGCGATTGAATCGCATCGCAAACATCCAACGCAACCTGCGATGAAACACTGCGATCCACACAATCTTCCGATTGCGATCAGTGAACCGGATGCGATGAAACTTATCAACTCCAGCGTATAAGACTATCGGGTCCGCGCTTTAAACAATCGCGCGACCAAACAACAAAACCTCCAATCTTCCGATTGCGATTGGAATCACGGACGCGATGGCGCATACACTGTGGCATATAATATGATCAGGTCCGGCCTTTAATCGGAGCCCATAACAAAAATCGCCGATTGAACCTTGCGATTGCGCTGTTGCGATTGCAATAAGATATCGCCACGTGGTCTTGTGGACCCACGGGCCTCCGCTGCTGTGGGGGGCGATTATAATATGTTTTAATGTATGTTTTATATAACCGTTCCGCTTTGCGGAACTCCGCCATATCAACAAGACACTTGATCATTGTAACATTGCGATTTGCGATTGCGATTTAATCGCATCGCATCGCAAACTCTTCATCAACAAGACACTGCTCCAAAACAAATCTGCGATTGCAATTAATGATTAAGTGGTGGGGACCACTTGTCCGCCAATTCAAAATTAAAAGGACTTCCGCCTGTTTCTCTTCATTCTGGTTGTTGAGGGCTTTAAAGCCCGAGACGACTATTTTTAATTTACTCTGCTCCTCCGTAGTTCAGATCTATGGGAAATCTCCATTCCGCTGCAAGACGGCTCTGTCCATCACAAATTCAATTTCTTCTGCAATCTGTGGCTGCGGCCCATCAAGAATTTAATTTCATTCATACTGTTTCTCCATGCTTCTTCAATACAGAGTGTTGCGCACTCAATCTCTGCTTCTGCTGCCTTGTACTTGTTTTTTCTTGTCACTGCCCAAGGCTGGCAGGTGACTTTAATATTTTCAACATTCCCCCTTAAAGTCAGCTGCTGGGTTATCCATCACACCCAAGCATTTTCTTAGAAATTCAAATGTCTTCTGTCCCAATGGTTTAGTTGAAATATCTGCATATTGCTCCTCTGTTTTACAGTGCTGTAAAACAACTTCACCATTGTTTACCAATTCTCTGATATAATGAAACTTTGTATCTATGTGCTTCGTTCTTTTGTGAAACATAGAATTCTTTGACAATGCAATAGCTGAGCTATTGTCACAATAAATCACAGTGCCCTTTACCTGTTCTTGGCACAAACTTCTCAACATTCTTCTCATCCAAATCGCTTGACATGCTGCTGCTGTAGCTGCCACATATTCTGCCTCTGCTGTAGATAATGCTACAATCGGTTGTTTCTTAGAAGCCCATGAAATGGCTCCTGAACCCATATGAAAAACATAACCGGAAGTGCTCTTCCGATCATATACACTTCCAGCCCAATCACTGTCAGTGTATCCAACCAATTCTGAATTTTCTGAAGTAGTATATAAAATGCCAAATCTTTTTGTTCCTTTAACATACCTCAGAATTCTCTTTGCTGCTTGCCAATGTGCTTCTTTTGGCTTCTCCATAAATCTGGAAATTAGACTAACAGCATGCATAATATCCGGCCTAGTTGCAGTCAAATACATGAGGCTGCCAACTATGCTTTTATACAAACTTGGATCAACATCCTTGCTGCTGTCATCTTTTCTCAACTTCAATCCCATTACTGTGGGAGTAATTGCAGCTTTGCACTCCTGCATGTTAAATCTTTCTAAAAAAAGATTCACATACTTTGCTTGAGAAATAAAAATTCCTTTCTCACCTTGCTCCACTTCTATTCCCAAGAAGTATCTTAATAAACCCATGTCAGTCATTTCAAATTCATCTTTCATGATTGTTTTAAAATTCTCAACAAGGTAATCATCATTACCTGTAAAAATTAAATCATCAACATATAACACAACAATCAACAATTTACCATCCTTTTCTTTGATGTAGAGGGTGGGTTCTCCCTCACATTTTTCAAATCCATTCTCCATTAGATAGGAGTCTATTCTGTTGTACCACGCTCTTGGCGCTTGCTTCAGCCCATAAAGAGCTTTCTTCAATTTGCAGACCTTATGCTCTTGGCCTTTCTTCTCATATCCAAGAGGTTGTTCCACATATACCTCTTCCATTAAAACTCCATTTAAAAATGCAGATTTTACATCCATTTGGTAAACCTTCCATTTGTTTTGTGCTGCTATGAACAGTACTGCTCTTACTGTCTCCATTCTTGCAACTGGTGCAAAAGTTTCTTCATAATCAATCCCTTGTTTCTGCTTATATCCCTTGACAACAAGTCTGGCCTTGTGTCTCTCTATCTTTCCTTCAGCATTACTTTTGGTTTTATAAACTCATTTAACTCCAATAACTTCCTTTCCTTCTGGGAGATCAACCAACTCCCATGTTTTGTTCTTCTCTATGGCATTAATTTCATCATCCATAGCTTCTATCCATTTTTTATCTTTAATAGCATCTTAAAAATGAATAGGATCATCAACTTGACAATACAAAGAAAATAAGGAATTCATACCTTCGTTTGCTTCTCCTTGCTCATAGATTTCTCTGAGACTTCTAAACCTTGTTCCTCTTTCACTTGGTGTAGACGTGCTTGATGAAGCACTCAATTCTGCTCCGTGTGGTGTGCTCGGTGAACCACTGCCGCTTCTTCTCAAGGGTCTTCTCGGTGCCGCTTGAGGCGTCCCTTGCTAGCCTTGTGCTGCTGGAGGTTGTGCAACGAATGGGTTGTTGATTTCAACCACATCTCCCTCATCTTCATCATGAGATAAACAGTTTTTAACATTGACTGTTTTCTCAATGCTTCCATCCCATGCTTCCTTTTCAATGAATTGCACATCTCTGCTTATTATAAAATTCTTTGTGGATGGGTTATACAATCTGTATCCTTTGGAATCTTCACAATATCCAAGGAAAATGCACTTCTCCCCCTTAATATCCAACTTCTTTCTCAATTTGTCTGGAATGTGTGCATATGTAACACACCCAAAAACTCTCATGTGGGTGACTCCCTGTTTTCTGCCACTCCACGCTTCTTCTGGAACTTTGTTCATCACTGCTTTTGTAGGGCATCTATTCAAAATATACACAGCACAGTTTGCTGCTTCTGCCCAATACTCATTCGGCAAATGCTTTGCCTTCAGCGTGCTTCTCACCATCTCCATTATGGTTCGATTCTTCCTTTCAGCAACTCCATTCTGTTGCGGTGTGTACCTTGTGGTAAACTGCTTGTGTATGCCATTCTCTCTGCAAAAACGCAGAAATTCCTTTGATATGTATTCTCCTCCTCTGTCGGTTCTGAGGACTTTTATGTGTAGTCCGCTCTGTTTTTCTACAAGAGCTTTAAAATGACGAAATTTCTGAAAGACTTCACTCTTATATTTTAAGAAATAAACCCACACTTTCCGTGTGAAATCATCAATGAAGGTCAGCATGTAATTGCTGCCCGAAACTGATGCTGTCTGCATCGGCCCACACAAATCTAAGTGGATTATCTCCAAAGGTGCTTTCGCCCTTATGTTTTTCCCTGAAGGAAAATTTTCTCTGTGTTGCTTTCCCAAGATGCAGCCTTCACATAGGCTGTCAGGCTTCTCAATCAATGGTAAACCTCTTACCATTCCTTTTCTGTGCAGCAAATTTAATCCTCCGAAATTGAGATGTCCGAATCTCAGGTGCCATAACCAATTTACATCTTTCTCTTCCTTCTGGAAGGCTTCTTGTGTTACAGCTGCTATACTCTTTCCTTTTTGCTTCAAGTCAATATTGAGCTTGAGCGGAAACATTCTATTGCTGGTCATTCGGATTTCAGTAATGATTTTCTTGCTTGGAGGAATATCTTTTATGGTGCACACATCATCTTTAAAAATTACATTGTAACCTTTATTTATGAGCTGCCCTACGCTCAAAAGATTACATTTCAGACCTGGAACATAATACACATCAGGGACAAATTTCTGCTCCCCATTTCTTGCTCGAATACTTACTCTGCCTTTCCCTTTGACAGAGATCTTAGTATCAGTCCCTGTGGTCACTTCAGATTTTACTTCTTCATCTAGATTGGCAAACATTGCTTTGTTGCCAGTCATATGATTACTACATCCAGAATCTAAGAACCAAACATCATCAATTCTATCTTGTGCTACATTACAAGCTAACAACACATTACTTGGGTTCTTTTCCTCTTTTGCTACATTAGCATTTTGCTTATTTTTCATGTCATTTTGCTTCTTTCTACATTCATTGGCATAGTGCCCATATTTTTTGCAATAATGACATTGGACATTGGATTTGTCATACCTTTGTCCATGAGCATGTTGGTGTTGATGTCCACCTTGCTGGTTGTTGCATTGGCCGTGGCTCTGACTTTGACTGTTGCTCCTTCCATGTGACTGTCAAGGGCTGTTCCTTGCACCTCTGTTCTGGCTTCTGCCTCTTCCTCTTCCTTTTCCTTGACCTCGTCCTCTTCCTGAAGGCACCTGGGTCTTGAAGGCGTGCTCAAGAGATGAGTGTTCATCTCTGCTCAATCTCTGTTCATGAGTTATCAGTGAGGCATGAAGTTCATCCACTGTGAACTGTGAGAGATCTTTGGTCTCTTCTATGGTGGTTACAATAACATCAAACTTTGAGGGTAAGCATCTCAAAAGTTTCTCCACTATCCTTCTCTCTTCAAGAGTTTCTCCATGGGATCTTATCTAATTTACAATCCCAACCACATGTGTAAAAAATGTGTCTACATTATCTGACTCTTTCATGCAAAGAGTTTCAAAATCTCTTCTCAGCAACTGAAGCTTTAATGTCTTAACTTTCTCCATACCTTGATAGGCTACTTTCAGAGTTTCCCATGCCTCCTTGGACTTCTTAGCTGTTGCTATCCTTGGAAACACACTCTCATTTACAGCTTGATACAATAAGAAGAGAGCTTTAGAGTATTTCTTCCTATTATTCTTCAACACATCCTTCTCTGCTTGAGTTAAGGCATTAAAAGCATGCTCATCAGCTGGTTCTGTAAAACCATCTTTTACTAATTCCCATAAGTCTTGTGATACAAACAGGGCTTTCATGGTAATGGCCCAATAATCATAGTTCTTTCCATTAAATTGTGGAAGTTGAACACTTCCAAGACTCATACCAGTGCTTGGTCCAGTCATTTCTTCAAAACTGAACTCTGACTTTAAACAAACTGTCTTTCCTTTACTGAAAGAACAAACTCCTTTTAAATACAAAGCAACATCACTATTATCTTTGAGAAATACCTGAACTTTGACCTCTGTTGAGCTTTCACACTGCTGGAGAAAACACTTCAACAAGTATTCTTCTTCTTCAGCTTCTTTGAAAGTTTCAAAGAGCCTGAACTGGCTCCGATACCATGTTGGAATATTGACAATTCCAAACCAGGAGAATAAGCTCCCCTCTACAACACAGAGAGATTAAAAAATTCTTTTCAACAGGAGACAGAGTTTCCAGACTTTTAAAACAACTTCTATTTCTTCAAAAACTGATACAAATCTTCCTCTAAACAGAGGGATAAACAACAATGGTGACTGCTTCAGACACAGTGCACAAAATGACTCTCTGTTCTTTCAAAACAATACTCTGTCTTTCCAATACCAACACTGTTGTGCTATCCTCTGTCTTTCACGCTGCTGTGCGAAAATAATAAGACAATAACAATATCCAACACTATACAGGCTCGCGGGCCTTTTCATTTTATATATGTCGCGCATATATTTTAACATTACAATAAAAACCATATTAAAACTTAAACGAGAAATAAAACCAAATACAAAGGAAAACCTTTGCGAAACTTTAAAATATGAAATGCCTGACGTACGAGTGGGGACCACTTCGCAGTCGACAATCGGCAATCGGCAAAACGAATATGTGCAACAAACAAATCTTGCGATTGAGCGCTATGCGATGTTGCGATTGCGATTGAATCGCATCGCAAACATCCAACGCAACCTGTGATGAAACACTGCGATCCACACAATCTTCCGATTGTGATCAGTGAACCGGATGCGATGAAACTTATCAACTCCGGCATATAGGACTATCGGGTCCGCGCTTTAAACAATCGCGCGACCAAACAACAAAACCTCCTATCTTCCGATTGCGATTGGAATCACGGACGCGATGGCGCATAAACTATGGCATATAATATGATCGGGTACGGCCTTCAATCGGAGCCCATAACAAAACTCGTCGATTGAACCTTGCGATTGCGCTGTTGCGATTGCAATAAGATATCGCCACGTGGTCTTGTGGACCCACGGGCCTCCGCTGCTGTGGGGGGTGATTATAATATGTTTCAATGTATGTTTTATATAACCGTTCCGCTTTGCGGAACTCCGCCATATCAACAAGACACTTGATCATTGTAACATTGCGATTTGCGATTGCGATTTGATCGCATCGCATCGCAAACTCTTCATCAACAAGACACTGCTCCAAAACAAATCTGCGATTGCGATTAGCGATTAAGTGGTGGGGACCACTTGTCCGCCAATTCAAAATTAAAAATACTTCCACCTGTTTCTCTTCATTCTGGTTGTTGAGGGCCTTAAAGCCCGAGACAACTGTTTTTAATTTACTCTGATCCTCCGTAGTTCAGATCTACGGGAAATCTCCATTCCGCTACAAGACGGCTCTGTCCATCACAAATTCAATTTCTTCTGCAATCTGTGGCTGCGGCCCATCAAGAATTTAATTTCATTCATACTGTTTCTCCATGCTTCTTCAATACAGAGTGTTGCGCACTCAATCTCTGCTTCTGCTGCCTTGTACTTGTTTCTTCTTGTCACTGCCCAAGGCTGGCAGGTGACTTTAATATTTTCAACACATACCTCATAGATGTGTACCAAAGACAATAAAGGTTAGGCAGAACTCCAAGAATCCCATTGCTGAATCAGAACATCCACTCCTAGTAACTCTTTCCTCGACATTGTTAATACATCAAGTTTGTGTTGTGTAACCACCTTGAAATATCAATTATATATAGAATTATGACGTGAAACCAAACCCAAGTTACAGCAAAATGTTCTTGACTTTCTGTCATCCCCACGTTGCATCTGTGAGCCCTACCTCAAGTTTTCTGAAACAGCGGGCTGAAACCAAAGTTGTCACGCAAATTTACCACCCACATTTCTATCATTTCTTCTCCTTTTTATATGGGATTGTGCTCTCTTTCTTGATAGTGATTAGAAATAATGGCTAGTGAATCATGAATAGAAATAATGGCTAGTGTGTTGCTATCATTGACTTCATTATTTACCTTTTCTTTTCTCATTTCTATGTTCTTACCCAAGTTACAGCAAAATGTTCTTTACTTTCTGTCATCCCCACGTTGCATCTGTGAGCCCTACCTCAAGTTTTCTGAAACAGTGGGCTGAAACCAGAGTTGTCACCCAAATTTACCACCCACATTTCTATCATTTCTTCACCTTTTTATATGTGATTGTGCTCTCTTTCATGATAGTGATTAGAAATAATGGCTAGTGTGTTTCTATCATTGACTTCATTATTTACCTTTTCATTTCTCATTTCTATGTTCTTCTCTTTCTTGTGTATTTTGTGTTCTGCCAAAAGATGGCACTTCTTTTCACCTGTTGGAGATAGGATTAAATCACTTTGTTGTATGCTCATAACCCAGACACATCCACGATAACAGAAATTAGTGTTGAATGTTTAAAGTTGCTTAATATATAGCCTTCGTGGATATAGGGGCTATGACCTTTGGACTATGCCTTGATAAAAAAAAAGTTTCCTCACTCGCCCTACATAGAAAAATACTATCATGGGTTAATTACATGATTTATATATAATGATAATAAAATAAACCAAAACCCGAGGCGCATAAATGTGTGCATAATTTCTCAATTTTACTTTTGAAATTGAGATATGTCATGTCCTAGCTTTGTGTTCATTTATGCAAGCTTGTTTAGTTATACACATGCATTGACCCGATGGTCATGGTGGTGTTGATATGTCAAGGGGTTCTTGTAGTGATGCAATGCAAGTGCAAGGTGACGAAAATGAGAGTGCACACTCAGATGCATATGGGTGAGGTTAATACACAAAGGTGACTTTCATTCTTAACACCTAGGGTTTCAAGGACGTAAGGGGAGCATGCAATCCTCACAAACCCTAATGCACATGTCGAGGGGTAGGACAAGCTAGGAAACTAGGGGAATATGTTATGCACTAACCCTCACCATGGTGTGGTGTGATGACAATGAGAATGCGCTCTTAGAGGAATAGGTTACAAACATAAAGGGGGGTCTCTTTCTTGCCAAATTAGGGTTTCTCCCAAATCCTAGGAGCCAAAATGAAATCCTGCTTGTCCACATGCGGTGCTTATGCTGATTGTGATACATATTCAGGAAATATAAACTTTGGAAGTTGTGGGAGTCTCTTGGCATGTCACAGAAGCAACACACCTTCAAAACCCTAATGGAGTCATAAGGTTAACATCTGAGGAAACAAATGATGTGTGAGTGCAACATTGAAAGTTGGAATGGGGACAACATCAGAGCTTGATATAAAGGGGGGAGGAGAGCAAGTGGTTGAGGATCTTATTAGAACACTAATGGCCTGAGCAAACAAAGGGGGACTTGAAATTTTGAATATGCCCAAAATTTGGGTGGTGTTGTAGCAGCTACAACAATTGGCGAACCACTGGTAGAATCCAACATCTCTGCCAAAATCCCTACAATAGTCTGAGTCTGGATAGTGATGCAAGGAATATTGAACAGGCACTTTGGTGACCTCCTCTGTTGCTTTGACCTTTACATATATGCATTCCCTTTATGCCTCAATTAGGTCTTGTTACTCAGTAAACACCCAAGTATAAATTCACGCATGCCAGTAATTGACGATGATGCAAAGAGCAAGGCATAGGGCTTATTATATTCATAATTTTAAAATAAGTTCTGGTGTTGCTTCGCTGCCACAAAGCCTGGACAGTATCATGACAGAGTCACTTCAAGAAATCACAAACGTTGCTCTGTTGTTAGTGAGCATAGTCAGTACCTTGACGAAGTCGTTGCATTACCTCTCTGCACAAGAAGCCTTTCTCAGTCCTTTACCCTTCATTTAATTTCAATTTTTTTTTTATGTGCACATTAGCACTTATTACTGGGTGTTCATTGCGCCAGGGAAAATGAGGGATCCTGACTTATTTTATGGGAAAGAGAGGTTATTTCTTGTTTGAAAAAAACTGAAAGATATTCTGATTTGGGTTTTCCTTCATGCCAAGCCTTCACATCATGTCTCCTGCCAACAGGTGAAACATGAAAACAAGCCATTGAGATATTCAAGACTACGCTGAGCACAAGGTTCAATTTATGGATACAAGTTGTTCAAACTAATTAGGGTTCCCCACAAGAAACTTGCCTATATCTCCTTGGCTAATGAATTAGACTCGTAGGAATGATGTCCGGGACGTGACTTAGATGACTGGTTCTGAGAGAAACTACATCTTGGAGTTACCATCACAACCTCACCCAATTATTAGTGTTGTGGATTCAACATTATGAAAAGGAAAGCAAGGAATACCTTTAGGGTTTCGGTGTGCGCAAAGAGGTAAAAGAAATCCATCCGGCTTTAAGCATGTGCAAGCAGGGGTAATAAGGCTAGTCAGGGAATTGAAGGTTTGAAGGCTCCAAGTTCGATGAAGGCTCATGTAGTGGCACGCAATACACAAAAATTCCAGGCTAGGTCAACGACCAGTGAATACTATGCGAGAAGGAAAATGCATGATGTAATTCAGTGAGCAAGGCTTATGATGTAATGTGATGCTATGTGCGAGAGAAATCATCTAATTGAAAGTGGAGAAGGAAAAGTGCATGCAGTGATTATATGAATGCCATGCAGCAATGAGCAAATTCAAGAGTATGAGTGCAAACTAATGGAAAATTACAATGCATAAAACTAATTATTGTAAAGAAAAGACAACAAACATAATTTTAAACCATAAAGAAAACCTTAATTAACAACTTGAACTAGTAAAATTTTATTAACAAACCCTAGCTAGCCTAAACCTAAAACCCTGATTTAACCGGAGAGGCGATTAGGTTGTGTGAAATCAGATTTCCAGTGCAACCATCGCATTAGTTCCTGACGTGCAAAAACAAAAATGTCCGCAATCAGAACCAGCACAAAAAATTGTGCACCGATAACAAAAATTACCTATAAAGCATGCACAACAAGAAGAAGGTCATGGCTACTTACCGGAGAATGTGCCATAACAAATTGTTCAATTTGAACTGCAATCCTATCCTGATAAACAAGAAGGTGTACTTGAAACCTATAATCATCTATCCATGACACACATCCATTCATGCATAACCCTAGATTCAATGAAAGTGAGGTACGACACTGCCTACTTGCAAATAAATTTGTCGGACAGGATCCGTCAAGCCGGCAATATCATCATGATGTTGACGATGATCAATTTGATGACATAGAGAAAATAAGCGTTTTCTAGGTGAAATTGAGATGTCAAAGAATTCAAGTGTAGAAACCCTAATTCTAGAAACCCTAGTTTGAAGTTGTCCATGGGTTTTGTCGAGGACATGAGGAGCCGACGTAAGCGTTAGAAGGAACTGAAGTGCCTCACCATCCTAGAAAAACTATGAACCTTCAAATGGAGATTTATCGAACTTTGATGGTTTTGTGAGATTAACTAGCAAATACATGTAGCCAACATTTGCGGCGAATAGATAACTGTCAGTGAGCGAATGATTAATTTGGTTAGATTTTTGCACATTGATAGATTGACAATTCAACAGGCCAGATTCTTTAGATTCCCAAGGATGATATTAATTGACCAGAAGAGACTCAAGCAACAGAGAGGTTGAGTGACTAAATTGTAACACATCATCTGCTTGTACCTTACTGCAACCTGTACTGATTGGGCAACAATTAGAAATATTTGAGACAATGGACAGTGTCCTCCCTCTAGTGAAAAACTAGGGTATAGAGGTTGATGCATATCATTTGTTAGGAAACAAAAATACGTGCTCAAAGAAACATCACTCGAATCAAAGGCTCGCCAAGATGAGATGGCATCTGGAATGGCTATGTTGAGAGGAGTGTGGTGCACAGAAACCGTAATTTCAGAAACCATAATTTGACTCAGTCCAGGGGTCTCACCAGGATCATGAGAACTTGACATAACCATCAGTGGAAGTTGAAGTGCCTCAACTTCTTGATGAGTCCCTGAATCCTGGAAAAGTGAATCATCGAATTTTGGTGGCTTCATAGGGTCAACAGATAGATACGAATGACAGTCAACAGAGGTGTGAGTGAATATGTGATGCAGGGATTCTGCACAAAACAGATCCTTGCACAATATACAGTGTGGGTTTCCTTAACATGGAATCATCATCAAAATTATTCTTTAAAATCACATTCAATTCAGCTCAAAACATATATAAAGAAGAGAGAGCCCACACAAAAAGAAATTTTGGTATATAATAACACAAGAAATTCATATTCAAACCCGTTTACCCGAATATTACATTTGTGGGCCTCTTGGCTCTCGCCCCCTTTACATAAGCTCTCACACCATTTCTCTCTATCTCACTCTCTCGTATTCCATTATCTTTGTGTCTCGCTATCCTCACACAAAGCTTCACATTTATAAATAATTATGGATTAATTCCAATCCATGATTTGTTGGAAATACTGAGAGGGGGGTGAATCAGTATTTCTTTTCAATTGTTAATTATTTCCAGTTAGATTCTTCACAATTAAAGACAGAGATATATATATAATAATGATATTAAGAATTAAAGAGAACTTCAATCCCTTTTTAATAATAGTATACAATAGATGAGAGAAGGGCACCAACCCTTTTAATGAAACAGGCACCAACCTATTTTCCAAGCACCAACTTGGACTTTGATGAGGCTCCGACCTCTAGGGCTTTGACCCTATCTTCTCAAGGCACCAACCTTGTGTGTAGGAGCTCCTACTCCAAGGACACCAATCCTTCAGAAATCTTTAAAGAGAAAGTGTGTGATGTACTTACTTAAGTGTCTTCAACAAGATTCTTCACTATTCAATTAATTTGATCCAAATTTGTTCATGACTGTCCAATAAAATTTTTCCAAGAGTCCTCTATTATATGTGACTGTACTTGTCTACAAATGCTTGACTGTTGTAACAATTCTTCCACAGGACTTCTTCAACCCGAGTTTTTCTTTGCACGGTCCGAGTAGGTGACTGTTCCTCACAAATCCGAACTTATTTTATTATCCAATATGCACTTACAACAGATCTAACTCACATCTCCTCCACAGATGTTACAACGCTGAGCTTTTCAAACATTGATCTGAATCTCTGAGTTTTTACTAATCTAAGTTCTATATCAAAAAATATGACACAAATCTGAGATGTATAGGGTTGTTCTAGGTTCCTGTCCAAACCATAAATCTTTGAAGTAATCTGAGCCACTGTATAATCTGAATCTATGATATCTGAGTCACTATCTGTTGATTTGTGCTCTGTATTAAAGTGCAGAGGCTACAGTGGGTATGAGGTCTGCTTAATGATTATGATTATGTTGTAATAGGTTGATATTCACAGTTATAGTCCACCGTTAGCCTTTACAGCTAAGATATAATCTAGATTTCACTCCATTGTTAGCCCTTACAACACAGATATCAAGTAATCCTTCTCGGCTTCTAAAGCTTCATTAAGTTCACGAGGTATGAACTAAGTTTCTGTGGTGTATGTTTGATAACCGAGTACTATGCTTGACCACCGAAATCTCTGTATGATAAATGAGTACGAATTGTATATATATAGCCTTCTTATGACCTTGTTTGGAGGCCGACTTGTATCCTTGAGCATAGGTCGGCTCAAAAACATAAATATATCCTTAATTTGAAAAATTCATATCTCCCAAACGGCATGGAGTTTCGGTCAAGTAATAGCTCATCGGAAAGACAAAAAAATTCTCTAAGAGATGGCATAGGTGTCAATTTGGAAGGATGCCTTTAAGGAGGTAAAAACAATTTTTCTTTGTGACTATCCTTAATTTTTGTGTGTAGAAAATGCATAGGACAGAATGCCTTCTCCATTGCTTGGCTTCTTCTTCATTTGTCTTTTCCATTGTTTGGCTTATCAATCATGGGGTCATCGCACCATCATGTAGGAGAAACTTCAAATGATATCTTCCATGTTGCCATCAATTTCTTTCAACCTGTTGACATCAATGACAACTTGGATTAACAATCTCCCCCTTTGTCATTGTATGGCAATATTTTTCTTCTCTCCCCCTTTGACATCAATGGCAATGGGGTGCCAAAGTACTCCCCCTGTCATGTTGCTACCCCTAACATACTGTACCCCTTGACATGCTGCTTGATTTAATGTGATGCAAGAGCAATGACACCCATCTTTTGGCGAAGATACTCGAATGCTTCTCGTGGAAGGGGTTTTGTAAAGATATCAACAATTTGCTCTTTTGTATTGACGTATTCCAACCTGATATTGTTTTCAGCAACTTGTTCATGGAGAAAGTGGTATTTGATTAGAATATGTTTGGTTCTTGAGTGCATTACTGGATTCTTTGAAAGACTGATGGCGCTAGTATTGTCACAAAGAATAGTAATTGGTTGCTTAGTTTCTATGTTGACATCCTTCAAGGCTTCCTTCATCCATATAATTTGTGTACAACAATCAGCAGCAACTATATATTCGGCTTCAGCTGTAGAAAGGCATATAGATGATTTCTTTTTGCTGAGCCGAGATACAAGACAATCTCCCATAAAGAATGCATTTCCACTGGTGCTTTTATGATCATCCACGCTTCCGGCCCAATCAGCATCAGAATAAGCTGTCACAATAAGAGTTGAACTCTTAGGATACCAAAGACCGAAATCAGTCGTTCCTTCAGATATTTGAGAATTATTTTCACAACTGCTAGATGGGATTGTTTAGGACTTGACTGTTGACTGAAATCTTGCCACCATTCCTACTGCATGCATAATATATGGTCTTGTAGCAGTTAAGTATAGGAGAGCTCCAATTATTGACCTGTAAAGATTTGCATCTATTTGATGGGTATCATCATCTTTTATTAATTTACAATCTGTGGTCATTGGTGTGCTCATAGGTGCACAATCTTCCATCCCATATCTTTTAATCATGTCTTTAAGATATTTTGCCTGAGATATAAGGATGCCTGCAGAAGATTGAGATATTTGTAGCCCAAGAAAGTAATACAACTCACCAATCATTGACATCTCGCAAAGATTTCTTCATCATTGCTAGCAAAGATTAGATCATCAACGTAAAGAAGAGTGATCAGAAGTTTTCCCTTGTCCATCTTCATGTAGAGATTTCTACCTGCCATCCAACTTGGCATACCATGCTCTAGGGGCTTGTTTTAATCCATACAAGGCATTTTTTAGTTTTCATACAAAGTCTTTTCCTTTAGCAAGATCAAATCCTTCTGGTTGCTCCATGTAAACTTATTCCTTGAGATCTCCATTCAAGAATGTTGATTTTACATCCATTTGATAAACCTTGAATCCTTTTGAGCAAGTAAATGCTAAAAACATTCTTATGGCTTCCATTCGAGCCACTAGTGCAAAGGTTTCTTCGAATTCAATTCCTTCGATTTGTGAGTATCCTTTGCAGACAAGTCTGGCTTTATTTCTAATGATTTGTCCATCTCCATTCATCTTGTTTTTGAATACCCATTTTTTTCCAATCATATTTTTATCTTTTGGGCGAGGTACTAGTTCCCAAGTCTCATTTTTTTCAATTTGAGACATTTCTTCTTCCATTGCCTTTATCCAATAAGGATCTTTGCTTGCTTGAGAAAAACATTTTAGGTTCTATTAAAGATAATAGAGCCACATCATCTTTTCTTGGGGTTCTTATCATTCTTCTTCGAGTTTGGATTCCTTCATCTATATTTCCGATGACTTGTTCTTCCGGATGATATCTTTGAACAAACTTGATCTTGGAGGGAGTTTGTGAAGATTCATTTTGAGGTTCACTTTGAGATTCTTCATTCTCCTCTTCTCTTTCAGGTTCTTCTTCTTCACTTTGTTCAAAGAAAGACTCAACTTCGTGATCTTCAATTCTTTTTTCTGGAAGGCCTTCATCAATCTTCACATAAATTCTTTCCACTATTCTTCGTAGACGATTGTTGTAACATTTGTAATATTTTCTCCTAGTGGAGTATCCAAGAAATATTCCTTCGTCAGTTCTAGAATCAAATTTACCTGGTGAGTCATCATTTATTTTTATGAAACATTTTCTTCCAAATATTCTGAAATATTTTACTGAAGCAGGTCTTCCTTTCCATAATTCATAAGGAGTCTTTTCATTATTTGGTCTCAGTTGAGTTCGATTTAAGGTATAAACTACGGTGCCAACTGCTTCTCTCCATAATTTTGGTTGCAAATCAGCTGCTAGTAGCATTGTCCTAGCCATTTCTTGAATGGTTTAGTTCCTTCTTTCAACTACTCCATTTTGCTGGGGTGTCCTAGCAGTAGAGAGTTATCTTTCGTTCTAAGACATTTAATCTTAGAATATTTTTCATTTTCAATGAGAGCTTTAAGATTATTAAAACACTCAAAAGCTTCAGATTTATATTTTATGAAATATATGCACATCATTCTAGTATAGTCATAAACAAATAGAGAAAAGTACCTTTCACCTTGAAGAGTTGGAGTTCTAGTTGGCCCACACAAATCTGCATGAATGATTTCCAAAGGTTTTGATGTTGAGAACTCCTTGGTTGTGTGGCTAGTTCTGGTTTGCTTTCCATGTTGGCATGGGACACATACAACTTGATTTGGTTTGCACATTTTTGGAATGTCCCTTACTGCATTATTTTTGCTGATGCTGACTAGGTTGTCAAAACTTGTATGCCCCAATCGCTTGTGCCATAACCAACTTTCATATGTTTGACTTAAGTAACATTTATCTTCTTGGATTCTACTGAAAATGTAAACATTATTTGGTGTTCTTACTCCTTTCTCCACAAGCTCTCCTGAGGATGAGTCTCTTATTTCACAAATTTTTGTACTAAAGACAACATTATGTCCTTGGTCACAAATCTGGCTGACACTTAAGAGATTGTGTTTGAGCCCTTCTACCAGGAAGGTATTTTGAGCCTTTCCTATTCCATTGACAAGGGTAGCAGTCCCTTTTCCAGTGATTTTAGCATATCCACTTCCAAAGGATACATTTCCATTTTTCTTGTTCAATGAGATGAACTTATTTTGGTCACTTGTCATATGTCTCAAGCATCCACTATCCACGAACCAATGATTTTCTTCACTATGAGCACATAGAGCTAGGCCACATTTATCAGTTTTGAGATTTACGTTTTTAGCTTTTTCCTTTTTGAGAGGGAAATTTTGTTCATCATGATCATAATCATCACATAATGAGCAATACGGATCAAACTTAGCCAAAGGATCAAAGGAATTGTAAGTTTTGATTTGTTCTTTCTCTTTAGGCCCACGCAGTTGGTTTGGTTGATTATTCAATCTTGGTGCTTCATTCTTATGAGCCTTGCAATGCTTAGCTTGATGCCCAAAGTTTTTACAATTATAACAATGCCCAAGAAAAATAGTTTGATACCTATTGTATTATCCATAGCTTGAATCAACATTCTTCCTTGGAGTTTCTCTTTCTTCAAATCTTGGTTTTGAGATGTGACCTTTTTCCTAAGATGACTTTTCTTCTTTTGGATGGCAAGAGAGTACATCAGCATAACTTCTGGCATTATACTTCGTACTTGATGATTCTCCTTTGAAACCAATTACAGACTTGTCATGTTGAGGTCTTTAAGTATTAAGAATGTTGTCAAGAGCTAGAGAGCTTTGCCAACTCCTTTTGATTTGCTCCAATTCCTTTCTTAGGGACACTATTTCAGCTTCACATTTTTCACAGATATCATCCTTTTCTTTTAACTTGATGTTCAAAAGTCTTCCCTTCTTTTTGCTTCCTCTCTTTCTATTTTGAGAGAAATTATCTTCATTATCATTTTCTTCAATGGCACTTATTAGCAAACTATCCATGTTTCTTTCATCTTCTATTTATGAGTCATCATCATTTGTAAATGCCATGAATAGCATTTCTTTGCTTCCAACATAATTACTTTCCTCATCTGATTCATCATTGCTTTCTTTGTACTAATGCACATTTCTAGTTGATTTCCTCTTTATGACTACGAATTCATCTTCACCAGACTCATCTTGTTTAGAGAAGAAGTTCTTGTACATCATTCTTTTAGAGTCCTTTTCATCATCACTATCATGTTTATGAGGACTTTTGCAGCGTAATGACCTATTCTTCCACAATTGAAACAAATAAGATGGTACTTACCTTTTAGCTTAGATCCCCTTTTTAGTCTTTGTACAAATTGAGCTAACTCATTTTCAGTATCTGATTCATCATTGTTGTAATTCCATCCTTTTCCTTCTTTTTTAGATTTTGAGGCTTTGAAAGCTGCTTCTTTGAAATTTGGGATCCCTTTCCTCATCTCATAGGCAATAATTATTCCATGAAGTTCATCCATCTTGAGAGTATCTAGGTCCTTCATTTCTTCTATGGCACTTACTTTGGAGTCGAATCTGTCGAGAAGTGATCTCACGATTTTTTGAACTATGGTGCTTACTTCAATATTTTCTCCTAGTCCTTTAAGAGAGTTAACCACTTTAGCTACTCTGAGGAAGTATGATGCAATATCTTATTCATCATCCATTTTCAGACTCTCGAATTGTCTTCTATAGGTTTGAATCTTTGCCTTCTTAACTTTGGAGTCTCCATCATATAGCGAAACCAATTTATCACATACTTCTTTGGTTGAGTCACAGTTCATGACATTCGTAAATTCAGAATCGGTGATTCCACTAGTGATGGAATTTAAAGCTTTGGCATTAGCAATGTAGGCTTTTCTTTCATTTGGATCAGTTGGAAGACCAGCGGGAGCTTTGTATCCATCCAAAACAGATTTCCATACTTCAAGGCCAAGAGACATTAAATAGTAGGACGTCCTCTTTTTCAAACACTAAAGTTTGTTCCATCAAAGATATGCAGTTTCCCTGTTGCTTCCATGTTCTTAATTGTTCCTGAGAATCCTTCTTCCAGCTATTAGGTTGATAATGAAGAAGCTGGCTCCGATACCAATTGTTGGAAATACTGAGAGGGGGGTGAATCAGTATTTCTTTTCAATTGTTAATTATTGCCAGTTAGATTCTTCACAATTAAAGACAAAGAGATATATATAATAATGATATTAAGAATTAAAGAGAACTTCAATCCATTTTTAATAATAGTATACAATAAATGAGAGAATGGCACCAACCCTTTTAATGAAACAGGCACCAACCTGTTTGCCAAGCACCAACTTGGACTTTGATGAGGCTCCGACCTCTAGGGCTTCGACCCTATCTTCTCAAGGCACCAACCTTGTGTTTAGGAGCTCCTACTCCAAGGACACCAATCCTTCAAAAATATTTAGAGAGAAAGTGTGTGATGTACTTACTTAAGTGTCTTCAACAATATTCTTCACTATTCAATTAATTTGATCCAAAGTTGTTCTTGACTATGCAATAAAATGTTTCCAAGATTCCTTTGTTATATGTGACTATACTTGTCTACAAATGCTTGACTGTTGCAACAATTCTTCCACAGGACTTCTTCAACCCGAGTTTTTCTTCACATAGTCCGAGTAGGTGAATGTTCCTCACAAATCCGAACTTCTTTTATTATCCAAGATGCACTTACAACAGATCTAACTCACATCTCCTCCACGAATTTTACAATGCTGAGATTTTCAAACACTGATCTGAATCTCTAAGCTTTTACTAATATAAGTTCTATATCAAAAAATATGACACAAATCTGATATGTATAGGGTTGTTCTGGGTTCCTGTCCGAACCATAAATCTGTGAAGCAATCCGAGCCACTGTATAATCTGAATCTGTGATATATGAGTCACTATTTGTTGCTTTGTGCTCTGTATTAAAGTGTAGAGGCTACAGTGGGTATGAGGTCTTCTTAATGATTACGATTCTGTTGTAATAGGTTGATCTTCACAATTATATTCCACCATTAGCCTTTACAGCTCAGATATAATCTAGATTTCACTCCAACGTTATCCCTTAAAACACAGATGTCAAGTAATCCTTCTCGGCTTCTAAATATTCATTAAGTTCACGAGGTATGAACTGAGTTTCTGTAGTGTATGTTTGATAACCGAGTACTGTGCTTGACCACCAAAATCTCTGTATGATAAATGAGTACGAATTGTATATATATAGCCTTCTTATGACCTTGTTTGGAGGCCGACTTGTATTCCTGAGCATAAGTCGGCTCAAAAACAGAAATATATCCTTAATTTTAAAAATTCATATCTCCCAAACGGCATGGAGTTTCGGGTCAAGTAGTAGTTCATCGAAAAGAAAAAAATATGCTCTAAGAGATGGCATAGGTGTCAATTTGGAAGGATGCCTTTAAGGAGGTAAAAACATTTTTTCTTTGTGACTGTCCTTAATTTTTGTGTGTAGAAAATGCATAGGACAGAATGCCTTCTCCATTGCTTGGCTTCTTCTTCATTTGTCTTTTCCATTGTTTGGCTTATCAATCATGGGGTCATAGCACCATCATGTAGGAGAAACTTCAAATGATATCTTCCATGTTGCCATCAATGTCTTTCAACCTGTTGCCATCAATGACAACTTGGATTAACATGATTTCCTCCCCAAATATTTCAACCAAACTCTAAAATAGATTTTTCTCTTTTTTGACTCAATTAAGTTCCATTTAAGGAATTCCTAATCCCTAAATTATCTATCCAACTCAACTCCACTCATATCCTCAATTTATTAAGAGAATATTTACATTAAATCTCACACTCACATTTCTCCCTTAAATTATTTTTAAAATTTACATAATTTATAAAATAAATAAATAAAACCTAAACCCCTAAATCACACAAATGAATAATGAAAATTAAGCAGGATGCTCCTGCATCAATATGTTTTTAGATATATAACAATCATTGGAGCCACCAATTTGATCAGGTTGGGTATTTGGTACATTAGGCTCTCCTAGGATTAAAAATTGGGATGAATCGGTAAGAGAAACATCTTGATATTGCCAAGACATAAGGTCACTTTCTTGACCGTTTAAAGACTGCGGATGAAAGAGATCATAGATAAGAGATTCATCATTCTCATAATGTGATTGTGAAACATCATCCTCATGTTCATTACTTCCATCGACACCATCATGAGGCAACTCTGAATGACTTGTAGAAATTACTGGTGTGTCATACTCAAGAAATGAATCAGGGAATAATGGATGAAATGATTCAGATGAGGGGGGCACAGGACTTTCATCTCACACATTAGTGTCGTCCAAAGGGAACAATGAACCTGCATGGATGTCATGGTCCATGGAATTTATAGGACAATCAATTTCATTCTGGACAAGGCCCAAGTCATTGCCGGTAGGTGAATGTGATTTATGACTAGACCCAGGCATATGTTCAATGGACTCGAGATTAGTTCTATCAATAGGGGGAGATGTTAAATCAATCTGGTTTTCGAGTTTTGATTTGACAGGGTGTATGAAATATTTGGAGGCGATACAACATGGTTCATTTCCCTGCGAGCATATTTCATCACTTAAACTATATGCGACCAAAACCCCATTAGGTAGCAAATCAAGAGGAGGATGAGAAATGTCACAAACAGTAATTTCCTCCTTGGAGGTTCGAAGTTGATCCAGACTCCGAGAGATAAGCAAGACAATGTTAGGGATTGAATCTAGACAATTAGTAACTTTAAGATTATTATGACATTCATAAGGATCGGGATTTGTTTCAGATTGAAGGTGTTGCAGAGAAACGAAAACCAACTGTTGAAATTGTTCAATTAAATATTCCCAATCAACATCTCTTTTAGGGAACTCAAAATAATGATGAACAAATCTAATATAAATTCCTCTAGAGATTCTCCAGGTTTCATTCTGATCTCATGTATCCTTGTTCATACATCTTTAAAATCGTACATGTGAAAAGTTTGTTGAAGCTCACCGATGAGTTTCTTGAACGAATGGATGGAAGTTGTTGGAAATATGCGGCACCATTACTTAACGCAACCTTCAAGGGTGAGGGATAAAATCACACAAGAAAACTCATCATCATCAATTTCATAATATTCACAAAACTCAGAAAATCCAAAAGGTGCTCAGTTTTGGAAATTTCATTCTCACCATTGAACTTTAACTGAGACAAGTGATAGAGAGGCTCATTGGGGATTAAGAATCAAAAAATAGATAAATTCAATAAACATCTTGGGTCAATGATTTGGGGACGAGCCATTTACATATATGAGACTAAACTGCATGCTCCAAGGGCTCATCTTGTCATCTAGCCCTCCTTCTAGCGCCAATTCTGTTGACGAGAAAAATTGTACCGCCAAAAACAAGGGGGTCTCCCCGATGAGAGGTCCCAATTAGACCTCACACTATTTGGGATAGGAGCCCCATACGGTATGTGGGAATGACTACTGCCATAATTTTTTTCGCTCTTGGCTGTCTACGAGAAGGTGACGAAGCAAGGACAATGGTGAAATGATTGAACATTGAAACAAAATCAGCCCAAGATTCACAAACTGCAGACAGAGATACAACCAATTTTACGCAACAATACAAAGGGGTACACCATGAGAGGGATCGCTGAGCCAAAACCCAGTCAGACATACTTAAACAAGAACATTCCAGAAGTTAATTTTGAAGTAGTTCACAATAGATCACCGACATGGAAAGGAATAAGAAAACACCAATTTGAAAGTAAAACATACATGCAACCACTATGAATCAGTTAATAACCTAATTGCGTATATGGAAGCACCCATACAAACACGATGAAATATCAAACAGCTAATACTACCACCATGAGCAAGCATACAAATTAGTGCCAAAAAATAAGAATGTCTTATTAATGTCTTACCAATGCCTGATGCAAAACCATAGCTTTACTATAGCTCCCTCTTCTAGCTACAAAGAGTTGAGTGCCTTTAGCTCTTAAGCACCAATCAACTATCTCATCCTAGCCTCTAGTCAAGGGAAAAAAATTACATCTCCATGAGGAATGAGGTAAAGTTTATAGAGACAGGGTGAGTGTTCACCTACCGTGACCCTTGACCTCCCCTCATGACTCTTCAAATTCCTCACTACTCTCTCATGACTATTGACCGTTACATGCTTAGATCAGTCTCAGCGTAGCTACTCACATTATGGTGAGAAATATTTACATTAGAATGGAGAAGAGGGGATGTCGAGGATTCTTGGAAACCCTAGGGCAATGGTTACCCGTATGTTGCAGTGATGTGGTTGCTAAGTCTTGCAACCAACCTATTCTCTTGCCACTATCCATCTTCCAGTGATGTTCCTTTGAGTTTATTGAAAGGTTCTTGGAGCTTTTCCGAAGCCATCCTGATTACAGCTTCTTGCGCGCTACCCTAATTTCTTCTTGATAAGTTGACATCCTCGTTCTTCTTTACCCTACAAGAAAATCAGAAAAATTATACAAGTTGGTAATCAAATAACAATATCATATATTAAAAAATAATAATGAAGAGCTAAAATCAACTTTGGACCCCTAGATAGTCCTTTCTCATGCTTATGGCATTGTCGAAATGGGCAGCTTTGTAGGGTCTTCCTAGACTTCTTCAGAGATGCTTTCATCTACAGGCTTGCCTTGATTTTCACAGGCACCTTCGATTCAAGGGAATGTGCTAATATAGTTGTTCCTTAGGGGATCATGGAAGAAAATCCCACTCCTCTGAGCTGTAATTTTCCCAATGATGCCCTATATGAATCCAAATGGGAAAAAGTATTGTATGAACTATGGCACAAAGAGTGTTACACATGTTCCCATGGTCGCACTTATGTACAAGTAAGTCCTTTGACACACATGTTGGGATATCTCTCCATCCTAAGGTTGATGAGATATATCTCCATCCTAAGGTTTTTGTCATCAAGGTATCAAAATATATTTTGACAAGATGATTTCCCAACCTTTACCTCGAACGCTTACACCATAGAAAATGACCTTGATGTTTGTTAATTTTGGACAACTAGGTCCAAACTCCATTATGTGATGCTCAGAGGACGATGCCAATATTTTTATTGGGTTCCTCTTTAGGAGAGGTGCAAGATTTATCTAAAGATCATCTTGATTGGATGAGCAGAACATGTATTTCGAATTTATACCACATGTGCAAGGTCTTCCTATTTTATCCCACATGCATAAGAGATGTATCACACACCCCCAAAGATGCCCATATATTGGAGAGACTTGGATTTCATTATATACACAATGTGTGGAGGCATTTTCTTCTCTCTTGATGGCGATGGAGTTGCGTTCTTGGTGCTACGTCTTTGTGGAGTATTCTTGTCTGGGTTGTCTTGGGGTTGTGTGACATATGTGGGTAGCTAACCTTATGAAGATTTTGATGGTTGAAGCATCCTAATGATCATCGTAATGTGACCATTCTTTATATTTTTTTTGGCTTGTCTTCCATCGATCTAGTGATATGCTCTATCTGCATCTTACTTTCACTGCACCCTAGAAGTTCAAAGTATATTTGCATCTAAGCATAGAACATCTTCATAATTTAACATGGTATCAGAGCTAAGGAGAAGACAAAGCCCATAAGGGAGATAAGGATTGTTTTCAGTGGTAGGCCACATTCCATACCACCACAAAAAGTGATAGCGTGGGCAGTTTTGTGCCCTAAGCTTCAGTGTGGAAGAGCCAAGAAGGGCAGCATGGTTTTTCTAAGTGTTGCAGGTAACAGCGTGAGAAAAAAAAAAGGAGGACTATTGTAAGAACCTTGGAGGAGACTACAACATTGTTCTTACATCCCTTGGCAAGGGAGCAGCAGCAACATGTTGCAGATGTTCTCTTGATGGTGTCTTGTTGATGAATTTTGTTAGCAGCAAAAGAGAAGAACTCGCACTAGGGCAAAGAGGAGGAGAATACTTATGTTTTGTCCGCCACTCAGGAGGCACCTCAGCGAAGAAAAAAAGGCTAGGTATGTAGCCTTTTTGTGATTTTTTTGAGGGCTAGACAACCATGCAGGAGGGCCAAGTTGTGTAAGGGAGATTTGGTATGTTTTGTCATACTTTTGTGTGTGGGTAACTCTACGTAGGAGGGTTGCATTCTATACAAATTTTTGAAGGAGAGCTACAGCCCTAATTGAGGTCTGTTAGGCAAAAAAGAGGGCTAGAAATAGCCAAAATCTTCAGTGTATATGAGCAGCCCTACAAGTGATGAAACCCACATATATTAGAAGGATTTCTGAGCAAGATTTTAAGGCTGGAATGGAATGGTAACTAGCCCTAACCAGGCCAAAATCAACAGCAGAGGAGCGTACCAAATAGCAAGCAAATAAGGTATGTTTGAATAAGGTTTCTGTGATATTTATGTGTGAGGAATATCTATAACGGGTTGTATAAAGGAGGCTGCTATAGCAGCAGTATAGGATGCCAATTTGGAAGACGTGAGGACTTGGAGAAGCCCTTCTTTCTAGGCCGCAGTTACCTAGTCTCATGTGCAGCCAAAACAGGGGTATCTTCCATGTTTTTGAAGTTATTGTATGTTGATGTTGGTACATATTTTTTGTATGGTGTGTTGAGGAGAGGCCTCAAGCCCTAGATCAGTGATTGGGTACCTTGAAGTCGACAACAAGTGAAAAAACCTATGGGAGAAAAATACACACGTTAGGAGCAGTGGGTTAGGGTTACTAGTGTGCCCTAACCAGTCTTCTAGAAGAATAAAAATCGAGGTCAAGGAAGCAAAAATAGGTTGTTGTAGATGACTCCGAGTTGATGGATGGATTTTTGATGATGTTTTGGACATACTCTCGGGTGGGACTTCTCTACTGTAAGCCGCAGTTTGCTACAGGAAGGTAGCATGAAACTGTAGGAGACAGCCAGAGTTTTTTTTTGAGTGGATGAATTACAGATAAAACTTAGAATAGCTCAGGATATTCAGTGAATTTCTCTCTATCTCGGAATAGGCTAAAGAGACCTGATTAATTGTAATCTATTTCAAACTCTGTAGATATGACTAGCGACAGATGACTCTCTATAGTTTATTCTTTGCTTAAAATAAACTTGATAACTGGGCATTTTGGGGCTATTTGACAAAGAAGTTGAAGGTAGGTGCCTTCCTGGAAGTGGTATGTGCAAAGTCTTGTGAGAAAAAATTTGAAGATTTTTCATCAATCGATTCATCCATTTTATATTTGAAAACTCAACTCCATACTTAAGGGCTATCCCTGCCAAGACATCCATCTTTGAGACTGAGTTGTTTTACACAAATTTTAATTTAGAAATAGAGATCGGGTTGGAGGAATTTTGTGGCAGAAGTTGTGGGAAAGGTTGCATGCATTTCCAGGTTGTAGTCTGCTCAAATTTTCGGGGTCACTCCTATAGCAGTCAACAAGATATTCAGGATAGTGGCAGAGAAATAAGCATCACATCATCATTTCTGGAGAAGTTTTTTTTTTAAGGTTCAAGTTGCATTAAGCGAAGTCTCTCATAGACAGTTGCTGAGTGTATTTCCTCACCGTGGATCATCTCTGGGTGTGCTTAAGTCTTTCTTTCTGCCATCATAGGACAAGTTTACTCATATGTTTTTATCATAATATTGTCTTGTGCATGTGGTTGAGTTTATTCATCAGAAGGGGACGATGTCTGGAGAATATTTGAGGAATTTTTTTTTTGAGATATTATGAGCCCTAGGTAGGGCTCCTTCTAAGAATACACAACTTTGTCCTGGAGTCTGATCTATTCTCTGTGATAGGGTCACAAAGCCTCAATAAAATTTCACTTTAACTCTGTGGTATTGTCTGATCGAAGAGAAAGGCATATTCTTTGAAGTTGTTTTGGGAAATTATGTCCTTGAATGTTGAATAGGACAAAGTGATCACTGTGTTGAAACCCTTGTTCGAATCCCGTGATCAGTGATGTTGAATCAGCTCTATTGTTTGAAGGCAGACTTGCTGAGATGATATTTATGGTGCTTTGAAAAACTACTATAAGAAGGAAAACAAAAGAAGAGGTATGTAAAATTGATTATTACATGGAAAGGTTGTTAAAATATGTCTATCTTTGAATGTTGTTTAAGGAAATCTAAGGATAATATCAATGGCTGGTCGATGAGCATTAGAACAGTGACATGTGGAAAAGTATATATGACCTCATTGTATATGGCAGAGTCTATATGAACTTGATTTGTGGTATCTTCAAAGGCATATATATAACCATGAAGTTTGATATCTTCAATATTGTATGGTAGTATGAGAGTGATGAATATGATAATGATGTATATGATAATATCACGGCAACACTGAAATCCATGACATGACAGCTATATGATAGTGTATGGTTATGATTCTTGTATGGCTTTGACAGTGGGAGAATAATATTCATGCCCATGAGTGCAAAACTCCTTTCTAAGTTGGTGTCTGGGATGCCCTCATTTAAAATAGATGTATTCTCTCACAAGAGAAATTGGCATTAAGAGGGAGAATACAACTGTATATGCTCCTGAGCTAATATCATTGCTAAAAGAAAGAATACCCTCATGGCTCAAAGACATATGGCTTCAAGGGGGAAATTCCGAAAGAAAACCAAGAAGCCATATAAATACCAGAGGTATCTAACTGCCATGAGTACAATATGAGCCATGATCATTTGGGAAAGTTGTAAAGCATCAAGTCTGGAAGGATGTGATACACAAAGAGTACGACTCCATTATGGAGGGTGATGTCTGGGATATGGTCCCTAGACCACAGGACAAAGCTGTTGTCACCTCAATATAAGATCAAGAATGGATCTGTTAGAAAATGTGTTGCCTGAGACTTCTCTCTAGGAAGGCATTGATTATGTTTTCACCTGTAATCTATTATTACCCTTGCTACTACGCAAGGACAGAATCTTCATCAGATGGATGTGAAGACCTCCTTCCTGCATGGTGCGATAAAGGAAGAGGTGTATGAAGAGCAACCTTTGGGATTCAAAGTCTAGGATCGAGACACCCATGTTTTCAGGTTGGCTAGCCCCCAAGGCTTGGTACGAGAGGATAGATAGCTACTTTACGAATTTGGGCTTCACTCATAGTAATGATGATTCAAACCTTTACTTCAAGGTTGATAGAGAAATGCCTCTCATTTTGGTTCTCTATGTGGACGATCCCTTCTTGATAGATGCTGACCCTCTCATTCATGAGTGTAAGAGGGAGCTCACTTCTGAGTTCGAGATGAAGGACCTAGGACTGATGCATTACTTCCTAGGCCTGGAGGTCTGGCAGAGACCTGGCGAGATTTTCCTTTCTCAAGGAAAATATATTGTGAAGTTGTTGGGCCCGTGCTAGAAAATCCTACTAAGTATCGTTAGCTCATAGGGGCCCTGATGTTATTAGGGAACATCCATCCGGATGTATTTTGTATAATGAACACTTCGAGTCAACACATGGTTGATCCTCATAACATTCACTGGGTTGGTGCCATGAAACTCTTGAGATATCTCTAAGGCACGATAGACCATGGGTTGAGATGCATTGTCGCGAGTATGACACTCCATGGATATACCAATGTTGATTGGGTTGGCAATGTGGTGGATCGCGAGAGCACATCTGGATGTTGCTTCACACATGGGTCTACTTCGTGCAGGAAGCAGAAGTCGGTATCGTTGAGCACCGCTAAGGCCGAATACATTGCAACATGTATGGCCTGTTTTGAAGCCACTTGGGTGCGAAAGCTCTTCAATGAGATGTTCAAGCATGTGCTAGATGCCACTGTTATCCTTTGTGATAACCAGAGGGGAATTCGTTTGTCATAGAAATCCGGGTTCCATGATTTATCCAAGCATGTTGATGGTTGGTACCACTTTATCTAGGATACGGTACAGCGAGGCACCGTAAGGCTCGATCATATAGGAACTGATGAGCAGGTCACATATATTCTCACAAAGCCCTTGGGGAAGGTCATGTTCCTAAACTTTTGTGAGAATCTTGGAATTGTGGAACAACCCTATTTGGAGGGTCTTGTTGGACGATGAGCTCTGGGAGCTCCAGGGGGATTTTTGGGGATAGCGTCTTGGTGTTATAAGCAACCACTGGGCTAGCCTTGCCGAACCTAGTTGGTGTGCCTCTACCCCACGGTGATGATATTGAGATGGTTTACCTTTCTCTGATCTGTGCCCCTTATGCATCCTACCCATGGAGTTTCAGACTCATAGGAATTACCTCTCATTTGGCCAATGAGATGGGAAATGTGAATAGAGACCATAGCAAGACCGATGGACGCATCAGATATTGTTGTACTCTCTATGTCTAGGATGGCACGTGTCCAACCACTTGATCTGGGATCAAGTTTAGCGAGGTTTTGGACCTCCAACTGACTTCGGTTCAGTGAAACTAACTTCGAGTTAGTATATGACTCTCTCGAGTCCAAGTGAGGTTTCGGACCTCCAACTGACTTCGAGTCAGTGAAACCAACTTCAGGTTGGTGTGTGACTCCTTTGAGTCTTATAGAGGTTTCAGACTTCTGAGCTGACTTCGGATTAGCCGTGAGTGACTGTGCGACTTTTTGAGATAAACAAAACTTTTATGTCCCAATGGCTTTGTGAGAATATCTGCAAACTGCTCCTCTGGCCTACAATGCTGCAACAAAATTTCACCATTGTTAACTAATTCTCTTATGAAATGGTATTTGGCATCAATATGCTTTGTTCTCTTGTGGAAAACAGAAATTTTTGAGAATGCAATTGCTGAGTTGTTATCATAGAAAATTGTGGTTCCTTTGTCTTGTTCATGACATAAATCTCTCAGCATCCTTCTCATCCAAACTGCTTGGCATGTTGCTATTGTTGTTGCTACATATTCAGATTCTGCGGTTGATAATGAAAATATTGGCTTCTTCTTGGAACCCCATGAAATGGCTCCCGATCCCAAATGAAAAACATACCCTGATGTGCTCTTTCTGTCATCAACACTTCCAGCCCAATCACTGTCAGTGTAACCAATCAACTTAAAATCATCAGTTACGGAGTATAGAACACCATACTCCTTTGTTCCATTTACATACTTCAATATTCTCTTGGTTGCTTGCTAATGTCTCTCCTTGGGTGTCTCCATGAATCTAGATATCAAGCTTCTTGCATAAATTATATTAGGCCTAGTTGCAATCAAATACATTAGACTGCCAACCATGCTTTTGTACAATGTCGGATTGACATTCTTATTACAATCTTCCTTGCTCAACTTCAACCCCATGACAGTTGGAGTTGATGATGGCTTGTTGTTCTGCATATTGAACATTTTTAAAACTTCTGCAACATACTTTGCTTGCGAGATAAAAATTCCCTTTTATGTTTGCTTTACTTCTATGCCCAAAAAATATCTTAATAAACCCAAGTCAGTCATTTCAAACTCACTTTTCATGACTATTTTGAAATCAGCAATGAGAGAAACATCATTTCTTGTAAAAATCAAATCATCTACATACAAAACAAAAATAAGGATTTTACCGTCATTTTCTTTGATGTAGAGTGTGGGTTCACCATCACACTTGTCGAACCCATTGTCCATCAGGGAAGCATCAATCCTCATGTACCATGCTCGTGGTGCTTGCTTCAACCAATAAAGAGCTTTATGCAACTTACACACTTTTTTTTCTTGGCCTTATATTTCATAGCCAAGATTTTGTTCAACATACACCTCTTCTTTCAGCACTCCATTCAAGAATGTTGACTTCACATCCATTTGATAAACTTTCCATTTTTGTTGCGCTGCTATAGACAACATTGTCCACATTGTCTCCATCCTTGCAACTGGTGCAAAGGTTTCCTCATAGTCTCTTCCTTGATGCTGCTTGTAGCCTTTGACAACTAGCCTAGCTTTGTTCCTTTCTATCTTGCCTTCAATGTTGCTTTTGGTCTTATAGACCCATTTCACTCCAATAACTTATTTTCCTTGTGGGAGGTCCACTAACTCCCATGTGTCATTTATTTCTATTGCTCCTATCTCTTCATTCAATGCTTCAATCCACTTCTCTTCTTTTACTGCATCTTCAAAATGGATTGGGTCATAAAAATGACAAAATAATGCAAATAAAGAATTCAAACCAGCATTATTATCAACTTCTTCTTGCTCATAAATTTCACTTAAATTTCTGAATATTGGTCTTCTTGTATATGTTGAAGATGTGTTTGGAGTTTCACTTGAACTCGAGGGAGTTGTTGATCCCTGTGGTGTGCTTGGAGAAGCACTTCCTTGGTTTCTCAATGTTGTTCTATTTCTTGCTTGCGGTGTGCTCTGTTGAGCTTGTATGGGTGGAGGAGGAGCCACTGTTGAGGAGTTTCTTGTTGCAGTCCATTCCTCTTTCTCTTCATGTGAAATACATGTCTTCACATTGACTGTCTTCTCTAAACTTCCATCCCAAGCTTCATCTTCTATGAACCGGACATCTTTGTTTATTATTACTTTCTTGGTTGATGGATTATAGAGCTTGTAAGCCTTGGATTCATCATTGTATCCAAGAAATATGCATTTCTCCCCCTTGCTGCCCAACTTATTCCTTAACTGATCCGGGACATGTGCATATGCCACACATCCAAACACTCTCATATGAGTCACAAATTTCTTTGTTCCACTCCATGCTTCTTCTAGAAATCTGTTCATAACACTTTTGGTTGGACATCTATTAATAATATAAGTTGCACAAGAGACAGCTTCTGCCCAATACTCATTTGGAAAATGATTTTCCTTCAACATACTTCTTACCGTGTCCATGATGGTCCTATTCTTTCTTTCTGCTACACCATTTTGCTGAGGTGTATACCTTGTGGTAAACTGCTTGTGTATTCCATGCTCCCTACAGAAACATAGGAAGTCTTTGGAGATGTATTCTCCACCTCTGTCAGTTCTAAACACTTTTATGTAGTGTCCACTTTTCTTCTCAACAAGAGCTTTGTAGTGGTAAAAATTTATAAACACTTCACTTTTCTGTTTTAGGAAATAGACCCATGTCTTCCTTGTGTAATCATCTATGAATGTCAACATATAGTGATTGCCAGCTAATGATGGCGTTTGCATTGGTCCACATAAATCTGAGTGGACAATCTCCAAAGGTGCCTTTACCCTTATACTCTTTCCTGCTGGAAATGATTCTCTATGTTGTTTTCCCAAGATGCAGTATTCACATAGGTTGTTTGGTTTCTCTATGAGTGGTAATCCCTTTACCATGCATTTTATATGCAACAAATTCAAACCTTCGAAATTGAGATGACCAAATCTCAAATGCCATAATCAGTTCTCATCTTTCACTTCTTCTTGAAATATTTCTTATGTGACAACTGCTACAACACCTCCTTCCTTCAAGTCTAATCTGATATTGAAATAAAACATTCTATTTCTTGTCATATGCACTTTTGCAATGAGTTGTCTACTTTGAGGTTTATCCATGATTGTGCACACATCATTTTTAAAAAACACATTATAGCCCTTTTGCACGAGTTGTCCAATTCTTAGAAGGTTACATTTCAGGCCAGGTACATAATAGACATTTAACACAAACTTATTCTCTCCCTTCTTTGTCAGTATGTTTATTCTTCCTTTTCCCATGACAAAGACTTTTCTATCAGTCCTCATTGTCACTTCAGATTTTACACTTTCATCTAGATTGGAAAGAATTGCTATGTTTCCAGTCATGTAGTTGATACACCCTGAATCTAAGAACTATACATCTTCTTGTTTTTCTTGTGCTACATTACAAGTTAAAATCACGTTCCCATGGTTCTGATTTTCTTTTGTGAAAGTTACTCTAGGTTTACTACCCATGTCATTTTTCTTCTTTCTACATTCATTTGCATAATGACCATACTTTTTGCAATAATGAAATTGGACATGAGATTTATCATACCTATATCTTTGTGCTTGATTCTGGCTTGAGCCTTGGCTTGGATTCTAATCGCTGCCCCTTCCACTTGTGCTTGCAAGGTTGCTTCTTCCACCTCTGTGTGGACTTATTCCTCTTCCTCGGTAGTTTGATCTTCCTCAACTTATACCTTGACCAAAAGACAATTTTGTCTTAAATGCATGCTCCAATGAGGATTTTGTTGCTCTATTCAGTTTGTGCTCATGAGACATCAGTGATGCATGAAGCTCATCCACTGAAAACTGTGAGATATCCTTTGTCTCTTTTATGGCCACAACTATGGCATCAAGCCTTGATGGTAGACTTCTTAAGACTTTCTCAACTATTCTCCTTTCTTCAAGTGTCTCTCCATGAGACTTGATTTTGGTAACCAACCCAATCACATGTGTGAAGAATGATTCTATGTTATCATACTCTTTCATACAAAGAGTTTCAAAATCTCTTCTTAGCATTTAAAGTTTTGTTGTCTTCACTTTTGCCATGCCTTGTGTTGAAGCCTAGAAAATCTCTGCTTCAAACATTGGGGAAAACCACCCGGTCGGGACCTTAGGACAGCTCCTTTTCCGTTTGGTATGGTGGCTCCGACTGGATTTAAAGGACCAGTTTCCTTATAACTAATGGGTTGGTGATGGGTTGATTTGGATGAGTGGAAATGGGACTAAATTTACTGAAATAAAACTATCTAATTTAAACTAAATACTGATAAAGAAATTCTAACACTAACCCGGGCAATTATATGTGAATACAACTTAAGATTATTCCAATTTAACAATAACCATAAAAATGTATTATTATTTAAATCGAAATGTGCAGCAACAAATAAAGATAACTCTGTTTAAGAAATTAAACAGAGTTGTATTAACATATTGCATTCATCATAATATATCATCTACATATACTTATGAAAGATAACATTTCAATTATACTAAAAAATGATATATATAAAGAAACGTTATGAAAACAAATATCTGTAAATGATAGCAAATTTTAAAGTGAATATCATAAGACAAAAGAAATCAACAGTGAACAGATAGAAATACCTTATTCATCTTGAAAGCTTTCAAATGAAATCTGATACTCTAATCCAGTAATTCTGATGCAAAATCAAATCCAAGGTACAGAAATGCAACACTTTAAAGATAATTCCGCATAAAATCACCAGATGTGATCCTTTAAAAATATATATATAAGATAGCGGAGTAAAGAAATGTAATCTCCAAGTCAAAAATATTAAAATCCAGGACCTTTCTCTAAATGCATGAGAAGGGTTTAAATACTACTTAGCTAAATCTAAAAATAGTCTATTACAAAAATTAAGGATTCGGTTTAAATGATCGTCCTTTTCCTAGGCAAAAATACAGT
The DNA here is from genome assembly GCA_034641835.2 of Pinus albicaulis. Taxonomy (NCBI): domain Eukaryota; kingdom Viridiplantae; phylum Streptophyta; class Pinopsida; order Pinales; family Pinaceae; genus Pinus; species Pinus albicaulis. Next base: position 1,429,315,865 of record CM076572.1, read on the forward strand.
AAAATTAAAACTAAATCTAAAAATAAAGACTATTAACTAACTACTTATGAACTTGATCTTTAAACTTGCAGGCATCTAGCATAGTTTTGAGAAGATGTGGTTGACCGACTTCAGAATTCAACTGTCCTGAAAAGACAGAGTCGGCAAGTGTGGGCGCAATCTTCTCAGTAGAATTGATGATACAATTAAGTGCACTGTGCTGACTGTGTGGCTTTACTAAGTATGTCCAGTAAGAGTCCCAGTTTAATCTTGTCAGCCCTTGGATTGATTTTGCTCTTTCTTCTGCCTTTTGCCTCCATTCTGTTTGTAGTTGATGTGCCTGTGGGAGATATCCCGGAACAGTTTCTGAGATCAAATTAGCTTTATGCAAATTATCATTTACACAATCGGTAAGACTGTTTGCCGCTGTAGCCGCCTCCTCTGCTGCCTTCTCTGCCCTTCTGATTTGTGCATCCCAGTTATTGAAAAGTATTTCTTTATGGTTTTCATTAATAATGGGTGCACCAGCTTTTCTGCCTTCTTCTGTTTTTTGCCATACTAAATAATCATTGATCTTTTCATTAATCAAATCATAATCATTTCGTAAATCTATGACATGATTTGTGATTTTATCACTCTCTTGGCAAAAATAATTCCATTGCAAGATTTTTTGGCATAAAACTTCCTCTTGTTGTAGTAGTTGATTGTTTAAAGAGATAGTTTCTGAAATGAATTCTGGAAGCTTAGGATCATCTTTATGCTGATCTTGGATAATCTGTATTTGTTTGTCTTTATCAGCCAAGCTTTTTTTATGTCCTATTTGCATTTCTTGAAGTTGTTGTTGTAACTCTTCAAGTTTCAATTGTGCTTCCTTATTGGCCTGTACCTGTTGCAATTGTTGTTGCAGAGCTTTTACCTGTTCTTCTTTTTCATTCAACAAAAGTTGTATCTCAAATGCTTTATCAATTGTTGCAGAAGCATAAGCTCCTGTCATTTGAGATAACTTAGTGAGATTATGAGTAGGTTCTGTGGCAGGATCTTTCCACAAAACATCTACTTGTTCTGCTTCAGTAGCAATTGTACTTTCTAATTTTCTCTTTTTCCTCTGTCTCTTCACTACTGCTTTGTATTTTGGGCTATAGAATACATCTAGAGGAGGAATTTCCTCTACATTAAGCACAATTTCAGAAGAGGGTGTGATTGGTATGTGCTCTGTCACTGTGACTGTGCTGCTTGTTCCTGTGTTCAAAACTTTGGTTGTCTGGACAGGGGTCTGTACATTCTGTCCTTCTATATTAATAAATTGGTTAAAACTTTCCCATTCTTTGTCTAACTCAATGGTGACTGGTTGTTGCTGTATATTGGTAGGAGGAGGATTTGTCTGTTGAGAAGTCAAAATTTGCTGTTGAGGAAGTTCTTTCGATTGCGCAGAATCTTTCACTGATTCTTCAATTTTATCTTCCTTTTCATCAGACTTATTAGAATGTTCAGAAGTCTTTCTGTCAGATTTGGACTTAGATTTATCTGTACTCGAACTGCCATTAAGACTAACACTAGGAGTTTTCTCCCTTGCGGGTTCTAAGCATAGATTTTCCAAAGGAATAGGAGTTAGTCTTCTCTCTCTGTAAAGCTTGAATTCCTGGAATTCTTCTGGAGATAACTGCATTTGAGCTGAATTCAAAACTTCTTTAAATGAAATTCTTGTTTGGAACATATCATCAAAAATATCCGGTTCCCGGAAAATTCCCTCACTTTGATTGCATTGGTGAAATTCTTAACAATATTATTTGGGTCAAATAACCTTCTCGGAAATTTGAACAACTGTAGGCATGTAATGTTGCCTATCTCTTTGAATGCATGACCAACATCGAACAGTGAAAATGTTCCACATTTTACGGGAAATTGTGGCCAAATTCCTTTTTTCTTCTCTTTTAATTCCTTTGTTATACCTCCTTGGCCACAGCTCTGATAAGCAATTTCCCGAGCTACAAGTCTATCTGGAACATATAGGGGTAAAACATGGGGGGAAGCAAAAATTCCAAAAACCCTAATATAAGTGAACAATTCTTCTCCAAACCATCTTGCGACGGGGAGAATGTCAACCTCTGTTTCTGGGGATAACCTTGGGGCATCCTTATTATGCAATGATCTGTACAATGGCAGCATTACACCATGGCAAATTTGGTGAAAATGGGGGACAAACTTAGACTCCCATAGTTCCTTATGATACACATGAATAGGAAAAGGATCGTGGATAGTCCATTGCCAACCCATCACAGGGAATTTAGAGACATAACAGATAGCATCCATGACATAAGCAGATAAATAAAAAGGCGGATAAACCCGCTGAGAAACATTTCGTTTGGACCGGTAGTGAAAAATAGCAGTGGTCAAATTATCAGATAGGATTTTGGCCCAGTCTACAATTGTGGAATTAACAGCCGCATTCAACAAAGGGAGCCATTCAGGTAAGATCATATTTATGTCAGGCTTTCCAAAAACCCTGCTCAACATGGCAGCAGTGAAACAATAAGGAGAGGTAAGTGAACCCGTGCTGTACATACCTTGTTTGTTTTTTTTCAATGGTTCACTTCTTTTGGTCCACTCCTTTGTGCATTCTGACAAATTTGCATGTTCTCTGGAAAAATCTTCCATGAATTGTTTATTGTAAGTCGCCTAAGGTTCCGGCAACTTATACATTAGTCTCAAATCTTCCGTGGTGAATGACCCAATTATCTCTTGAGTTGGAGTTTTGAATTGTCTGTCTGAAATATAGGTGTTGTCCAGCACCCATTTCACCATGTCCGTATATGGGAGAATCCTTGGCCTTGCTGCTATCCTATGCAGAAATGAACAAGCCAGTTCTTTGAGGGTTGCTTCAGATGTATTACTAGAACCTATTGTAGCTGTAACTTTTAATACCACAGGATTTTCTTCCTCCAGTAAATTATACATTCCTTCCCAAGTGGATATACCAGCATCCTTATTGCAAGCGGTGTCTGCATATAGTGAAGCCATTTCTCTGTTTTCAGAATTCGAGCTCTTCTCCTTCTTACCCATAATGTTCTGTGAAAGCTTTGTATAGACGTTTGCTCCTTCGTGCCTGCGTTTTACGAGTTAAATGAGAGTAATGGCATAAGAAAGGTGATGAGATAGTTTTAAATGCAAAGGCGGATGAAATATATTATTATAACGTGAAACGACTTTCAATCAAAACAAAATCTCATTTTCCATTAATTGACAATCCATTCATTTAATCCAATCATTAAAGCGCATAACAGATATTGATATATGGGAAGATTTTCTTTGAACAACGCGCTTTTATGAATCCGCGACATTGCGATCTACGCAATATCGCAATATCGCAAATCGTAACCATCGCAATTTTGCAAATAGGGCAAAAGCGCAAATTGCGAAATAGCACAAAAGCGCACATCGCAAATATCGCAAAAGCGCAAAATTGTAAATAGCGCAAAAAGTATTCGTTTATCATTTCTATTTTCTGCGCTATGCGATCTGCGACCAATATGTTGTTGTATAGGCTTTTTGGGATCGCATTATCGCAAAATCGCAATTTCAGTTTTACAAAAGATATCTACTATTTCGCGATGGATGCGCTATTTTGTTTAAAGAACAATTTTATTGTAATCTATCACAAAATTAAGTGTTTCTTAAGGTTATTTCTAAGGGATTTCTCTAAGTTTATGATAGAAAGTTTTATTTGAAAAGGAAAACAAATCCTAATTGATTTTTTTTGGATTTTTTAACTGAGGGTCCCCATTTATTTAGTATTATTACTAATATTAAATAAAAGGGGGGTTGTTGCTGGTCACAACAATTGGCGATTCACTGAAAGAAACAGTTATCTCTGAAAAAATAAAATGAACACTATATCTCTAGTAAGTAAAGATTTTTTAAAGATAATGAAAACTATCTTAGGATAATTCAAATAAAATGTAACTATGAAAAAGAAATAAAAATCATTCACAATTTCTTTCTAATTTCTTAACAACAAAAACATTTTTGGGTTTTCTCAAGCTTTGATTGGTATTAATAATGAAGTAAGTAGATTTCTCCAAGTTTTGGTTTTATAATATACTCTATTGTCATATGTATTTCCTCTGCTGCCTGCAAACGTTCATAGTCTCGACAGGGTTACCTTTAAACTATTAACCATTCATTGTCCCATCCAACTAAAATTATGACTTTTTAAAAGATAAATTCATAAGACCTATTATCTCATGTTTTTTGTCTTTTACTTATTTTTTATTTTAAGAGCCATTGTTCTGGTTTGGTAGCCAGTTAATAACAATGTCATTCACTAGTTGTAATTAAACTGAACAAGTTGGCTCGTGATGAGACCCCTTGTCTTATATTAATAAGCCATTACCATGTTTTGATATGCAGTATTGGTAATGTCAGTTTCATTACTTCTTATGAACGTGGTAAGTCGGCTCATAATGAGACCTCTTATCTCTTAAATTTTCATATAATTTCTTAGAATTACATTCTAAAAAATCACAACTTAAATGGATGGGGTGAAATAGTTTTATCCTTAAGAATCAATGGATGACAATTTTCAGAGTTTCTTGAATACCAAGACTTTGAAAAATCTTTACTTTTATAGATAATCTTTCTCTGCTCAATAAACTTATAATGATTTACATTCTTCTTAAGTTTTCAAAAGATCATGCAAATGATTGGAATAATCTTTCAAAGTTTAACATCTTATTTTAAACTATCCAAAAACTGTGATCATTACTTTAAAAATTCTTATTTACACAAAATAAATATTTATAATATTCTTCCTAAGAAATTTTCTAAATAGTAAACAGTCAATTAGAGACTTATTAACAACCTTTATTTGCAAAAACAATTAAAAACTCTGCAGAAAGGAATATGTACAGTTTAAGAAGATGTTACCTCCTTATGAAAAGAATTTCTTCAAGATAAGCCCATTTACAGGAAGAGATTCTCTCTTTCCTGTTAGATCTTGGAGTATGAATGTATTTGAGCCTATCTTTTCAATGATCTGAAATGGTCCAAGCCACATTTTCTGAAACTTGGTATGTTTACCTTTTTCTTCGTGTGCTTTATCCCATTTTAGAACAAGATCACCAATTGACAAAATTTTTGAGCCGGTAGAACTTGCATCAAAAGAAGATTTTACAAGCTGTTGATGTTTTTCATGAATAATTTTTGCTTTATCTCTATCTTCTTCTAGTTTAAGGATTTGATCATATCTCAATTGAATGGATGAAGAAGAATTTTCTTCAATAAATTGCACTAGGGCTAATGATGGAAGAGTTAAATTTGATGGTATCACAGCTTCTTTTCCATAAACTAAATTGAAAGGTGAAGTTCCTATTGAAGCTTTTTCAGTGATACGATCAGCCCATAATGCAAATATTAAAGGCTTGTGCCAATTCTTTTGATTTTGATCAATGGTCATTTTAATGATTTTGATAAGATTTTTGTTAGTGGATTCAGCCAAACCATTACCTTGTGGATAATAATTTGCTGAATATTTCAATTTAAAACCTCTTTTAACTGCAAATTCTATTAAACTATTTCCGGAAAAGTAAGATGCATTATCAAAGACAAGAGCTTTAGGTACACCAAACCTGGTTATGATGAATTGATCTATGAAATCAATAATTGCATCAGAATTGGCCACCTTCAAAGGGATTTCTTCTACCCATTTTGTAAAGTAATCAGTTGCAGTAAGGATGTACTTGTGTTGTTTGGAAGAATGAGGTACTATCTCACCAATAATGTCAAGCCCCCATTGTTCGAATGGTTGCCCAATACTCACTGGTTGCAAAGGAAAAGCTGGTTTCCTTTGTCTTCCACTTGCAGTTTGGCAAATTCTGCACTTCCTTACGTAGTCATGCGTATCTTTAAAAATGGTAGGCCAGTAATAACTAGCACGAATTATTTTGTGAGCTGTGGTATCACCTCCAAAATGACCTCCTGCTGGTCCATCATGCAATTCCTACAAAACATTTTCGGCTTCAGTCTTTTCAACACATCTTAATAAAATTGAATCATAATTTTTTCTGAATAACACATTATCAATGATCTCATATTTAATAGCCTTTAACCTTAAAGCACGTTTACTCTTATAGCTGAGATTAGGAGGAGCATACCCATTTTTCAAGTAATAGATGAGATCAGCATACTGAGATTCAGAATCTGTAACACTTATCTGACTTACTTGAATATCTTGATTTGAATCTTGATTTTCTGGTATATTATGAGCTCCTGCCAATAATCTGCAAAAATCTTGTCCTCTAACAATCTTAGCAGGTTTAATATCAATATCATATTCTTGCAAGGCTGTTACCCAGTTAGCTCGCTTTTCTCCTACTTCTTTTTGAATTAATAATTGCCTCACTGCAGAGAATGGGACAATGATTTTGGTATGTGTTTTCAAGAGAAAAGGTCTAAAATGTTTGATTGATTTAAACACTGCAAAGGCTTGTTTTTCAACATCGGAATAATTAAGCTCAGCTCCTTGCAGATTTGAGCTAAAGAAAGAAATTGGTGCTTCAATTTTCTGATCATTGAGCTGTGTTAAAACAGCTGCATAGGATGTTTCGGTGGCCAAAGTATGCAAAATAAAATCTTTAGAAAAATCCGGGGTATTCAATGCTGGTGCATTAATAATCGCTTGTTTAATTGCCACAAAGGCTTCTTTCTCTTTATGCCCCCATTTGAATACTGAATTCTTCTTGATCATATTTTGCATAGGTAAAACAATTAAAGAAAAATCAGGAATGAATCTTTTTGCAAAATTGATCTGTCCAAGAAATGATTGCATGGATTTTTTTTTATGAGGTAAAGAAATATCAGAAATTTCTTTCACTCTATCTGGATCAATGTATATACCATTTTTTGACACAACAAATCCTAAGAGTTTTCCTTCATCCAAAGCAAAGAAATATTTCTTTGGATTTAAGGAAATACCAAACCTTCTACATCTTTCAAATATTTGCTTTAGATCATGTAGATGATTGTCTCTCTTTTTTGAAAATACTGTTATGTCATCAAGATAAACAACAACTGATTTATTGATCAGAGCTTTAAATGCTATATCCATGACTCTTTGGAAAGTTGCTCCTGCATTTATTAGACCAAAAGGCATTTTCTGATAAGCATAAGTTCCCCATTTTGTTCTGAAAGTTGTTTTCAATCTGTCATCTGGATGAACTAAAACTTTATTATAGCCCGAAAATCCATCAAGAAAGGATATAAGTTCAGAACCACCTACCTTTTGAAGTATCTATTCCATGGTTGGCAATGGGAAATTGTCTTTTAAACATGCCTTGTTTAAATTTCTAAAATCAATACAGATTCTTATATCACCATTCTTCTTCCTTACAGGTACCATATTGGAAACCCAATTGGAGTGCGTTACAGGAAAAATGATCTTGGCTTTTAAGAGTTTATTAAGTTCTGATTTGATTTGTCCTTCGAGATTTGGATGAACCTTCCTTAACTTTTGTTGAACAGGTTTGATATCATGAAGCATTGGAATTGTGTGTTGAATAACCGAAGTATCATACGTTTTTAAATCATCATAATTCCAAGCAAAAACGTTTTTATATTTGTTCAAGAGTTTAATGAAAGCATTAATTTCCTCTGGTGTTAAATTGAGTCCTAAATTAACGTTTTGAGGTTTAGAATCAGAACCAAGATTTACTAATTCAAACTTCAAAGTGGAACTTTGAAGTGTAGCATTAGTGACTTTCTTGAATCTGTCTTTAATGTCATATAAATCTTCTAATTTAACAACAGATTTTGGAATGGGATTTTCATTACCTTTTGAAGCAATTTGTAAATCATGATCATTCTCATCAATAATTTGCTCATCATATGATTTCTAAGTCATGAAATTTAAAATATCTTGATCATGATAGAAAACTCTCCAATTTGTGATATTATCTGGGACAGATGGACGAAAAATCAATTCTACAGAAAACCTATCAGGACTGCAATCTTCAGCAGGCAGGAGTTTAGATGCAACATTAGCTAACAAGTTAGCTGATGTATTTTGATTCCTGGGAATAGGAGAAATATTGAATGCTAAAAAATGAGTGGTGAGATCTTGTACTAGGGTTTGATAGTGTTTAAGATGTCCTGAAAGGCAATGAATAGTATTCCTAACTTGTTTTATGACAATTTCGGAATCACCAAAGACTTTCAAGTATTTAACATTTAGCCCTATGGCTTTATAAAGTCCTTGAATCAAGGCTTCATATTCTGCGATATTGTTTGTACACTCAAATTCTAACCTACATGATAGCATGGTTTTTTCTCCATCTGGATCAATTAAGATACATCATGCTCCAGCTCCATCATTAGACTTTGATCCATCAAAATATAACGACCAAAATAAAGATTTATCTATTGGCTTGTCTACAATTGCATCAGAAATATTTACAATTCTGGAAGAATCAGATTGTGAAAAATTTTCTATTTGAGAAACAAAAGTATTTACAGAAAAAGGTGATTGAGGTGCTTGGAAGTTTCCAAGAAATGACTCGGCAGAATAACCTCCAAGAATATTGTTGTTGAATGCCACAGGCTCATTAGGTTTTTTCAAATTCACTGACAGTGTGCGTCATATGTTTTTCTCATTCAACTTTGATTTTATTTGGTTTCCCTTTGTAGGGAAGCCACATATGTGAATAATCAGTTGAGATATAACCATTAAGTTTCGCAGACCAGTCCCTGCTTAAGATTAATCCATAGAATTCAGGAATATCAGCAATCAAAATATCAATTCTTTGGACAATCCTAGGATCGGAGGCTAATCTGATAGTAACTGAATTGATTTCTCCTACAACTTGAACTTTAGAGTGATCCAATTGAACAATATGAACCGCTGATTTCTGTGGTTCGATATTCAATTTGGCACAGACAGAAGTAGGCATTATATTGGAGGAGGCTCCAGAATCAATCAAACAATTGTGCAGATTTTTATTGTACATCTCATAAGTCAAAAGAAAAAGAGGAGTCTGAGAATTTGACTTTTCTCCAATGAGCACGGTATCAGTAGCATCTACCTTATCTGGTGGCTTACCAGCTCCTCTAGCTGCTTTTGCAACTACACCACTTGGTAAAGGAGCAATTGGTGTAGCGTTTAATTCTTTTAATAGCAATTTCTGCTAGTGTTTTAGTTTGCTGAGTTCATGTAAGGATATGTTGGCTTTGATCTTTTTCATGTCTTCAACAATGTTGTACTCCATAGGATCTGACACTACTAAAGTCTTTGTTGTCGATGAAGGAGGATTAGAAGAAGATGGCTGATTTTGAGTAGGTAACGAAGAAGTTTTCTTCACATGGGATTTGTCTTTGGTACTTGGAGTTGTAATTTTCTTTTTAAGAACTATTTGCACTGGTTCCGATGTAGATTTGCTCCTAGTACTTACAGGCATAGCTTCTTGTTCAACCTCACTATCAGAATTAGGGAGAATAAAATCCCACATTCCATGCAATTCAGTTATTTCTTCATTCTCATCTTCCTCATCTGATACTAAAGATGTATCTTCTTCTTCTTCCTCTTCTTCTGATTCTGCATTAGAGATTGAATTAGGAGGTTTAGATTCAACTTGGTTTCTTCTGAAATTTCGGAATGGTTTTTTGGTAGAAGTTTCAGCTACTTGTTTTTTAATTTCAACCATTTCATTTGACATGGTTTTAAGAACTTTCTGTAAACCTTCCATGTCGTATGGGTCTTTGGCATTTTTCTTTGAATCATCTTTGAAGCTAACTTTCTTTGATTTCCTTTCCTCAATAGCATTTTTCTTTTCTAGAGAAATAATTTGTTTCTCTACTGCAATAGCCTCTTTCATATTCTCGGCTAATGTAGGTTTTGCAGCTCTATCTACAAAAATTGCTATGTTTGAGGGTAAGGCAGTTATGTACCATTCACTTCTGACTTGTTCACTAGGCCTTGAATCTGTGTGGATTTTGTTCAAGAGTTTATTGAATCTAGCGTTGAAATATTTAATGGGTTCCTTGGGTTCTGCTTTCAAATTTGAGAGATCGTTGATTAAAGTAGCTATTGATCTGTCATCTCCAAATTTGGTTAAAAAATGATCTGCAAAAATGGCCCAACTTGTTATGGATCTTGAAGGTAATGAAAAGTACCAGGATCCTGCTACCCCTTGAAGAGTATAAGGGAATAATCTGACTACAACATCTTCATGTACGACTCCATTCAAATTTACAGCCGGCATAAAGTTGTTGATGTGTTATTCAGCTTGAATGTTAAGATCTGGACTGAACTTTGGAAGCCATTTTCCAGGATTGTCAGGTAAATCATGTAAAGGTGCAGGCATGTTGACAGCCCCTGGAGTAGCCCATGGTCTAGCCATTATTGGAGCAACTATTGGAGGAATAGTAGAGGCTGGTGGTGTCTGAATAAAGGTTGTTGGAATAGATGATGTTGAGATTGATGATGATTGAGAAGATGATGTGGAAACAACTGTACTTTGTTGAGTTGGGATTTCGGAAACAGGTAATTGAATATGAGATGAAGAACTTATATCACTTACTGATTCCGATTGAGTTTTTCTTGTCTTGACTCTACTAGGTAAAGGGAATTCTTTCGGAGAAATACCAAGTTTTTCACTTTGAAGCCTAGTAAGAGGTTTTGAAGAAACAAATTTTGAGCTTACACTACCTTCAGATATTTCAGACTCATCAAGGGATAATGAGAATCCTTTCACTTTATGAATTAGATCTTGAACTTCAGGAGACTCAGGAGTTTGATTGTCTGATTGTTTTGAGATTTTGGTAGTGGGTGTCTGAATATTCTTCTCAATTTCCTCTATAGGATTTTGTATTTCAGAAGAAATTGAAGAAGTTGATGAGGGTGTTTTGCTCTCAGAATGGCTTGTGGGTAAAGATTTACTTGCCATTCATAGCTCAGGCCATCCTTCTAGTGCCAAAAATGTTGAAGCCTAGAAAATCTCTGCTTCAAACATTGGGGAAAACCACCCGGTCGGGACCTTAGGACAGCTCCTTTTCCGTTTGGTATGGTGGCTCCGACTGGATTTAAAGGACCAGTTTCCTTATAACTAATGGGTTGGTGATGGGTTGATTTGGATGAGTGGGAATGGGACTAAATTTATTGAAATAAAACTATCTAATTTAAACTAAATACTGATAAAGAAATTCTAACACTAACCCGGGCAATTATATTTGAATACAACTTAAGATTATTCCAATTTAACAATAACCATAAAAATGTATTATCATTTAAATCGAAATGTGCAGCAACAAATAAAGATAACTCTGTTTAAGAAATTAAACAGAGTTATATTATCATATTGCATTCATCATTGTATACCATCTATATATACTTATGAAAGATAACGTTTCAATTATACTCAGAAATGATATATAAAAAGAAACGTTGTGAAAACCAAATATATATAAATGATATCAAATTTTAAAGCGAATATCATAAGACAAAAGAAATCAACAATGAACAGATAGAAATACCTCATTCATCTTGAAGACTTTCAAATGAAATCTGATACTCTAATCCAGTAACTCTAATGCAAAATCAAATTCCAAGGTACAGAAATGCAACACTTCAAAGATAATTCCGCATAAAAATCACCAGATGTGATCCTTTTAAAAAATATATAAGTCAGTGGAGTACAAAAATGTAATCTCCAAGTCAAAAATATTAAGATCCAGGACCCTTCTCTAAATGCATGAGAAGGGTTTAAATACTACTTAGCTAAATCTAAAAATAGTCTATTACAAAAATTAAGGATTCGGTTTAATGACCGTCCTTTTCCTAGGCAAAAATACAGTGAAATTAAAACTAAATCAAAAAATAAAGACTATTAACTAACTACTTATGAACTTGATCTTTAAACTTGCAGGCATCTAGCATAGTTTTGAAAAGATGTGGTTGACCGACTTCAGAATTCAACTGTTCTGAAAAGACAGAGTCGGCAAGTGTGGGCGCAATCTTCTCAGTAGAATTGATGATACAATTAAGTGAACTGTGCTGACTGTGTGGCTTTACTAAGTATGTCCAGTAAGAGTCCCAGTTTAATCTTGTCAGCCCTTGGATTGATTTCGCTCTTTCTTCTGCCTTTTGCCTCCATTTTGTTTGTAGTTGATGTGCCTGTGGGAGATATCCCGGAACAGTTTCTGAGATCAAATTAGCTTTGTGCAAATTGTCATTTACACAATCAGTAAGACTGTTTGCCGCTATAGCCGCCTCCTCTGCTGCCTTCTCTACCTTTCTGATTTGTGCATCCCAGTTATTGAAAAGTATTTCTTTATGATTTTCATTAATAATGGGTGCACCAGCTTTTCTGTCTTCTTCTGTTTTTTGCCATACTAAATAATCATTAATCTTTTCATTAATCAAATCATAATCATTTCATAAATCTATGACATGATTTGTGATTTTATCACTCTCTTGGAAAAAAGAATTCCATTGCAAGATTTTTTGGCATAAAACTTCCTCTTGTTGCAGTAGTTGATTGTTTAAAGAGATAGTTTCTGAAATAAATTCTGGAAGCTTAGGATCATCTTTGTGCTGGTCTTGGATAATCTGTATTTGATTTTCTTTATCAGCCAAGCTTTTTTGATGTCCTATTTGCATTTCTTGAAGTTGTTGTTGTAACTCTTCAAGTTTCAATTGTGCTTCATTATTGGCCTGTACCTGTTGCAATTGCTGTTGTAGAACTTTTATCTGTTCTTCTTTTTCTTTCAACAAGAGTTTTATCTCAAATGCTTTGTCAATTGTTGCAGAAGCATAAGCCCCTGTCATTTGAGATAACTTAGCGAGATTATCAGTAGGTTCTGTGGCAGGATCTTTCCACAAAACATCTAGTTGTTCTGCTTCAGTAGCAATTGCACCTTCTAAATTTCTCTTTTTTCTCTGTTTCTTCACTACTGTTTTGTATTTTGGGCTATAGAATACATCTAGAGGAGGAATGTCCTCTACATTAAGTACAATTTCAGAGGAGGGTGTGATTGGTATGTGCTCAGTTACTGTGGCTGTGCTACTTATTCATGTGCTTAAAACTTTGGTTGTTTGTACAGGGGTCTGTACATTCTGTCCTTCTGCATTAATCAATTGATTAAAACTTTCCCATTATTTGTCTAACTCAATGGTGACTGGTTGTTGTTGTACATTGGTTGGAGGAGGATTTGTCTGTTGAGAAGTCAAAATTTGTTGTTGAGGAAGTTCTTTCGATTGCGCAGAATCTTTCATTGATTCTTCAATTTTATCTTCCTTTTCATTAGACTTATTGGAATGTTCAGAAGTCTCTCTGTCAGATTTTGACTTAGATTTATCTGTACTCGAACTGCCGTTAAGACTAACACTAGGATTTTGCTCCCTTGCGGGTTCCAAGCGTAGATTTTCCAAAGGAATAGCAGTTAGTCTTCTCTCTCTGTAAAGTTTGAATTCCTGGAATTCCTCTGGAGATAACTGCATTTGAGCTGAACTCAAAACTTCTTTAAATGAACTTCTTGTTTGGAACATATCATCAAAAAGATCCTGTTCCCCGGAAAATTCCCTTACTCTGATTGCATTGGTAAAATTCTTAACAATATTATTTGGGTCAAATAACCTTCTCGAAAATTTGAACAGCTGTAAGCATGTAATGTTGCTTACTTCTTTGAATGCGTGACCAACATCAAACAGTGAAAATGTTCCACAGTTTACGGGAAATTGTGGCCAAATGCCTTTCTTCTTCTCTTTTAAGTCTTTCGTTAAACCTCCTTGGCCATAGGTATGATAAGCAATCTCTTGAGCAACAAGTCTATCTGGAATATATAGGGGTAAAACATGGGGGGAAGCAGAGCTTCCAAAAACCCTAACATAAGTGAACAATTCTTCTCCGAACCATCTCGCGACGGGGAGAATGTCGACCTCTGTTTCTGGAGATAACCTTGGGGCATCCTTATTGTACAATGTTCTGTACAATGGCAGCATTATACCATGACAAATTTTGTAAAAATGGGGGACAAACTTAGACTCCCATAGTTCCTTATGGTACACATGAATAGGCAAAGGATCGTGGATAGTCCATTTCCAACCCATTACAGGGAATTTAGAGACAAAACAGATAGCGTCCATGACATAATCAGATAAATAAAAAGGCGGATAAATCCGCTGAGAAAAATTTCGTTTGGACCGGTAGTGAAAAATAGCAGTGGTCAAATTATCAGATAAGATTTTGGCCCAGTCTACAATTGTGGAATTAACGGCAGCATTCAACAAAGAGAGCCATTCAGGTAAGATCATATTTATGTCAGGCTTTCCAAAAAGCCTGCATAACATGGCAGCAGCAAAACAATAAGGAGAGGTAAGTGAACCAGTACTGTACATACCATGTTTGTTTTTCTTCAACGGTTCATCTCTTTTGGTCCACTCCTGTGTGCATTCTAACAAATTCGCATGTTCTCTCGCAAAATCTTCCATGAATTGCTTATTATAAATCGCCTGAGGTTCCGGAAACTTATACATCAGCCTCAAATCTTTCGTGGTGAATGACCCGATTAGCTCTTGAGATGGAGTTCTAAATTGCCTGTCTGAAATATCAGTGCTGTCCAGCACCCATTTCACCATGTCCGTATACGGGAGAATCCTTGGCCTTGCCGCTATCCTATGCAGAAATGAACAAGCCAGTTCTTTGAGGGTTGCCTCAGATGTATTACTGGAACCTGCTGTAGCCGCAACTTTCATCACCACAGGATTTTCTTCTTCCAGCAAATTATACATTCCTTCCCATGTAGTTATGTCGGCATCCTTATTGCAAGCGGTGTCTGCATATAGTGAATCCATTTCTCTGTTTTCAGAATTCGAGCTCTTCTCTTTCTTACCCATAGTGTTCTGTGAAAGCTTTGTATAGACGTTTGCTCCTTCGTGCCTGCGTTTTACGAGTTAAATGAGAGTAATGGCATAAGAAAGGTGACGAGATATTTTTAAATGCAAAGGCGGATGAAATATATTATTATAACGTGAAACGACTTTCAATCAAAACAAAATCTCATTTTCCATTAATTGACAATTCATTCATTTAATCCAATCATTAAAGCGCATAACAGATATTGATATATGGGAAGATTTTCTTTGAACAACGCGCTTTTATGAATCCGCGACATTGCGATCTGCGCAATATCGCAATATCGCAAATCGCAACCATCGCAATTTTGCAAATAGCGCAAAAGCGCAAATTGCGAAATAGCGCAAAAGCGCACATCGCAAATATTGCAAAAGCGCAAAATTGTAAATAGCGCAAAAGGTATTCGTTTATCATTTCTATTTTCTGCGCTATGCGATCTGCGACCAATATGTTGTTGTATAGGCTTTTTGGGATCGCATTATCGCAAAATCGCAATTTCAGTTTTACAAAAGATATCTACTATTTCGCGATGGATGCGCTATTTTGTTTAAAGAACAATTTTATTCTAATCTATCATAAACTTAAGTGTTTCTTAAGGTTCTTTCTAAGGGATTTCTCTAAGTTTATGATAGAAAGTTTTATTTGAAAAGGAAAACAAATCCTAATTGATTTTTTTTTGATTTTTTAACTAAGGGTCCCCATTTATTTAGTATTATTACTAATATTAAATAAAAGGGGGGTTGTTGCTAGTCACAACACCTTGATAATTTGTCTAGAGCGTATCCCATGCCTCCTTGGAATTTGTTGCTGCTGCAACCCTTAGGCATATACTCTCATGTACTACTTGGAAAATTTAGAAGAGGGCTTTGGAGTCCTCCTTATTATTATCTCTCAAAAAGTCTCTTTCTGTTGTGTCAAAGCATTATATGCCGCTACATCTGCTGGTTCTTGGAAATCATATTCCACCAACTCCCAAATATTTTGTGAAGAAACATGGCCTTCATTGTAATAGCCCAATAATCATAGTTCTTCCCATTGAACTGTGATAGTTGAGGATTATTCATGTTTGTGCATATTGCTTCCATCTTGACTATGTAAACAAAACCTTCTCACTGTTGGAGAATCCGCTTCTCAAACAACATTTTAGCTTCTTCAGTAAAGAGCGTGCTTGTTCTTTCACTGAGAGCTTAGGTCTGCTCTCATGTCATGTTGAAATTATGAATAAAACAACATATGGATGCCTTTCCCCCACAACACAAAGAATGAAAATATTGCGGAAATAAGAATTCACACACAGAGAGAGCAAGAACACACAAGAGAGGAATTTTAATTTATTCAACTCTTTTCTATTCATTCATCTCAAAAAACATATGAAATTACATTTGTTTAATACAAAATGGTAGAGCCTGAAGATTGAATGCAATTCAATGCAAGACATGCTTGTTAACAACCAAAACATCCTTTTTCATGTTCTAATGTTTTCTACACAAAACAGTGTACAAAAACATAAACTGTCAGACTTGAAATATTATGGGTTCCGCCTGCGAAACCACATCGCTTCCATGCCTCCATCGCAAACCACAAATCAACGATCTTAACTTTTAACTGGCGCTTACGAGAAAACATTGAATCCTTGCGATTGTGATGTGCAATGGCACGATCGCATCGCAACATAAATCGTTTACTTTGTGGGCGTTATCCTCCTGAGCTTGCGGGCACTTATGTGCGCTATCCTCTTGAGCTTTCCACATGCAATTGCGATCGCATTGCAACTCAAATAACATAATTTTCAAGCGGCTAAACGGTAAGTCTTAAAATATGCGAAGTGCGAACTTGTGGGTAGTCATTAAGATAAAACATAAAACTTGCAAAGTACGGGCGGATAAAAAAGGCAAACGGAAAATTCTGTGAAATGTGAAATCTAAGTTTTGTGATGTGTGATGATGATGTCACATCACAACATCGCAAGCTTTCAGTGTGGGCTCTAAAAAGGTAAATGTTAAATTTTGCGAAGTGCGGTATGCGGGTGGTTAAGCGGCGGAACGTGCGAAAAGAAAAAGGTAAGGAATAATTGGAAATGCAAAGGTTTGCAGTGGTTTGGTAATGCAGCAATGGTTTGTGGGTCCCGTCGATATCGCATCGGCGGGGAAATAAGTTTCGGTGAAGGCTTAAGAGGTAGCATCAAAAAGTTGCGGGCTGCGATGTGCGGGCATGAGGTAAGTCAATTGTGGGTAAATAAATAAATGCAGAGTGTGGGCTCGGGTACTCTGTTTTTTATTTTGCGTGGAACGCCTCCGGATTTGAAATCATGTGCTTGTCCTTCCCTGCAACAAAAATTCAATGAAGTGTGGGCTACTGCCAGTCTTTATTCATGGCGGTGGTTGGGAGTATTTCCAACATCATAATCTGAGCGCAAAACAAACATGCTTAGTTTATAACTACAAGCTTGGACACAGAGTTTAGTTTGTTGCACATCAGAAATGCATTGTTGATAACAGAGTTCATGCATTTTGTTCCTGGGCATGTGTTTCCTCATCCAACATATATACATCGTGCTCCTACCACTACTGGCTTGGATATAATCATTCACATGTCCAACGGGGTAACTTCTTGAGTATATGCGAAGATATATATGGAAGAGAAATTTCTTTCATGCAAAATCTGGCTTGCTATCCCACCACGCCTCGACACGACATGGAATTCATGCTCAACCGATTACAAATGTCTTTGAACTCATGCTTCGACTTAAAACATCTCTCCATTGCATGTGTGGGGAGTTGAGTTTCTAAGTTTTCCTTATGTGCTGGCATTGTCATACAACGTCATGGGCATGTGTTGGTGCAAGGAATGATGTGTTGGATTTTTTTTTTTAATTATTCCTTCCCCTGCATGTAGAACATGCATTCCATTCCTAGGTATGTGCCGCCTTAGTTGACTGTTTTTTCCTCCTTGGTGCCACTTGTGCCTTCTGCGTAATGTAAAAGTGTGCACTGGTCAACAAGATGGTGATATGTGCATTCTGAGAGGGCTTTGGGATATGAGTATTTGATGCCTCCAGCAAGGTAAGGAAATGCCTTCAATACGAGATTGTCATACAAGGATAAGAGGCCAAGTACCTATAAGATCAAACCTCATAGATGTGTACCAAAGACAATAAAGCTTCGGCAAAACTCCACCAATATTCCCATTGTTGAATCAAAACATCTACTCCTAGTAACTCTTTCCTAGACATTGTTAATGGATCTAGTTTGTGTTGTGTAGCCACCTTGAAATATCAATAATCTACATAATTATAAGGTGAAACCAAACCCAAGTTACAACAAAATGTTCTTTATTTCTGTCATCCCCACGTTGCACCTATGAGCCCTGCCTCAGGTTTCCTGAAATAGTGGGCTAAAAACATAGTTGTCACGCAAATTTACCACCCGCATTTCTATCATTTCTTCTCCTTTTGATATGTGATTGTGCTCTCTTTCATGATAGTGATTAGAAAGAATGGCCACGTTAGGTGTGTCACTATCATTGACTTCGCTATTTACCTTTTATTTTCTCATTTCTCTGCTCTTCTCTTTCTTGTGTATTTTGTGTACTACCAAAAGATGGCACTTCTTTGCATCTGTTGGAGATATGATTAAATCACTTTGTTGTATGCTCATAACCCAGAAAAATCCACGATAGCAGACATTAGTGTTGAATGGTTAAAGTTGCTTAATATATAGCCTCCGTGGATATAGGGGCTATGACCTTTTCACTATGCCTTGATAAAAAAGAAGGGTTGCCTCACTCGCCCTACATAGAAAAATAATATCATGGGTTAATTACATGATTTATACATAATGATAATACTTTATACTTGACAGAAAACAAAACCCAAGGCACATAAATGTGTGCATAATAGCTCAATTTCCTTTTGAAATTGTGATATGTCATGTCCTAGCTTTGTGTTCATTTATGCAAGCTTGTTTAGTTATGCACATGCATTGACCTGATGGTCACGGTGGTGTTGATTTTCCAAGGGGTTCTTGTAGTGGTGCAACGTGAGTGCAAGGTGACCCCAATGAGAGTGCACACTCATATGAATATAAGCGAGGTTAAGACACAAAGGTGACTTTCATTCTGAACACCTATGGTTTCAAGGACATAAGGGGAGGATGCCTTGCAAACCCTAATGCACATGCTGAGGGGTAGGACAAGCCAGGAAACTAGGGGTATATGTTATGCACTAACCCTCACTGTGGTGTGGTGTGATGCCGACGAGAATGCACCCTTAGAGGAATAGTTTACAAGCATAAAGGGGAATCACTTTCTTGCCAAATTAGGGTTTCTCCCAAACCGTAGGAGCCAAAATGTTACCATGCTTGTCCACATGTAGTGGTTCTGTTGATTGTGATACATATTCGAGAAAGATAAGCTTTGGAAATCGTGGGAGTCTCTTGGCATGTCACAGAAGCGACACGCCTTCGAAACCCTAATGCAATCATAAGGTCAACATCTAAGGCAACATATGATGTGTGAGTCCAACATGTAAAGCGCGAATGGGGACAACATCAAAGCTCGATAGAAAGGGGGGAGGAGAGCAATTGGTTGAGGATCTGATCAAAACACTAATGGCCTGAGCGAACAGATGGGGACCTGAAATTTTGAATATGCCTAAATTTTTGGGTGGTGTTGTAGCAGCTACAACAAGTCCTTGTTTTATAATAAAATTACAAACTAAAACCAGTTTCTCTTAATTACAAATTGCTTAAAATAAAAGAGATAAAGTGTATCTATTAAATATATGCATATAAAACTTTTCAAGCCTATCTGCATCTAAAGATAATGTTGTTATTAGACTCATTAACAGAAATAAGAAACAAGAAGTCGAATTTGATGAGTTGTCATCCAAGTCACCAACTGTCTATGAGCATTTCCCTCACGAATTCCTGAAAAATAGGGTCCAACGATCCCTTTAAAAATACAAAAACAGGATAGATGTTATAAAACGGAGAGAGGTTTTCTTTAATGGATCCATGATGGACAAAAGTCTTTGATGGTTTTGTAAAATTAATTCTCAGTTGTTTGGAAACTTATTTTGAAAAAAGTTTCTAAAACAAGATTGAAAAATCCTGAAAAACAACCTTCAAATATACCTTCGAATATTTCAAACCGTACCTGTGCTCAATGACAAGGAAAAGAATAACCACAAGAAAATGGTTATCATAAGAAAAGTACTCTTCCGAACCATCTTCATAAAATATAAAATATATTATTCACAACAACAACAAAAAACAAAAATAACAAAATAGTGATAATAATTATATATGTTCATGTTTAATATTTTTAGAGTTTAAATAAATCTATTTTAATATATCTCCAACTCTCATAATTTTTTTATTTTCACCACTTGCCAAATGCAATCAATAATAAAAATCATCACCAATGGCCAAATGCAATCGACAATAAAAATTATACCAAATGACATTTGCATGTTCAAAATTTTAACCATAAAGAAACTCTCATAATTTTATTATTTTCACCACTTACCAAATTAAATCAACAATCACCACTTGCCAAAATCAATCAACAATAAAAATTATCAGCTAATGACATTTGCATGTTCAAAATTTTAACCCATGAAGAAAACCATTTTAATAGTTAATTTTTATTACTCAACAACATAGTTTGAAAAATTCCATGTGAATAACTAGGTTAAAACTTCTTTTTATTATTACTTCCCTTCATGAAAATATATATATATATATATATATTCTCATGTGAATAACTTGGTTAAAAATTCTTTTTATTATTACTTCTTTTTATGAAAAAAATATATATATACGGAATGACTTGGTTAAAATTTCTTATTTTTATTATTTCACTAGGAAAAAAATAAAAGTTATCTAGGGATGATATCTAGGAAATAATGATATTTACCTCTGAAAAAAATTTGAACCATGGATCTTGAGATATCTTGTTAGAAAATTATATATTACAAAGCAATGCAACACATAAAATATACGGAAAAAACAAGCACACAAAACACATAAAACCATAGAGACACGGATATACGTGGTGTTGTAGCTCCTAGAGACAGCCTTGAGTTGTATAAAGACCAATGCCTAGGAAATCTTAAATGCAAGGAGCATATGACTCAACTAATTGCAGTTGACAATGTTAGGCTCTCATGCAACTATTACTCAGATGAATGGTTTTAATAAGGGTGGGACCAAGACCCCAAAGTTAAACACAAAAACTAGGAACACTGCAGAAACTGAGTATAAACTGCAAATAGTAAATGCATCAGACAGCTTTAAGACAGAGTGCTATAAAGGGAAGCGACTTCTAAAATGAACACACAGATATCAAGTTATATGTGAGCGATGACTATGACAGAAGATGGAATAAGATACTGTAGAAATTTGCTGAATAATAATTAATTATCCACCGAGACTATCCTGATCACATACAATTCGAATTTATATGCAACACATAATCTCTTCCACTCAGATCATCAAACATGCGGAAATAAAATCAAGCGATAACACATCAAATCATCATACACATTAACACGGTATGTATGGGGAAAGCTTATAGCTGAAAACCCCGCAGCTATTGTGTATATTATAATGGAGAAATCATGTAACAAACTCAGTACAATACTCCTCACAAGTACTCAGTACTTTCTCATAAAGTCACACACAATCTAGCTCAGTTTTGAACAGGTTACTGGTTCAAAACTCACCACCAATTGCCTTGCCTCTATTGCGCAATCCAGGCCTGTCTATATAGAGATCCAAGGTTCGAATCTCCTTGGCTTGACAACACAATCATCATGGGAAATTCCTCCAAGTGTGGTGCAAAACTCATGCACAACTGATGTCGCCACTGATAGCTAACTCCACCCTTTCATCTACCTCTTTCACTGGTCTCCACTGAACTGTCCATGCACTGTAGTGAACTGATGTGTTCTTGAGTTGAATAATGAGTTACTAATTAATGAATTAAATAATATTTAATTCACTCCACTCATTACTAGTTGATTAGCTAGTTAAGCTAATCTCAACCGGTTCAACTAAGTTAAACCGAACACAACTCCACTAGCTGTCTCATTAACTCCACCAAACTTCTGCCACCGAAGTCCTAACTGAAGTCAACCATGCATGTGCTCACCAAACCCTTAGGAATAGCGTAATTCCTCTGTCGGATGCATGAGCCACTTCCAAGGCTCGAACTGAAGTGCTCCAAGAGAGTAAACTGAAGTTTATAGTCCAAATATTATTAAGGGTAAATAATATTTGACTTCCCTATTTTAAGGAGAGGCAGTCTAAAAATAGACTTTGACCTATAGGTCCAAAAAATAGAGTCTCATCTATTTTTACCAACATGACACATACTCCAAGAATCTCATACTGCAATCCCCGGACCATGCTCCATATGTCTAAAAATAGACATAGTCTAAAAATAGACTTTGCGCCAGAATTTGCCTGCGGGCCCACTTAGTGAAGGCGACTTCATTTCACTAAGCTCCATCATCTTGCTGCATTTTCAACACTCCCTCTCGGCAAGATATGGATTATCTGCAACCCCTATCCTGCCTCTGTGGAATTCGAACTTGCTCCTGGTGAGCGCCTTCGTCAGGATGTCGGCATCCTGATCCTCCGTGGGAACATATGAAAGCATCATGATTCTCCACTGAACACAATCTCTGATATGATGATACCAATCTGTGAAGCCATGCTGCCTCAACTGATCCTCCTGTCTGTACCATGAACCATATCCCGATGTGCCTCTAATATAGCGCAATACATGCTTGCCTGCCTTCCAAAAGAGCTTGGTAGGCTTAACCATAGCTTGCGAAAGTTGGTTAACAGCGTAGCATATATCGGGTCGTGTATTGACCAGATACATAAGCGACCCCACCAACTGTCGATAGACAGTGGCATCCATTGCCTCCGCTGAAGTAGCATCCTCCTTCCTCCAACCACCAGCCTTGCATGTTGAATATCAAGTTATATGTGAGCGATGACTATGACAGAAGATGGAATAAGATACTAACTATAACCGGGCTTATTCAAGGATAAGAGTCCATATACACTGGGCCTATGCGAAGATAAGAATCCATATATTTGGGCTCGTTCAAAGATAAAAATCCATCTTAGTTAATATCAGATGAACAACGAAAGAGAGAGAAAATGAAGCAAAGTATCCTGCCTGAGCCATATTTAAAGCGCTATGGATAAGTAAATATGAGTATCTGCTATGATAAATTCATATTCAAACATGGGAGCACTCACATTCCAGAACATTAGATACAAGAAATGTGGAGAGAAACGAAATGAACATTTGTATTAAAAACGTGGAGAAGAGTTACAAATTGTGAATCATTCAGGGCAAAATCCCCAATTCCAGCAAAGCTTCTTATTACTGAATCACTACGGGCTCTTCAAACATCTACTATCAAAGTTCATACAAAATGCATACAGAACACTCGAACTAGTGAATCCTTTGGAAAATCTGGAACCTTTTGTTAGTGTTGTCTTCCTGCTTTTATAACCTATGATTCCTATGCACGAGAAGATATTTTGGGAAAATATCTTCCCCGCATGCTTGTATGCAATTGCGGGTCTAAATAAAAAACAGAAATGATGATGAGGTAAACTGCCTCTCATCATCTTACAAACCAGGCCTAAAGCCTTTTCTAACTGAAGTGTAAACAATATGCTAACTGGAAGTAAAAACTGTAGGAGTGAAATAAGGATTTCACCCAAAATGAAAAAGTAAAAAGAACATAAGGTAAAAAGGCCACAAGGGCCCAGTCATGAATGATCATTGCTGATTGATGAGGCGAAACTACCGCTGCTGCTGGCGAAGGCAATACCGTTAGTCGTGGGAAGGAGTGGCCATATGTACTGGAGGGTGCGGTACTGCTGGTAATGGATGAGTTGGTCTTCTGTGCTGGAGGGTTTGGCGCTGCTGGTAGTGGATGAGTTGGCCTTCTGTGCTGGAGGTTCCTGTGGAATGGACAATGGTCATGATCCATTGACTTAGACATGGAATTAAACCTCTTCATCTTTCTTCTCTGCTTCCTTGGGTGTGGAGGATCGTCATCCTCGGCCTCAAGCCATTGTGATTGGCTATGAGAGGGCCCGTGCATTTAAAATTCCATAAAAAACTTGCACAGACAGCAAACTTAACTAAATAAATCCTGCGATGAGTGGTTGACTGCTTTAGAAGGCTCGGGTGAAGGTGGAAGAGCAGTGCGGAGGCAGGGAATGCAGCGGGAGCGTTTCCATGGTGAAAACAACATTTAAATTTGATTTGGTGTGAAGTTGTGCAGAAGGTGGTTTTGTGAAAAATCAAAGTGGTTTTCGCGCGGGGTTGAAGTGGTAAGCGGTAATGGGCCAAATGAACGTGATACAGTTAGGTGGGCGATGTGTGTCTTTACAAAACCGCCCATTTCGTGTGGAAACAACGCGATTATGTTATTTGATGAAATGAACTCGAAAATGAATGGGAGTTTTCTGATCTGGGCAATCTAGATCAACGACGGAGGAAGAATGCGACGGACGAACCTGTACGGTCGGGTGGGATCGACACTGACGTCAACAATTTTTTCATGTAGCAGAAAGCTATTGGGCAGAGTTGAAAAGAGAGGATCAATGGGAGTCGTTGGATCATGAGGATCAACGGTCGAGATCTGGCGATGAAGGAGAATGGAAAGGGCAGGGTTGAAAATGCAAGAGTAATGTGATTCGTTGGATCATGATGAACATCATCGGTGAGGATCGACTGCGGGGGCACTTGGGGGTACGAATGAGTTTGTGGGCTGGATACCTCCGCAGTGAATGTGGACCCTTGATCTGGGTTGATCAGACGGTGGAGATTAACTGCGAAGGGAGAAAGGATGTGCGAGAGGAAGAAAGGGGGGATCAATGGGAGCCATTGGATCAGGATGATCAACGGTCCAGATCATATTGCGGGGAACGACAAATGGATGAATGAGGCAGAGGACTGTGATACAGCGAGACAGCGCTGACCGTTGGATCTGGGGGAGCCAGATCAACGGCTCAGATTATATCAATGGAGAATGAACATCGGCGATGAAACATAGAGTGGAAACGGGAAAGAGCGATGCGCGATGTGCGAAGGAGCGATGACCGTTGGATCTGCGAACGGAGATCAACGGTCAGGATCACATCGAGGTATCGCACATCGGCAAAGAAATATAAAAGGCGGATGGAAATGGCGATGTGCGATGTGCGATGGATGGGGGCCGCGCGATAGAGCGATGACGGTTGGATCTGCGGAAGGAGATCAACGGTTCAGATCGCATCGGAGTTTCGCACATCAGCGGAAAAAGAGCTTAGGGACTAGAAATTTGGATGAAGCGAAGTGCGATATGCAACAGGAAGGTGATGCGCGATGGCCGTCGGATCTGCGGAGATCGATGGTCAGGATCTCTTCGGCATAGATGGACCTCGATGATGAATCAAAAGAGAAAATGAATGGATTTGGGAATCAGCGAAGTCTGATGGCCGAAGAGGGCTTAAGGACTTTTAGCCATCGATCATAAAACGGGGTTATATGAGAAATGAGAGCCGAGGACTTAAGCCAAAAGGTGCTTAAAGGCCCGATATGTTAAAATGAGCGCTTTTAAAGCTAAAAGATGGATTTTAAGCCCTTTCAAAGGTTCCGACAGGTGAAAAAGGGGCTTTGACAATCCATGCGGTCATTATGATTTTTGCTTTGTAGTATAGGGCCCCTTATCATTAGACATTCAGGCTTGGTGAGGGATGTCGTAACAACATTGGTTCCACTTGGGGATGACCCGTTTGTCCTCGAACGCGTCGAGAACTCCGAAAACCATCTGTTAGCCTTCTTCCTGTGAACACAGTCCCTTGTTGCCTTCTCTTCCTTCTTCATGACAAATCAAAACAGAAAACATCATAATAAAAGCAATTGAATAATGTACAATATCATACAGCAGACCTTTCGGCCTGAATCAATATTGGAAAAAGGGTTTTAAGAATTTCCCATTCATAGGGGCTTCGAGCAGATCACCCTGCAAATTTTCCAGTCTGAAAGTGTTGTTTCCTCCCTCTTCAGGGATTTTGAAAGGTCTGAACCATAGAGGGTCGATATTCCCATGCTTTCCTTTCTCAGCCCTTCTTATATCCCATCTTAGCACCAAATATCCGACCTAAATTTCTTTATCCTTAGCATGCTGATCAAATAGGTCTTTCATTTTCCCTTGGTACTCAGTAAACCTCTGATTTACTCGACTTCGAGTCTCCTCCAGTTCTACTAACTGATTTATCCTTCTGGTAAGATCGTTTGGTTCCACTTGATAATTCTGCATGAACCTAGCCACAAGTAAGACCAATTGTATCGGGAAAACAGCGGCTCTACCATAAACCAATTCATATGGGGATTTTCCTATTGACCTCTTACTGGTGATCCTGTTTTCCCATAGCGCGAACTTGAGCTGTGAATCCCAGTTCTTCAGGTTTTCATTTATGGCCTTTTTCAGCGCCCTCACTAAGGTTTTGTTTGAGGATTCTGCTAATCCATTCCCCTGTGGATAATATGTGGTAGAGTGTCCTAATACAATATTATATTGTTGGAAAAATTTGATAAATTTGACAAACTTAAAACCCTGAGCATTATCTGTGACAATCTTAGCAGGATAGCCAAACCTTGAGATAATGTTATCTTCCAGAAACTTGATCACCACTGTTTTTGTAGCATTCCTTGCTGGCACGGCCTCTACCCATTTAGTGAAGTAATTGGTGGCTGTTAATATCCACTTGTGTTGCCCGCTTGAGGCCGGATGAATTTCGCCGATGAAATCAATTCCCCACTGCTGGAAAGGTTCTTCTATGTGCACCAGGATCATAGGCAAAGGTGCGAACTTCTACCTTTCAGCAAATTGATCCAGGTGGATATTGGTGGCCACCCGCCTATTCCACTTGGGCCCCCACCATTGTCTCTTTCAATTTTTCAGTTTTGGCATAACTTACTATTTTTAGCAGTTTTTCGGATCCTGAACTTCCGAAGCCGTTTTGAGGCCCTAAACGATGTTTTTTGGGTAGTTTTTCGGGTCCTGAACTTCCGGAGCCGTTTTGAGGCCCTAAACGATGTTTTTTGGGTATTAAATTTGTTGCGATTTTGATCATCAAAATCGTCACAAAATTTGTAGTCCTCGGATAGAGCTTTCTAATGATGTATCATGTGCGTCAAACGGAGATAGTATGCCAAAGTTACGTCCCTGGGAAGTTGAAACACCAATTTACCCAAACGGGGCCCATAGTTTGGCGCTTCATCTCCTAGGGTTAGGTTTTTGGGATGTTGAGGGTTCTCCATTGTTTCTCAATAATAAATAGGCCCTCGAGCCTCATTGTAACTCAGTTCAGAGGCCTGTAGCCGCCACATCTCTTCTCAAAGATAGCTACCAATGCCCTAGCTAGTTTTATTTCCATTCTGTCTGTAAGCAAATTTCAGTTCTTTGATATTAATGAAATGAAGTGTTATTTCCGCTGCATCTCTGTATTTATGGTTATGTGTTTATTATGTTGCATTCCTGCATAAATCCGGATCAGTGGTATCAGAGGGGTCTGCTTTTTCTCGATCCTTCTTTGCATGTCCCCAACGAGGTCGGGGTATAAGGAGCTAGGGCTTGATCTGGTGGAACCTTTGCAAGATCAGCCTCGCAAACCTTGACGGACGCCCATGGGGGATGAAAAGAAAGATGAGGGAGCAGGAGATCGTATCAAAATATTGCTCGAGGAGGCCCTCGAAAAACAAAGGAACGCGATGATGGATAACTTTGTTCAGATCCTTCAACGGCTGCCCACCGGCGGCGCATCTGCATCCAGTAGCCACTCTGGAGTTGCGACTCCCTTTAAGGTACAAGTAAATTTTGACATTCCCATATTTGAGGGTGAAATAGACGCAGATGCCGTAGATAGATGGTTGAATCTATTAGAAAGATATTTCTCTGTTCATGACTTTTCAGACCGGGAGAAGATTATTTTTGCACTCCTCAAAGCTACCCCCCATGTTAAGGACTGGTGGGAAACCTACTGTGAGAACAAGGACCGGACAGAACCCTCTCTGTTCTCGGTCGTACCAACTTGGAATTCTTTCCGAGACGCCGTCAAGGAACAGTACTATCCCGTGGGGAGCTATGAGGACAAGTACATACAATGGACCACGCTGCGACAACAAAGGGATCAAGATGTGCACGAGTTGACGAATCTGTTCCATACCCTACGCACAAAGTTGGGTATCAAAGATTCAGAGAAACATTTGGTGCTAAAGTATCGCAGCTGTCTGCACAGATACATTCAGGAGGAAATGGAGTTCCTCGAAATCTCCTCGCTTGGTACGGCATACCGGTATGCTGCCAAGATTGAGCAGAAATTAAAACAGAAGAAGCGAGACTTTGGATCTGTGAATCAAAAGCAAGGAAAAGGTGCTTCCAAACCGCAGAACAAAGGACAGAGCATGGCGGCTAAAGACAACCCGTCAAAGCCACAAGAAAAGAGCAACACCGTAAAGCCAAAGAAGGACACGGGAAAGTGGTGTGAGTTCCATAAGAGCTCCACTCACAACACAAGTGAGTGTCGGGCCAAGCAGTCACTAGTGGCCGAGATGAGGGCTTCTGAGTCAGATGCATGCTCCGACTCCGAATCAGAACCTGAAAAAGGGAATGAAAAAGGGAAACAGATTATTGATGCGGAGCCCAACGCCACTGTTGCCATTACAAAGGTCCAGAAGGAGGAACCGGAAGATCCAGAGGAGAAGGAACGTCTCTTCCACTCCCAGATGTGGGTAAAGGGCTCCCCTGTACAGTTCATTGTCGACAATGGGAGCCAAAAGAACCTCATTTCAGCAGACGCCGTGAAGCGGTTGGGCTTGCCGACCACAGCTCACCCACATCCATACACCATCGGATGGCTTCACCAAGGACGAGATCTCCGCGTCAGCCGGCAGTGTCGCCTTCCCTATAGCATCAAGCCCTTCACGGATGAGGTATTATGTGGCGTTGCTCCTATTGATGTTTCTGATGTATTATTAGGACAACCATACTTGTGGAAGCGTCATGCTGTGTATGAGTCTCGACCTCGTGCTGTTATTATTACTTTGGGGAATAAGTTGTACAGGATACCAGAGGTACCACCTCCTACGACTATCTCTTTGGTTACTGCAAAACAATGCAGTAAGCTCATTTCCCAAACCAGGAAATTCGTTTTCCTGATGATCCGCCCCCCAGGGCAAGAAGAAGACTGTGGCCACGACCTCCAGACAGGGCCCCTCTGCACGACAACAACAAATGGATAAGGTCGTGGAGGAGTACGGGGACATCTTCACCTCACCCCCAGGGGTTCCTCTGCACTGCCAGGTCAAGCACCCGATTGATCTGACCCCAGGTGCGCCACTACCCAATGGACCGATCTATCGACGCTCTGTTCTGGAAAGTGATGAAATCAAGAGGCAGATTCAGGAGCTGTTGCAGAAAGGTCACATCAGACCAAGTTCATCGCCCTGTGGGAGCCCGATCGTGTTGGTACAGAAGAAGGATGGGACGTGGAGACTCTGTATTGACTATCGGGCGGTGAACAAGATCACTGTCCGGAATAGGTACCCAATCCCACGAATTGATGACCTTCTGGACCAACTCCAAGGTGCAAAATATTTCAGTAAGATCGACCTGAAGTCTGGGTATCACCCGGTACCAATTGAACCCTCTGATGTGTGGAAGACTGCCTTCAAAGCTAAGGAAGGCCTTTTTGAATGGCTGGTCATGCCTTTCGGGTTGACGAATGCTCCCGCAGCCTTCATGAGGATGATGGACGACATCTTGCGGCCATTCACCAACTCATTCGTAGTGGTGTACTTGGATGACATTCTGATCTTCAGCAAGACTTGGGAAGAGCACCTTCATCACATCCGACAAGTCATCCAAACACTGCGGCAACACAAGTTGTGTGCCAATTTGGAGAAGTGCACGTTTGGCATGACCCAGGTTCAATATCTGGGATACATTATTGATGAAAGGGGGGTGCATGTGGATCCGGCCAAGATCCAAGTCATTCGGGATTGGCCAGCCCCGACTACTATAACAGAGCTTCGTAGCTTTCTGGGTCTTGCTAATTTCTACCGTAGATTCGTGTTGGGATTCTCTCATATCACTTGGCCCTTGAGTCAAGTCACCAAAGGAGGAGCGAGAGCAAACTTCTTTTGGTCGGAACCTCAACAGAAGGCGTTCAAAGAATTGAAAAATCGCCTCTGTTCTACCCCAGTGCTCACCTTACCAGACTTGCAGCAGCCATTTGAGATCGAGACAGATGCCTCTGACTATGCTATTGGGGCAGTTCTTACTCAACAGGGACATCAAGTGGCATATCACAGTGAGACATTGTTTGAGATAGTTCGCAAGTATCCCACCTATGACAAATAAATGTATTCCATTGTGCAAGCCTGTCGACAATGGAAGCATTACATTTTGGGGAAGGAAACAATCATCCACACAGACCACCGGCCCCTGCAGTTCATACAGACACAAGGGAAGTTGCAGAATGATCGCCATCAGAAGTGGTCCACATATCTGCAACAGTTTCACTTGAACATCAAGTACAAGAAGGGTAGCACCAATAATGTTGCAGATTGCCTCAGCCGACCACCGATCATGGCGCTCACCACCGTGCTCAACTCTTGTGGGCATGAGACTTCTGATTGGCCGCTTCTCTATGAGAGTGACCCAGAATTCGGCCACACTTACAAGGCACTCTTGGGGGGTACGCAAGTTCCAAATTTTCACCTCCAATATGCACTTTTATGTCACCTGGGACACCTTTGTGTTCCTTCAAGCGAGCGTGCCAAGATGATATGGGAAGCACACTACAGTCGAGTCGATGGGCATTTCGGGGTCGAGAAAACAGTAGCAATACTACAGAAGTATTTCTATTGGCCGAACCTTCGAAAGGATGTCGAGAAGCACATCAGATCCTGCACTGCTTGTGCCATTGCCAAGCCGACCATCAAGAAGCAAGGCCTATATACTCCACTACCTACCCCTAGTCGACCATGGGAATCCATCTCCATGGATTACATGTCGGGCCTGCCTTCTACTAAGAATGGAAATGACTGTGTTTTCGTGGTCGTTGACAAATTCTCGAAGATGGCCATCATGGCGGCCTGTAAGAAGAATATCACAGCAGAAGCCACTGCTAAACTCTTCTTTGAACGAGTGTGGGTGCACTTTGGGATCCTCGGCACATTTTGGTCCAGCCTCTGGTCAATGTTGGACACAAAGCTCACCAAGTCCACAGCTTTCCATCCCCAAACAGATGGCCAGACAGAGGTCGTCAACAGAATGATTGTACACATTCTGCGCATGTACAATTCAAATCATCCACGCACATGGGATGAGAGCCTCCCTTATGTACAACATAGTTATAACCGGGCTCTCCACGGTTCAATTGGCCATAGCCCCTTTCAGGTGGGCTTGGGATTCCAGCCACTATGTCCCATTGACGTAGCCATGCCATTTGCAGCTGCTCGGGCCGATTCAGCGCACGTCCAGTCTGAAGTTGACAAAGCAAGTAGCTTCATCGAGCGCATTCAACACATCCGCCAACAGGTTCATGATATATTGGACAGAGCCAATGCGAAGTACAAACAACGCCATGATCAACACCGGGTGCCACACCACTTCCAGGTGGGCGATAAAGTATGGCTACATTTGCAGAAGGAGCGCCTCACTGGACCTTACCGCAAGCTTCGCCCGCTCCGATACGGGCCGTACACCATCACCAAGGCTGTAGGTAACAATGCCTTCGAGCTTAGTATTCCACCATTCCTTGGTCTGCACCCAGTCTTCAATGTGGATCGCCTGCGTCCTTACTTTCCACCTCTACTGGACACCTCGGACATTGCAGAACAACTCACACCAACAGAGTTAAACCCAGACTGCATGGAACAGGCCACCACAGATTGTATCATGGACATGCAAATCAAGAACACTCGTCAACAGCAGATCCAGCTGTATCGGGTTGTCAAAGCTGGCCAACTCCTGCACCAAGGAAAGTGGTTCACCAGGGACCAAGTTCAGCAGAAATTTCCTCATCTCATGGAGGAACTTAACGCAATGGGGACCATTGCTTCCTAAGGGGGGAGGAATGATCCGGGTGGATATTGGTGGCCACCCGCCTATTCCACTTGGGCCCCCACCATTGTCTCTTTCAGTTTTTCAGTTTTGGCATAACTTACTATTTTTAGCAGTTTTTCGGGTCCTGAACTTCCGGAGCCGTTTTGAGGCCCTAAACGACGTTTTTTGGGTATTAAATTTGTTGTGATTTTGATCATCAAAATCATCACAAAAGTTGTAGTCCCCTCGGATAGAGCTTTCTAATGATGTATCATGTGCGTCAAACAGAGATAGGATGCCAAAGTTACGTCCCTGGGAAGTTGAAACACCAATTTACCCAAACGGGGCCCATAGTTTTGGCGCTTCATCTCCTAGGGTTAGGTTTTTGGGATGTTGAGGGTTCTCGATTGTTTCTCAATAATAAATAGGCCCTCGAGCCTCATTGTAACTCAGTTCAGAGGCCTGTAGCCGCCACATCTCTTCTCAGAGATAGCTACCAGTGCCCTAGCTAGTTTTATTTCCATTCTGTCTGTAAGCAAATTTTAGTTCTTTGATATTAATGAAATGAAGCGTTATTTCCGTTGCATCTCTGTATTTATGGTTATGTGTTTATTCTGTTGCGTTCCTGCATAAATCCGGATCAAAAAATTTTGACATTTTTTACAGGCCCTTACTCGAGCATAAACATCTCTAAAAAGTTTGGGCCAAAAAAATCCTGCTTTCATAATTTTGTGTGCCATAGCCCTCCAGCTGTAATGGCCACCACAGATGCCCTCGTGGAATTCTGCCATCACTTCTACTTCATTT
This sequence comes from Pinus albicaulis, assembly GCA_034641835.2. Classification (NCBI taxonomy): domain Eukaryota; kingdom Viridiplantae; phylum Streptophyta; class Pinopsida; order Pinales; family Pinaceae; genus Pinus; species Pinus albicaulis. The sequence goes on from CM076572.1 coordinate 1,429,348,682, forward strand.
TCCGTGAGACATAAAAGTAGTATGTCTGATGGGTCTCTCCAGTACAAACGACCATTTTCTACGATGAACTTCTGAGATTTTAGCCTCAACATTCTATACTTTGTCTTGTCGTAGCTCAGAGGACATCTAAGGGTCAAGAGGTACTTTACAATTTCCTTGTACCATGGATTGAGAAGATATTTCATATGGGTCTTTTGTGTAGCAATTTCTATCCCGTTCTGCTCGTCTTCTCTTCTAGACTCTTCATTGGCCACCATAGACAAATTTATCTCCAAAGCCTGGCAGTTTGATTCAGAAAGGATCTTGGCTAAACCCTGTCCCTTTATTAGCTTAGTGGGGCGTATCTCCAACTCATACTCCTGCATCTTGGCTATCCATTTGCCTCTCTTTCCTTCACTATCTCCCTGAATCAAAATTTCTTTTACAGCTATTGTGGGTACAAATGCAATTATGGCTGACTGTAATACATACATCCGAAAAGCCTTAAGGGATTTGACCAAGGCATAGGCCTGTTTCTCCAAGATATTGTATTTCAGCTCTGCATCGCGGAGCACTTGACTGAAGAAGGCGATAGGTTTCTCATTCCCCTCCTCATTCTTCTATAATAATACTGCTACGACAGTGTGGGGAGATGCAAACAAAAAGATTATGAAGGGTTTCGCATAGTCCGGTCCTGCTAATACTGGGGCTTCTGAAAAAGAATTTTTTATTCTGTTAAAAGCATCCCGTGACTCAGTAGTCCATTTTACTTCGTTATCCTTCTTCAGCATCTCAGTTATGTACCAGACTATCTCTGCATAGTTCGGTATGAATCTTCTCAAGAAGTTGATGTGTCCAAGAAAAACTTGGACCTCTTTCTTGTTTCTGGGCAAGGATATACCATTTATGACTTCTACCCTTTTTGGGTCAATTTTTACCCCTGTCGTTGTTACAATATGCCCCAACAGTTTACCCTCTTCTAAAGCAAACAGAGATTTTAGAGGGTTTAAAGACAATCCATGCCTATGGCACTTGTCAAAGGTTCTGCGCAAATGTTCTATATGTTCGACATCATCCTTTGAGAAAAATGTGATGTCGTCCAGGTAAACCACCACAAATTTGTCTTGTTCCCCCACAAAAGCAATGTCCATGGCCCTTTGAAATGTAGCCCCTACATTGATCAATCCAAACGACATTTGAGCATACATAAACGTTCCCAAATGAGTGGTGAATGTGATTTTCCTTTGGTCCTTCGGAAGCACTGCTACTTGGTTGTACCCAGAAAAGCCATCCATCATGGACATACGTGAAGATCCTACCACCTTCTGCAATATATGGTCCATCTTGGGCAGCGGATAATTATCTTTCAGAGATGCTCTGTTCAAGTTCCGAAAGTCAACACACAATCTTATTTCTCCGTTCTTCTTTCAGACTGGGACCAGGTTGGCCACCCATTCAGAATATCTTATTGGCACAATAATCTTAGCCTTCAACAGTTTCTTAATTTCCTTTTCAATGGAAGGAAGGAGTAAAGGATTGATATGCCTTAATTTCTGTTTGTGTGGCTTAGCATCTCCTTTTAATGGAATCTTGTGTTGGATAATGCTAATATCAAAGGTCTCCAAATATTGATAGGATCAGGCAAAGACATCTTTATATGTCTGAAATAGCTTCTGATATTGCTCTTTGTATTCTTTGGATACCTTATTAGACAATTTCATAATCTTTGGATCGGCCTCTATGCCGAGGTTTAGGTCATCTACCTAATTTTCTTCAACAACCTTACTTGTCTAGATTGGGACATCATTCTTATCAAATAGTCTCTCCAGGGGGACCAGTTCTCTGGGTATTACATTCCCTTTGGGCTACAGCACCTTGTGCCCAGCTACAGTATCCTGCCATTTATTCTGAGGAAGATCCACAATCTCCTCCTTGCCAACATCTATGTCCATATTGGAGAATTCTCCAACAGTCTCCATGAATCTTTTCACTTGTTCTTCATCTTCGAACACTTGCCAGTGTTTGACATTGTCAGGGATGGAAGGACGGTACCGAACCTCTATTTCATACCTCAGGGGGGGGGTTCTGAGGTGGTCGAAAAGTACTTGCAGCGACTGCAAGATAGTCTGCCATTATGTTCTGGCCTCTTGGCATGAATTGAATATTAAATGCTAAAAAGAAATTCTCTACCAAGTCCCATACCTCATTTCTGTAAGCCCTTATTCTTGGTTGCTTAGCTTGACATTGATTTCTTACTTGTCTCACCACCAGTTCAGAATCTCCTAGAACCTTCAAGCTCTGAATATTCATATTCTTTGCTGTTTGTAGACCTAGAAGCAATGCTTCATATTCAGCCACGTTGTTCGTGGCTTCATACTCCAATTTGAAAGATAATGGGACCAATTGTCCAGTAGGGGAGATAAGGAGAGTCCCAGCTCCATTCCCTTCCTTTGAGTTGGCTCCATCAAAGTGCAAAGTCCAAACCCCACTTTCTTCATTACTTGAAGACTGCTCTATCTTTACTTGACAAAAAGATGGCTCCTGCAAATAATCTTGGTCTTCTTCAAGCATTAGACAAGAAAACTCACCCCTTCGCTATACACCGGTGAATTCACTGAATTATCAGCTTTAGTGACAATCTTCACAAACCTTGTTTCTCGGTATAATCTCCTTTCTTGGCCTCCAAACACAGGGATGGTCACATAGGTTAGGTCCAGCTTTATAGATCCTCTGATTTTTGTACCCCATGATCTTGATAACAGCATCCCAAACCGAGTTGGGATGTCAGCCACTACTATGTCCATTACCATGCTCTTAGCTGGGATTTGGGCTAGATTTACCACCAAATCCTTGATCATCCCCAAACACTTGACTCTTTTAGAATCAAAGGAGTAGAGATCTTTATATGGGCGAGTGATCTACAGCCCCAATTGCTCCATCACCGACAGAGGTAGCAGGTAATGGGATGCCCCGGAGTCCAGCATACAGTTGTGCAACAGCAAATCATGAATTATTAAAGAGACATAGAAAGGAGGAGTTGAAGCATCTAACTCCTCAACATGAGGACCGAACATGACCATAGGCATTTCTTCTTGGAGGTTTAAACTGTCTGGGATTGGAGCAGCTTCTTGAGGAAGCATGAATGATGACACTTGAGCCTGATACACTGGTTTCTTCAGGAGTTCAGTCAAAGGGACGGGAATTTTTACTTTTTCTAGCTCTTTCTGAAGGCTAAACACGAGAGGAGGCTTCTCTACGAGACTTTCCTTTGGCTCTTTACTGTTGGCTGGAGGTTTTTCTTCCTTTGGGATGGGTTTAACATTTGCATTTGGATTAGAGGCCAACTTAGAAGAGGAAGGAATGGAGTCATTAGAATGTAAAGGTTTAGTTATAGGTCTCTTACCTTTATCTTCAATATTCTAGCAACAATCTCCTTCTGAGGAGATCTTCTTCTTGTTCTTGTGTGCGCATCCTCTTCCTAAAGGATCTGAGATCATATTTTCTGTTGAACTGTGTCTGCATGAAGTCCACAAATTGCCTGCAGTGATCATCAATCTCTGAATCTTCACCAGCGCTTGTTTTTTCTTCTTCTTCTTGTAAGGAAAGCTCCACTCCTTCACTTCCTTGCAAAGAAGACTCAACTCCATCACCATTTGAGTAAGCAAGATATTGATCATCTTGTCCATCAGGGATGTCTTCAGCAGGGCCATCCATTTTCCCTTCCATATACAGCGGGGGCTGTATGTGGTCTTGCTGCTCCTTCCGATCTCTTTGTAATATTTGCAAAGGAGGCTTTCTGTATTGGGGGTTATAACCCCTGTTCGGAGCAGTTAGAGATGGCCTGGAGGATGTGTTCTTTGCCTCGAGCTCAAGCTTCACCAGCGTGCTTGAAAGGTTCTTGATCATTTTGCTCATCTCCTCTATTTTGTAATCTGCTACCTCTCTATCTTGACTGGAGGTAGATGCTTCTTCTTTCCCTCTCCGTCTAACATCATGGTCTGACCTCCCTTTTGATTTACCTGTAGAAACAAAGTTGGCTTCCACTTCCAATGCATCAGTCTGGGCTTCATCTAGAGTAGTAGACTTCCTTTCTCTTAAAGAGAATTTGAATTCTGACTCAAAGACTGCTACAAACACCACTTTAGCAGCGGTCTGGTGAGGCTTCATTTCGACAGGGAGATTGGTATATAACTTATTAAACCTCTTGATGAATTCGAACACATCTTCATTATGTCTCTTTCTAAGTGCGTTGAATTCTGTAAGACAGTATCCATGGTCCTTCTTCTCTCCACATTTCTTGATAAAGGCATTTTCCATCTCCTCCCAGTTAGTAATGGAGTGGTCTTCCAAGGTCTTGAACCATTTTCTGGCCTCTCTATCTAGACACTGGACAAACAATCTCAACACTACATCCAAATGTTCGACATTGAAATTTTCTACAAAGGCGCAGAAAACTTCCAGGTGTTTCTGGGCTTCAGTGTCATTTTCTCCATTGAAACGAGGTAGGATCTTTAAGTAATCCCGAGGCATGTCATTCAGGATCTGAGGCAATGCCAGGGGGGCATATTTGCTCAGTAGGAAGCCAGGAACAACCATCGGAGGTTGTGGAGGTGGCGGGAGATTCTGATGTGTATTAGAGGGTGGTGTAAGAGAAGTATGTATGACAATGGGGATATACTAAACAACAGCTTGAGGGGTTGATTGAAACGCTGGAATATGAGAAGTGGAAACCTCTGACTTCTTTAACTTCTTCGGCTTCGGGAGTGGGATGTAGAAAGAATCTAGTGGTATCTACAGATTCAGCCTCATCTTTTACTTCAATATTTCCAAGGGAGGAGGTATCAGAAGTATAATCAAGGGTTCTTGCAGTAGAATCAGGATCTTGATCTTGAGCTAATTGAGAGGAGGATGGAGAGTCTTCCAGGGAGAATCTGGGAATATCTGTATAAGATGGTTGTATTTCTCTCCAACTTCTTTTGTGCAAAATCTTCTCTGGATCAGACACTGAAGGTGTTCTCAACTGGGATGCATCTAACCTCAGGTGTGGCTTTCGGAAAGCCAGGACTGCAAATAGATTTATCCTTTGAATGATAGTGGAGTCGCCAAGGTGAGGGATCTACAACTCCCAACCCTTCCTGCTCACCTATTTTAAAGGGTGGATTAATATTTGTCGAGGCCCAGAGATTTATCTCTTCAAATTCTTTCCCCAGCAACGACGCCAGAAAGATGTTGTAGCTCCTAGAGACAGCTTTGAGTTGTATAAAGACCAGTGCCTAGGACATCTTAAATGCAAGGAGCATATGACTCAACTGATTGCAGTGGACAATGTTAGGCTCTCATGCAACTATTACTCAGATGAATGGTTTTAATAAGGGTGGGACCAAGACCCCAAAGTTAAACACAACAACTAGGAAAACTACAGAAACTGAGTATAAACTGCAAATAGTAAATGCATCAGACAACTTTAAGACATAATGCTGTAAAGGGGGCCGACTTCTAAAATGAACACACAGATATCAAGCTATATGTGAGCGATGACTATGACAGAAGATGGAATAAGATACTAACTATAACCGGGCTTATTCAAGGATAAGAGTCCATATATACTGGGCCTATGCGAAGATAAGAATCCATATATCTGGGCTCGTTCAAAGATAAGAATCCTCTTTAGTTAATATCAGAAAAACAGTGAAAAAGAGAGAAAATGAAACAAAGTATCCTGCCTGAGCTATATTTAAAGCACTATGGATAAGTAAATATGAGTATCTGCTATGATAAATTCATATTCAAACATGGGAGCACTCGCATTCCAGAACATTAGATACAAGAAATGTGGAGAGAAACGAAATGAAAATTTGTATTAAAAACATGGAGAAGAGTTACAAACTGTGAATCATTCAGAGCGGAATCCCCAATTCCAGCAAAGCTTCTTATTACTGAATCCCTACGGGCTCTTCAAACATCTACTATCAAAGTTCATACAAAATGCATACAGAACACTTGAACTAGTGAGTCCTTTGGAAAATCTGGAACCTTTTGTTAGTGTTGTCTTCCTGCTTTTATAACCTCTGATTCCTATGCGCGAGAAGATATTTTGGGAAAATATCTTCCCCGCGTGCTTGTATGCAGTTGCAGGTCTAAATCAAAAACAGAAATGATGATGAGGTAAATTGCCTCTCATCATCTTACAAAGCAGGCCTAAAGCCTTTTCTAACTGAAGTGTAAACAATATGCTAACTGGAAGTAAAAACTGCAGGAGTGAAATAAGGATTTCACCCAAAATGACAAAGTAAAAAGAACATAAGGTAAAAAGGCCACACGAGCCCAGTCATGAATGATCATTGTTGATTGATGAGGCAGAACCGCCACTGCTGCTGGCGAAAGCAATACCGTTAGTCGTGGGAAGGAGTGGCCTTCTATACTGGAGGGTGTGGTACCGCTGGTAATGGCTGAGTTGGTCTTCTGCACTGGAGGGTTTGGCGCCGCTAGTAGTGGATGAGTTGGCCTTCTGTGTTGGAGGTTCCTGTGGAATGGACAATGGTCATGATCCATTGACTTAGAAGTGGAATTGAATCTCTTCATCTTTCTTCTCTACTTCCTTGGGCGTGGAGGATCGTCATCCTCGACCTCAAGCCACTGTCACTGGCTATGAGAGGGCATGTGCGTTTAAAATGCCATAAAAAACCTACACAGACAACAAACTTAACTAAATAAATCTTGTGATGAGTGGTTGACTGCTTTAGAAGGCTCAGGTGAAGGCGGAAGAGCAGTGCAGAGGCAGGGAATGCAGGGGGAGCATTTCCATGGTGAAAACAGCGTTTAAATTTGATTTGGTGTGAAGTTGTGCAGAAGGTGGTTTTTCGGAAAACCGGAGTGGTTTTCGCGCGAGGTTGAAGTGGTAAGCAGTAATGGGCCAAATGAACGTGATACAGTGAGGTGGGCGACACGTGTCTTTACAAAACTGCCTATTTCATGTGGAAACAGCGCGATTATGTTATTTGATGAAATGAGCGCGAAAATGAATGGGAGCTGTCTGATCTGGCCAATCCAAATCAACGGCGGAGGAAAAATGCGACGAATGAACCTGCGCAGTCGAGTAGGACTGGCATTGACGTCAGCAATTTTGTCATGTAGCAGAAAGCTATTGGGCGGAGTTGAAAAGTGAGGATCAATGGGAGCCGTTGGATCATGAGGATCAACGGTCGGGATCTGGGGATGGAGAATGGAAAGGGTAGAGTTGAAAAAGCGGGAGTAATGTGAGCCGTTGGATCATGATGAACATCAACGATGAGGATTGACTACAGGGGCACTTGGGGGTACGGATGAGTTTGCGAGCCGGGTGCCTCCGCAGTGAATGTGGACCGTAGATCTGGGTTGATCAGACGGTGGAGATTAACTGCGAAGGGAGAAATGATGTGCGGGAGGAAGAAAGGGGGGATCAATGGGAGCCGTTGGATCAGGGGGATCAACGGTCCAGATCATATCGCGGGGGACGACAAATGGATGAATGAGGCGGAGGACTGTGATACAGCGAGACAGCGCTGATCGTTGGATCTGGGGGAGCCAGATCAACGGCTCAGAATATATTGGCGGAGAATGAACATCGGCGGTGAAACATAGAGTGGAAACGGGGAAGAGCAATGCGCGATGTGCGAAGGAGCGATGACCGTTGGATCTGCAGATGGAGATCAACGGTCAGGATTGCATCAGGGTATCGCACATCGGCAGAGAAATATAAAAGGCGGATGGAAACAATGATGTGCGATGTGCGATGGATGGGGGTCGCGCGATGGAGCGATGACCGTTGGATTTGTGGAAGGAGATCAACGGTTCAGATCGCGTCGGAGTTTCGCACATCGGCGGAAAAAAAGCTCAAGGACTAGAAATTTGGATGAAGCGAAGTGCGATGTGCGACAGGAAGGTGATGCGCGATGGTCGTCGGATCTGCGGAGATCGACGGTCAGGATCTCTTCGGCATAGATGGACCTCGACGATGAATCAAAAGAGAAAATGAATGGATTTGGGAATTAGCGAAGTCCGATGGCCGAAGAGGGCTTAAGGACTTTTAGCCGTCGGTCATAAAATGGGGTTATATGAGAAAGGAGGGTCGAGGGCTTAAGCCGAAAGGCGCTTATAGGTCCGATATGTTAAAATGAGCGCTTTTAAAGCTAAAAGGTGGATTTTAAGCCCTTTCAAAGGTTCTGATAGGTGAAAAAGGGGCTTTGACAGTCCGTGCAGTCATTATGATTTTTGCTTTGCAGTATAGGGCCCCTTATCATTAGACATTCAGGCTTGGTGAGGGATGTCGTAACAACACGTGGTTCACCCAGTTTGGGCTACATCCACCCCTAACAGCAAATCATAATTTTTCTATTATCTAGCAAAATGAAGAGACAACCTACAATAGATCCATTGTAATATCCTCTGTTCTCTCTCACAGTCTCCCTATCTGTTTCTCGCTCTGAGAATACACAAGCCATAATACAATACCCTCATAAAAGCGAGGGGTTGCCTTCTAGGGCAAAAAACCCTAAACTGAACATAACTTCTACCGTCAGATCATCCGCCTAATGAACAGTCCAAATTGACTAGAAATTACTATACTTTTACAAGGTTATTTTACATTTGTTTTTAGCTTCGGGGGCGCTGCCCCCGAAACCCCCCGCCAGGGTCGGGGGGGGGCTCCATAAAGTTGTAGCCGCCCCCCCCCCCCCTGGACCCCCCAGGCAGCGAGGGGTTGCCTTCTAGGGCAAAAAACTCTAAACTGAACATAACTTCTATCGCCAAGCCCCATTAAGATACAGGGATCTAACGCTGTGATACAAAATAAACAAGATAATCAGGCTCCACACCCAACAATCTCCCACTTGGAAACTGATTGTAGCTACTCCATCGCTGCTTCATTTGTTGGACAATGACTCCTCTTTGGACATGGTTGTTTCTCATCTTCATCGTCGTCCTTGAAGACCAATTAAAACTGAGCATAATCTCAGTTTCTCCCTGGTTACAACTTTTGTTAGCATGTCTGCAAGATTTTGGCAAGTGTGTATCTTTTCCAGCTTCAACTGTCTATCTTCCAATACCGATAGTACAAAATGGTACTTGAGCTGTATGTGTTTAGTCCTGAAATGAAATGTTGAGTTCTTTGCAAGATGAATGGCACTTTGGCTATCACTGTATAACGTGCCCACATCATGCTTCTTGTCCAATTCATCTATAAACCTTTGTAACCAAATCATTTCTTTATTAGCCTCTGTAGCAGCAACATACGCTACTTCTGTTGTTGAAAGTGCAACAACACTTTGGATTTTTGAAACCCAACTGACAGCTGTTCCACCCATAGTAAATACATATCCTGTAGTGCTCCTCATGTTATCTCTGTCACCTGCCATATCTGCATCAACATATCCCTATAGAGCAATGTTTGAACCACCAAAGCATAATGTTTGATTTGTGGTACCTCTCAAATATCTGAGAATCCATTTCACGGTCATCCAATGTTCTTTTCCTGGATTGTTCATGTATCTGCTTACAACTCCCACTGCATGTGCAATATCAGGCCTTGTGCAAACCATTACATACATTAAACTTCCAACTGCTAATGCATATGGAACCATAGACATATAATCCATTTCTTCTTGGGTCTTGGGGCACATCTCCTTACTAAGTTTGAAATGGTTAGCAAAAGGTGTACTCACTGGTTTTGCATTTTGCATATAAAATCTTTTCAACACCTTATGTATGTACTCATTTTGAGACGGTGTTAATTGGTGATTTTTCTTGTCTCTAGTTATTCTCATACCAAGGATTTGTCCAAATCCTTCATTGCAAAAGAATTTGCCAATTTTCTTTTGAGCACATTTATTTCCTGCATATTAGACCCTGCAACAAGCATGTCATCTACATACAATAACAATATAATATAGCGGCCATCATTTTGCTTTTTCAAATAAACACAATGATCAGAGTGACATCTAGTATAACCTTGTTCAGACATAAACTTGTCAAATTTTAGATACCACTACCTTGAACCCTGTTTTAAGCCATACAAGCTCTTCTTTAGCCCGCACACTAATTTTTCCTTCCCTTTGACTTCATATCCTTCTGGTTGCTCCATATAGATCTCTTCCTCCAAATCTCCATGGAGAAATTTTGTCTTTACATCTCGCTGTTCAAGATGTAAATCTTCCGCTGCTACAGGACTTAAAATAGTTATGATTGAAGTCATCTTAACAACAGGAGAAAATATTTCATCAAAATCAATTTTTTCTTCTGTGCAAACCCCTTCACCACAACTCCAGCTTTGTACCTTTGTTTTCCTCCATCTTCTTCCTTCAGCCTGTAAACCCATTTATTCTGCAATGTTGTTTTACCTGTGGGCAACCTGACTAAGTCTCAAGTCTGGTTATGTATTAAGGAGTCCATATTTTCTTCCATTGCTAACTCCCACTTATTCCTTGCTTCAACCTACATTACTTCTTCATAACATTCGGGTTCATCAGAATCAGTGAACAATAAATAATATAATGAAGGAGAGTATCTTTCAGGAGGTCTACTTATTCTGGTAGATCTTCTAACACCACTTTCAGATGTTTGAGGTGCATGTTGCTATTATGGTGGTTGCTAATGTTGTGGCTGTTGATTATTATTATTTTCAAGGACCCTTACTTTTTCTGCGATCTCATCAAGAACTGTATATTCTTTGTTTTCATTTTTTTTATTTTATTTTTTTTATTTTTTATTTTTTTCTGCAATTGATTTTTATACAAGACCTTTTCATTGAATATTACATCTTTGCTCCTAATGATTTTGTGATTTTCATAATCATATAAGCAATAACCAAAACCATTAACACCATATCCAATAAAAGTACATTTCTTTGATTTTGCCTCAAGCTTTGTTCTGTTTTCTTTATTAACATGGACAAAGGCCTCACAACCGAAAGGTTTTAAAAAAGAATAGTTTACCTTTTTACCAGTCCATGCTTCCTCTGGAATACCACCATCCAAGGAACTTGAAGGCCCTTTGTTTATTAGATAAACAACAATATCTACAGCATCTGCCCAAAATTGTAAAGGCAATCCTGCATGCAATCTCATGCACCTTGCACGCTCCATGATTGTTCTGTTCATCCTTTCTGACACACTATTTTCTTGTGGTGTTCTTGGAACTGTCTTCTCTCTCCGAATTCCATGTTCTTAACAGTACCTATCAAACTCTTTGCTGCAATATTCACCTCCATTGTCTGATCTGAGACACTTCAACTTCTTTCCTGTCTCAATCTCAACCAAAAATTTTCATTTCTTGAAAGTATCAAATACATTAGATTTATTCTGAATATAATAAATCCAAGTTTTTCTAGTTGCATCATCAATAAAAGTAACATAATAACGAGAGCCACCTAGAGATAATATCTGAGCAGGTCCCCATACATCTGTATGCACAAGCTCTAATTTTTCTCTCTTCTTCCCCAACTCTGAGAAATATGACTCTCTTCTGTTTTCCATAAATGAAATTCTCACAGAAATCCAAATCAACATTCTTCAAACCTGGCAACAAATTTCTTGAGTGAAGAATCTTCATTACCTTCTCACTCATGTGTCTGAGCTTATGATGCCATAATGCTGCATCTGCTCATTTGGAAGTTAAAGCATTAATAGCGTTAGAAATATCATTGCATAAATACAATGTACCAACCTTTTCGCCTTTTGCTATTACCAGGGCTCCTTTGGTGACCTTCCAAGTTTTATCTGTGAGAGTTGTCACACAACCTTCACCGCCTAACTGCCCTATTGAAATCAGATTTTTCTTCAGATCTGGAACATGCCTTAACTCCTTTAATAGCCATTGGTTTCCATTCTGTTGTTTTACAAAAACTTTACCCATTCCAACAATTTTACAGGGTTTATCATCACCCAGACGGACTTGTCCAAAATCTCCTTGAACATAGTCATAAAAATATTTCTTATTAGGTGTGACATGGAATGAGGCCGTTGAATCTACCACTCGGGAATTAGTAACATTTTCGAAAGAAAGAATCAAAGCATCTTGTAACACATCACCTGACACATTTGCTTCATGATTGTTTTATTGCTGTGCATCTCTTTCTTTTCCCTTTCGAGATCTACAGTGTTTCTTCAGGTGTCCTTTCTTTCTACATTTCCAGCACATTATCCCCGATTTGGACTTGGATCTGTCTTTCCTTGATTTACTGCAATATCCTGGGCTCTTTCCTCTTTCCATTCTTCTTCTCCTAGACTCTACACTCAAAGCATTACCCGATGTCTCACCGGAACTTTTCTGTCGCATTTCCTCGCTAAGGATAGCACCGACAACATCATCAAACTTTAAAGTACTAGATCCAGAGACAGAGTTACTAATGGCCATAACTAAACCATTCCAACTTTCTGGCAATGAGCACAGAAATAAAAGAGCCCTAACTTCATCATCAAAGTTTACCCCTATAGAACTTAACTGACTGGTAACTGTATTAAAATCATTTAAATGGTCTGCAACAAATACACCTTCCGAGATCTTCATATTAAATAAATGTTTCATAAGAAATACCTTGTTTGAGGCCAAGGGTTTTTCATGTAGTTTCGTTAATGCCTTAATCAAACCCTCTGTTGTTGTTTCCTTCGAAATATTGAACGCTACCGACGCCGCGAGGCACAACCGTACTGTTCCGAGTGCCTTTCTATTGAGAATATCCCATTCTGCGTCTGTCATAGTCGTCGGCTTCTTTGTTTTTCCGCTCAATGGTAGGTACAGATCTTTCTGATACAGATAATCTTCTCTTTGCATCTTCCACAGCGAGAAGTTTTGGCCGTTAAATTTCTCAACCTTAAATTTACCATCTTTGGCCATTGCTCCCACTCGAACCAAGAACCCTTCTTTCCTGCAAGTTTATCAGCCAAATAGACCTTTGGCTCCGATACCAGTGGTTAGAAAATTATATATTACAGAGCAATGCAACACATAAAATATACGGAAAACACAAGCACACAAAACACATAAAACCAGAGAGACACAGATATACGTGGTTCACCTTATTTGAACTACGTCCACCCTGAACAACCAATCCTCCATTTCTATTATCCAGCAAAATGAAGAGACAACCTACAACAGATCCGTTGTAATATCCTATGTTCTCTCTCACAGTCTCCCTATCTGTTTCTCGCTCTGAGAATACACATGCAATACACAGTCGCAATACAATACCCTCATAAAAGCGAGGGGTTGCCTTTTAGGGCAAAAAACCCTAAGCTGAACATAACTTCTACCGTCAGATCATCTGTCTAATGAATGGCCTAGATTCACTAGAAATTACAATACTTTTACAAGGCAATTTTACTTCTGTTTTTAGCTTCGGGAGCGCCACCCGCAAAACTCCCCGCCAAGGGGAAGCTCCATAAAGTCGCAGCCGCCCCCCTTGGACCCCCTAGGCAGCGTTTAATTATGGACGACGTTGCTACCCCATTAAAGTACAGGGATCCAACGTTGTGATACAAAATAAATAAGATAATCAAGCTCCACACCCAACATATCTTCTCTTGATTTTGAATTATTTTACATCTACACTAAATTGTAAAAAATAGCATCTACACTAATTGTAAAGAAAGTAAAAGTAGTGCTCCAAAGGAGTTAAAAGTAGGCCACTATTTGGTGCCCATCCCTAGCATCTACAATCAATAGAAACAAAAAAAAAAAAAAGTAAATAGTAAAAGTAGGGCACTATTTGGTGTCTATCCCTATCAACACACTGGCATTTTTTTCTATGTGCTTTCAAGTTGCTAAATTTATTCAAAAAACAGAACAGAAAACATACACCACATTTTGGTAGTACATGGTTGTGAATCACAGACAAATCCTGAGATTCATCAGCTAATAATCAATGTTGCTACCAGATAGAACAATCACTTGGATCTCTACTGCACTTCTTTGCCAAATTGATATATAATCAATACCAAATAAGATTGAATATAAATCTGAACATTCAAACACCATCATCATAAACCTTCACAAAATAAATGTTTAACAGAACAATCTGCTTTGACGATTATAAAGCAAATATTAAGAAAACATAAAAAAAAATCTAATTGATTGATCGTTCTAGCACCCTCATTATAAATGTTCACAAAAACATTTTGCAGAGAATAACAATCTGCTCTGGTATACAATCTGGACAACCTCAAAAATTACCAAGAAAAGGTGCCACTGCAATAAACATACTAGGCAAAAAAAATATACTACTTTTTATTTCACAGGAATTTTCAGCATCCAAAATTTTCCGCTGCCCTTTCATATAAAGGAACCGGGGAAAAAATACAGAATATTATTTATCCCCGTTAGAAGGATCTCTCCAATCAAAACTGAGCAAAACATTCTCGAAAATGCCAAAACATATTTATTTCCTCACATCCTAAACAACATCAAAAACATTCTCGAAGATTGCAAAACATTTCTCTTCAGTATGGCTCCACGGGCTTGCGGAAGCTTGCGCCTGCATACACTGCTGCCGACCCCAATTCCTCCTCAATTCGTAAAAGCTGCAAAGGCGACAATAAAGACTCTGTAAGTAAAAGACAACACAAATAACTGATTCCAGAAAACCAGAAGAGCAGAATATAAAAGCACCTGATTATACTTAGCAAGTCGCTCAGACCTACAAGGAGCACCTGTCTTGATTTGGCCCTGAAGATACAGACAACAACCCTTGTAAATCAGAAGTGAATTTAATTACATTGAAGGTTTCACATGAAACTCTCGATACATCAAGAACTTGCTAGTCTCTCGAAACTTTAAAGCAACCAAATACTAGAAAATGAACATTACCGTGGCCAAGCCCACTGCCAGGTCTGCAATAAAGGTGTCTTCGGTTTCACCACTGCATACGCGCAATGAGAGAACCATTAAAAAATGCACGATTTCAAAACAGCATTGAGTAGAAACAGACTTAGAAAAACAGTTAAGTAAAACCAGACTCGGAAAAAATAGGACTAAGTCAATACCTGCGATGACTTGTCATCACTCCCCATCCAGCACGTTTGGACATTTTTACTGCTTCAATACTTTCAGTAACAGAGCCAATTTGGTTCACCTACAACAGGTTGCAAAAAAAGTATTAAACATGATATGTCACATCAGCCACAAATATACAGAATAAGGGTCAAGTTATTTACCTTCAGTAAAAGAGCATTGCAAGATTTTTCATCGATTGCCTTTGCAACACGCTGCACCAGTACATGCGCATATATCAATGACAATTGAAACAAAAATAGGAAAATAAATGACTCTGAAGAACAGACTGGGGCAAAAAATATGTCAATGATTAAACTGAAGGCTAGTGTCAAAAGATAAGTACATACCTTTGGATTTGTCACCAACAGATCATCCCCAACAATTTGCACCTTTTCCCCAATTGTGGCTGTAAATTGTGCATAGTGAGTCCAATCATCTTGATCAAATGGGTCCTCTATAGATACAATTGGATAATCCTCAATAAACGATTCGTAAAGCTTGATCAGCTCAGATCCTGATATCTTCTGGCTACCATTATTATTCTGCAGCAACCCAATTTCAAGGCTATAAGATAATTTTATCCAAATAAATAACATAATTTCATGTTGCTATTAAGTAATTATGCAATAGACATTGACAGAAATTTACATGTAATAATAATTCCAGAATCTAAGCAACCTCAAAAATTTAGATTTATTCAAGATTGAGGTAGACGTCTCTCTATTCTTTGAACGAGAGTATCTTTACAAGATGCTGGTTTATTTTTTTAATTAATCTGGGATTAAGATGATGGGATAATTTTATTTGTTGTATATTAGTTTTAAGAATAATTGCAATGGTTAAATGGCTTCTCGTTTTTACTTTTAACATTACAAGTCAGAATTCAATCTTTTCCATTTTACTCTATTAGTGACAGACATTTGCTCCTCACTTATCTCGGTCCAATCAAGCAACCACGAGAACACTATAGAAGGCATCGCTAAAATGGTACTAAATTACAAATCCTACTATGCAAAGCTCAAAGCTCAACACTAGGCACTACTGTGTGGCCCATCAGTAATGGTTGCTGGCAATATAATAATTCACTCTGATTCACACTGCAGGACCTTGATCAACTGTTGAAGCTACCTAAAGATGGTGAGACAGACCAAGTTAATAAACCACGCATCAAGATGGATCACTACAGAATGACTCTAAACGTTTTGGCCCTTCGGTTTTAAAGTGAATAACATACCAAACTCAGGATTGTTAGTGGCAAATATATCCCAAACTCCACTCATGGTAGGATTATCTAATTAGTCATGTAACCAGGTTGCATAAGGTAATGAATTTCTGTTATTTTTAAGTAAGGCCTTTTTTGTTTATAGGGGAAGAGGGGAAAAACTTGAGTGGTACTGGTTCTGGTCCTTCTTCATCAATTGAAATTATCTTTTTAAACTGAAATAAAGTCCATAAGAGTCAATCCGAATGTTAATAATAGAGCAAGCAGTAGCACTAAATACATTGGTATTAATGCAAGATAAATGCCCACCTCCTCCTTGAAGTTCAAATCATACTTCTGATCCTTCTCAGTGTAAAACTCGGAAGCAGCTACATCCATGCCAATAACAACCTGGCAGTGGAAACAACGTGAGCCTTTATCCTCCTCCGAATAACATTACTATAAGTAACTAATCTCAACATTGTAGCCAATAAAAAGTCCACAATGGAAAAGAATAGAACTTAAAAAATGCCAACCTTGCCAGTATAGCCTGCTTTCTCAATGGCAATCTTCAATAACTCGAGGCCTTCTTTATTCTCCTGCATTTCAAAGAAATAACATTTAATACTATTACAGAAAAAAATAATATAGTTTCAAATTCGCTCTTAATTTCAATAAAGCACCTGAATGTTTGGAGCAAATCCTCCTTCGTCTCCAACATTTGTTGCATCTTGACCATACTTTTTCTTAATTACAGCCTGGAGGATCCACAAAAAATTGTGAAAATTTACCAAAAAAATGCCAATACAGAAAAATTATTAAGGAAGAAAAATGGAGGCAGATTATGCACGTATTCTCCATAAATTTAGTGTTCAAACTTCTTTTATCAAACAAATAAGAACAAAAAAATATTGAAGGAACATAAGCATGCCTTCAAATGATGATAAACTTCTGAACCCATCTGCATGGCCTCTCTAAATGACGAAGCTCCAACGGGTAGAATCATAAACTCCTGCATTACACCATTACCATGAACATCTAGATTAGCCTCAGTGATAAATTTCAGTATCTACTATCTATTATCAAAAGTACATTTGTGAACACCTGATCTATTACACTTGAAAGGTATGATTCCATTACATGCATGGCTTGGATAAAATTCAACAATAAAACCTAGAAACAAAACAGTTTTGTAATTCTAAATTACAGTGATAAATCCCATGAAAATCAAAGAGATATACCTGCATTGCCAGTTTATTTCCTGCATGCGAACCTCCATTGATGACATTGAAAGCAGGTACTGGCATCACCAAAGTTTTGTTACCAGCAATGTTTGCAATATGCTGCATTGCATTATCTTAAGATTAGTAACTCCGAATGACATTACCATATCTTCTCTCAATATCAATGTACACAAGAAGCATCCCACAGACACTAAATAGGAAACGTGCAGAAAAGACACCATTAAAACCTTGCAAAACATCCTCCAGCTAACCACACCTTTAAATAAAATAACACCCTCCAAAAAGATTAGACCTATATGAAACTAATACCAACCATAACTTCAGAAACATTTCACAATTATTTCAAAATATTCCAAGGTCACAAGAAGAAAACTACCTGATAAAGAGGTATCTTCTTAACATAAGCCCCTGCTTTACAAACGGCAAGAGATACAGCTAATATAGCATTTGCTCCAAGCTGGTCAAATTCACAGACATCAAAATACTTAGGCAAATAGTTTGTATGAACCTGATCAAATAAGTTAATCAAAGATTTTTAAAATATAAAATAACAGCACCAAAATGACATGGACACCTTTTGTTTGCACCAGCCCCATTGATTTTGAGTTCCATCAAGCTCCTGAACCATGAAGTTATCGATTCCAGTCTGATCTACTGGATCCTGCAAACATAAAGATTAACTTCTATTGAATAACAATACCAAGACAAAATCCAAAATTATGGCATAGCAACAGAAAAGGGTTAATACCAATTATTATTAATTAAAGGATATGCATACCTTGCCAATAAGAGCTGGTCCGATAATTATATTTACATTTTCAACAGCCTGCCAAACAAAACCAAAATGAATTTCAAATTTGCTTTGGGAACTAAGTGTACATACTAAGACATCATAAAACACAACAGATATTTACTTCATTCAACCAAAAATACTCACCAAAAAAGGAAAATTGCAAGGGCAAACAGAAAGTATGGTAGTTTATTCCATAATAAAGGTTTAGAAAACCAGTACATGTTAGGAAAGCATAGGGCCCAACTCTGTGGACCCACCAATGGAGAAATATATTGGATTATGTTATAAAGCCGATTTCCCAAGGATTACTCTATATCATCTATTACTACAATGTCATTAGATTAAATAATTTAAGGCCTATAGCACACCTTTGAAACACCCTTTCCCATGTAGTCCTTCCCTCCATCACGAAGCTCCAATGCTTCATACACACCTGTTTGAACAACACAACGAAGTCGACCATTCAAACAGATTGTATGTTGGTAAGCCCAATGAAACAGCGCATCATATAGTCTTGCACATGTTGTAAACAGTTAAAAACATAAATAGGAGGCATAAGATTACTCTATTTACATTCATGGAACTTATAGTTCAAACTTACCAGTGGAAGCACCACTTGGAACGGCAGCTCTGGAAAGATAACCATCAGAAAGATAAATATCTACCTGGATATCAATAAAAAAAATTCAATTGAGACCAAATTCGAAGAGATTAAGAAAATAAGGCAACAGAAGCAAATGAAAGGCTACAAATCAAATACATCTTTGTTTTAAACCTTTTTCTCATATATTGCTAGGAAAATATACAGAGAACCTGCAGGAAAAAATAGTGTTTATCACAACTAGTCCCAATAAACATAAAAAATTATGCTTTGAATTAAACAGCCAAACAACTGGAATCAACCTTTGTCCAACTGGAATTATATTGCTTCATCTATTAAAAGTTCAACTAGTGAAGCTGAACCAACTTCGTGCCCTTCGTTCCAGCTAAACAAATTTCATAGAGAAATACAGAACCAATCGTCAAAAGTATTCTACTTTGATTGAGAACGATATAGCCCAATAAATGTGTTTACAGGGTTTCAACCTACTTTCATAGCTCTAAAATCTCTAAGTTAAAAGAGAGCAAAAGATTCTGCAATAATGAAGCTCATATGATTGATCAACTTGGTTGAAAGCAATAGTTGCTATGAATGATTTTGCATAAACATACATGTTTATACATTAAACTAAGAATGTGAATCTGAATACCTGGTTCTAAACTGATTCTCACAGAGTTATCCAAGCTATATAGGATAAATAAAACATAGAAAGGGGCATTTTGAGATATCAAACATGTTTCCATCAGATGAATACACAGTAATCCTACAAGTAAATGGCAAATGTAACATTCCAATTTCCATTGAGTACAATGTCAACAAGGTCAAGTGGAATATAGTAACACTTGAGGCAACTGATAAGGCGAAATAAGGTACTGTCTCATAAGAGGCGGACCCTATCAAGATCATGCAGGAAAAATTGAACATATTACCTTGAGAAATATATCTGGAATAAATGTGGATTGGTGTAGTTTAATGCCTCAAAACAAAAAAAAACATTACATAAATTGTGGTTGTGAACTTTTGGAAACGCTAGGAAACAAAGCAAGGGCTTGCCTTTGCCATGATAACTCTGCCACTAAGATGTATTGCATCTTGATGATGAACAAGGTCACAATGCCACATTTAAGTGTGGATAGACACTACAAAATCCCATCTCTAACCACATATTCATTTAGGCCTAGGGATAGGAAATTTCTAGCCACAACCATGACTACGATACCATGTGAAACTATAGAAAAGCCAGGAAACAAACTCAGGACCGACCGTGGACCACTCTACAAATGAGTTATCTACCCTCTTGATGACTGGGCAAAGCCAGTTTCAGGTGTAAAATTGATACAACAGTAAGGCTATGGGCTTAGCATCAATATCACAGATATTAGAATATGCCTGCAAGCTAAGATGTATGCTATAAGTGCCATGGAAAGCAGGAAGGGCCCACCAAAAGAATACTTGCTCATATTGGGCACAATAGCTTTGCTGGGAATTCTGTCTTGGGCTCATTAGTTCCACACCAGGCATAAGGGTTATGATATAATCACATTGACTGTGCAACAAACCAATTAGGTTCGTGTTCATGTGGAGCATTTTCTCAGTTTATATAAATCAACAATCAAATTTGACTAGACTTTAATCTAATGCGAGATTTTATCTGTGTCATTAAATAGCTTAATTATGAAATCTCCTGGAACATTGTTGTTTTTTAATTATAAAACTCTAAGAGGAAGTGTTACGCTGTGGGTAATTGGGTGCCACTGTCAACCTACACAACAGATGGACGCCACAAAGATCATAAAGGGTTGAGATGCGAACAAGTGGACTCTTCAAGGAATCTGGCACAGATAGATTTACAAGGGCTTAAACCAAAAACTCTTCAATTAGGTATCAATGGGTGGCATTTTCAACCTACACAACAGATGGATTCCACGGAGATTTTAAAGAATTACAACACTGGCTTAATGGACTCAGAGAAATCTGGGATGGATATATTTACAGGGGTTTAAAGAAAAAACCTTAGGGTATGTATCAAAACCCCCAAACTACTATATGGTTATTAACAAATGCGAAAAACAACATTTCAATTGAATCTAAGCCACAGCAACAAGAACCATCATCAGAAACACAACAATTCCACCAACACTATAAATACAAGAACCCCGTTCATCAGTGAACCCTTAATGGGGTAGACAGAGTATCAAGCCACTCCTATGGTTCCAATCTCGATTTGGTCTTCCCCATCCAAATAAAGAATAGAGCAGGGCGAAAAGATGGAGGCGATATTGACAGAAGAGCTACTCCCAGAACCGACACCTAACACCTAAACCGAAATAAGTGCCCAGGGAGTTTCGGATGTGCGTTTCCAAACAAAAGATGAATAAATAAAACCAATCACTACAAAAGATCGAATTTGATCATTTCTGAGCAGTCCTGTCAACTCTTGAAAATTCATATATTAGACTTCAAAGATATGAAATAGATAACTTGACTCGCCCCAATCTGAATACAAACTGGTAATACCAGCATCAGGTTTTTCAACAAATCAACAAAAAAATACTGATTTACCAGCATTGGAGCTACATCTAAACGAGTATGAAGGACCGAACCCACGACATACCTCAACAGTGGGATTTCCACGGCTGTCAAAAATGGACCTGGCTTTCACTGATTTGATGGTTGCCATGATCTCTGAAGATTTGACCGATGATATCGAAAACTAATTGGTTGTGCGAAAGTTTTCTGAACTGAAAAATACACCGTGTTCATCACACCATCCTTCATCTATATACGTGTGTGGTAACATTGACCCGTGGGTAAGCTACCCACTTAGGACCACGTGAACGGTTTGATCAAACTAAACAAACCAGAAGTGGGAGAACCTTGGCCATTGGATGAAAGAATAGTATCAGCATATTCTCTTAATATTAATATTTTTATTTTGGGGTCCAAGGGACATTTTAGGAACTTATCATACTATTTATTATTAAAATAAATATAATATTTAAAATATATATATGTTTTTAGTATTTAGTTAAAATGTGGATTTTTTAGAATCTATGTTTATGTGATTCATATAAAATTGTAAAATTTTTTTAGGTAATAATTACATATAATGGAAAATTGTCGACGTGTTTCGAACGAACTAGTGTGGTTCATCATCAGGACCAGGTGAGAGATCAGATCAAATCAATAAGCTTAAATAGATGTAGAGATGGTTAAACTAGCCGTTTAGAAAACGGCTAGTTTGACTTTTTATTTAGGTTTGGATGCGTCATGACTATCCATTCAAACCAAATGGGCCAGAGTATTTTATAACACCAAAAACCATGTGCACTTGACCTAGGGGCCATTAAATCTTAAACAACTTAGCTTAGCCCCATAGAAATTTGGATTTTTTTTATTAAGCATGAGTCTAGCTTGGACCCTAGAAATTTGGTTTTGATATTATGAGTATATTATATTTTATGTAATTTATTTTAATGTTATTTTATAAATAAAATAATTATTATAATTTAATTTTAAAATTTTGTTTATTTTTTAATAATGATTTGATTATTTAATTTATGAAAGTGTATATACATTATTCTTTTTATATTTAAATTTGTATTTTTTAGAGAAAATATATATGTTTAATTATTGTGTGTTTTTTATGACTAGATGTTAAAGTTGGGTGTTTTCATTTTTTAGATTATGAATATATTCATTTAAGTGGTACTAAATTCTTTATAAATGTAATTATGTTTTTGAGATTATTGCCATGATTTATTGTGGAAACAACAATAACTATAAATATTATATGTTTTTGAGATTGTTGCCATGGTTTATTGTGGAAACAACAATAACTATAAATACTATAACTCTAATTACTATAGACATAGTTTATTTATTAGACGTTTTTTACTTTTTGAGATTGGGTTTGTGTTTTTTCATCTTTTGGCTACCTAACCACTCCTTGAATCTCATACCTTCAACTCTCCATGGGCTCCTTTTACTCTATCTTTGTTTCACCTCAAGTTGTAACTTCCCTCGTTTCTCGTGAAAGTTTCTCCAACAAGTTACCTTGCAGTGCCTTTGGTGTCCATATGCATTAACGTTAATTCCACCACCTAACCCACAGGTCAAATTCCCCACATAATTCAAATGAAATTCTTGGTGTCTACTCCAATGCTCCCCTACCCCTTTCCTCCCTTGTTTCTAAGCATTCAATTTGGCATATTTAGCACTCAGCACGTAATCCATCATAGACCATATCATATATCACAATATTTATGTTAGTTTTATTTTACTTGGTATTACTTTAAATCGATGAAGTTGTGTGTTCATTGGTAGACCGAGAGGGGCATAGTTTACCATTGTTGTGTAGCCTTAAACTCCCGACATCAAACTTTTGTCATAGTTTGGTGAAAACTTGCCATATCAATAAACCATATTTTGGCCTAAATAAACTTATCCTCCATCACTTTTTGCTTATATTTTGACTAATAAAACATTTCCAAAAGTATTTTTCCATTTATTTTTAATTTTTGAAATTTAACCAAATTTATGCATTGTAATTCACTTTTATGAGATTTTTACAAGAAATAATGTGTTTTCGTAATTCCTCATTTGTTGATTTATTTACATGCGAGTTTGGCGATATTAGAGACATGGGTTTTTTTCTCTATGTTCCATAGATGGTGAGTTTCATATTAGTTCGATGAGAAAACTCGCACATAGGCCCAGTCAATGTGGTTGTTCAGCAAGAAAAAACATAGATTTGAGGAGAAAATCCACCCAGATCTTAGAGGTCATGATTTTTCCTTGATTGCGGCCTTTGTAGGGGTCAAATCCCATCCAAATTAATGTTCATAATAGCAATTTGTTGGCTTAAGAGAGGATTATCGACAATTGGTTTTGTTTTCTTATGTATAATGGCAAGCTAGTGAAGTTTGAAAGACATCTTCAAATTTCAAACTTTGTGATTGTTGAAAATGCAGCAAGATGATGGAACTTAGTGAAATGAAGTCGCCTTCACTAAGTGGGCCCGCAGGCAAATTCTGGCGCAAAATCTATTTTTAGACATATGGAGCATGGTTCGGGGATTCCAGTTTGAGATTCTTGGAGCATTGGTCATGTTGGTAAAAATAGATGAGACTCTATTTTTTAGGTCGAAGAGGTCGAAGTCTATTTTTAGACTGCCTCTCCTAAAAATAGGGAAGCCAAATATTATTTACCCTTAATACACTGGGACTATAAACTTGGCTTTTGATTTGGAGCATCAGCTCGAGCGAAGCTCTTGAAGTGGCTCATGTTCCCGATGCAGGAATTACGCTATTCCCAAGGGTTTGATGGCATCATGCATGGTTGGATTTCAAAGGACTTCGCGGGCGTGGTTTGGAGGAGTTAATGAGATTAGTAAACTGGAGTTGTGTTCTGCTTTATTTTAGTTGAACTCGATTGAGATTAGTTTAATCAGCTAATCAATTAGTTATGCATGAGTGAATTAAATATTATTTAATTCATTAATTAGTAACTCATTATTCAACTCAAGAACACACGTTCACCACAAGCAAAGACCGGGCTCAAAGGGAGTGGTCAAAGCAAGAGGTAGATGAAAGGGTGGAGTTAGCTATCATGGGCGACATCAGTTGTGATGAGATTTGCACCACACTTGGAGGATTTGTCCATGATAATTGCGCAGTCAAGCCAAGGAGATTCGAACCTTGGATCTCTATAGAGACAGGCCATGATTGCGCAATAGATGCTAGGCAATTGGTGGTGAGTTTTGAACCAGTAACCTGTTCAAAACTGAGCTAGATTGCGGGTAACTGTATGAGAAAGTACCGAGTACTTGTGAGGAGTATTGTACTGAGTTTGTTACTTGATTTCTCCATTATAATATACACAATAGTTGCGGGGTTTTCAGCTATAAGCTTTCCCCATACATACTGTGTTAATGTGTATGATGATTTGATGTGTTATCGCTTGATTTTATTTCCGCATGTGTGATGATCTAAGATGAGTTGAGTGGAAGAGATTATGTGTTGCATATAAATTCGAATTGTATGTGATCAGGATAGTCTTGGTGAATAATTAATCATTATTCAGCAAATTTCTACAGTGATTTCTATTGTGATCTTTATATTCGGAAAACTTCATTGAAGCTTTGTTTCAAGCTTCACTTTCATTAATACATGCAATTCCTTTGAGTTTTATTAACTAGTAGTCTCAAGTGTGTAACCTAAGGCATTGGAATGCCCAAATTGTCTAAGCTTGTACACTCTTTTCTTTATTGTGCATAGTTATGGATGTTGATATATATTTTTGTGTTATTTTTCTTTCATGTTCATACTTTCATGTGCAAGCAAGTCTCTATTTTCATTTGATTTTAATTATCTTGTTCATACATTAATGATTGTGTTTTTCTTGTTTATAATTGTTCATAATTCCTTATTTAAATCACAAGCTTGGTTACTTCATTGGTTGACATAGTTTAATTGATGTTCGTGAACAAATTAAGTATATTTTCCACAAAATAGTCACTGGTTTTAAGAAACAAATTTATTGAAAGAATAGGTAAAATATTAAGAGATATAGTCTACTAGAAAATATCCTAATGCGTGCATAGTCAATCAAGTTAAAGTTTCATCAACCATTGCTCTCGTTTCTAAAGATCTTATTTCATTTTTAACACTTAAAATTAACCTTGATGATGATGAGAGTAAAGACTAAGGATTCATTAGAGTAATATTGCAATTCATTGAGCCACCTGAGGGAGTAAGCCAAAGACACAACAACCTATTTTTATACCTATAAGACACTAGAGGATACTTGATCAATCAAGTAATTTTAAGTGAGTTTTGTGCCTTGCTTTTACTTTCAAGAAGTGTGCTATAATTTCTTATCCAACCAATAACCTACATCAGTTAATGAAGCATTTTTGTGTGGGCATTCCATTTCCACCATTGAAAAGCATACTCCACCTCACAACATGATATTTTGCCATCATAAACTTGAGTAGTCTAGGTTGATAAGATTAGTTCTTTTCTGTAGTTTGGATCATTAGATTGTAGTTTTGTTTCGTGATTTCTTTATATAATTTTAGGTCCTAATTGCTAAATTGGTTACTAATTAACCTACGCATCCTAGTTCTAACTTTCTTTGAATAGATAACCTAAGCAATTTTTTTTCATTTGTTGAAAGTGACAGTGAATCTAAACCTAATTCTCTACATAGGGTAGTGTGCTTCAATGTTTACGAATTCCCAAATTGATTAAAAGATTATGTCCTAATTTATGCCAATAAATTAAAGACAATTTTTTACGCCTTTTTTGGGGAAGCACATCAAGAGTTGGATTTAGATTTAAATGACTTTCTTATATTTTTTTATCTAGTTTGCAATATAAACATTTAGCACAAGGAGGAGTGAAAGCGATAAGATGAGAGGTAAGAATTTGTGCATTCACTCTGTTGAGTTTTCACAAGCTCTTGTCATGTTTATATGAATGGAATAATTTGGCCTAGAAATCATAGAGATCGATTTGTAAAAAATAGAAAAGATATTGAAGCTGAAGAATCAAACCCCCCAACTATTAATATAACTTCAAGTTTTCAGGAAGTGCAGGAACAATTCACCCTTGTGGAAGAAACATCAAGAGAAGGGCAACTACAACTTACAAAAGTGACCTAAAGAAGGTCCAAATTGGTGCATCCTATGCAAAGATGTAGAGGAATCGGTCTCTCACATATTCTTGCAATGTCCTTTTATTCTGAGCATATGGGAAAAAACCAAACAGCTCATTGGATACACTTTGGATTGGAGACGGGTGTTTTTCTTGATATGTGGAAGTTATGGTGGGACTTTTCAAGTGATGAAGCCATGAGGAACATTTTGCCTCTTATATGTCAGGGGGTATGGTTGATGAGGAATAAATCCACCTTCATGGATCATGCCTCTACTCCAGATCTCATATCTACTAAAATCAGGGTTATCTATGCTCTCTATGGTAGACCAAGAGGGGCATAGTCTTCCATTGTTGTGTAGCCTTAAACTCTCGACATCAAACTTTTGTCATAGTTTGGTGAAAACTTGCCATATCAATAAACCATATTTTGGCCTAAATAAAATTATCCTCCATCACTTTTATCGCTTTTTGCTTCTATTTTGACTAATAAAACATTTCCAAAGGTATTTTACCATTTATTTTTAATTTTTGAATTTAACAAATTTTATGCATTGTAATTCACTTTTACCATATTTTTATAAGAAATAATGTGTTTACGTAATTCCTCATTTGTTGAGCTATTTACATGTGAGTTGGGAAATATCGGGGACATGGGTTTTGTTCTCCTACTAGCTCGATGAGAAAACCCACACATAGCCCCAGTCAACGTGGTTGGTTAGCAGGAAAAAACATATATTTGAGGAGAAAATCCACCTAGATCTTAGAGGTCATGAGTTTTCCTTGATTTCAGCCATTGTAGGGGTCAAATCCCATCCAAATTAATGTTTGGAATAGCAATATGGGTTTTGTTCTCCTACTAGCTCGATGAGAAAACCCACACATAGCCCCAGTCAACGTGGTTGGTTAGCAGGAAAAAACATATATTTGAGGAGAAAATCCACCTAGATCTTAGAGGTCATGAGTTTTCCTTGATTTCAGCCATTGTAGGGGTCAAATCCCATCCAAATTAATGTTTGGAATAGCAATTGGTTGGCTTAAGAGAGGATTATCGTCAGTTGGTTTTGTTTTCTTATGTATAATGGCAAGCTAGTGAAGTTTGAAAGACATCATTAGATTTCAAACTTTCTGATTTCTATTGTGATATTTATATTCAGAAAACTTCATTGAAGCTCTCTTTCAAGCTTCACTTTCATTAATACATGCAATTCCTTTAATTTTTATTAACTGGTAGTCTCAAGTGTGCAAGCTAAGATATTGGAGTGTCCCCATTTTCTTAGATTTGTTGTGTGTGTGTTATATTATTTCCACGATTGTTCCCACACACCGGGGGGGGGGGGGTTACAAGGGGGGTGATATCCCCCCTTGTTCATTGCATCGGGTGCAACAGGGGGGTTGCAGGGGGGGCATTCTAGCCCCCCTGTTGAGGAGTTTGCAGGGGGCGGTGGCCCCCCTGTACGAGGTCCGGGGCAATGCGTCGGGAAATTTTTTTTGGACCATATATTAGGTGGGTGAACCTACCTATAGTTTTGTGCATGGGTTTTGCATGTGGTTTTGGGCATGATGGTTTTCGTTTCATGGTATTTCGTAGATCCGATCAAGGAAACTATGATTATGATTAGGGTTAATGGATTGGGGTTTATGAATGCTTTGACATGTATATCTATGTATTGTAACATTGAAAGGAACATTAATGAAAAATTAATTTGGTAGTCCCGGTTTTAGGATCCAGGGGGAAATATCTGTGTATATTTGTTTTATGTTTTATGCTCTCACTGTTGTTTATTTTCAGTTTTAAGAATTCATTTGCAGGTAATTTATGTACAGGATTAAAACCTAAATTTGGTATCAGAGTTGTTCCGGATTCAATGGGGAAAATATTTTTCTAACGAGTTTTTCTTAGGCCTCTGGTACATCCTGTTCACTGGGAGATCTGCGAGATCGATTCTTGCGGTGAAAGAAGATGACGAGCAGTGGAAAGATAGAGATCGAGAAATTTAATGGTCAGAGTTTTGAGTTGTGGAAGCTCAAGATGGAGGATTTGTTGGTGGATAAATATCAGTGGACAATAGTAGATTTGGGGACTAAACCAACGAAAATGTCAGCAGAATATTGGGTGAAGTTGGATCGGAAGGCAAAGAGCACAATATGGTTGTGTATCTTAGATTTTGTATTGTTGAATGTATCAGGAGAAGCTACAACGAAGGCTTTGTGGGACAAGTTAGGGACTTTTTACCAATCTAAGTCTCTGGTGAAAAAATTGTTCCTACAGAAGAAAAAAAAATATATAACCTGAGGATGAAGGATGGAGACTCGGTGGCAGTGTTGAAAAGTCAACAAGAAATGTGTGTCTAATTTAATTTTCCCTTAATTAAATTGGACAATAAATTGTAATGTTATATCATAATCACTTGTAATAGTTAACTGAGTGTGATAAACTTAGTTAGCTCATGGAATTCAAGTTGAGGGTGGTTGGTGAGGCATACAGAGTGATTCTATTTGTTTTTGAGTCCAAGTTGCACTTAGTGCATTAGTTTAATGCATGAGAAATCAGTTAACTCAATTGATTGAGTTAAAATCAGTTTAACTAGTTGTAACTGATTGTTACACTAGTGAGAGGTCAAGTGAATTAAATCAGATTTAATTCACATGCAGTGATTTGTCAAGTGATTGATGATTTACTATTAATAGTTGCATGCATGTCAGTTTTGATAAAGAACCAGTTGAGACAGAGGTTAAAGGGATGTTAACTATCAGTTGTATTATTAGCAAACTTCCTGCATGCAGTAATACACCCATAGGATTACCCATGAGCATTGCACAATTTTGGAAGGCTGAAATTCCTAAAGAATAGGGATTGCATTCCACATGAATTGCGCAAGCAAGGCAGGTTTAGCAGAGGCTGAAAATTGGCTAAGTGTTGGTCGATTTTGTCTAGATAAGTGTGAGACAGTTGTGAGAGTGCAACAGACTCTTGTGAGAAGAGTGCATGATTCCTTGGTGAATATACAATAGAAGATAGAGGGGTTTTGAGCAACAATATTTCCCCATGAAAAATATCTGTGCTGTGGTTTGATTTGCTTCTTTCTTTTACTTGTTGTGATTGGCAATCATGTTTATTTTCCACAATTAATTTGTAAAAGGATTCAGTATCTTGCTTTAGCATATTACATGATTGGATTGAATCCATTGGTATGCATATTGTTTGTATAATTTCTACATGGTATCAGAGTGCAGGAAATCACTATAATGGAGAAGAAATTGAGTTTGTGTTGAATAGCATTCGAATTTGAAAAAATATTCTTTGGTGCAATAGGTGGATCAAGATGGCTTTCAATGGCTTGAGGTTGGAATATGCACTCGAGGGAAGTTCTAATTATATTGCAAGGAAAGATAGGATGGAAGCAGTTCTGGAGGACAACGGGTTGAAAGAATTTATTGATAATGATATTCCCAGGCCCGCAATAGCAGACACCGCTCTTCTTGATGCTTGGAAAAAGAAGGTTGCAAAGGCGAGGAGGATCTTATTAGAGGGAGTTTGAGACAACATTTTCTTGATTCTCCATGGCAAAGCGACTCCATATGCAATGTGGAAGACTTTGACATATATGTTTTAGAGTAGCAGTGACCACAGAAAATTGGCACTGAAGGACAAGCTCAGGAAAATCAAAATGGAGAAAGGCAACACTATTCCGAAAAATTTAACCAAGTTCATCCAATGTCAAGATGAGCTTGGGAGTGTCAGAATTACTGTAGAGGATGATGACTTGGTGAGCCTAGCTCTTCTAGGCCTTCACAAGAGTTGGCATAGTTATCAGGACTCCGTCAATGGGAGGGAGAAGCTACCAGATTGGGAGCGACTTTGGTCGGATTTGGTACAAGAATAATTCAGGCAGAATACCAGGGATGGATCCTCATCCAAGACAGATGATGAGAAAAATTGCGCCTTGGATGGTAAGGAAAAGAAGGGGAAGGGAAAGAAATCCTATTCCAAATCTGAGACCGAAAAAGAGGGCAAGAAGTGTGGCATGTCCAGAGTGAAATTTTTTGGCTGTCACGAGCATGGGAATTATGCCACTAATTGTCCACAGAAGAAGAAGAACAAAAATAAGGCTTCAGGGTCTACAGCGAGTGAGGCTTTGGCCTCGCAATTTGAGTTAGAATTCTCACTCAACGCATGCATTGTGTCTAGTGCGATGGGATCAGTGTGGTACTTGGATAGTGGTGCATCTTTCCACATGACAGGAGACAAAGAACTTTTTAGTAGCTTGGAGGAGAAGGATCTCCAGATGCATATCTAAATGGGTGATGATGGGAGGTATAGCGCTACCGGGATTGGTACAATTACTTTCCAGAGACAGTCAGGTAAACCCTTCTTATTAAAATATGTAATGCATGTACCAGGCTTAAAAAATAATTTAGTTTCAGTTGCTATGTTGGAGGATATGGGATATGATGTGGTTTTCAGTGAAGGGAAAGCATTCCTTCATCACAAAGCCATAGGGAAAGTCATGAATATTGGGATTCGTGTGAATAATCTCTATAAACTTGATGCAGATGGTTGTGCAACATTGATGGGTAAAGTAGACAGAGTGGTGAGTCGGGATGAGGGTGAGTTATGGCACAGGAGATTGGGCCATCTACACCTTGGTGCTTTGAATGTCATGCAACAGATTTCTACGGGGCTTCCAAAGGGTACTCTTCTGCAGATAGACACATGCAAGGGATGTACCATGGGGAAGTATGCAAAAGCCACTTTTCATGATAAGGAGAACTGAGCAATGGAAATCCTTAAGAGAGTTTACTCAAATGTGTGTGGACCATTCTCTACAGCTTCTACAACAAAGCACAAGTATTATGTGATTTTTGTTGATGATTTTTCTAGAAAGTGTTGGATCTACTTCATGCAGAATAAGGATTAGACGTTCTCAAAATTTTGTGAGTTCAAAGCACTAGTTTAGGAAGACACAGGGAAGCATGTTAAGGCTCTGAGGAGCGACAATGGTGGTGAGTACATCTCCAATGAATTCAAGAACTTCTATAGAAAAGAAGGACTTTAGAGAGAGTTGATTGCACCTCATAACCCACAACATAATGGGGTTGCAGAAAGAAAGAACAGGACAATTGTGGGTATGACACGAGCGATGTTGCATGATCAAGGCCTACCGTTGCATCTATGGGCAGAGGCATGCAGCACAATGGTATTTGTGTAGAACCGTAGTCCTCATTGGATACTTGGCATGAGTACACCATATGAGGCTTTTTTTGGTAAGAAACCTGATGTTTCATATTTTAAAATTTTTGGCTCATCTATCTATTTCCATGTAATCAAAAATTCCAGAAAGAAGATAGAACCAACAACTAAGATTGGGATATTTTTGGGGTACACGAATACCCCCCAAAACTATTGGGTGTATTTTCCGAACAACAGGATGACTGTTGTGAGACGAGATGTAAAATTTGATGAGGAGAAAGCCATGTGATTGTCCCTTGAGATGAAGCTTGATTTGCATGCATATGAGGAACTCTTAGTTCCAAAGGATGAACCTCAAGATGTAGAGCAGCCACATGCGGAGGATCATGGAGTGGCAGAAACCACTCATGCAGAGCCATCCACCAGACATGGTAGAAGGCGCACCACATAAGTTGACAGATTGAGACTTGACACAACTAAACATGTAGGAGCACCTACATCACTGCGCAGACAAACACAATCTCCAGACAGGTTTACCAGATACATGGCTCTTATGAGCAAGTGTAATGTGACAGAACCATCCTCTTTTGAGGAAGCAGTGCAGCAACCAACTTGGGTTGACACCATGGTTAAGGAGTATGACTCCATCGTCAAGAACAATGCATGGGAATTTGTCCCAAGACTAGTCGGGAAATTAGTGGTTGGATCTAGATGGATCTATAAGGTGAAGCAAGCAGTAGATGGGAGTGTGGAGAAGTACAAAGCTAGATTTGTAGCGCAGAGATTCTCACA
The DNA here is from genome assembly GCA_034641835.2 of Pinus albicaulis. NCBI lineage: Eukaryota > Viridiplantae > Streptophyta > Pinopsida > Pinales > Pinaceae > Pinus > Pinus albicaulis. The sequence continues at coordinate 1,429,381,165 of CM076572.1, forward strand.
AGTTGAGGGGATTGACTATGAGGTTACTTTTGCATCAGTTGCAAGGTACTCATTGATTAGATCTATCCTTGCACTCTCAGTGCAGATGGGGTGAAAAATACATCAGATGGATGTGAAGACTACATTTCTCAATGGAGTTATTGAGGAAGAAAAGTAAATTGAGCAGCCATAAGGTTTTGAGACCTTTGACAGTGATTCGCATGTGTGTAGACTCAAGAGAGCACTGTATGGGCTGAAGCAAGCACCTCGTGCTTGGTACACCACGATTGACAGCTATTTCACTGGTTTGGGCTTCACAAAGAGTGAAGCAGATGTGAACCTGTACCAGATTGTGGTTGATGGTAAGCTTTTGATTATCGTACTTTATGTTGATGAGCTTATTTTGACAGGTGATGAGCAGCTCATAACTTCTTGCAAAGAGAATCTTGCAAGAGAGTTTGAGATGAAGGAGATGGGACTCCTTCACTATTTCCTTGGTTTGGAGATATGGCAGCGGGCTGGGGAGCTATTTGTTTCTCAAGACAAGTATGCCAAAGATATTATGAGGAAGTTACACATGGGGAGTCGTAAACCCATGGAGACTCCTCTTGCAGGAAACTGGAGGAAGGAGGATGCTACTTCAGGTGAGGTAGTGGATGCTACTGTTTACAGGCAGCTTGTGGGTTCACTCATGTACTTGGTGAACACATGACCATACATTTGCTACGCAGTTAACCAACTGATTCAAGCTATGGTTAAGCCGACTAAGCTCTTTTGGAAGGGGGGGAAGCATGTCTTGAGATATCTTAGGGGCACTACAGAGTATGGATTATGGTACAGATAGACAGAGGGAGTGAAGCTTCAAGGCTTCACCGATGCAGATTGGGAGAATAGTCCATCAGACAGAAAGAGCACATCAGGAGGGATGAGTCAATAGTTTCTTGGTACAACAGGAAATAGAGATCAGTTGCACTTAGTTCAGCCGAGGCAGAGTACATGGAAGCCATTGAGGCTGCATGTGAGGCCATCTAGATGAGGAATATTCCCGTTGGTTTGTTTGATCATTAGATGGATCCGACGGTGATACATTGTGATAACTAGAGTTGCATAAAACTCTCGGTTAATCTGGTATTCCATGATAGGTCCAAGCACATTGACATATGGTACCACCATCTCAGATATTGTGTTCAAAGATGCATTATGTTACTTCAGTACATTCCCACGGAGGATCAAGATGCAGATATTTTGACGAAGGCGCTCGCCAAGAGAAAATTTGAATACCACAGAGGCAGGATCGGGGTAGCTGATAATCCCTTTCTTGTTGAGAGGGAGTGTTGAAAAGTCAACAAGAAATGTGTGTCTAATTTTAATTAAATTGGACAATAAACTGTAATCTTATCTCATAATCACTTGTAATAGTTAACTGAGTGTGATAAACTTAGTTAGCTCATGGAATTCGAGTTGAGGGTGGTTAGTGAGGCATGTAGATTGATTCTATTTTTTTTTAGTCCAAGTTGCAGTTAGTGCATTAGTTTAATGCATGAGAATCAGTTAACTCAATTAATTGAGTTAAAATCAGTTTAACTAGTTGTAACTGATTGTTGCACTAGCGAGAGTTCAAGTGAATTAAATTAGATTTAATTCACATGTAGTGATCTTTCAAGTGACTGGTGATTTACTATTAATAGTTGCATGCATGTCAGTTCTTATAAAGACCCAGTTGAGACAGAGGTTAAAGGGATGTTAACTATCAGTTGTATTATCAACAAACTGCATGCATGCAGTAGTACACCCATAGGATTTCCCATGAGCATTGCACAGTTTTTGAAGGCTAAAATTCCTAAAGAATAGGGATTGCATTCCACGTGAATTTTGCAAGCAAGGAAGGCTGAGCAGAGGCTGAAAATTAGCTAAGTGTTGGTCGATTTTGTCCGAATCAGTGTGAGACAGTTGTGAGAGTGCAATAGACTCTTGTGAGAAGAGTGCATTGTAATTGTTTCATGATTCCTTGGTGAATATACAATAGAAGATAGAGCGGTTTTGAGCAGCAAGCTTTCCCTAGGAAAACATCTGTGTTGTGGTTTGATTTGCTTCTTCCTTCTACTTTTTTTGATTGGCAATCGTGTTTATTTTCCACAATTAATTTGTAGAAGGATTCAGTATCTTTCTTTAGCATATTGCATGATCAGATTGAATCCATTGGTATACATATTGTTTGTATAATTTCTACAAACAGAGTATATGAACGCCTTTAATACTGTGGTAAGTCAGTTGTTATCTATTGATATTAAAATTTCAGACGAGGATAAGTGTATCAATTTGTTGTGTTCTTTACCAGCTTCTTTGGATAGTCTGGTTGTTTCCATAGGTAGTAATACAACAATCTTGAAGTTCGGTGAAATAGTATCAACCTTGTTGTCGAAATAAATGAGACAAAAAAATATGGAGAGCCAGAATGGAGATGCCTTGTCTATACAAGGATGGTCCCAGAACAGAAACAAAAATAATTCCTCGAGTGGGAGATCTAAATCTATAGGGAGATCTAAAGCTTCAAGAAAACCTGTAAAGGTGTGCTGGAAATGCGGAAAGGAAGGGCACTTCAAAAATGATTTTAGATCTAAAGCTCTTGAGAAAGGAAAGGGATTTGATGATGCTCCTTCTGCAGAGGTGAAAACCACCTCAGATGAAGGTGGGGATGTGTATTTGCCTTCTTCTTTAAGTACACATGTAGATCATGAGGCATGGTTGATTGACTCAGGTGCATCCTTTCACTTCGCGCCCCATAAGGAGTGGTTTTGCAAGTATGAGATATGTGATGGTGGTGATGTCTTCTTAGGGGATTATAGGAAGGAAAAAATTGTCAGACGCGGAAAATTCAAGTTGAAGTTGCAAGGTGGAAGGATTAGAACACTTCTTGGTGTTCTGCATATTCCTGCATTGGCCAGAAATATGATTTTTGTAAGTAAGATGGATGATGCAGGTGTAAAAACAATGTTCGAGAAGGATACTTGCAAGATGGTTCAGGGAGCACTGGGATTGATTCGGGGAGTTCGAATTGGAACTCTGTACAAGCTTCTAGGTAGCACTATTATTGATGGGTGCAACAATTCTGTGATTCCTAAAAGTGGAGCAGAAAACCTTGTGGTCTCTGGAGAAAAGACCATGTGGCATCTTTTATCGTTCTATAATTTTAAGATTGGCAAGAATAATTATATAGGAAAAAATCAAAACTTCTTTGGAGTCTAGAATATAGCCCTCCTAGACTCAAAGAGGGATCTCTCTTCTAGATTTGGCTTTTTTTTATGAATATGATATTAGGCTAGTTATAATTATTGCAGAGATTTATTTTTAATTGGTTGTTTGATTGGATTAGTAGATATATTTAAACTAATTCCATTGGGCTATGGAGTCATAAAAGGCTGGCTTGCTGCATCAAATTCTCAAGAGCATCCACAAGGCAAGCTAACTACACTTACTGGATCTTAAAACAAAATGAATTTTGAGATGAAAGAAACAGTGAATTCAGTAATGGTTAAAAAGAAATTAAGAATTTCTTAACCTGACTTTAGAAGAAAAACATTTATATTGCAAACACAACCAGAAATAAGGTGCCCTAATAAAAAATCTTAATCTTCAGATTATTGTTTTACAATTAGATTTAAATGATGCACTGAGAGGAAAAACAATGGAAACACTAACACAAAAAAGGAATAACATCACCAGATAAAAATAACTCAAGTATCCTATAAATGGTCTTTTATTATTGATGCTCCAACTTCAAGAAAATACAATGCTCCAATAGAAAAGTTCAACAATCCAGGGTCCAACCCCTGATACTCAAAATGTATGAAGTATTTAACTGAATTCTAAATGATTGTCGTATCTACATAGGCAATCTATTATTAATTATAAAATAAAATAAAAATTGACTAGCGTGACCACGAGGTGGACACGATGAAATTAATTTGGCATCTGGCCCTATTTTTTAGAAGGTTGTTGCTGCTTGATTTGATCTGGTGTTGTGCTGGCTGATTTGGCTAATCTGGTGCTGTGATGATCTGTCTGATATGTTGGCCTTCACCCTTCTTGGTATTCACATAACTTTTCCCACTGTTTCTCATCTGGAATTTTTTTATCTTAGTCACCTTTCGATATATTTCATCTGTATCTATGAATCTAACGAAAGTGGGCTTCAACACAAAAATGTGTTTGATTTCATGTTTGAAGAATATGTCATTGCTCATGGCCTCAAGGAAAGCTCTTCCTGTCATTGCTCCTCTAAGACCTACAAACTTGGCTGTGTCCTTGGCAATGTCTTTCAGCTTTTTTACATAGTCTTCCCTGGTAATAAGCTTATAATTTATCACAAACAGTGAAGGTAACCCTCTTTTGGTCAGTGGCTCAATTCTCTTAAAGAATCTACTGACAACAATCTCTAAATTGTGGCACTTTTCCTCCAACTGTGTGACCAAGCTTTTCTTGGTGAGCACCTTCCTGACCTCTAGAATTGTTGTTGTTCTATCTTTAATTACAAGTTCATCCAATTCATACCTGCTCTTTGAATTCATAAATCTAATTATGTTATTTGTTGTTTCAGGCATGTCCCCAAGCTCCTTGGTGACATTAGCTATTGTATCATTGACATTTTCAATTAATTCTTTCTGTTCAAATATGATTTGAATGGAAGGTCATATTTCATTCATAGGTTCAATTATATTTGTCCATATGATCTCCTTTGCCTGGCCAATGTTGTGACCAATGGAAGATTCCTTCTCATCCTTTTGTAATATTTCAATCTTTTTTTGGGCTCTTTGCAATTATATCTCATGTGCATTATCAGATCTTACCTTTTGATCCTTCAAGATATTAATTTGTGCTTCCAGCCTTTTGATCTCCTCTGTTTGGATGGACATATTCTCCATGGATTTATCCAACTATTCTGTACCACTTGATGTACCTGTAGTTGCTAATGTAGTTGAAGGAACGACTGCAAGAGGAACAACCTCTAAGGGAATGATGGCCATTTGTGCTTCTTTTTCCTTTTACTTTACCAATTTCTGCATTTTTGTCTCCATCTTCTTTAGTTGTGTTGACTCTTCCATTATCAACTTCATCATCTATGATTTTTGTGTTTCGTTCTCCTCTATTCCTTGGTTAGAGGGTCTTCAGTAGCTGACATTTTGAGCTACTTTCTTAAGGTTGCTATGTTTGTGTTTTTATTTTTCAAGATCTCTTCTACTGCCTCTATATTTGTTGGATCATACCCAATCTTCACAACTAAATCCTCCAAAGATTTAATTATGGTATCCTTTGCAAGAGAAGAAATATTATCCATCTTGAGGTGGGACTGAATATTGGCCAGTGATACCTGCAATTTAGACAGACTCATTGCAATGCTAGTCAATGTGGATGGGATCATCTCTCCAGTCTGTTTGTGCTTCCATATGATCTATTGGGTGGATGCCCTTGACATTAAACTCAAAAGATGCTTGCTTGAAACCAACAGGTGTTTTTGGCTATGAAATCTAGTCTTCTAAGAAAGCCATGCACATCTTTCCTTTCTCTGAATCAAAAGTTGATAGAAGCCTACTTTGTAAACCGATGGTTTGCTTCCAAATTTGATTATAGGTGCTAGTCTTCAATATTTCATTTTTCCTCTTGATCTCCCTGAAGGTGTCATATATTTCTTCCTCCTTTTCCCCTATGACAGCAGTATATGTAGGTGTTTGAAGGCTTTGCTGCTAAATTGGAATTATAGTTGAAGTTGTAGGAGAAAATATATGTTGGCCACTTATTGGAGAGGAACTAGGAGTTTCTATGATATTTATCACTGTCTGTTGCTCTGATTCCTTGCCTTGAGCAATGTCCATGTGAATTCTTTCTCTCTTCCTATGTTTCATCTTGAACTCCTTGCTAGATGTATCAGTCCCCAAAGGTGATTGATCATCTCTTGGTATTTTTCTTGTTGTCTATTTCTCTTGTTATTTTCCTTTATCTTGCTTATCCTTTGTATTCTGCTGCTCTTGTGGAATTGGGGTTTGTATACGTAAAGATGAAATTACCTTCTCTTTAGCCTCCTGAAAGGTGTTTGCTGTCCACTTAGTCTAGTTCATAAATTGTTCAATTTCGGGCTTGTGGGTGTCAATGTATGGAGTTGATTTGTTTTCTACCCTCTTCTTAGAGATAATTCCCAATGGGTCATAAGACCAAGTGAAATTTTGTATAAACTTCATCCTTTCAGCCTCTTGTCAGCCTCCTCTCTTGCTGCTCTATTATTGCAAATGAAAGGACCGATTTGGGATTTGATCCTGAACTGAGATTTCTTTTTTGCTGATACAAAATGTACCTCATCTGCATTACTCATCTGTCTAATGTACTCCAGGGAAAAGATCCTCATGGGGAGTAACTTTGGCAGCTTGTAAGGGGGTAACTCACACCCATATATTCTTAGCTCTGTATAATTCTAATACAAGTACTAGTCTCTGGTTCTGGCTTGGTCTGACAACTGCATGATCTTTTTAATTTCTTCACTAATCCTTGGTTCCACTGTGCTGTTGAGGATGCTCATAGCTGGATGCAAAAACAATTAAATTAATCATTTGCAAGTGAACTCTTTCTAATCTTTCATCAACATTGTTGTCTAGAAGATGATAGACTTAGGTTGTGAATCTTCATTCAATTTTCTCATTGTGAACTGAAGCCTGTTTGCCTGAAAATATAAAAACATAAAAACAATCACTAAAGTGTATTTAAACACTTCCTCTGTGTGAAACTTGACAAACTGATGAATGGCATCTGCCAGGAATTGACTGAAATTGAACATGATGGAAGGTTTAGAGTCTGATGAATGTATTGACAGGAAACCTATAATTGCTTCATCTAGCCACTGGTATGAATAGTATCCTAGCAGGTAAGAAAGGATAGTGACTATGTGTTGAGTCCTGTCAGGGAATGTAGAAGATGGGTATGGAGGATCCTTCTTGGGCAGGGGAGTGTCTCTAGCCATGAATAATTCAAGAATTTTGGCTCTACTGCAAAAATCTATTTTCTGATACAATTCCCTGAGGGTTTCATGGGAAAAGGGTGTGGTTTCTTCAATGGCAGGAGCTTGCATCATCTGCATGATAGAATTGGTACTAATGGTAAACAAAACCTCCCGTGTGGGGGAAACAACAACCCTCTGATTTAGATCATAACATGCATGGCACTTTCTTATAAATTTAGGGAAACTATGAGTTTTTGGAAAGATGTTATATCGCAGGTTTGTGTCGCACGGTCCTATGGCATCAACTTCATCGATGAGTTTGTCTTCCAACCAGAAGTATATGTCGAAGAGGTCGAATTCTGAGAGAGTCTCATGAATTTTGAAATCCATGTCAGCAAGGGCAATATGATCAAGGTTCACTGGAGGGTGAACCACTGGATTGAATGGCTCCTGATCCTTCTTCTTTGGACGCATGAATGTCTCTGAAAATGAAATTGACTGTCTTTTTGGTATCTGCAGGTGCACAAATTAGAAGGAGATTAAACAAAGAGGGGAAGAAAAAGAAGGGATTTCTGCTTGATGAAAAGGGGAAATTAGAAGAACAGGGAATTAAAGAAGAGGCATTTATGCTAATCTACTAATAATTGGAATTTTTCGCGCTTTCTTTAGATGTGCAAAACTTTAATTGGATCACCTTTTACAATAAAAATACTGGGAAAACACGATAACCTTTGAAACAGGTGGTGAATGGTGATTTTGTAGAATTGCGGGGTTTCCGTTAACATGGCGCGAGCCCATTGGTAATGACTTAAACAATTTAATGTTTCAATGGGTCTTTAAGTGGGAGCGAGGATGATTGAGTGGACGTGACGAGAGAGATAACATGGAGCAGCGTGAATGGTGGAGCGTTAACGGTTAATAGCGTGGTTTAATCACGACATAATCTGATTTTCGGAGGGGGTCTAGGATGGTAAGGGGAATGGCAAGGGGGGGGGGGGGGGGGGGCGAAAAGATAGGCGCTTGACACATAGCGGATGGGTTGGTTTCAGAAACCACCCCTTTCGGACAGCACACCCCCCCCGATGTTAACTTTCGGAGGATGAGGGGCAGGCAGAAATAAATATGGGCCGTCGGATGTGATAGTGGGGGGCAAATATTAAGTGGAAGGTGGCTGAAATTTAATGATGACGTGATGGGTGAGTGGATGGTGGGGTTGGGTGGATTAAAAGAAATGTTGAGCGGGGTATAAAATATGGGGACTTTAGGATATGACATATAATATGTCAAATAAATTTAAAATGAGTCAATCCCCGAAACTTAGGATAAAACCCCTTTCATTTTTATTTTTCTCTATACATGAGAACACATGAAATATTTGGAATGATGCTTTAGAGTAAATTTCATGTCTCTCCACATTTATTTTTTCTTTCATTCTACCTACTCTTTCACTAATCTAACATTTTTCATCGTTATTTTGCTGGGTGCATTTAGAATTGCAGACCCATATCTCTTTTTTAACGAAATTCTAACCTACTCTTTCCCTTATTTCTCCTATTGATTCAGTTTGAACTGTTGAATCAATTTTATTTCTACCTAGTAGCTGATTTGCCAAGATTGAACTTTTTGGAAATCCTTATTTTCTAACCTATCCAACAACAATTTAAAATTGTTCAATCATGCTTATACTGTATGAATTGAACAAACTAATCTAATCAACTGTGGCATTTTGATTTGCAACACTTTCAATATTATTCTTTTGGTGGTTTTTTTTATTTTTTTTTTCTTTTCTATTTTTTTTTTTTAATATACCATATTTTCTTTTTCTGTTTTATATTGTTTTGGAAATCATTTGAATATTGAAAAACATGTACAATATGAAATTGCAACAATAATATACTCAATCACCTTGAGAACCTATAATTTATAGGACCCTAACAATGGCTCCAGCTGGGGATGGTACTTCTCCAAGTGAAGTGTCAAGAACATAAGATCAGTATCCTTGAGTACTCCATTTTCTGCAAAATCTTCATATGATTTCTTTTTCTGTTTTATGACATCTCATTAAAACAAGCTTAGGTCCTTCTACACTGGCTTCAACCTTTGTTAATGAATTATCCAAATCACAAATTGTAAAACTATGGTATTTAAAATGATGAAAGATCAAATTGTATTCTTAAGAGAAGTAATGCTTCAACATCCTGCCATTGACAGGACCTCCATGTATCTCTATTCCATCTAGATCCTTAAGGAAATATGCATTGTTTCCTCTAAAAGCATCAATAATGTATGGCCCTTGCCAAGGGTTGTCAAATTTACCATGTTTACCTTTGTATTCTCTTCTGGAATCCCATTTCAAAACTTTGTCTCCTAGATTAAAATCATCAGCCTTTGTTCTTTTATCAAAAATATTCTTGATATTTACTTGAACAACTTAGGTCCTGTTATAGACCTCTTCTCTGGACTGCTGTAATTGAATAGTTTGATTGATCCTTCTCTGTACATCAGTTGGTTCAACTTGTATTTCCTGAATGATCTTCATGACTGGAACCCCTAAAGAGGAAGGAAAAAATGCATCCAGTCCATAGACCAATTGGTATGGAGACATGCCAATTGATTTTTTGGTAGTAGTCTATCAACCCAAAGTGCATTGACCAACTTGTTATGCCATGATTTCTTGTTGTCTTCCAAGATATTTTTGATGATATTCACCAAAATTTTGTTTGAATATTCAACCAATCCACTACCCCATTACCCTGAGGGTAATAGGTTGTTGAATGTCCCAAAGTTATGTGGTACTTATGAAAAAAATCAACCATTTTCTTGGAATTGAAGGCTGCAACATTATCAATGATGATTTTTCTAGGACAACCAAGTCTAGAAAGGATATTTGTTTCAAGGAATTTAATAATTACAAAATCAGTGGCATTTCTGGAAGGAGTGGCTTTTATCCATTTGGTAAAGTAGTCTGTGGCAGCGAGAATCCACTTATACTGGTCAGAGGATGGGGGATGAATTTCTCCAATGAAATCTAAACCCCATTGTTCGAAAGGGCTCTCATTAGAAATTAGCTTTAAGGGCAAGGGAAAAAATTTTCTATTTCCTTCAAAAATTTGGCATTTGTGGTAGGCAGTTACCATCTTGTGTATGTCAGGGAAAAGGGCAGGCCAGTAGAAACCAACCCTAAGGATCTTATTGGCATTAGTTTTCCAATAAAGATGGCCACCACAGTCACCTTCATGGAATTCCTGCATAACTTTATTTTCATCCTCTTTTAGCAAAAATTTGAGTAAAACACCTCCAACATATTTCCAATATAAGAGATTTTCTAGAATGCAGAATTTGATAGCTTTCAAATTTATAAATCTTGCTTTAATTTTGGACAAACTAGGAGGAGCATTCAAATTAAACAAAACATATAATATATCTGCATACCAGGGAGAATTTAGGAATGCTTCATCAATTAGTGGAGTCGTCAATTCCTCTTGATCATCCAATGAATGGACCATGTTGATATCTAGTGCATGAAATTTTGATTCAACCATCAATTTGGCTAATCCTTGTCCTTTGATCAATTTGGTAGGTCTGATTTCCAAATCATATTCCAAAATAACAACAATCTATTTGCCTCTCTTTCCATCAGGACCATTTTGCATTAAATGTCTTTGACTACTACATTAAGCACATGAGCAATAATATGTGACTATAAAATGTAAACTCTAAAATCTTTTAGTGCTTTAACTAGAGAAAAGGCATGTTTTTCCATGATGTTGTACTTTAAAGATGCATCTCTCAAGGCTTTACTAAATAATTCTATTGGTTGTTCATGTCCTTCATTGCTTTTCAGCAATAATACAACAACAATAGTATGTTCAGATGCAAAAGAAAAAATTATGAAGTCTTTGGTAAAATCCAAGCTGATTAGAACTGGAGCTTTTGTTAATGCTTGTTTGACTAGATCAAAAGATTGTTTAGCTTGATTTTACCAATGAAAGATTGAAGTTCTTTGATGTTCCTAGGATGAATAATTTTGAGTATACCTTCAATCCTGCTAGGGTCAATTCTAATTCCATCTTTAGAAATAATGTGACCAAGAAGATTTCCTTCTTCAAGACCAAACAATTTTTTCTTGGGATTTAGGGAAATTCCAAAACTTCTACATTTCTCAAAAACTATTCTTAGATGTGCCAAGTGTTCTTCATCAGTTTTTGAATATACAGTAATGTCATCAAGATAGATCACAATGAAATGGCCAATTTCGTCTGCAAAATCAATGTTCATGGCTCTCTGAAAAGTGGCACCAACACTCATTAATCCAAAGGGCATTTTCACATACATGAAAGTCCCCCAAGGAGTAGTAAAGGTTGTTTTGTCCTCATCATCAGGATGCACTAAAACTTGATTATATCTTGAAAAGCCATTTAACAAAGAGATCCTAATGGAGCCTACTACCCTCTGCAATATGTGGTCCATTTTTGGTAAGGGGTAGTTGTCCTTAAGGGATACTTTGTTTAGATGCCTAAAGTCAGTGCAAAGTCCTATTTCACCTGTTTTCTTTCTTGTAGGCACAATATTGGATACCCATTTAGAATATCTAAGTGGAACTATGATTTTGGCCTCATACATTTTCTTGATTTCTTTCTCAACCAAGGACATTAAGACAGGATTTATACTATGTAGTCTTTGTTTAAAAGGTTTTTGATCCTCCTTGATTGGAATTTTGTGTTTTATAATGCTAGTATCATAAGCTTTTAGGTCCTCATAGCTCCAAAAAAAGACATCTATGAATTCCTTAAACAACGCTATATACCTTTGTTTTGTAACGATAGGCAGTGATTTTGACAGTTTTATCATTTTGGGGCCTTGTTCACTGCCTATGTTACACTCTTCGATTTTTGTCTTTGTTGGTTCTATTTTTTGTTTTTTGGCCACGTCATTAAAGTCAAATAGTTCTTCTAAAGGGACAAGCCCTCTAGGCAGGATATTATCCTTGAGTTGAAGTACTTCAAATTCCTCTTTTTCTGGGTCTTTATGTATTTTTGTTTTATTTTCAGTTTTATTTGCTAAAATATTTACATCAGAAACAACAGACTATTTATCTACACTAATTTGTACATCAGTGTGATTGTCTTCTTCACAATCTAAGTCTATGTTGCTATCCTCAAATTCATCCTTTGATTGTAAGAAACTCTCAATTTGTTTGTCATTACTGAATACTTGCCAGTATCTCATGTTATTAGGCACAGATGGACGATGTTTAACCTCTACTGTGGTTTGTCTATTTGGGTGAGGCAACTGACATGTGCTTGCTGAAAAGGTTAAACCATTTGCTAGGATGTTCTGATTTCTCGGAATAACTGCCATATCATATTCTTCAAATGTTCTTAGGAAATCAAGCACATCATTTATGTATGCTCTCAATCTAGGATTTTTTGTAGAATATTCTCCTTTAATTTGTTTTATGATTAGTTCAGAATCACCATGGACAAAAATCCTCTTATCTCCTAATCTTTTCAACAATTGTAATCCTAAGAGCATGGATTCATATTCTTCTATATTGTTTGTGCACAAAAAAATTATTTTGTAGGAGTGACCTTCTGCATGATTGTTCCTTGAATTATATACCCAAACACCTACTCCTGAGCCTGCTTTTACACATGAGCCATCAAAAATCATATTCCAAAGAGGTACATTTTCAGGGTCTTATTGTACAATTTGTATTTGGTTGTCATGTTTTTCATTAAGATCATTTTTTGCATGGGTAACCTGTGTGTCAATGTCTCCATCATTATAAAGAATGAAGGAGTCAAGGTCAGTATGGACAGAGTACAGAGGATAGTTGTGTGTTTTTTCTTCACTACTGATCATGCACTTCATTAAAGTTTCCCTATATAGTCTTCTTTGTTGACCAAACACTGGTATTGTGGCATAAGTCATATCCATTTGAAGGGTTCCTTGTAACTTCGCTCCCCATGAACGTGACAAAATCATGCCATACTTGGGAGGGATGTCAGCTACTACTATATCCATCACTAGACTCTTTACTGGTATCTGATCTAAAGTGACACATAGATCTTTGATAAGACCTAGACATCTAACTTTGCTAGAATCAAATGAGTACAAATCTTTGTAAGATATAGTAATTTCAAGGCCAAGTTTCTCCATAAAATCCTTTGGCATAAGATTATGTGATGCACCTAAATCTAACATTAAGACTGACATAAAATGGAGGGACACCTCCTTCTTGAGATTTACCATCAACTTCTAGCCCAAACAAAATTTTAGGTTGATCATCATTTAAATTAATAGTATTACTAAGTTCCCCTATGTTTAGTAGCTTTAGGACCTGAGTCCTATACACATTATTGTTTATCAATTCAGTGAGAGGAATAGAAATTTTCATTTTAGCAAGTTCGTTCTCAATACTGAATGGTGTTTGAACTTTGAGTAGATTTGAAAAATCAGTCCTTTCAGCCACTAATTTTTTATTAAGTTTAGTTTGTTGACATGTACTAGGGATATCATTTTGGGCAGTTTTGGCAGGGGTATCAACTGTTCTCCTAGTAACGTTTTCTGTGTTCTTATTTTCTAAACTGTATACACTCTTCTTTGAATTTTATGTTGTTTTGTTGAGATCAGGTTCAGAAACCTTTTTGGCATAATTTTCAGAATTCTTTTTATTGGAATTATCAGAGTTCTTCTTTCTTCTAAGGTTATACTGTCTGTGAAATTCCATTATAGCGTTCTCAAATCCCCGTTTATAATCATCAAATTCTTCAGATTCTAATTATGTTTGAGTTAATAAAAATAATCCTTGTTCTTCTTGAGTGAGAAAAATAGAGTCATCTTCATTAATTCCCTTTAATTTTATCTTATTTTATTCTACTTCTTCAACTACTCCCTCATATTCATCGGGATAATTCTCTTGGAATGGAGGCCTAATTTGTTGTTGATGACCTCTTTGCTCTCTCTGTCTTATCTGAGGGGGGTTTCTTCTAGGATTTTGGTTTATGTTTTGAGGAGCTGGTTTATTTTCTCTAGGAATAGTCCTCTTGTTTAGATTAATCATCTCCATCATTCTCTCCATAGTTCTAACCAATGAGTCAATTTTAGCATTAGATGTGGAAGTTGAAGTTTCTTCTCTTATAGTAACTCTTCTCTCAGTTCTCATTCTAACCCTTTTTGCTAACAGGTTGGCTTCTACGCTCACTACATCCCTCTGCATTTCTTCTAATGTGGCTGAGTTTCTCTCTCTTAGTGGATAAGACATTTCTGGCTCAAAACCATCTAGGAATTTAACCAAGGCTAAACCTTGTGGTGGATTTATATGAGCAGGTATTTCATTATATAAACTGTTGAATCTGGTGCAATAATCCTGAACACGTTCAGCTGGTGCCCTCCTAATGTTTTCATATTCAGATAAAATATGAAGAGGGTTCTTTTTTACTTCCCACCTATTGAGGAATGTTTGATGAAATGCATGGATGTCATTGACATTTTTTACAGGTAAATATTTGAACCATTTTCTAACTTATCCACTAAGACTCTAAGAAAACATTCTTAGCTTAACACTTTCTTCATCTACCTCTTGAAGGTCAAAACAATCATTCATTTTTTCGACATGATGTTGGGCAGTTACAGGATCAGTTCCATCAAATAGTGTACTTTTTTACTGGTAATCCTGTGGCAAAAATTCCAATGGTGCTGACAACACCAATGGAGCATACCTAGCTTCCATGATTGGTGGAGGTGGTGGAGGTATATTGGCAATGAATGAAAGAGAAATATTGAGTGGAGGAAGGTAGACAATGGATGAAATAGGATGGATGATGGGAGGAGATGTGTGTGTGGGGATTATAGAAGCAGTAGGACTAGCTGATTTAGGATGGGCAGATTGAGAGGTAATAGAATAATTTGCTACAGTCAATGTGGTTAATTCTACATATTGTTGGAGGTAAGCATCATCAACAGTTTAAGTGAGCTATGTTACCAGATCTTGAAGAGTGTCAAAATCTTGGAGAAGCTAAAGATCAAGTTGAGTTTGTGAATAAGCTTCTCTCACTGGACTTTGTTATAGAATAGATGGATCAAATATTGACTGGTCTGTCTAATTCTCAGATTTAGTCCTGAATAAACCTTGTTCAAAGTGTAAATCAAACTGGATGTCCTGTAAGGTGACAAAGTTTTCAGGGAGGGAATTTTCTCTGTGAAGAAATATGTTACTTGTTTGACTCTCGGTTCTAGGAGATTTTCTTAAAAAAATGTCAAGATTGTCCACTATAGTAGGAGGATTTGGATCAGGATGGGATCTAGTAGAGATTATTTTAGGAGCCAGAATTCAAATCTGAAGTATAGACAAACTGATTGTTTTAAAAAACTGAAAGAAAACCAATCTTAGAAAATACTTCTATCATACAATGTTTTTCAACAGGGGTTTCTGAATTTGAATGAAATGACAAGTTTTTCAGTATTAGAAATGAAATAAATCAGAAACATATTGCAGAAAACACAGATACAGAACCAGACAAAACAATGGCGAAAAAGAGGCCTCAGCCTCATGGCATTCTCATCATTCTCTCTTATTAAAAGAATTTAGTTTACAATTAAATAGATGAGAGAAAATGTCTAAGATAGTCCGTGCTATCTTAGACTCCTTTGGTTGAGATAATTTCTCACCAAAAACCCACCAAGATAGGAGTTACTAAACAAACTCCAATATTTCAGGAACAACCCAAGAGTTAGGCACATATTCCTAACTTGGAATATTTAATTAATTAATTTGTTATTTTGGATTTATTATTGTTATTTGAGAGAGGCTAACATTCCCCCCTTCAATGACAAATCCAAAATAAGAACGAGGAACAATCTTCCAGATTCTCAAAAAAACATTGCCTGAAAAACCGCCAAAGCTAGATGCTAAAAAACTGCAATATTAAGAGACCATGAGTCCGTTGTATGTCTGATTCATCTCTGAATTTCGCTTGACAACTCCATCAAGTGCCAAGTTGCAAAAGGATCCATCTATCCTTTGCATGAAATCAACATCAAAATTTGTTCAAATCCCACTGGCTGATGATGTCAAAAACAACTCATTGTTGCTTTTGTTGTGCCGAAAACTGTTCACTGCTTCTTTGCTGTCGACTGCCCACTGGAAAATTTGTTGATGCCCACTGGAAAATTTTTTGATGCCCATTGGCTGTTGAAGATGCCCACTGGATGCTTTTGCTGGTTTTGTTGAGACTTTCAGTTTGACAACCACTGTCAATTTCATTGACATTTTCCCCCTTTTGTCAGCTAAAAGGAGAGATACTTCTCTGGAAAGTTTCCTGAACTCCCCCCCTTTAGGTGTAGGAGTTTTACACTGGTGTACTCCCTTGTTCAACTGCATGAGAGTACCATCATCTTTTCATTGTTGGTTGCACTATGTGTGATTGTAGTCGGTTGTAGAACTGAGACAATATTTTGACTGTGGATGACCATTTCCAAGGGTCGATCCATTCATAATGTATCTTCAATCTGGCTATTTGTTGTTGGTTGCGACATTTTTCTGAGGAATGATTTGGTTTGCCACAATGGCGACAAGGATGGAGATAAAAACATTGATCTTCCATATGACCGGTTCTTTGACAATGAGAACATTTCA
Organism: Pinus albicaulis; assembly: GCA_034641835.2. Classification (NCBI taxonomy): domain Eukaryota; kingdom Viridiplantae; phylum Streptophyta; class Pinopsida; order Pinales; family Pinaceae; genus Pinus; species Pinus albicaulis. The sequence goes on from CM076572.1 coordinate 1,429,397,769, forward strand.
GTTGGACTTCAACGTCAGATTGCGTGCAATTTTGTTTGTCTACAACTTTGGGTTGCGTGCATTGTTGGTCGTCTGTAACTTTCTCAAAACTTGCTGAGGTGAGTTGTGCAAGAAATCCTGCATTGACGAACTTAATTGGCTTGGAATAATCTGGAATATGTAAGTTGGTGTTATCATTGACATATCCTAAGCCTTGTCGATTATTATTATTGTGAATTTCTTCCTAGGGCTTGATGATGGGCTTGGAAGAAATTGGAACTGAAACAACTTCGACACTGGAAGCTGTTGGGATGAATGACTTATCATCTAGATGGTTCAAAGACTTGAAAGTATCACGCTTTTCTTGCAATTCAATCCTTTGAAGTTGCGACTCTAGTTGAAGAAACTCAATGGTTTCATGTGTTTGTCGTAGATGCCATGAAAGATCAGTAAGAGTGTCTTTGCTGACTTGCACCATGTCTTCATCACTGGAGATCATCAAACTGTGAAGAATGTTTAACAACTGAATATGTTGCACCATCTGAACTTGCTCAGTTGAAATCAGGCTCTCTTGTCGGAGATTTCGTGCTTTGAACTGTTTCACTTGGTACTTGAAGGACAGGCTCGCTTGAATGTGGCTTGAATGGCACGCTCGCTTGATTTGTTGCTTATTGCACTTACTTGGAATACTTGCTAGAATTGTAGAATTTTCTTGCTTGAACTTTGGAATTCACACTCTCTGGATGACGATCGTGTTTGTTTATGTGCTCACTTGACTTACTTGATGACTTCACGCTCACTTGAATGAATAGCCACGCTCGCTTGATGTCGATCTCAACTTGCTTGATTGGTGTTAGCGTTGAATTTGTTTGGTTGCTTTGATGGTTGCTGCAATGAACTTCACTCTGGCTTGCTTGAAGGTTTGATCTTTGTATTGACTTGATGCAAATTGCTTGAATGAATACTCGCGCTCGCTTGCAAGAGATGTAAACTTGTTGCTTGTTTGTTTTAGAGGTAAAAACTCATGCATTCACTTGATTTTTCTTAAAGGAAGGGTGTTGAACACTGTCGACAATGCACCCAAGAAAGCTTACAATGATTTTAATGATTCACTTGTTCTCTTAAAAATTCATTAACAATGAATTTTTAATGATTCACTTAAAACAATGAATTTGATTACAAGTTCTAAAATGGATTTGCAAGAACGCTGATGTAGACTTTGCTTTGAAATGCATTAACTTGACTAAGTGAATTTGATTGTTGATGTAGAAAATCGTTGATTATATGATGTAGTGGCGTAAATGCATGTGTTGATCTTGCAGCTATTTCGTTATATGTGTTGTGCTTGCTGATATTGAACTTTATGTATGCGATATTAAATGAAATTATTGATGTGTCACAACTAGACACAAATAAAAAACAACAACATGAAGCCATAAAAAACATGCGCCATCACAAACACACAGGGTGTACCTAAGATCCCCTTATTCAATTTCGGGTGGATTTAGGACACTTTAACACCACAAATAGTATGTCTTTATTAAGTATTGAGGTCATCGACCTTTCATATTTTACAACATTGCCACTGAAGCTTTCTCAAACAATGATAATTGGACGCTTGCAAATTTTGGAAATAAAAGTCTTCAAAAAATGTGTGCACTGATCACTCACACCTTATTTCTCCGAAGCACACTTATCTCTTCAAAGATTTCAAAACATCACCCTTATTACTCCAAAATAATACAAAATATTCTTATCACTCCAAAAAAATTCATTTCAATACTCTCAAATTCCAACTTTCACACCTTATCACTTCAATTACAAAGAGAGTCACTTTTTATTTCTCCCATTCACTCATTAAAAAAATATTAAAACACACTCTCCACTTATTGTCTCTCATGACTATAGTAAGTCTCTCTTTTATTTTACATAACAAATTGATGAATTCACTTTTAAAAAGTGAATCAAACTTAATAAAAAAGTGTCACTTAAAGTTTCTTTTACAACCTACGTATGTAAAGGTATGCTCACCATTTGTTTTATGAATAAGTACCCTGTCATATAACATCTTTCAAAAGCCAAACCTCAATATCCGTTGACGTCATGATTCCGATCACTTTCAGCCAAGAATTCCTTCTCGATGCTAGCAATTTGATAATTCACCACCTCCAAAACTTGAACCAAATGGCACCCAATTTCTTTTGATACTAACTCTGCTTCCACTTTTTTCGCTATAATGTCAAGCTCAGATAGCCATGCTGTAATGATTTTTCCAAACTGGGAGCTTCTCTCCCCTCCTTTACAACTGCTCGAGCATCCATATCTCGATTATAAGACATAAATGCTTCATCCTCAACAGCAATCAATAAATCGAGATCAAATACATTCTAATTGAAAACTATTGTAGATGGCCACATGGAAAAAAAAAAATTAGCTAAGAATCCTAGTAATTTCAGAGATAAATATATTCTGATTTTTTCTCACCAGTCGCCAAGAAAACTTCAAAGGCGTCTCATGGCCACGACATCACAAAACAGCACGAGTTCCATGTATCCATGGGATTTTTCGAATTAATAACAGATAACAACGGGTTCCGTGTATACACAATGCTTTTCCAGATCAAAATCATATGATCAACCATCCTTCAGGCTTCACGGTGTCCAAATATGCAAATCACCTCCCATTCTCCATCTTGATTCCCAAGCTGCACCACTGTATCACAAGCCACGCTACCACGCAACCTCAGGTTCGTGTGTGAAGCAACCACACTACCACATGATCTTTGATGCCAAGCGATATCGGCTTGGAGTGAAGCATTTTCGACCTACAAAGTTCATCATTCAGAGCCCACTGTATTGCTGTCGCACTCGGGAAATGCAATGAAAATACAAAAGATGCAGCAGATCCACCATCGATGAAACACAACCTTCAGATCTTCGATTAATATTAAACCACAGTTCAACCGCTTCTTTCAGAATCCCGTCCGCTCCATTTAATACTATGATCAATCTCAGCCAATATCGCTTCAATCAAACAGAATTTCAATGCTAGAAAAAAATGCTCAATAAACAGAGTTAACTTCATCTACGTCCTTCATCAAAAGGGCCGAAATCTCATCGACTTCCGTTGAACTTTCACACAAGATTTAACACGTGTTCAATTCATAAACAAAGAAGTGGATTCAAATGTGTTTGAAAACATAACCTCTGTCACACATAATTAATTTCTCCACTAAGTTACTGTATTGTGGTTTTGACAAAATCGATTCCAATTTCTGGATGATTCGATTTAAGAATAACAGAATCGATGCAAAATAAATTGTTTTACCTCTTCTCCATGCGTCTTTGTAGTGAGCTCTCCTCGATTGATATCACCATTCAACCTTCCCTAGCTTGTGTTATTAAAATTTCCACCATTAATGGAAATCTCCTCTACACAACGCAGTTACTTCGAGAATGATTTCTTCAAATTGGAACATCTTTCTGATAACACACGTCCAAATGCACCAGACGCTTCAAATGTGCTCACATCGATCAACCAATCCACAACACAACATGGTTTACTTACAATTATACAACATCAAATGCCTCAGAATAGTTAGAGTAGCATTAGCATTCTACTTCCACGACTTCCATAGATTTCTTCCACAGATGTATTCTGGCTTCCACGACTTTTGTAATCGATCCGCTTCTTGTCATTACCGCTGGAAAGCAAATCTATAGTTTTTGCAGATCTCCTCATGCTGACATCCATTGGGTCCGGTGTATTCCATGTTGAGATCCTTGTCTTTGCCACACGCTATGCAGATATGTCAAAATAGATACGTTGTTTCCATAAGCTTGCATTAGACTTACAACGCATCCATACTTCAAAATTTTAACTCATTCAGTCTTGCAACATCCACAAGCTTGCAACACTCACAACCAACACAAAGATAAATGAATGCAACACTTCATACATTGTTTAATGTTTTCCCGTAGAAGAGTATCATGGAAAGATCAGGCCTCAAAGGACTATGGAAGCTCTGATACCACATGTTAGAAATGAAATAACTCAGAAACAAATTGCAGAAAACACAGATACATAACCAGACAAAACAATGGCGGAAAAGAGGCCTCAGCCTCATGGCATTCTCATCATTCTCTCTTATTAAAAGAATTTAGTTTACAATTTAAATAGATGAGAGAAAATGTCTAAGATAGTCTGTGCTATCTTAGACTCCTTTGGTTGAGATAATTTCTCACCAAAAACCCACCAAGATAGGAGTTACTAAACAAACTCCAATATTTCAGGAACAACCCAAGAGTTAGGCACATATTCCTAACTTGGAATATTTAATTAATTAATTTATTATTTTGGATTTATTATTGTTATTTGAGAGAGGCTAACATTCAGTAGGTCCCCAGTATGGTCACCACTATGTTATCGTTCTATAATTTTAATATTGGCAAGAATAATTATATAGGAAAACATCAAAACCGCTTTGGAGTCTAGAATCCAACCCTCCTAGACTGACTCAGAGAGGGATATCCCTTTTAGATTTGGCTTTGCTTTATGAATATGATATTAGGCCAGTTACAATGATTGTAGAGATTGATTTTTAATTGGTTGTTTGATTGGATTAGTAGATCTGTTTAAACTAATTCCATTGGGCTATGGAGTCATAAAAGACTGGGTTGTTGCATCAAATTCTCAAGAGCATCCAGAAGGCAAGCTAACTACACTTACTGGATCTCAAAACAAAATGAATTTTGAGATGAAAGAAATAGTGAATTCAGTAATAGTTAAAAAGAAATTAAGAATTTCTTAACCAAACTTCAGAAGAAAAACATTTATATAACAAACACAACCAGAAATAAGGTGCTCTAATAGCAAATCTTAACCTTCATATTTTTGTTTTACAGTCATATTTAAATGATGCACTGAGAGGAAAAACAATGGAAACATTAACACGAAAAAGGAATAACATCACCAGTTAAACATAGCTCAAGTATCTTGTAAATGGTATTTTATTATTGATGCTCCAGCTTCAAGAAAATACAATGCTCCAACAGAAAAGTTCAACAATCCAGGGTCCAACCCTTGATACTCAGAATATATGAAGTATTTAAATGAATTCTACAACGATTGTCGTATCTACATAGGCAATCTGTTATTAATTACAAAATAAACAAAATTTGACTAGCGTGACCACGAAGTGGACACGATGAAATTAATTTCACATCTGGCCCTATTTTTCAGAAGGTCGTTGCTACTTGATTCAATCTAGTATTGTGCTGGTTGATTTGGCTGATTTGGTGCTATGTTGATCTATCTGATATGCTAGCCTTCACCCTTTTTGGTATTCACATAGCTTTTCACAATGTTGCTCATATGGAATTTTTATCTTAGTCACCTTTCGATATATTTCATCTGTCTCCGTGAATCTAATGAAAGTGGGCTTCAACACAAAAATGTGTTTAATTTCATGTTGGATGAATACGTCGTTGCTCATGGCCTGAAGGAAAGCTCTTCTTGTCATTGCTTCTCTAAGACATGCAAACTTGGTTATGTCCTCGGCAATGTCTTTCAGTTTTTTTACATAGTCTTCCCTGGTAATAAGCTTATCATTTATCAAAAACAATGAAGGTAACCCTATTTTGGTCAGTGGCTCGATTATGTTAAAGAATATACTAACAACAATCTCTAAATTGTGGCGCTTTTCCTCCAATTGTGTGACCAAGATTTTCTTGGTGAGCACCTTCTTGACCTCTAGAATTGTTTTTGTTCTGTCTTCAACTCCAAGTTCATCCAATTCATACCTACTCTTTGAATTCATAAATCTAATGATGTTATTTGTTCTTTCAGGCATGTCCCCAAGCTCCTTGGTGACACTAGTTATTGTATCATTGACCTTTTCATTTAATTCTTTCTTTTCAAATATGATTTGAATGGAAGGCCATATTTCATTCATAGATTCAATTATAATTGTCCATATGATCTCCTTTGCCTGGCCAATGGTGTGACCAATGGAAACTTCCTTTTTAGCCTTTTGCAATCTTTCAATCTGTTTTTGGGCTCTTTGAAATTCTATCTCATGTGCATTATCAGATCTTACCTTTTGATCCTTCAAGATATTAATGTGTGATTCTAGCCTTTTTATCTCCTCTGTTTGGATGGACATATTCTCCATGGCTTTAGCCAACTATTATGTACCACTTGTTGTACTTCTAGTTGCTGATGTAGTTGAAGGGACGACTGGAAGAGGAACAACCTCTAAGGGAATGATGGCTATCTGTGCTGCTTTTTCCTTTTCCTTTACCAATTTATCCATTTATGTCTCCATCTGCTTTAGTTGTGTTGATTGTTCCATTATTAGCTTCATCATCTCTGATTTTTGTGTTTCATTCTCCTCTATGTCCTTGGTTAGCGGGTCTTTAGTAGCTAACATTTTGAGCTACTTTCTTAAGGCTTCTATATCTGCATTTTTCTTTTTCAGGATCTCTTATATTGCCTCTATATTTTCTGGATCATACCCGATCTTCACAACTAAATCCTCCAAAGTTTTAATTCTGGTATCCTTTGCAAGAGAAGAAATCTTTTCCATCTTGAGGTGGGACTGAATATTGGCCAGTGATACCTGCAATTTAGACAGACTCATTGCAGTGCTAGTCAATGCAGATGAGATCATCTCTACAGTTTGCTTGTGCATTTCCATCTGATCTATTGGGTGGATGTCCTTGACATTAAACTCAAAATATGCTTGCTTGAAATCAACAGGTGTTTTTGGCTGTGAAATCTGGGCTTCTAAGAAAGCCACGCTCATCTTCCTTTCTCTAAATCAAAAGTTGATAGAAGCCTACTTTGTGAACTAGTGGTCTGCTTCCAAAATTGATTATAGGTGCTAGTCTTCAATATTTCATTTTTCATCTTGATCTCCTGAAAGGTGTCATATATTGCTTCCTCCTTTTCCCTTGTGATAGTAGTAGATGTAGGTGTTTGAAGTCTTTTCTACTGAATTGGAATTGTAGTTGAAGTTTTAGGAGAAAATATATGTTGGCCACTTGCTGGAGAGGAACCAAAAGTTTTTATTATATTTATCACTATCTGTTGCTCTGATTCCTTGCCTTGAACAATGTCCATGTGAATTATTTCTCTCTTCCTATATTTCATCTTGAACTCCTTGATAGATGTATCAGTCCCCAAAGGTGATTGATCATCTCTTGGTATTTTTCCTGTTGTCTCTTTCTCTTGTTATTTTCCTTTATCTTGCTTATCCTTCGTATCTGCTTCTCTTGTGGAACAGGGGTTTGTATACTTGAAGATGAAATTACCTAATCTTCAGCCTCCTGAAAGGTGCTTGCTATCCACTCTATCTAGTTCATAAATTGTTCAATTCCGGGCCTGTGGGTGTGAATGTATGGAGTTGATTTGTTTTATACCCTCTTCTTAGATATAATTCCAAATGGGTCATAAGACCAAGAGAAACCGTGTGTAAACTTCATCTCTTTTAGCCTCTTATCAGCCTCCTCTCCTACTGCTCTACTTTTGCAAATGAAAGGACCAATTTGGGATTTGATCCTGAACTGAGATTTCTTTTTTTTCTAATACAAAATGTACTTCATCTGTATTAATCATCTGTCTAATGTACTCCAGGGAAAAGATCCTCATGGGGAGGAACTTTGGCAGCTTGTAAGGGGGAAACTCACACCCATATATTCTTAGCTCTGTATAATTCTGGTACAAGTACCAGTCTTCAGTTCTGGTTTGGTCTGACAACTGCATGATCTTTTTAATTTATTCACTAATCCTTGGTTCCACTGTGCCGTTGAGGATGCTCATAGCTGGATGCAAAAATAATTCAATGAATAATTTGTAAGTGAACTCTTTTTGATCGTTCATCAACATTGTTGTCCATAAGATGACAGACTGAGGTTGTGAATATTCATTCAATTTTCTCATTGTGAACTGAAACCTGTTTGCCTAAAAATATACAAACATATAAATAATGATTGAAGTGTATTTAAACACTTCCTCTCTGTGAAACTTGAAAAACTGATCATGAATGGCATCTTCCAGGAATTGACTGAAATTGAGCATGATGGAAGGTTTATAGTTTGATGAAAGTATTGACAGAAAACCTATAATTGCTTCATCTAGCGACTGGTCTGAATAGTATCCTACCAGGTAAGAAAGGAAAGTGACCATGTGTTGAGTCATGTCAGGGAATGTAGAAGATGGCTATGGAGGATTCTTCTTGGTTAGGGGAGTGTCTCCAGCCATGAATAATTCAAGGGTTTTGGCTCTACTAGAAAAATCTAATTTCTTATACAATCCCCTGAGGGTTTCATATGGAAAGGGTGTGGTTTCTTCAATGACAGGAGCCTGCATCATTTGCATGATAGAATTGGCACTAATGGTAAACAAAACCTCCTATGTGGGGGTAACAACAACCCTCTGATTTAGATCATAACATGCATGACACTTTATTATAAATTCAGGGAAACTATGAGTTTTTGGAAGGATGTAGTATGGCAGGTTTGTGTCCCACAGTCCTATGTCATCAGCTTCATTGATGATTTTTCCTTCCAACCAACTGTATATGTCGAAGAGGTTGAATTCTGAGAGAGTCTCATGAATTTTTAAATCCTTGTCAACAAGGGAAATATGATCAAGTTCCACCGGAGGGTGAACCTTTGGATTGAATGGCTCCTGATACTTCTTCTTTGGAGGCATGACTGTCTCTGAAAATGAAGCTGACTGTCTTTTGGTATCAGCAGGTGCACAAATTAGAAGGAGATTAAACAGAGAGGGGAAGAAATAAAAGGGATTTATGCTTGATCAGAAATGGATATTAAAAGAAAAGGGAATTAAAGAAGAGGGATTTCTACCGATCTGCAGATAATTGGAATTTTCCACGCTTTCTTTAGATCTGCAAAACTTTTAATTCGATCACCTGTTACAATAAAAATATTGAGAAAACACGATAACCTTTGAAACAGGTGGTGAAAGGTGGTTTTGTAGGATTGCGGGGTTTCCGTTGACATGGAGCGGGCTCGTTGGGTAACGGCTTAAACAATTTATTGTTTCAACGGTTCTTTAGGCGGGAGCGGGGATGATTGGGTGGACGTTACGGGAGTGATAACATGGAGCAGCGGGAATGGCGAAGGGTTAACGATCAACAACGTGGTTTAATCATGGTGGAATCCGCTTTTCGGAGGGGGTCTAGGATGGTAAGCAGAATGGCAAGGGGGGGGGGGGGTGCGAAAAGATAGGTGCTTGACACGTAGCGGATGGGTTGGTTTCAGAAACCGTCCCTTTCGGACCCCTCCCCCCCCCTGGACATCAACTTTCGGAGGATGAGGGGGGGCCAGAAATAAATATGGGTTGTCAAATATGATAGTGGGGGCTGATATGAAGCGAAAGGTGGTTGAAATTTAACGATGACGTGATGGGTGAGTGGATGGTGGGGTCGGGCGGATTAAAAGAAACACTGAGCGGGGTATAAAAGATGGGGACTTTAGGATATGACATATAATATGTCAAAAAACTTTAAAATGATTCAATCCCTGAAATTTAGGATAAGACCCCTTTCTTTTTTATTTTTCTCTATACATGAGAACAAATGGAATCTTTGGAATGAGGCTTTAGAGTAAATTTCATGTCTCTCCACATTTTGTTTTCTTTCATTCTACCTACCCTTTCACTAATCTAACATTTTTTCAACATTCTTTTGCAGGGTGCATTTATACTTGCAGACCCATATCTCTTTTTTAATGAAATTCTAACCTACTCTTTCCCTTATTTTTCCTATTGATTCAGTTTGAACTGTTGAATCAATTTTATTTCTACCTAGTTGCTAATTTGCCAAGATTGAACTGTTTGGCAATCCTTATTTTCTAATCTATCCAACAACAATTTAAAATTGTTCAATCATGCTTAGACTTTATGAATTGAACAAACTAATCTAATCAGCAGTGGCATTTTGATTTGCAACACTTTCAGTATTATTCTTTTTGGGGTTTTTTTTTTTTTTCTTTTCTATTTTCTTTTTTTTTTCATATTTTTTTTAATATACCCTCTTTTCTTTTTTTGTTTTATATTTTTTTGGAAATCATTTGAATATTGAAAAACATGTACAATATGAAATTGCAACTATAAAATCACTTTGAGATCCTATAGTTTATAGGACGCTAACAACATCAAAGGCTTGGACATATTAGAGAGAAGGGCCTTCGAATACTTCATGGTAATGTATGGTAGAAGGTATGTCCAATTTCTCTATGGATTTTGATTTCTATGAACATTGTGTATATGGGAAACAAAATCGGGTGACTTTCCCTTCTGGTGATAAGAGGGCGAAAGGGATATTAGAGCTTGTGTTACACGTCATTTTGTCACCATGACATTTGACTGTTCATATGGGTCTATCACCAACTATATCATGTTCCCTTAGAGGTCAAAAACACCAATGTTCCTAAATCAAGTTTTGGAATTGGAGAAAAGCTCTGTAAAACCCTTAAAAGTCTACCTGCACGGTTTTTCTAGCCTTTCCTTGTGCATGCTCTGTTGTTCTGTCCATAAACTGCGGAAACTCCCGTACTTTTTGCCACTATTACCTGCACACCACCGTGAAAAGAAAATAAAAGAAAAATTAAATTCTAGAAGCCTAGCTAGTTAAATATTCTCCCAACTGGAAGCTGCTAGAGTCGCGATCAGTTCAAGCTTTATCCCTCGACTCATGGAGCTTATCCCTTGGTCCACGGAGCACAAATCCTTTCATGAGAGGAATCCATCCCCCTCTTCATGGAACTGAAACTACCTCAATTTCCCTATAAATTGAGCTCAAGTTTCAGGTTGGAGGGTAGATACCAATGCAATTAGAGACTAATTTATACAGTTTCTAGGCTGAAGAGAGTTCATAAGAGTACATGCTTTCTACACTAGTGGGTTGTTGTTGGCATGAGAATTATCACACTCTTGTGTCTATAAATCCATGCTGGTATTCAGAGAGGAAGGCTTATCAGATTGAAGGAGAAACGATTGTTCAGGACCCCGGGAGAAATCTGTACGACATCAAGGCATCAGGTTGTAAGATTACTCTTTTTATTCAAGATAATACATATGGATCTCTTTTTCTCATTGATTTGTTTCTATGCTTATTGAAATAACATCAATACTTAGACTCCTTGATCACTAAGTTGGATTAGCATTTCTTGATTATTATATGTTGCAGATGCTTTGATCCTTTGTCTTGTCTTTGATTATAGGTTCTACTTATTGGAGAAACCACTTTGGAGTGACAAGACAAAATACTACATCAAACGTTTGGATTTCAAGGTAGGGGCATGTCCTCTATACTTTATTATAATAATTCTGAAATACAATTAATCTAGAGGAAAAGGTTTCCAAATGGATCTTTGTTTCTAGTTACTCGCTACAGTACTAGGGAGATCGCTCTTGTCTGCAAGAGAGATTAATCCATGTAACAAAATGGTGACTCCACTAGGGATCTAGAGCTTAGTTTTCTTTATTTATTTTCATTTTGAATTTTAAAGTTTTCTGATTTTGACTTCTCTGAGTTTGGTTGGGTAGATAAATTTTAAGAATCCCTAAAAAAGAAAGCTTATTATTTATTTTTTCCAAGTTTTTTCCTTGCCTGCGCGATTTTCAGTAGAAAACAGTGCGACAACCTGCGCAGCTTTTAGTTCAATTCAGTGTGCATGCGCTCTGTTTTCCACTATAAACTACACATCCCCGGAAAATTTTTGAAAAAAAAAAAAATTCTCTTTTGACAGATAATCTGATTCTTTATGTTTTCCTTGATCTATCTTAGTTCTCAAATCTTGTGTGAGAATTTCTTTTCAACAAATTTTGCGTTTGTGTGATTTATCATCCTATTTGCATTTTATAAGTGAGAATTTGCCCTAGTTTATTGCTGCTATATACAAAATATACCTTCATTTGCCTCAACTTACTGGTATGATGAGTTTGTCTTTTTTGAGCCATTAGGATAATTGCAAACCTTACTTTTATGAAAACTTGTTCCTTTTTCATTTGCAAACCTAGAAGAGCTTCTAGCTTATTGAAGCCTGATTTAACACCAAAGCACTTTTGGATTTTTTCATTTCTGCTGAGATAAGTAGAAATTTTTCTTAATCTGATCACAATTAAGAGAAATCATCCTCAAACATTCTAGATAGACTTCAGAATTAGAATTTTCTTTGATTTTGAAATTTATGCTTTTAGATTTTTTAGAGATTGTTTTCCTTTGGAAATGGATTGTTTATTGAATTGTAGTTTTTGCTTTGATTTTTCAAGGAATTTTATTTCAAAAGAGTAATTGATCATCCTTGCAAATTGAGTTCTTTATGAAATCGTCTTCTTTTCAAAAAGGATTTTGTTTATGAATGAAAGAATTTGTGTTTTGAAAATTGATAAATCTCTCAACTTTCCCTTAAATAAGATTCATTGAAAAGAAAGAGTTGCACTTCTCATTTAGATGCATTTAGAGTACTTTTGAGTCGGGTCACAAACATCATTAAAGTTTCAACTCCATATCATTTGTCTTAAGAAACAACCAAATTAATACAACGCCTTAATAAAATCAATCTAGATATTTTACATTTTCTAGGGCTCATTCCACCAACATAACTTAGGCTAGTGTTTTGAAATAGGTTGTAATAAACGATTCAAAACGGTTAAACAAACAAGTAGAATCTTGCGGTAGGAAAATCCAATTTTTGCATTTGTGGTCTGGGAAGCTCTTCTTAAAAGAGTCAAGCACGAGATCATGTCGAACCTAGTGAAGTAATCATACCTATCTCATTGGCAAAGATAGGGGACGTGCACGTAATACAAATGGTAAACCTCAGATTAACCATTTTAAAGGAGCCTGGGGTCACTTGTTGGAAAACCTCGGATTTACCATGTCGAGGAGCCTTCAAGGGGATTGAGCTTGATACTCTGCCCTTGCGTGTATATTGGATCGTAGAATGTTCCCCCAGGTACATTTGTTCTGTTGGTGACCTTAGTGACTGTAATCTTTAGGATTTTTCCAAAGGTGACAGTGCAGGGAAGGTCCCACTATACCTGGAACAAACGTCGTCTAGACTCACTTGGATTTTCCGGAGGGCACTCTTCACTTCAAGATGAAATAAGTGGAGGGACTTGGACCATACTGTTTCATTAAGCAGGTTGTCAGGGTAACTATTCCAACCACCAAGTTTTCCACATTAAATTTCTACGACGTTGGATTTCATCACCAAATAGTGTTTTCAGTGTGGAAACATACTGTTTATGTGTGGATTGTCTCTCAGATTTTATAGGCGTGTGTTCAATTTTCTTGTTTCCTTAGCGATCTTAGGTCTATTTTGTTGAAATATTTTATGATTTCATGTGTTAAACATTAACTGTGGCAGAATTATTGAGACAATCTCGTAGAATGTAGGGGAAACCCCCTGCGTACACACCAAGTCAATTAGAAAAGCTTAAATCTGAAAGAGGTCAACAATTAGGAACCAGATCTACTGAACAAGAGGAAACATCAATAATTTTACATCCTAATTACGAAGTGAATCAACCTCAGATAGAAGAACAACCAGAAATTTCGGAATTAATCACAGTTGAGTCCGCAACCGATGAATTTTCATATAGTCAACTTATTGAATCCAAGATATCTGAACCTGAAACTAAATCTACTTCATCTGAGTCAACTTTGGAGTTCATATCCCAAACCCCTGGTCGTCCTCATTCACCTCAAGTGAAGTTTCACATCACTGAGAATCTTCCTTCTGGCTTGATTAGTATTAAAGATATTACTGACACTGAAGAAGAGATTGTACTTCCTTCACGTCAATAATCGTTAGATCTAAGGAATAGTGAATCGATTTACCATTACAGCCCTTTTAAACCGGATCCTTGGTATTCTTAGTTAACCAACTTTCTACATAATTCTGGTCTCAATTATTCACCACCCCATATTCCTTTTTGCTCCGTACCAAGAGGTAATTACATGCCTTCATCAAACATGTCTGGTGAGTCATCCATGTTTTCTTCTTTTCCAGAAACTTTTTTATATGGTGGTCCATCAGTTCCTACAGGATACTAGTCGCTTTTTGGTACTTTATCAGGAGCATCTCCCTCTTTTGAAAAAATTACACAATCAACTCGTCCCAATGAATTTGTTACCGAAAATTTGAAAATGGAACAAGTCTACATGATGTCTGGAAATATTCCTTTACCTGACCCTCAAGGTAGTAATTTACTGCCTAGGGGGCAGTATAATCCTCAAGGACAACCTCTTCAAGGGAAGTAACCTATACGAGGGCCACATCCACTTCAAGGGCAATACTCTATACCAGGGCCACAACCACTTCAAGAGCAGTACTCTATCCCAGGGCCACAACCTCTTCAAGGCCTATGTCAGGGCAACAACCTATTCAAGGACATCAACCTCCTTTGGGGCAGCAATTTTATCAAGATCAACAATCCTTTCAAGGAGGCCAACCTTTTACTGGAAATTATCCGGAAAATTATCAAACTTACGTTCCAATACTCAACCTTGTTATGGTCAACCTTACACGCCGCAACCTTTAATGGGAGCTCTTTATCCCAGATTTAACACAGTGAGGAACCCGTCGTTGAACCAACAAATTTTGCAACCTACTGTGCAAATACATTATAATCAGCCTGGTCGGCCAACTGGTCAATTTGGTTATACCCAAATCCAGCAACTTGTCCAACCTACACTTCAAATTACACCTCAGGTATCTGTACCTAGTAGTCAGCAACCTGGTCCAAGTACGCTTAAAACTCCTGTCTAATCTTCTGTGCAAAATTATGTTCAACAACCAAGTACACCTATCCCTCCCTATTGCTACAGTCCCTCAAACGATGACATCAACTGTATCACAGGCAATCCCTCTAGTCACTGCTCATCAAACTGGACCTACGGTTCAGTCTACTGTTCAAACCTCTGCAGGACAACCTGTTACAACTATAATTCCAACAAGTCAGCCTTATACAGGTCAGTTTTTTAATCAACCATATCAAGGGCAGTTTCAATATGGACCCGTAGGACAAAATCCAGTCTACCAAAGTCAACCATACCCTGGTTATACATATCACATACCAGCTCAACCTCAATTTGGTATGGCTAACCCTGGATACCCCAGAGGTATTCCAATTCCAACTGCACAGGCTATTCTAGGATATACTGGATATCCTCTTCCAATTACTAGTATTGTTCCTCAAGGTTATCAGTTTGCTCAATAGGACCCTAACCGTCAGTTACCATTCATTGCAACTTTGGACTTACCAGATTTGTCACGCCTTACAAACGATCCGATTTATTATCTTCCATTTTCACCGCCAATGCCGAATAAGTTGCCCAGCGACATACCTAAGTTTGAAGGAAAATCAAGAGAAGACCCCTCAAACCATGTGATGACTTATCATCTTTGGTGCGCATCCAACTCTTTAATTGCTGATTCCATTCGATTGAGACTATTTAAAAGAACATTGATAGGCTTAGCTGCAAAGTGGTATATTTAACTACCACATGGCTCTTTCAACAATTTCAACGCGTTAGAAACAAATTTATTAACACACTTTCAGTTTCCAGTCTGTTATGACAATGGCACGAAACTCTTAACTTCATTAAAATAGAGTATGTCTACATACATTTCAGATCACATACGTGAATGGAGATGTAGAAGAATTTTAGTGAAAGTTTTCATTCTGGATCAAATCTTGGTAGAATGGTTTATCAAATCATTACTTCCAAATATCACTAAAGATGTAGCTAAGGGAGGCGTTGTTACAGAAGAACAGGTCATAGCTCAAGCACAATAATTAGACCTTGTATAGACACAGTAGGGTACTTTATACGAAAAAATTCTTGACTTGCCTCGTCCAGGTCAAATAACTGCAACTCCTTATGGGTCTCATTCTGCAGATGGCGTAATTGGTATAGTTAGTGCTAACAAGAATAAGAAGAAGTCATCCAAACCTACTTCTCCCATAATAATTTTACCAAATTCACCGAAAGGAGCCTCTTCCCTTGAAAGTTTTGCCGACATTCACGTTGTAGATTCATCCATGACTAAAGCTAAAAATGGCAATAAGAAGAAAGGAAAGAATAAAAATAAACAAAATACATCTCCCAAAGAGAAAACAGAAAAAAATGAACCAGCTGATGAAAAACAGAAACCTCATTATACTTGTCTTATCTGTGACGAGGATCACTATACTAAAGAGTGTCCACATCTGTCCGAGGTATCCAAGTTTGTCAAAGGTTCACCCACACCCACTGTCTTGAAGGATCCTTTTCCCACTCAAGATAGTAAAATGATAGGATCTTCTTCAAATTCATCGACATATATTCTAATGATGTCTCAGGTCATGGTTGCGACACGATCTCAAGACTATGGAACTAAAAATCCTGTAACTAGTAAAGAGACAAAATTCTAGTCAAACACTAGCCATACCTCCTTCAATTTCTGAACCACTTCAAATTGAGAAACCTAATCCCGATTTATTGATTGAACCGCCTGCTAAAGGTGTACTTCAAAAGTCAACTTTCAATCCACATGTGAGAGATGCTCAGAATTACAACATTTTTGAGGATTTGGCGATATCCCCTTCAACAATGTCGGCCTTAGAAGTGCTATTATCAGCTATCCAAGCTATTGATCCTCGAGATTCAAACTTCATGGTCTTTAACCTCGAAAATTTTACATCAAGACTCCCTCATCAGATGGATTTTCAGATTCCAGTATTAGTCAAATCAAGATGGTTTTTTCGTACTGTAATTGATGAGGGGGCATCTATGTGTATAATGTCGTTAAACTATTGGAAAACCCTTGGTTCTCCAGCACTCAACTAATCATCAGCTATCCTTAAAGCCTTTGATGGAAGAGGATTTCATCCATACGGAATACTCCAAGATCTACCTACAGAAGTAGAAGGAAAAATCGTTCATCTAGAGGTGGAAGTTGTTGATGCCGCTCTTGATTACAATCTTATTTTGGGTCGTAGTTGGTCTTATGCCATGAATGATGTAGTTTCATCAGTCTTTTGGGTAATCATGTTTCCTCATAAAGGAAAGATTGTGAAAATCGATCAGTTGTTATACTTTTCATCAAACCCTACTTCTACAGATAGAATCCAGCATGTCGGAAAAACGGTTATCCCATACGAAGATGTTGGTGTAGGATTAATGAAGGATTCTGATCTCATGGGAACTTTCTCTATACCTCCACCCAACGTAACATGAACAATTGCTAACATCAATAAGATATCATCAAGCACTATACCATTTGATGACACATGGGTAGTGCCTTCAGAATCAGAATTGGACTCTTTCAATGGCGAGATTCCTTTGAGTCCTTTTGAAAAGGAATATGTAGCAGTACAATCGTATTCTGACACACCTTAAACTACTCCTGATCAAATGAATGTGATCAGCTAAGAATCACCTTCTCTATTGAGCTCAGCCTTGACATCATTTTTAGGTCCCTTTCAACATGTATTTAACACTGATGAAAGTAATCGGGAAATTTTTTCATCGGATGAATTACCTGGGATGATCTACATCATAGATCTTCATTTTTACCTGATCTTGATAAGTTTGAAAAATATATTTCGTCTATTTTTACAATATATTTATGTCAAAGAACCACAGAATCCCACATTGATTACATATTCGGATTTTGAGACAAATTTGGGAAATATTTCTACAACAGTTCCTATCGACATATCAGTTAAACCTAGAATTATTGAAAACATTCATATAGGTGCTTCTTGTTCGATGGAAGAGATTAACACTTACAAAGCCCTATTTCAAGAATTCCGAGACATTTTTGGCTCGTCTTACGAAGAGATGCCAGGAATCGATCCTAAGATTGTAATTCATGAAATTAAGACATACTCGGATGCTAAGCCTATTAGACAAAGATTACGTCCAATACATTCGGGGAAAGCTGCAACTATCAAAGCTAAAATTGAGAAGCTATTACGAGCAGGATTTATTTATCCAATTCCATTGATAGATTGGGTATCTAACATAGTTCTCGTTACGAAGCAATAAGGGACTATAAGAGTATGTGTCGATTATAGGGACATTAACAAGGCGTGTCCAAAAGATAACTATATTACACCCTATATAGACCAAATTATTGATGATTGTGACGGAAATGAAATATTCTCATTTATGGATTGTTTTTTAAGCTATAATCAAATCAACATACTCCCCGCTGATCAACCAAAAACAATGTTTATATGTCCTTGGGGCACATTTTCTTATTGCAAATTACCTTTCAGACTAAAAAATGTTGGTGCAACTTTTCAAAGAGCTATGTCTTATGCTTTTCATGATATCAAACATATTGTACATCCTTATCTATATGACTTACCAACTCATTCTTTACATAGAGAAGATCATCCTACACACTTACGAGCTATCTTCATGAGATGTAGGCATTACAAAATTCATTTGAATCCAAAAAAATGTGTTTTTTATGTACAATCAGGACGATTACTTGGATTCATCGTTTCGAAAGATGGAATTCGTGTCGACCCTTCAAAGGTTGAGGCTATCATCAATTTACCTCCTCCTTCCACTCTTCGCCAACTCCAGAGTTTGCAAGGGAAAGCAATTTTTTTACATAGGTTTATCCTAAACTATGTTGAGTTAACAAAAGGTTTTACCCGATTGTTGAAACAAAGTGTTCATTTTCTTTGGGATGAGATTGCTGATAAATCTTTTGATGCACTAAAAAACGTGTTGACCCATGCACCGTTATTGCATCCACCCAATTACCACCAAGATTACTTTTTATACTTAGATGCCTCTGATTCCACAATTGGAATGGTCTTGGTTTAGGAGGATGAATCTCACAACGAACATGTGATCTATTACCTAAGCCAGAATCTCAACCCGACAGAAATCAAATATTCGCATGTGGAGAAATTTTCCTTAGCAGCAGTTCAAGTTGTCTAACGATTCTGTCACTACAAACTGTTATGTAAAACAACAATGATATCTAATTGCAACCCGATGATGTATATTTTGAAAAAACAATTACTCGAGGGCAAATAATCCAAATGGATTTTCATCCTACAAGAGTTTGATTTGGAATTCGAGAAATCCAGGTCAAAGAAATCACTAGTGTTTGCTGAGATTATGTGTGACTTTCCTAATACTAAGACAGAGACTGTGGCAAAGCATCCAATCACGGATGAACCTCTATTTCTCATCAGTACTTTAGACCCATGGTATGAATATATCATTATATATCTTCAAATCCAAACCTTTCGCCCAAAGCTTTCACATTCAGATCGATGGAGAATCTGATATCAATCCTAGCAATACAATATTGTTGGAGACACTCTTTATCACCGTGGTGCAGATTCTGTTTTTCGACGTTGTATTACTCATGAAGAGGATGAAAAGGTTTTGAATGATTTCCACTCTAGAGCGTGTGGTGGTCATATGTCTGGGTTTGCCACAACCCAAAAGATATTGTGCGCTGGTTATTTTTGGCCGTCTTTATTCAAAGATTGTATTACTGCGGTCCGAAAATGCCACAACTCCTAAATTTTTGATCAAAATATGCGTGCATCTCCAGCTCCTCTTCACCCAATCATTGTTGTCAGTCCTTTTGCGAAATGGGGCATTGATTTCATTACATGTTACCCTCACTCGGCCGAGGGACATGGGTATATTATTCTCGCCGTAGATTACTTTACCAAATGGGCCGAGGCGATGCCTACATTTGCGGCTGATGGAAAAACTGCAGCTAATTTCATATTCAATCATGTGATTGCTCGTTTCAGTGTGCCTCAAGTTATTATTATAGACCATGGGAGTCATTTTCGAAATATTATGATGACCAAAATTTCCGATCAACTTGGCCTACGCCATGATAATTCTATTATGTATTACCCACATGCTAATGGTAAAGTTGAGGCCGCCAACAAGGTTTTAACCACCATGATTAAACGGATTGTCGGGACTGTCGAGCCATAAAAGGTATATTTTTAACACCTATTTATCTCACATTAATTATCAATCCGGGAGCGACTTTTTATTTCAAGAGTATACTCAGTCTGAGGCAGCAATTTATCCAAGAGTAATACTGTGAGATGTAGTACAAAATAAAAAATGTAAAGGTAACAAATGCTTGTAAAGAAACCTACTTACAGTGACATGAATGGAAAGATTAAACTACATCAATCTTGCAAAACATTGATAAGGGATGCAGTAGCAGTAACTCTTTCCCTTAGAAATCGATGCAAGATAACCAATATGGGGACTTAGGAGCAATAACCTCTATCCTCTACAGTTGGAGATCTTAAAGCAGTCGAAACAAAAGCAAATTCAATAAAAGCAATTTAAAGGAAACGAAAGCTGGAAAGGAACAGCAAATGTAACTATAACTCATCTATTTGCTGATCTAAAGCTATGAATTAGAAATAAACAATAAACAAAAATGGAACAACAATATGAACAGCAATCAAATAACTCTGTAATCGTAATAAATCTAAATGCAATTATCACGCAACAGAAATGAAAGAATAGAAATACAAATAAAGCGAATTACCGCTCCACACGGTAGACCCTAAAACCTCGAAAGTAAACGCCATTTGGGCTAATCTTGCAGCTTGAAAATGGAATGGAAACGCCTCTTTGTATATCAAACATGAATAGCTTTTACATCGGTTGCTCTTTGATCGAAAATTGAGGAATTACGGTGTTCTGAAATGAATACGATAATCATCCATTCTCCTTTCATTGTTCTCCATCCTCCCAATACACAATACATGTTCTTCTTTTATAATCCAGGAAGGAGGAAGAAATTAAAAAGCAAATATAATCTCTCAATAACAATATGATCAACGAGAAAATATATTTCCGCAATCTTAGCAAAATGACGGAATTTGGCACCACGGTGAGATTTGGAGGACGACCGCAACAACAGAACTGAGAAAATCGTGCTTAAAGAACCCTGCGTATCTCTCAATACAGGCCGAATTTGGGCAAACTGTTCTACAATAAAGTTAATTGGGTCCGTTATGGACAAAACCCATGTTCCGGATTTTCCAGATTCTTCTTCATTTGGTCAGAATATCAACCGCAAAACTGTCACTTCTTATTCCAGCGAATTTCTGAGTTGGAATATCTCATGATGATTTGGAAATCAAATCTGCAATCTGGAAATTATCTTTGGAGGTTAAAATGATAAATGATATTAATAAACCATCATTGATAAAATTATGCATAATAATAATCAATTTATTAAAAATAAAGGAGAAGAAATAATATTCATCCATAAGAGCATAAATCATTATAAAATGGATTTATATTATAAATTATAATAAATGACATGATAAAGAAGAGTGAAAATGGATGAAATAAGTGTTAAGAAGTGGTCGTATTCACGGCCCAACATACCCCCAAACTGAATATATTGCATGCCCTCATGCAATCCAAAGACAAAACCCATGTGTTAACCAAGCAAAGAAAATGTTTCATTTCAACTCATGAAATGGATGGAACAAATGAATTTTTCCTCAAATAATGCATATTCAATTTTTAGCAATCTTGATAAAGGCATAACAATTTTTACGATTGACATTCAATTATATGTATATGAAGTTGCAGAAAAATGTGACATAAGTAACAACAAACTTCATTAACCATTTTCTCAAAAATCAGATCGTTTGGATGCACGGATCATAAGATATAAACAAAATGGTTGTAGGTGATAATGCGTAATTTTCGAAATTTTATGAACTAATTTAGTGTGAAATTATCTGGGTTTGTGTATTTTAATGATACCTCTTTGTTATCCAGAAATCACAAGAATTCAGTTCATAGTTTTAAAGATATATGCAAAACAATTTCTACACTATATACAAATGAAATTGTGTGCCTTAAAAAGTAGAAAACATCCATCATGTGTAGCAATTCCCCTCCAAACTGAAGAATTAGCATGTCCTCATGCGATGCTAGAAAACAAAGAGAGGTGGTTGCTACAATCTATTGAAATCGATGCTTGGTATAAAACAACATAGAATAATGGAGGTGTTGAGAATGAATAAGAATATCAATGGATGATAAAGAATATTACTGACATGGTCAAAAAAAAAATGAAGGAAATCAACACTCCCCCAAACTGAAAGATGAGACGTGTCTAAAAAATGGGAAGTGGTAAAGATGTGAAATGAATGATGATAAATAATGCTCAATGGATTTTCATGAAATTCTCCTAAATTCATAATAAATCAGAAAATTATGCTATTTTATCTCAAGTGTTACCTCCGAAAAATGTGGAATAACATGTAGGGACTGGCCTTTGTTGAAGCTGATGTAGGCTGAGCGGATACTGAAAGTGATGCAGAAGGTGGAAGCCATGTGCGCGTTCGTGAGCCAGTTGCAATAGTGTGATTGTGTTGCGAATAGAATTCCCCCCCATACTTGTTGTTCTCCTGTAAACAAATCACAATTATGTATGCAATTTTCTGGAATCCACAGTTTCAGTTTGGAATGGCAACAGATAAGATGCATGCAAAAAAGTTCAAGCATAAAAAATTCTGTAAAAATGCAGTATCAACATTGTGGCAACTTAGCAAAATAAAAGAGCAGCGTACTGCACAGCAATTGTACATCATGGAAAGACATACAACTTATGATACAATCAATGAAATTATAGCATTTACTGAAATCCATGCATGTGATAAACCGTAAACAGATATAGAAATGTTTTGTAATGATTCAAGGATAAGGAGAAGGGACATCTTAAGATAAACATAAGTACAAATGCGTTTATTACCTACTTAAACTAATGTGATCGATTTATGATGATTTTCATGTATAATAGGTTCGAAATCAAAGGTTAAGGATTCATACTTTCATCTGATATTTAAATAGAGATATAGGAAAAAGGGTTTAATATTACTATTGATGTGTATAAATGTGACTCCAATACCATCAGCAGAGCTCTGTTGCCCACAAGTGTCCATAACCTTGACAGAGTTGCTTTCTCACCCTTGGAACCATTGTCCTTTATTTATGCTGAGGAAGTGCTTGTTAATTGTCATAACGGAGGCCATTGTGCTGGCTTGGTGACCAGATAAATCACAATGCCATTCACTGGGAAGAAGTGAAAAGTGGGCAGGCCGGCTCGTGATGAGACCTCTTGTTCCAAGGACTTCTTAATTTTTTCAATTGTCCATTGGACCATATCCCTGGTTTGGTGGCCATGATGGGAATGCCACTTCACTTGCTTCCTTATGAACATGGTAGGCCGGCTCTTGATGAGACCCCCTATCCTCCATCTATCAAATTATAAAATTATTAATGAAATATGTAAATATTTTTCTTTTCATATAGCACTTTCTTATTTATTCATAAAGGATGGCTCAGCACTCCTTAAGAGTAGGGATGGTGGAAGAAGTCTGAACAGCTCAATAGAAAAGAATATGCCCTTGTTCCTACTCCATAAGTAAAAATAAAATAAAGTTATAAAATATGGGAAAGAACCAACATGATAAATATAATCAATCATATGAATTTAGTGGTAGTAAGACAACAAGATCATGTTATTGATTATGTCTCTTTTTCCTTTTTCTTATCATTATTAAACAACTTTCTTAAAAATGACGATTTCTTTTGATTTGCTGATTACAATAAGCTTTAATTTGTATGATTGTGTATCCTTTCATAAATTGTATGTTTGTCTTTCAAAAAGTTATGAAAAATTCAAAAAAAAATCCTCAAAAAGTTGTTCACAAACAAGAAAAATGCACTCAAAAAGTGTTGTTCCTTTGGAAAGGAACAATAAAAACAATCTGCGAAAATGTTGTTCCTTTGGAAAGGAACAGCAGGAACAGTCGGTGTTGTTCCTTTTGAAAGAAACAACAAAAATGAGCGGTGTTGTTCCTTTTGAAAGGAACAACAAAAAACGAGCAGTGATGTTCCTTTTGAAGGGAACAGCGAAATCTGGCAAAAAAAAATTTATTCTTTTATAAAAGAACAACAAAACTAATTAGCGAAAATGTTATTCCTTTTGGGATGAACAACAAAAATAAACACATAAACGCACTGCCTCTTAAGAGGAACGACTGCTATTCCTTAAGAGGAACAACAAACAAATATAAACACGTAAAAAAGAAAAAAGAGAAAAAAACAAAGCTAATATGCTATCCATCACCAAACAAATCCAATCAAATAGAAAGGAAAGTTTATGTATAGGTTTCAAGAAAAAAATATTTTTTTACAGAATTGGTGCTACTGATGACTTGCCTTCTGTAACTGAAACTTGCATGGTGGGGTCCTTATTGTTTAATTGCAAATGGAGCGGAAACTATAATTTGGAGGGATCAACACCTGAAACACAAAAACATAAAAGAAATCAGAAAAAAAAACAACACTTTATTAAGTTACAACAGCTATGATGTTATTTCTAAAAGAAAAAAATGATCTTTTGAAAAATGTTTGGCAGCAGTGACATGAATCTTCAAATGGAAACCAATTATTCATTTCTTCTTGTTATGAATATGTTAGGTAATGAACTGGATGAAATGCCCTTATTTTACTGAAATTTCTTTCAAGAATCACTCGTCCATAAATTGACCTTCTTTGTTCTCCTAAGACCTAAAAAAAAACGAGTGTCTACCTGCAATAAAACATTAAATCATGGAGAAAGAGAAGTGATCAGGCTCTCCTAATCCAAAAATTATGCAAAAAATTAACAAGTAGTTACTCTGTAGAACAAATCTACGGAAAAATAAAACAAATTATATTTTTTACCTGCGGGAGAGCAGTGGTCGACCATACTAACTAGCAGTGTTTTAATCATAACTTCTTTGTTTTTCGTTCGATTTGAGTGATTCCAAAGCCAAATAAGATATAATTCAAATTTTTATCTCCAGTAGAAACAGGTTTTAAAAATTCCATGTAATGGTATGTTAAACTTTCATAGAACAACCTGCATAATAGAGTCATTTTCGATTTTCCAGTTCAGACCAACAGTTGGTATTTCAAGCATAAATTATTCGTTTGATGGCGGATTGAAACGATTCAAATTGGAGATTAAAGTAGATTCATTTATTGATCTCCAATAGAAACAGGTTTTGAAGACAAGAAGAATTGATGGGTCAAATACGTTAAGGAACAGCCGAGAAAACAGAGTTTCAAGAATGCTGATTTATGATAGGTAGTCAGTATTTTGGTCATAAATTCCTCATACGATATCGAAATTGAGCAATTCAAATTGAGTTGTAAACTAGATTCATAGAGAAATTTACCATAGAAACAGGTTTTAAAAATATAGTCATTTAGGCCTCCAAAAACTGACTGTCCCAACTCTGTTCCTGAGCTGCCTACTAGACACCCTGTCAATGTTTTGGTTCTAACTTTTTCGTTTCAAATCCAAATTGAGTGATTCAAATTGGGTTGGAAAGTAGAAATCAAGGGCTACTTATGATAGAAACATATTTTAAAAATATTCAATTTTGGTGCCCCAAAACATGACTGTCCCAACTGTGTTTTCAGAAATTTCATCAAGCCCACAAGCCAAAAAAATGATATTCAAGCAATTTTTTTCACATTGATGATAAAAATGAATATAAGTGTTTGTAGAATGGTTATTTGCAATATAATTCATCTACATACACAAATAAATTAAAATATTTATCATCAATGTTGATTTCACAGCATGTTGTAACAAAGAAACAACTATTTTACAAAAATAAATAAATAAAAATGTTTGTTTTATTTCTTCTTTTATTTATTTCTCCACTATCCTACTCTAAATTGGAAAATGACTATGATTACGTATAAGAGTATTTCAAGTGTAGCCATTTCCAAAATAAGGCTTCAATTATGTACATACCCAAATTTGAAAAATGTATGTTAATAAAAATTAGGGTATGAGAAGCCAACTTCCCTTGAAAAAATGATGCAAAAAATTGTTGAAGTATGGAGTGATGTTGCAAACAAATGATGGAGTGAAACCAATCTTCAATATATTCTTTACTTCCTTGATTTCCCATGGCCATCATATCATGAAGTTCTTGAGCTTTTAAAATGGTTTGTTGGTGCAAACTAGAAGAAACCTCATTTTCTTTCATAACTTCTACAATTTTTGGATTTGATTCATTCTGAGTCTCAGTGTAAGTTTTTTCCAATGGTACATGTGAGATAGAATGGGTGGGAATGGTGGGTGAATTTTGCAGTTCAACATTGTAAGCATGTTGTATTGGTTTATTATCGTGTGGGTGTGGAATGAGTTGAGCAGGAGATTGTGTAGGGAATGGAGCCTCTTGATGATGTAGTTGATTGTGTTGAGTGGATGATTTTGATCGGCAAACAAGGTTTTGTGGAAGAGCTGGAATATGTGTTTGTGCTATAATATGAGGGAGAGTAGTCATGCAATCATAAGGTGAACCATTCCAAACTTGGAAACAAGATTGGTGGTGGTTATATTGAGATTGGCATGGCTGCCCTAAAATATGAGTATTCCATAATGGATTATGCAAGTAAGAGAATGGAGAGGAAGTGTTTTGAATCATACCTGTAGGCCATGATTTCCATGGTTTTGACCTTGTTGCAGCTTCCACATCTCTTTGATATGCTACTTCCAAATTAGATAAGGAAGAGTGATTATCTATGGGATGCTCCTTTTGGTAATGAGGGCAAAACACTTAATCAAATTCTTGATTTTTCTGAACCTGCAAAACATTCAATTGTGACTTTAGAGAGCTAATAAAATCATATTTAAAATTTTCAAATAAAACGTTGATTTCATCTCTTATGTCTCTTGTTCTTGTAGTAAATTCGGAAGAGAAAGAAGAAAATTCTCTAGAATTCTTACCAGCCTTGGAAATTCCTCTTGAATACCTTATGCACAATTCACAAACATCATCATATGATAACTGAAAAACATCACCTTTCCTATCAGATTTAAGAGTTCTAAAATTTCATCTTTGATTCCTTTAAGAATGAGTGTTTTCAAGATCTCTTTTTCCAAATGCTTATGCTTTGATTTTTGAAGGTTGTATCGAAATCGTTCTACATAGTCCTCCAAGATTTCATCTGCCCTTTGTGTCATACCGAAAATATCTTCATTGGATTTGCAATAGTCTTGGTACTTCTTCAAGAATATGTTATTCATGTCCTCCCATGTTTTGATGCAGTTCCCACCTAGGCTCATGAACCATCAGAGAGCTGCTCCTTTTAGATTAAGAGGAAACACTTTCAATCTTTGGTCGTTAGTACAATAATCATATCCTCTACAAAGTATTTCGAACTCAAATAAGAATGTATCTGGATCTTCATTTGTCAAACCATGAAAATTTGGTAGAGACAATGGGGGAATTATGTGCAGTTGTGTCACTCCTCCTAGATCTTTGATAGGGAATTCAAAAGTTGCAATGTGAGCCATTTCTTACCATAATAGAAAATGTTCTTCATGTGTTTCTTTAAGGATTCTCCTTCCAGTGTTCCTGTCAATTGGTTAGTGAAATGGGTGGTGCTTACATCACCACTCGAGTGGAATTACAAGTTTTTTTTCAAAAAATACTCTACCTCTAAAATTCAAAAAAACGCAAGCATTCATTCATACCTTAAGCTTTCACTCAATTCTGCTGTGAAGCGGGCCAGTGAACAAGTGTGTTTCTTGCTCGGTGCGTAGGTTCTTACCTTCCGTCTTTAATACCCAATTCTTCCCAAGCAGAAAAAAATTAAATATGCATCACTCTTTCTAAATGGCATACTCTCCCCGGCAACGACGCCAAAATGTCGAGGCATAAAAGGTATCTTTTTAACACCTATTTATCTCACATTAATTATCAATCCGGGAGCGACTTTTTATTTCAAGAGTGTACTCAGTCTGAGGCAGCAATTTATCCAAGAGTAATACTGTGAGATGTAGTACAGAATAACAAATGTAAAGGTAACAAATGCTTGTAAAGAAACCTACTTACAGTGACATGAATGGAAAGATTAAACTACATCAATCTTGCAAAACATCGATCAGGGATGCAGTAGCAATAACTCTTTCCCTTAGAAATCGATGCAAGATAACCAATCTGGGGACTTAGGAGCAATAACCACTATCCTCTACAGTTGGAGATCTTAAAGCAGTCGAAACAAAAGAAAATTCAATAAAAGCAATTTAAAGGAAACGAAAGCTGGAAAGGAACAGCAACATGTAACTATAACTCATCTATTTGCTAATCTAAAGCTATGAATTAGAAATAAACAATAAACAGAAATGGAACAACAATATGAACAACAATCAAATAACTCTGTAATCGTAATAAATCTAAATGCAATTATCACACAACAGAAATAAAAGAATAGAAATACAAACAGCGGGTCGCTCCACCAGGGCCGGGTCCTCAACCGCCGGTGAAAGCGCCGCTGGGCTACTGCAGAGCTTGAGAAATGGAATGAAAATGCCTCTTTGTATTAATCAAACATGAATATCTTTTACATCAGTTGCTCTTTGATCACAAGAGTCAAGGAATTACAGTGTTACAAGATGAATACAATAATCATCCATTCTCCATTCATTGTTCTCCATCCTCCCAATACACAATACATGTTCTCCTTTTATAATCAGAAGGAGGAGAAATTAAATAGCAAATATATTCTCTCATAACAATATGATCAACCAGAAAATATATTTCCAACAATATTTCAACAAGAGCAAGGCGAATTTGGCTTTGCAGCTGAGATTTGGACGACGGCCGCAACAATAAATCTGAGAAAATCGTGCTCAAAGAACCTTGCGTTTCTCTCAATACAGGTCTAATTTGGGCAAACCGTTCTTCAATAAAGTTAATTGGGCCCGTTCTGGACAAAAATCATGTTCCGGATTTTCCAGATTCTTTTTCATTTTCTCAAAATCTCAACCGTAAAACTGTCACTTCTTATTCCAGCGAATTTCTGAGTTGGAATATTTGATGATGATTTGGAAATCAAATCTGCAGTTTGGAAAATATCTTGGAGGCTAAAATGGTAAGTGATATTATAAAATATATTAATAAACCATCATTTATAAAATTATGCATAATAATCATCAATTTATTAAAAATAAAGGAGAATAAATAATATTCATCCATAAAAGAATAAATCATTATAAAATGGATTTATATGATAAATTATAATAAATGACATGATAAAGAAGAGTGAAAATGGATGAAATAAGTGTTAAGAAGTGGTCGTATTCACGGCCCAACAGGGACTCATAAATCGAATTGGCATACCATGATTTTTTCGGCATTATGGGCATACTGAACCTCTGCAAACACTGCTACAGGGTTCACTCATTTTCAACTTGTTTATGGTTTAGAAGCTGTGTTACCCATTGAATGCGAAATACCATCACTCAATTTAGCCATTGAGTTTTTACCAGCTACCTCTAAAGAGGAGAAACACTTTTTATACTTAGCACAATTAGATGAGACTCGGTGCACCGCTGCATTAGATACCAAAGCTCACAAGAAACGTATGAATGCTCAGTATGATCAAAGTGTTAATCCTCACATTCATTCATAACTTGACCTAGTTTTAGTATACGATCAAGCTAATGACAAGCTAGGCGTTGGTAAATTCGAACCGATGTGGCATGGTCCCTATATTATCAAGTATTTGCTTACAAAAGGAGCCTATGAATTAATTGATTATGATGGGGTATCTTTAGATAAACCCAGAAATGGTATTTATCTTAAGCATATGTGAAGATCTCTCTTGTACAATAGTTAATTTTTAGAATAGTGTGCCTTATTAGACAAGTGTGCCTAGATTAGTTTTTTGCTATTACTACTATCATTGCTTATCTTGATTACTCTTGACTTTGCACATGTCGACATCCCTTCAAACATACATTGGTTTTGTTGATGGCACCTGTCGTAGTATACAGAATATCTCTTCCGCGTCTTGGGTTATCTATTCACCCACCAATGAGTTAGTTTCTATTCAGGGTCTATGCTTTGGTCAAACAACGAAAAACATTGCAGAATATAGCGCAGTCATTGAGTTATTATCTGATGCCATTACATTTGGTATTCGACGTTGATCATTAGGTTGGATTCACAACTCATTGTATTACATTTAAACATAGTTTATGCAATTAGAAATCCAGTGTTGTTAAGATTATTTTTGAAGGTTCGTCTCTTGGAACGACAATTTGATTATATGGAATATCAACATATTTCAAGAAATTTAAACACATTGGTTGATGCATTAGCTAATCGTGTTTTAAAAAGACATTTGCAACATTAACAAAGTAAATCAAAACAAAATTCAATCCATGATTGAACAAGATACTCAGAGAACGAAAGCAGTAATATCATTAGGATAGATAAGTTTGTGTTCAAAAAATATTACATCATCTGTGATCATAGGTTCAAACACCTTATGATCTAATAGATACTGATACAAAAAACAAAAATGTCAATCTACATTGACCATCAACTATCCGTGATGATGGTCATGGTAATAAACTATAGCACGCGCCACCTTGCCTAGAAATCTCCTGAATGGACTTGGAACACCTGTCACGTGTCTCTGGAGCCTAAGAGGGATACCATTAGTTCTTGTCTCAGGAATATCAATGGTCAACCTCTCAAGGTTGTTCTCCATGTCTGCCAAGATCTTTGTTGCAATGTCTTGTGGAGGTGCTACAGGTTGTGCTTCTCGCCTATCAAAGTGACAAAGCATTGCTAGTCGTTGCAGAATGACATCTGGATTTAAAATTTTTTGTCAGTATTGGACAATAAAAATAAAATAAAAATTAGATTAAAAACATCAAAATGATTCACTAACCTGTCTCGTCCCATTGTGCCCCTGGAGGCAAATATGTTTCAGGATCACCCCTATAATCCATTCCTGCATAAGGAAAGTCTTCAATGGTGAAGACTTGGTTCCTGAGCCACATGAAATAAGCGGAGTAAACCGAACTACTGAACCACCCTCGTCACCATGGCGAGCCATTAGTGCTACCCATCACACCATCCGAGGTTCCCGAGGAGTTCCACAATCTACTGGAATCACTTGAGGAGCGAGAAGTGGAATTCTCTCTAGAGAAAATGAAATAAGAATAACGCCATATCCAAAGTTTTTCAACTTTGCATTCTTTTCTCTAGTCAATTGGCCTTTCATATTGGCCAATACTCCTTTACACTAGTTGAATATTGTTCCTTCGAAACACTCGACAGCAGTTTGCATCTGTGATTTAGTAGCCACATGAGGAGCTGCACTCCTGCACAACCTGGTCATTGTGCATGCTATGACTTTAAGTTCCAATTTCAAGATAGTTTTGA
Source organism: Pinus albicaulis (assembly GCA_034641835.2). Classification (NCBI taxonomy): domain Eukaryota; kingdom Viridiplantae; phylum Streptophyta; class Pinopsida; order Pinales; family Pinaceae; genus Pinus; species Pinus albicaulis. Next base: position 1,429,429,065 of record CM076572.1, read on the forward strand.
TGTCTATGAGACCATCCTTCAACTCTGCATTATTAATACAATACTGAGCTTTGTAGCGAGCAGTGGGAAGACCTCCCTGTCTGGTCCCAAATAAGGAGATGTTTCTCCCTCTCCGAGATAATCTGGTAAGGAAATATATGTCTGTTAGCTCAATCTCGAGTCAGTGGTCATCAATTATGAAACATTGGTCTTGAACGTCCCACACATTCACAAGCCAAGTCATTAACTCCACTTGTGCCTTCATTCCTTGAATATCCCAGAATTTGTACAAACCACAGTTTTTCAATGCATGCATGGTTGCATTGTCATCCATGGCTTCGTTATATATGAGCTCTTGTTCTCGTTCTTTCCATTCCAACATGTTTAAACGGCCTACAAATCAACAAATTAAACAGTTAAAACCATTTGGAAGAAAACTTGAACCATTTTTTAAAAGAAATTTTATTTTTTAAAATGTTCATGGCGCTTGCACAGGTTCTGTGTGTGAACAATGCGGTTGTACACATGCGCTCCACATAGAACCCATGGCAGCCCAACGATTTTTCTTTTAAAAAATCGTCGGGGTTCGCGGTTATCACATGGATCGCCCGCGCACCCCCGAGGGCGTATTTTGAAACATGAATTTCTCCCAAAAAATGAAATAAAAGCTCAAAATAAAAATGAAACAAATGAAAACGTAGCTAAGGATGATGTGGATTACATGGTTCTAATGGTTTTAGAAGTGAACGATCGGTTCTCCTAATATCTTCTGCAGAAAATTTTGGCCAAAAGCTCTCTATGCACTATTCTAAAAACAAAAGGTAAAAATGACTTGTTTCAATCCATTTTTAAGTTTTTAGTGAATAAAATATTATTATTTTATTTATTTTTCACTTTTGAAAGGTCATTTTAAAATATTTTTACTTTTTGGAAGCAGATATTTGTAATCTTTTGATTTTTTGTGCAGGATACAGGATCTTTGGTGAAAAGAATTATTTTGACATTGAGTATACTTTTATCACTTTTTCGGGCTCTGTAAAAATATGAAAAAGTGAAATCCTGGATTCCTCTTTTAAGCCCTTTTAAGACTCTTGAAATATGAAAAGATCGTCGAGTATTTGACTATTCGAACTCGTTAAAGTAAATGAATAGTCGTCCTTTCAGTATAAGTTTACCCCTTTTCCGGACTGAACTGGATGTTGAGAGTGCAACAAGATGATGAGCTTAGTGGAAAGAAGTCGCCTTCACTAAGTGGGCCCGCAGGCTATTTTTGGCGCAAAGTCTATTTTTAGACATGTCGATCATGATTCTATGAGTTGTAGGATGCTATTTGTGGATGGTTGGTCAAGTTGGAAAAATAGATGGACTTCTATTTTTAGACATATTAGGTGGAATCTATTTTTAGATTTCCAGTCTAAAAATAGATATGTCGAATATTATTAGCTCTTAATAATATTTGGACTATAAACATTATCTTATTCTCTTAGAGCACTTCAGTTAAGTGCACAGATGTCGCACAGGAGCTGACACAAGGAATTACGCTATTCCTGAGGGTTAAGTGGAGTTTTTGCATGGATACTTCAGTTAGAACTCATGTGACAAAGTTTGGTGGAGTTATTGAGCTAGTTGATGGAGTTGTGTTCAATTTAGCTGAGTTAAACATAGTTGAGCTAGTTGTATGTAGTCTAACTGATTAATACACTAGTGAGAGTGGTGTGAATTAATTATTAATTAATTCACTAATTATTAACTCATTAATCAACTAAAGAATACATCAATTAACTACAGTGCATGGACAGTTTCAGTGGAGACCAGTGAAGAGGTAGGTGAAAGAGCAGTGTGACTATCAGTTGTGACTATAGTGTTGCATGATTTGAAACACATAGTGGTTGGAGATTCCAATGAGGATTGCGTGAGAAAGGCTGGACCAATTTGAGTTCATTCAGAGACATTCTTTAGCAGTGATTGTGCAGTATAGGCAGGCTAGCAGGTGGCAGAGATTGGAGCATGAGATTTGCTAGATCGGACCTGATTAGTGTGTAGCAATTGGAGATTGTACTGAGAGCTTGTGAGGAGATTTGTATGATGATTGTTACATGATCTCTATGACATATAATATACAGATAGTTGGGGGTTTTCAGCTTTAAGCTTTCCCATAAAATACTGTGTTCATATGTGTGATTGTTTATGGTTTTAATGTGCGCATGCGATTGTTTTTATTTCTGCAATTAATGATCAATGGTAGAAGAGATTCTGTGTTGTGCATGAAGTTAAAATAGTGTGTGATCAGGAGAATCTCGGTGAATAATATATCAGTTATTCAAATTTCTACATGGTATCAGAGCGATATTGATCATTGGAGCAATTGCAAAACATTAAAGCGGTTGAGTTTTGTGCTGGTGGAATTCGAATTTGCAGTAGTGTTTTCTTGGTGTCGAAGTTGAGATGTCTTTCAACGGATTGCGATTGGAGTATGCCCTTGAGGGCAGCTTGAATTATATTGCATGGAAGGACAGGATGGAGGCGGTGTTAGATGACAATGGGTTGAAGGAGTTCATAGATGCAAAAATTCCAAAACCTGCTTCTGGCGATGCTGCCGCACTTGATGCATGGCAAAAGAAGACAGCAAAGTGTCAAAGAATTCTGTTGGAAGGTGTAAAGGATCACATAGTGTCCAGCCTTCATGGTAAGGCTTCTCCATTCTTGATGTGGAAAGCGTTGACAGACCTATTCCAAAGCAAGAGCGACCAGAGGAAGTTGGCGCTCAAGGATAAACTCAAAAACATAAAAATGGAGAAAGGCGACAGTATGCCCAAGTACCTCACGAAGTTCATCCAATGCAGGGATGAGCTGGGAAGTGTGGGGGTGACTGTTGATGATGAGGACTTGGTGAGATTGGCTCTCCTTGGGCTTTCGAAGAGTTGGCATTCCTATCAGGACTCTGTCAATGGTCGGGAGAAATTGCTAGGATGGGAGCGACTGTGGTCGGATCTTGCGCAAGAGGAGATAAGGCGAAGTACCAGGGACAGATCTTCATCAAAGAACTCAGATGAAGAAAATTGCACTTTGGTTGCCAAAGCAAGGAAGGGAAAGAGCAAGAAGAATTCTTCTCAATCCGGTGCGAAAGGCAAGAAGTAGGACATGTCCAAGGTGAAGTGCTTTCACTGTCACCAACACGGAAGATACATCACTAATTGTCCACAGAAGAAGAAAAATAAGTAGGCTGCTGGATCTGCAGCTGGAGAGGCCTTAGCCTCATAGTTTGAGCTGGATTTTTCACTGATCGCATGCTTGGTCTCAAGTATGATGGGTTCAGTGTGGTTTCTTGACAGTGGTGCGTATTTTCATATGACCGGAGACAAAGATTTGTTTACTGATCTGGATGAGAAAGATCTTGGAGTGCACATCGAGATGGGCGATGATGGTAGATACAGTGCGACGGGTATCGGTACCATTTCCTTTGAGAGGGAGTCTGGTAAACCCTTCGTATTGAAGGAAGTGATGCATGTTCCAGGATTGAAGAAGAATCTTATCTCTGTGGCAATGTTAGAAGACAAGGGATATGATGTTGTCTTTAGCGAGGGAAAGGCTTTCCTGTGCAGTAAGGAAACTGGTGAGACCCGGAGGATAGGGGTTCGAGTTAAGAACCTTTATCAATTACAGGTAGATGGCTGCGCAGCAATGGCAGGCAAGGCAGAAGGAGTGGTGAGCCGAGATGATGGCGAGTTGTGGAACTGGAGATTGGGCCACCTTTACCATGGAGCTTTGAAGATACTGCAGCAGATTTCTACTGGGCTTCCCAAAGGTACACTTGCGCAGTCAGATCAGTGCAAGGGATGTACTTTAGAAAAATTTGTGAAAGCCACCTTTCACGAGAAGGATAGTCGTGCCACGACGATCCTTGAGAGAATTCACACAGACGTGTGTGGACCTTTCTCAGTAGCTTTGACAGCAAAGCACAGGTAATATGTGATATTTGTTCATGATTTTTCTCATAAGTGCTGGATCTTCTTCATGCAGAAGAAGAGCAAGACATACTCAAAGTTTTGTGAGTTCAAGGCACTGGTTGAGAAAGAATCGGGGAAGCAGGTGAAGGCTCTTAGGAGCGACAATGGTGGTGAATTCATCTCTGGTGAATTCAAGGAATTTTGTAGCGTAGAATGAATTCGAAGAGAGCTCATAGCACCTCATAACCCACAGCAGAACGGGGTTGCTGAGCGGAAGAACAAAACGATCATGGGTGCTGCACGGGCGATGTTGCATGATCAGGGCCTACCCATTCACTTGTGGGCAGAGGCATGCAATACTGCAGTATATGTGCAGAACCGTTGTCCTCACAGGATACTTGGCATGAGTACACTCGAGGAGGCGTTTTCTGGTAAGAGGCCTGATATTTCCCATTTGAGGATTTTTGGTTCACCTGTTTACATTCATGTGACTAAGGATGCCAGGAAGAAGCTGGAGCCGACTGTAGAGGTTGGGATATTTGTGGGGTACACTGATACGCCCCACAACTATCGTGTGTATTTTCCAGACATTCGCAAGACTGTTGTGCGACGGGATATCAAATTTCATGAGGAGAAAGCCATGAAGTGTTCGCTTGAGAGGGAGCCACACTTGCATGCAGATGAGGAGCTATTAGTTCCTAAGGATGAGCTTGAGGATGTGGATCAGACACAGGAAGTTCATGGGTGAAGAGACCACTCATGCGTAGCACCAACCATCGAGGGCGGAAGCGCACTACGAGAAAGGCTGACGGCGGCTCCAAGGAGCGAGAGAGGATTGTGGGAGCACACACATCATAGCACGAACGGAGGCAGGTCACAGGTAGTACTGCTTGGATACATGGCTCTTGTGAGCAAGTGTATCGTGACAGAACCATCCTCTTTCGAGGAAGCTGTGGAGGATTCCGCATGGGTAGATGCCATGGTGGAAGAGTATGATTCGATTGTCAGAAACAGTGCATGGGAGATTGTCCCAAGGCCGGAAGGGAAATCAGTGGTGGGTTCGAGATGGATCTACAAAGTGAAGCAAGCAGCTGACGAGAGTGTGGAGAAGTACAAGGCAAGATTTGTTGCCCGAGGCTTCTCATAGATTGAGGGGATCGATTATGAGGAAACCTTTGCACCTCTCACAAGGTATTCTTCCATACGGACGATTCTTGCTCTCTCAGTGCAGATGGGGTGGCACATTCATCAGATGGATGTGAAGACTGCGTTCCTCAACAGAGTGATTGAGGAGGAGGTGTACATAGAGCAACCTGAAGGTTTTGAGATCTTCAGCAGCGAGTCGCATGTGTGCAGGCTCAAGAGAGCGTTGTATGGGTTGAAACAAGCACCTCGTACTTGGTACACACGGATATACAGTTATTTCACCGGACTTGGATTCTCCAAGAGTGAGGCGGATCCGAACCTATACTAGATTGTGGTGGAGGGTAAGTTGCTGATCATTGTACTTTATGTAGATGATTTGATTTTGATAGGTGATGAGCTGTTGATACTCTCATGCAAGGATGATCTTGCAAAAGAGTTTGAGATGAAGGACTTGGGCCTCCTTCATTATTTCCTGGGATTGGAAATTTGGCAGCGCAGTGATGGAATGTTTGTGTCTCAAGGCAAGTATGCCTGGGAGATACTGATGAAGTTCAACATGCATGGCTGCAAGCCTATTGATACTCCTCTTCCTAGTGGTTGGAGGAAGGAGGATGCTACATCGACAGATGTTTTGGATGCCACTGTTTATCGACAGTTGGTGGGGTCGCTTATGTATCTAATCAATACATGACCCGACATATGCTATGCTGTTAACCAGCTTTCACAAGATATGGTTAAGCCTACCAAGCTCTACTGGAAGGCAGGCAAGCATGTATTGAGATATCTCAGAGGCACATCGGGATATGGATTATGGTACAAAATGTCGAATGAGGTGAGGCTATGTGGCTTCACGGATGCAGATTGTGCAGGGAGCCCAATGGACAGAAAGAGCACATCTGGAGGGATTTTCAGTATCGGGTCGATAGCAGTTTCTTGGTACAGCAGGAAGCAAAGATCCGTGGCACTTAGTTTAGCAGAGGCCGAGTCTATGGTAGCGATCTTGGCTGCATGCGAGGCTATATGGATGAGGAAGATCCTAGTCGGGTTGTTCGGTTCACACTTAGATCCTACTGTGATATATTGTGATAATCAGAGTTGCATCAAACTCTCGGTTAATCCAGTATTTCATGATAGATATAAACACATTGAAATCCGGTATCATCATATCAAAGATTGTGTGCAGTGGAAGATCATGTTACTTTCATACATTCCCACGGAGGATCAGGATGCTGATATCTTGACAAAGGCGCTCACCAGGAGCAAATTCGAATACCACAGAGGCAGGATAGGGGTGGAAAATAATCCTTATCTTGTTGAGAGGGAGTGTTGAGATTGCAACAAGATGATGAGCTTAGTGGAAAGAATTCACCTTCACTAAGTGGGCCCGCAGGCTATTTTTGGCGCAAAGTCTATTTTTAGACTATGTCTATTTTTAGACATGTCGATCATATTCTATGAGTTGCAGGATGCTATTTGTGGATGGTTGGTCAAGTTGGAAAAATAGATGGAATTATATTTTTAGACATATTGGGAGGAATCTATTTTTAGATTTCCAGTCTAAAAATAGATATGTCGAATATTATTAGCTCTTAATAATATTTGGACTATAAACATTATCTTATTCTCTTGGAACACTTCAGTTAAGTGCACAGATGTGGCACAGGAGCTGACAGAAGGAATTACGCTATTCCTGAGGGTTAAGTGGAGCTATTGCATGGATACTTCAATTAGAACTCATGTGACAGAGTTTGGTGGAGTTATTGAGCTAGTTGATGGAGTTGTGTTCAGTTTAACTGAGTTAAACATAGTTGAGCTAGTTGTATATAGTCTAACTGATTGATACACTAGTGAGAGTGGTGTGAATTAATTATTAATTAATTCACTAATTATTAACTCATTAATCAACTAAAGAATACATCAGTTAACTACAGTGCATGGACAGTTTCAGTGGAGACCAGTGAAGAGGTAGGTGAAAGAACAGTGTGACTATCAGTTGTGACTATAGTGTTGCATGATTTGCAACAACCAATGATTGGAGATGACAATGAGGATTGCGTGAGCAAGGCTGGACCAATTTGAGTTCATTCAGAGCCATTATTCAGCAGTGATTGCGCAGTAGAGGCAGGCTATCAGGTGGCAGAGATTGGAGCATGTGATTTGCTAGATCGGGCTTGATTAGTGTGTAACAATTGGAGATTGTACTGAGAGCTTTGTGAGGATCTTTGTATAATGATTGTTACATGATCTCTATGACATATAATATACAGATAGTTGGGGGTTTTCAGCTTTAAGCTTTCCCATAAAATATTGTGTTCATATGTGTGATTGTTTATGGTTTTAATGTGCGCATGCGATTGTTTTTATTTCCACAATTAATGATCAATGGTAGATGAGATTCTGTATTGTGCATGAAGTTAAAATAGTGTGTGATCAGGAGAATCTCGGTGAATAATATATCAGTTATTCAAATTTCTACACTGGACTAATTACGAAAAAGGTATACGTTGACTAATTACGGTCAATAGAGTTCTCCCTTGCATTATTTTATTCTTTTTCGGGCCTGAGAGACTAAATTTAAGAAAAATAACAACCATGGAGTTTACTTATGTTTTTCTTCTAACTCCCTAAAACTGAAAAACACTGAGTTTCTCGTATACTGGACTCGTTAAAATTTAACAGTAAAGGACCTATCGATTACAACAGGACTGAACCACTCCTTCTTAGGTTTTTATTTTAATACTAATATGGATTCATCCGAAGGATGATCTTACACAAACAAGCAAATGTTATCCTCCTCAAGCTTGACAAAATAAAGAGGTACTTGCGAGTAATGGTGGGGGAAAAAGAGAGAAAAAGAATCCAGTTGTCACCCTTGTTTAGAAGCAACATGCCACTCTTGAACACGACACTTTGTCACACTTGTACCTGGGTTGGGAAATCCTTTGTCTAACAGTTAATCAAACCACATTGAAATTCTTCAGCTGGTTTCTAGGTATTAGCTTGCCAAGCCATCTGCAGTGTTGTTATGTGTTCAAGAGAGAGTTCAAATAAACCATTCATTGCAAAAATTTGTCTTCATTCACGTTGACCATCCCTGAGTCAGTCCTTGCAAAATATTTCTTCAAAAATTTATCTAATGGTTTCGTGCCGTGGGCTTTCCTGCGAGGGATCACTTTCTATCGACATCAGCTCATCATCTAGAAATACGATCTAGAATCTTATCAGTACCTTGGGATCTACATGCCCTAATGGAAGGTTTCTCGCCTTCGATGATAGGTTGCATCATTGACCTTCGATCGAACGATTCTATGAGTGTTCGACTGAAAATAATTCATTCACACTTCATAGATTGTACTGGAGTACTTTGAGAGCCATTTTCATGATTGGTCGTTTCTCTCACACTTGTTAACGGTTCACATCATTAACCAATAATCAAGTGGTTTCTACCATGTTCGACTTCGACACAATAAATCGCATGGATAGATTCGTACTAGTTCAGGAAGCGAAAATCAAGACCTTGGATCTAGTTTCCACCATCGGGGCTGTGAGGAGTTTTATGATAGATGGCTGCACCCATACTGTGTCTACTTCTGATGTAATATTGAAACCACATCTATACCATAACATTTACTTAGTTTTGATTTGAGTATGGGAATTCCTACCTCAGCGATGATATATATATATATATATATATATGTTTGCATTGAATGTTTTTACAGGTTTTCGATTGGTGTCTCCAATCCAATTCTCAGAATGATAAAGCACTTCACTCTTCAGAATAACCTCAGACTTCGCACTTTAGGGGGCAATCTGTTACACATCATTTTGTCACAATGACATTTGACTATTCATATAGTTCTACCATCACCTATATCATGTTCCCTTAGAGGTGAAAAACACCAATGTTCCTAAATCAAGTTTTGGAATTAGAGAAAAGCTCTGTAAAACCCTTTAAAGTCTACCTATGCGGTTTTTCTAGCCTTTCCTTGTGCATGTGTTGCTGTTCTGTCCATAAACTGCGGCAACTCCCACACTTTTTGCCAATATTACCTGCACCCGCCCATGAAAATAAAATAAAATAAAAAAGTAAATTCTAGAAGCCTAGCTGGTTGAATATTCTCCCAACTGGAAGCTTCTAGAGTCGCCATCAGTTCGAGCTTTATCCCTCCACTCATGGAGCTTATCCCTTGGTCCTTGGAGCTATATTCCCTTCATGAAAGGAATCCATCCCCCTCTTCATGGAACTGAAACTACCTCCATTTCCCTATAAATTGAGCTCAAGTTTTAGGTTAAGGGTAGATATCAATACAATTAGAGACTAATTTATACAGTTTCTAAGCTTAAGAGAGTTCATAAGAGTGCATACTTTCTACACTAGCGATTTGTTGTTGGCATGAGAATGATCACACCCTTGTGTCTATAACTCCATGCTGGTATTCATAGAGGAAGGCTTATCATACTGAAGGAGAAACGAATGTTCAGGACCCCAGGAGAAATTTGTATGACATCAAGGCATCAGGTTGTAAGATTACTCTTTTTATTCAACATAATACATATGGATCTCTTTTTGTCATTAATTTTTTTTATATGCTTATTGAAATAACATCAATAATTAGAATCCTTGATCACTAAGTTGGATTAACATTTCCTGATTATTATATGTTGTAGATGCTTTGATCCTTTGTCTTGTATTTGATTGCAAGTTCTACTTATTGGAGAAACCACTTTGGAGTGACAAGATAAAAGACTACATCAAACGTTTGGATTTCAAGGTAGGGGCATGTCCTCTCTACTTTATTATAATAATTCTGAAATACAATTAATCTAGAGGAAAAGGTTTCCAAATGGACCTTTGTTTCTAGTTACTCGCTGGAGTGCTAGGGAGATCGCTCTTATCTGCAAGAGGGATTAATCCACGTAACATCTTGTGCACAGTGATGTGTTTGGACCTGTGTCGGTTCCATCACTAGGTAATTTTGTGTACTATGTATCATTTATAGATGTCTTCTTAAGGAATACATGGATATATTTCCTGAGGAATAAATCTGAAGTCTTTGACAGGTTTAAAGAATTTAAGGCTTTGGTGGAAAACCAAATACAGAAGAAGATAAAGGTGCTGAGGACAAATAATGGTGGAGAGTTTTGCAAGAAGGAATTTGAAGAGTTCTGTAAGAAGTGTGGTAAAGCACGAAAAAATACTACGCCATACACACCTCATCAAAATGGAGTAGCAGAAAGAATGAACAGGACGTTGATGGAAAATGCAAGAAGCATGCTCAGTGGTGCTAGGTTAGGACGGGAATTCTGGGTAGAGGTAGTGGATATTGCATGTTACCTAGTTAACATGTCACCTTCATAAGCGTTGGAGGATAAGACTCCACATCAGGTATGCACTATTAAGAAACCCTCTCTTTCACATATGAGGGTATTTGGTTGTGATGGATATGTACATGTTCCAAAGGAGAAAAGAACCAAGTTGGATAGTAAATCTGAAAGGTTCATATTTATTGGTTATAAGGATAGTTTAAAAGGTTATAAGCTTTGGAACCCAGAAACAAGAAAGGTTGTGTACAACTGAGATGTGGTGATTAGGGAGGTAAAAGATGTTATTAAACATGAAGTACTACTAAAGGAACATGAGAAGATAGAGTTTGAGCTAAAGGAGGAATAATTAGACTCCACAACAGACCAAGAATCAGAAGATGAAGAGCCACAAACTCCATCTTTGCGAAGATAAATTCGAGAAAGAAGGCAGCTAGAAAGATATAATACATCTGCTTTTTGTTCAAATTTTTCTTTATCTATTACTAATGATGATCCCAGAACTGTCAGGGAGGCAGTAGATTCAGAGGATGGAAAACTATGAAAGGAGGCCATGGTTGATGAAATGGAATATTTGGACAAAAAAGAGGCTTGGGATCTAGTGGGGTTGTAGGCTATGTTATCACTCCGCCAAATTTCTAAGGCTGAAGAAGAAATCCCAATAGAGGTAACCACCGAAAAATATTTTGGCTTGGTATCTAGCCCTACCAAACGAGAGAGGGCTCTCTCCATAAGGTCATAGCCAAGAGGGCTAGATAAATTAGGGTTTAAGGCTAGGAATGGAATGCAAAAGGGTTTGTTTTGATTTGATTGGGTTGCTGGATGAGGATATTAGGTCAAAGAGGCTAGGTTAGGGAAAATAGGATTAAGGTTGCAGAGATTCAATGGGGAAAGGTAGGTATAAAGGCTAGCACATTATGATTCTTGGGATGGAATGATTCATATAGGTGAGGAGATAGGAAGATCATGAAATATGAATTCTTCCTAAACTGAAAGAAAGATGAACAGACTATGAAAAATTTCCCAAAACAGAGCATGTGAGATGAATTATGTTTCTCTAACTTGAAAGTGATCATACAATAGACATGAAATGGAAAATGGAACAAAAATACATTCATACAAATGAAACAAGAGAAGAAACAATGCTAGACAACCATACCACAAGTATCACAAAGAAATAGCTGCAACACTTTTATTAAGCTCCTGCCAAAATGATTACAATAGAGTCTCTGATAAATATGCCAACGTCCAACTGATTCCAACCAGTGAAATGACTGAAAAATTACATGATATAGGCCTCAAAAAAATTCCTCCCAACCTCAGGATTCAAATCCATGAGAGGAGGAGCAGTTACGCCAAAGCTAAGCTGAATACCTAGAGTGTAGGGTGGTCAAACTAACTCATCCCTCACTTTTTGCAAACTAATTCATTACACCTCATCATGAGTTTTCATCTAATGTATTTACCCTAGGTAACAATAAAAAAATGATACATTTACTTCCATCAATTACATAAGTAAAATCATCATTTTCCAAAATGAAAATCAAAATTGCAATAAAAACTGAGAAAAATCAAACATTTGTCAAGGGCGCAGCGCCAGTGCACCCCCAACTTGCAGGCCACTTTTGGAGGCCTTCCCGGTGTCCAAATTGAGCTCATGATAGCTCGTTGGAAATATTATCATGTCTAATTTCCAGATTTATATTTATTTTTCTGAATGGAGTTGATTTTCCCTGTCAAAAATTAATTCCCCCACAGCTGGTCAAGGGCACGACGCCAAGGCAGAAAAGGAGGCAGAACATTGATTTTTTGGTGTGTTTTTTCACCTTTTCACCTGCCAGTTGTCAAAAACAGGATTAGAAACAATTTTCTGGAATTTAATTTTCATTTTAAATCTTATGGTAGTATTCTTTTAGTCAAAAAGTGCTTCAAACAATGGCGTAGTGCCTAGGTCATTGCGCCCTTGCTAAGGGCACAACGCCTGTGCTAAGGGCGTAGCGCACAACGCAGGGGTGAAACGTCATTTTCAAACCAACTTTTGAGTGCCTTCTCTGAGTCCAAACTGAGCTCATGATAGCTCGTTGGAAATATCTCTCTCTTGGTTACACAATGGACCTATAAAGCACAAAAAATTATCAAGTATGGCCCGTAAACAATCAATTCTCCCATGACTGGTCAAAAAGTACAAATGAGGGTGCAAAAATGAAGTGTGCTCTTGCAGGAAACTTTTGGAGACCTTCCTCAACTCCAAATTGAGCTCATGATAGTTCATTATAAATTTATTTCTATCTAGTTATCATTTTACTTATCAATCAAGTCATTTGGACACTCCATCTAGGAGAAATATTTATTTTCCCAAGGTCACTCTCGTAGAAAACCTCTCGTAGAAATTGTATTTTTTACATTTATCAAAAACCATGACACTTGTGTAAAAATGGAAGGATTTTTTTCTTCCTTTGCCTATGATGGACAAAACCCACTCTCACTTTGGTCAAATTCATCTTTGTTTGGTTAGAAACACAGTTTGAATAAAAATTGGCTCTATGTGTGGCAAATGATTTGTTCCTTGGAATGAATTTTTGAAAAATGATGGAGACATGATGTTTATTAGTTGGAATGGCCTCACAATTTCTGAAATTACCTCCCTTATTCTTCCTCTGCTCATATGTCTTTTATTCCATAGCAAAACCTAGCTCAGTGGGAGAGGAAATTAGGGTTTGGTGTAGGCAAAATAGGGGATTTGGGACTACCTTGTAGAGGGAGGGGAATGAAGGGGTTAGGGGCTATCTAAATTCTTGGGGAATTTTTTGGGGATAGGGATAGATGTTAGAGAGTTTTCGGAAGTTTTATTTATAGAAATTATTGAGGAGAAGGGGCCTAAAAGGGAAAAACACAGCCCTAACCTAGGAAGGTGTCAAAAGTATAGCAATAGGCTAGGGTTTGTAGGAAAGTAAGGGAAATGAGAGGAATGGGCTTGGGAAAAGGTTAGGGGAGGTATATGGAATGTATGTGAGGGTGATATTGATGGATTAGAGAGAAAATGAGTGCCTCTCTAATGTTTTAATGACCTTTAAACTTGATGAATTGAATGAATTATTTCTTGGGACCCACTTTGTTATGTTCAAATTCACCTTTAAAACCTTGAAAAATACCCTTTAACTTTGTCTCGTTTGCTTTGAAGATTGATCATGCTTGAAAATCCTCTTTAGATGGTAAAGGGATATTATTTGGATCAATCTCATACTTTTTCTGACCTTATGCAATGAAATGGTGTTTTATTGGACCCTGGAAAATGAAAACCTAGAGACCTAATGAAGACCTTGAGTGACTAGACTTCAGGGTGACCTGACTGACATAATGACATGATGAAATGGACTTTCATGACTGAAGTATGCTCAGCAAGACATGAAGGTGGGCCAACAAGTATGAATTTTTGAGGAAGAGTGAAATTATTTGACTAGGGCTACCATGAGTGAGTAAATTTTTTGCATGACCTAATGGAATGATAAAAAATTTCTAAGTGGGACTCCTAAAATGATATGAAAAGAGTATTTTTGATCACTGATGGAAGTATGCAAATATTGACACTAATAGGCTATAAGGAAACCCATTGGAAGCAAATGGGTGTTTAAAAATGAGATCAATGCAGAAGGCAAGGTTGAGAAATACAAAGCTCAATTGGTAGCAAAAGGTTATTCCTAGGTGTCAGGAATTGATTTTGGTGATATTTTTTCTCATGTTGCCAAGGTAGCTTCTATTAGATTACTTTTATCTGTTGTTGTTGATTTTTATTTTGAGGTAGGACAGATGGATGTGAAGACAAAATTTCTTCATGGGGATTTGGAAGAAATATCTAGATGAAGCAACCTGAAGGCTTTGCAGTGAAGGGTAAGAAAGAACCAGTATGCAGATTAAAAAAGTCTTTGTATGGGTTAAAAAAATCACCAAGGATGTGGTATTAGAAATTTGATACATATATACGAGGAATTGCTTCACTAGAATTAAAGAGGATCAATATGTGTATTTTAAATTAATTGGTGACCGTGTTATTTATTTCATCTTGTATACAGATGCTATGTCGCTGATTGGAAATGACAAAGAAATTATCCAAGATTTGAAGACCCAATTGTCGTCGAAATTCGACATGAAGGATCTTGGTGCTGCAAACTATATTTTGGGCATGGAAATTAAATGAGATCTGGCAAACAGGAAGCTTTGGTTAAACCAGAGGAAGTATGTCGAGACAATATTACAGAGATTAATATGAAAAATAGGAAACTAGTGAAGGTTCCTATTCTTGTAGGTGTAAATTTATTTTTTGAATAGTGTCCCAATACATAAGAAGAGGAAGAGGACTTCTCTCATGTTCCATATGCAAGTGCAGTTGGTAGCCTGATGTATACAATGGTTTGTACTAGACCAAACATTGCACATCATCAGTGAGAGTATTGAGAAGGTTTATGTAAAAACCAGGGAAGGAGCATTACACGATAATGAAGCGGGTTTTCAGGTATTTACGTGGCACTAGTGATTATGGTTTGTGCTACCAAGGAAGACCAGTATTGGACATCCATGGCTTTGTTGATGCAGACTGGGATGGAGATCAATATCAAAGAAGATCTAAAAGTGGGTATCTGATTAACCTATTTGGAGGAGCAGTGACTTGAATGAGAAAAAGACAATATATAATGGCTCTTTCAACTACAGAGGTTGAATACATGGCAGCCACTCATGCAAGCAAGGAAGCAGTATGGTTGCAGATATTTTGTTCAAGTATGGGGTTGGTACACTGTGCTATAAGGATAGACTGTGGCAGGAAAAGTGAAATTTTCTTGGCAAAGAACCCTTATTATCATTCAATTACAAAGCAAATTGATGTTACATATGCAAGTGCAGTTGGTAGCCTGATGTATACAATGGTTTGTACTAGACCAAACATTTCACATGGAGTGGTAGTATTGAGAAGGTTTACGTCAAAACTAGGGAAGGAGCATTGGACGACAATGAAGCGGGTTTTCAGGTATTTGCATGGCACTAGTGATTATGGTTTGTGCTACCAACGAAGACCAAGATTGGACATCCATGGCTTTGTTGATGTAGACTAGGTTGGATATCTAGATTGGAGAAGATATACAAGTGGGTATCTGATTAATGTTGGAATCATGATTGCCGTTAGACCAAAACCCGCAAGCGTTAGTATCCGCTACAATCGCTAGAGTTAGGATCCATGAGAGGCAGTTAGTCCATGTCGCAAAACACACGGGGAGCATTGAACCCAATGTCCAACAAGATCGCCCCCCCCCAATGCGAGTCGGGTGATGTTTCGAACTCGAGATTTGTCGCTCTGATACCACTTGTTGGAATCACGATTTTCATTAGACCAAAACCCACAGGCATTAGTATCTGCTACAATCGCCAGAGTTAGTATCCATGAGAGGTGATTAGTCCATGTCGTGAAACACACAAGGAGCGTTGAACCCAATGTCCAACAATTAACCTATTTTGAGGAGGAGTGAGTTGGATGAGAAAAAGACAATATATAGTGGCACTTTCAACTACATAGGTTGAATACATGGCAGCCACTCAGGAAAGCAAGGAAGCAGTTTGGTTGCAGATATTTTTTTCAAGTATAGGGTTGGTACATTGAGCTATAAGGATAGAATGTGATAAGAAAAGTGCAATTTTCTTGGCAAAGAACCCTTCTTATCATTCAACTACAAAGCACATTGATGTCCAGTATCACTTTGTGAGGGATATGGTTGAGGATAAAAAGGTGTTGCTGGTAAAGGTGGACACTTTGAAGAATGTTGTAGATGAATTGACAAAGTCTGTGAGCATTGATATTTTTTCTTGGTGTAGAGAAATAATGGGCATTGTAGGGCTGGACCAATGACTAAGCTCTCTTGTGACCCCCTGTGTGGAAAATAAAAAAACAAGTGGGATAATGTTGGGTGTGTGTTATATTATTTCCACGACTAGTCCAACGCACGAAGAGGTCACAGGGGGGGGAAATAACCCCCCCTATTTGTTTCATTGGGCGCAACAGAGGGGTCACAGGGGAGGTGGTAGCCCCCCGTGTTGAATTTTTTTTTACACCCTATAATAGGTGGGTGAACCTACTTATGGTTTTGTGCATGGGTTTTGCACATGTTTTTGGGCATGATGGATTTTCGTCCGGGATATTTTGTAGATCCAGTCAAGGGAAATACGACTGTGTTCTAATTCAGGGTTAATGGATTGAATTTTATGAATGCTTCAACATGTATATATATGTATTGTAACATTCACATGAACAAAAAATCAATCTAGTAGTCCTTGTTTTGGGATACAGGAGAAAATATCTGTGGATATTTATTTTATTTTTTACGCTCTCGCCATTCATTATTTTATGTTTTAAGAATTTGTTTGCAGATAATTTATGTACAAGGTTAAAACCTACAAGCTTGGACATTGTTTTCTTTACTATGCAGAGTTATGGATGTTGATATATATTTCGTGTTATTTTTCTTTCATGTTCATACTTTCATGTGCAAGCAAGTCTCTATTGTCATTTGATTTTAACAATCTTGTTCATACATTAGTGATATCATGATTTTGTTGTTTATAATTGTTCACAATTCGTTATTTAAATCACAATCTTGGTCACTTCATTGTTTATCATAGTTTAATTGATGTTCGTGAACAAATTAAGTATTTTTTCCACAAAATAGTCACTGATTTTAAGAAACAAATTTATTGATAGAATAGGTAAAATATTAAGAGATATAGTCTACTAGAAAATATCCTAATGCGTGCATAATCAATCAAGTTAAAGTTTCATCAACCATTGCTCTCATTTATAAAGATTGTATTTCATTTTTAACACTTAAAATTAACCTTGACGATGATGAGAGTAAAGACTAAGGATTCATCAGAGTAATATTGAAATTCATTGAGCCACTTGAGGGAGTAAGCCAAAGACACAACAACCAATTTTTCTATCTATAAGGCACTAGTGAATACTTGATCAATCAAGTAATTTTAAGTGAGTTTTGTGCCTTTATTTTACTTTCAAGAAGTGTGTGTTATGAAACCAACTCCAAAAATAGAAGAAAGAGAGATCAACACCTTAGAAATAAGCCACTTCGAGGGGGAAACCTCCTTTACATTACATAAATGAACAATTCTTGGATAATACAAATGAAAAAAACCTCCTTCTATATATAGGAGTCCATGAGTGATCTGAAAGGACTGTATTAGTTTTGTTGTGCTAGGTGTCTTTTCAGTTATAAAACATGTGCATACTTGTCTCCATAGTTTGCTTAAGGATTGAGAATTTTAACCATGAATCGTAAGTGATTTTAGTGAATTAGAAGCATGAAATAAGAGAAAATAACACTGAACAAGAGTGTAAAACAGAGAAATAAAACACCACATAACATTCACACAGCAGGCATGATGAATCAGTTCACCCCTCTTGGGCTACATCTACTGGTCTAGCTCCCAATGGCATGTCCATCTTTCATTATGCTCAAAAATTTTCAAATACATGTGTTTAAAGGCCTCTAATGACTATTTTTTCTACACAAATGGCTCCAGAATGCTCCAATTAGTCTATATTGACTCTTCATTCACTCATAATGTGCGAAAATTGAGCCTCCAACTCATTTGACTAGTAACACCTAGAAAAACTACACTAATTGTGGAGAACTCCACTTAATTGGAGTTAAATTTGGCCAAATCCACATAAAAATAGGGCTCCTCCAAGAACTCCACCAGCGCTAACTAAAAATTTAATGTTAAGGGTAGGGGGTGGCCACATGCCAACCCCCAAAACCTGCGGTGATATTAAATGTCGGAGCGGAACTCTAGGCTTGAACCACGATAAGTTGTTTGCACCGGAGTTAAACACAGGGTTAACGAAACTATCGGCAGTGTTATCACTCATAAAATTGTGAAACATTACTTGACATGGTCATGCAGTTCATTTATCAAAAGGTAAGGTCTCCTTAAGCCTTTCAAGTTGGTATAGGAAAATTTCATTTTTTTATACATATTTAACCTATCCTGAGGTTCAAGGCCACCTCCATTTAGGTCATGTCATGTCCCATCAGTCATCATATGTTGTCAGTTTTCATTCCCTAATAATTTAAATTAAAAAAGGGTGCTTAAGCCAGTTTTAAAACTTTTCGTAGCGTTTTATATAGCAAAACAATAGTTTTCACTACAAAACTGCCTAATAGTTTCGTAGCGAAACTGTCAGAAGTTAAACATAACACGCTACGAAAAATTGTTTTCTTGTATGTCTTGTCAAACTCAATGTGAAGTGTCATTCCATGATTGGAGGAGTTAGAGTGGAGGTCATTCGAGTCTGTTAAGGTTAATTCAAAGGTACAAAGCCATGTCTGGGGTCATCAATACCCTTTTTAGCATGCATGTGTCATGATTAATGCATGAGCTGTCATTTAAACCATCAAACCTTACCCAATTAGTCTTTTTTTCATACGCTGCTTTATATTTTCATGTAATTGGATTTTTGGAGAGTTGCTTCATCAAGCCAAGCAGGTTGTTGGCAGATTTAAACTTTGCAGGTGTCATCAAGCAAGCGAGTTTGAGAAGATATAAAGCACCCATGGCTGCAAGGAAGAAAACAAACAAAGGTGGTCATTGCCATAGGTATGAGCCCATGGACATGAATTTTCTCAATGAAGACCCAACTGCCATGGAGGTGTTCAGAAGAACAGATTGCTTGCAATTATTTCAAAGGTTGCAGAGTTGTCATCTACAAGTTTCCAAGGATTTTGCTAACTATTTCACAGGAACAGCTTCAAAAGTGGGAATGTTGAACCTTACAGTGACACCAGACAACATTTCAACAACAACAGGAATCCCTAGAGGAGGGAACAATGGTTTAAATGTATCAAGTTCACAATCCAAGATTGCAAAGAGTTCATCAAACTAGAGCGTAGTGAAATTGATCTGACAAATGCTATCCCTAGGAGTTTCATGAAGGACAACTATTCAAAGCTGTTGATGATCATTCAGAAGTATTTTACCTGTGAAGGAAGGTTTCACATGGTATACTCCTTTCACCTTATGCTTCTTCTGCACTTTGTGGGTAAGAGGTCACTTGACTTGCCCTTTTATTTATATAAAAGTCTAGGTAAAACGTCAGATAAGGTGCAAATTAAAATAGAGGGCAATGAAACTTCTCTCTTTCACCATGGTTTGATTAAGTTGTTGGTGTAAGAGGAGTTGAAGAGACTAGACAGAGATTGTACTTCCTTTCTGTTCATGAGTGGTTTTGGAATTGATGTTGTCACTCCTAAGAGAGCCTCCAAACCTAGAAATATTTCATCACCAACAGTGGCAGAGGAAGTTGAAGAAGGGAATAGATCATCCCCACCAGAACCAATGAGATTGGAGATAGAGCCTTTGTAGAAGATTGACACACCTAAAACATCACTTGCAAAACAGAAGCAAATAGTCAGTAAACAAGGCAGCAAGAGAGTTACTAGGAGCCAAATTGTGGCTAAAGGAAACTTAGAGGACATCTTGCATGAAATTGACATTGTAGAATCACCCATTGTGCAAGCTAAAGATATTCAAGATGGAGGAAGAAATATGAAGAAAGGTAAGACAACTGAAAAATTAGAGTTTGCAGGTGATGATGCTGGTTTCATTTTTCAGCCTAGAAAGCCAATGACCAGACATACAAGAAAGGTCATGGAAAGAAGAAAAGAGACTCATAAGGTCAGTGAAACTGCTTAGCCACCAAGCATCATAGATCTCTCTTCACCTGCAAAAGAAGAGCTAGTTATCAAACAAAGGAAGGGTAAAGAGAAAATCATTGAAAAGGCAGAAATTAAAATCCTTAAGGAGCAGTTGAAGGAGGCAGGTAAGGAGGTATCATTCTTGAAGCAAGAAGCAAAGAAGCATAGAGCTGAGAAGGTTCAGTTTGAACAAATGAGGAAAATCTAGGAAGATCAAGTCACAAGTGTCTCAAAGACCTTGGACAATACAGAAAGGTTGATAAAGTGGACTCAGCCACTAAGGGGAGAAGTCAAACACATCAAAACTTTCAATCCAAGAACAGGGCATTCAAGGAAAAAGTACAAGACCTTGAAGAGTAATTGGATCTGATTCATGAGGAGTTGGAAAAGAAAGGATTGAAAATGACTGTGGTAGAAGAGCCCATTAGTCAACTGATTGTAAATGAGGAGGAGACACCACAGGAGTAATAATTTGAGATGGAATATGCCTTAGGAGGTTCATTACATGCAGAGAAGCCAAATTTTGCAATTGGAGGTCAGTTTTTTAAGACAATCTTGAAAGGAGCAATTTCTAGCTTTTTGCATCGTTTCATAGCATACCTCAGGCTTGAAGCCAGAAATACGCTACGAAAAAACTTGTAGGTGCCTTTTTGCATTTAAAGTTAGTTTTTGATGTTTTAAGGAGTTGGATCCATGATGGTAAGGTGTTATGACATGATGAAGATGATGGAACAACAAAGAAGTGAAGAAGATGGATGGAAAAGCCACTTTTCCCACACTACTAAAACTCGCTACGAAATTGTCCTATTTTCGTAGCGAGCAATTGTTGAAGGATTTTGAGCATCTTAAAAGTAGTTTTTTCCAGCTAGAGACCTCCACCATGTCAAAGGACCTTATTAGCAAATATTTATGACTTAAAGTGAGTGCCATGTAGCCAGGTCATCAGTCAAAATAATGTTGAAGATGAAGGTCATCCATTCCTAAAAAGCAGGGTTATGTTCCACAGATCTAGGGGTGCTATATATATGTAAAGTGGTGGTGAACTTGGTCATGTGTCCTTTGATCATGTGATATTCATTATGTAACCATCATGTAACTGTTTCACATATAGGATAGAGGAATGTAATAAATAGGAGATAGAGTCCTATTAGGTATTGGTTTCTTTAAAAGGTAGCTATCAGCTTTCTATTGTAAGTTATTAATTTCAGTTATGAAAGGTGTCATCGTAGAGTTCGAAGATCTAGCCACTAGGAAGATCATCCATAATGTAAAGAATGTCTATTTATAGACAAAACATTGAAGAAGCAAAGGGTTGGAGAACATTTTGCACCAAATTGTTGCTTGTATGTTTTTTGACCATTTTCAGTAATACAAAGTGACATTCTACTTTCCAGACCTAAGATTCTCATGAGGTTTTTGATGTCTTACTGATCTATATCTTTATGTTTTATCACTTGTAATAGATTTCATCTCTAATTACTCAGAATTCATAAGTATTATGCTATGACTTCCTTTAGTGGCGAAATGATTGTGTTTTCCTATGCTATGTGTGTGAGTTATCTCTGTTAAAAACCTCTATCTGCCTCAGATTCCATGTAAAGAACCATTTTCACTAATATTACTGATTATTGACTCCATAAACCCAATAGTAGCAAGCCTACATTCTTCAACCTGCAATCATACAAAACAAGTTAAATTTTTCTATAGATTTAGCCATCTAGTACTATCTGTTGATCAGCGGTTGTCATTGATGTCAATCCAAGCAACACCAGGGGCTACCCCAATATTGCATTGGAATTTTGACCTAACAAATTAATATATTATGGGTCAAGAATTATTTTTATGGTTTCTAATTTTCGAGATGTTTCCGTTGATATATGGCACGCCATGTAATTCTTCACGGTTTGAGAGATATTCATGTTTGAACACCAGGGGCTACCCCAATATTGCATTGGAATTTTGACCTAACAAATTAATATATTCTGGGTCAAGAATTATTTTTATGGTTTCTAATTTTCGAGATGTTTCCGTTGATATATGGCACACCATGTAATTCTTCACGGTTTGAGAGATATTCATGTTTGAAGTTTGTACCCCCAGTTAGTGGGCTAAAACCCCATGGGGTTGTGGCATGGGTCATTGAAAAGTCATAATTAATATTTTTTAAATTCCTAAAATCCCTCCCACGTTCACTTGTTGAAGCCCCTCTCAACCTAAGAATTTATATAAATTCTGATCCTCATATCCTCCTTATGCAAGGGATTTCGCTATATGAAAGAGGTAATCGTGGAATTTTCGCTCTAAATTTTTTCCTACAAAGATTCAGAAGCTGAAATTTTTATGAGGTGAAGCCAAAATACTGAGGAAGCTCCTATACAAATTTTAGATCAAGATGCGTAATATTTTCGGAGATATGATTTGTGGAAGTTAGTGTTTATGCAGGCTTCTGAAATTCATCTCAAATAAGTGCCCTTGGGAAAATCGTCATAACTCTTGGTGTAGGATTGAGTTACGTAAGGGTGGAAGATAGTGCATGGATTTTAGTTTACTCTGTCAATTTCGAGGAGAAATTTGAATGAAAAAACGGTGACACGTATTGCCCTTGCGTACAAGTTAGCTCTACTGAAACAGTCCATAATTAGGGCATTGTGAGAGATTGTGCATAAATATCTCTTGAAGAATCCAAATTGGGCTAGACCTGTGGAATTGGAAAGATGACTCAGAGGAATACTACAAGACCGAAAATCACATATTAGGGATCTGAAATAACAGAGATACACCAGATTCAATATCGAGCTCCTAGAAGGCAAGAAAAAGCTAGATCATGTGTTGTCAAGGATTGCAAAGGACCAAACTTTCTACGGCAGAAAAGAAAAACAAGGTACAGTAGAGGGTAGCATGACAAGAGTAGAAACCAAGGTGCATAACAACAGCAATAAGTTCATCATATGAAGTCTTCAAGTGGGCAGCACTACATACAATCATTGTAAAGGTATCATTGTACTTAGTCATTGTAAATACATTATTGTACAAATTGTACTAGTATCTATCTACCAAGGGTTGAAGAGGCAGTGTCAGGAGGTCTAGGATCGCCATTAGGTGGTTGTGTCATAGTTAGGGTTATGGTCTAGTGTGTCTTCTTCTTCTACATCATTCTATATCATTGTAAAGTGGACCATTTTCCCTGGTATGGGAGTCCATTCTTATTTTATTATTCTATAGGGTGGTAGGGCGGTGCTAGGGTGAGTTGTAGCTCATTGGGTGTTGGGGCATCCGTTTGGTTGACCACTGAAGAATATCGGGCATTGGAACGTCCATATAGTGGGAGATGGAGAAGAATGCTTTTCTGGATTCTAAGAAGTTGGATATTTATTTTCAATTGGAGTTGAATATTAAAAAATTATTAGAAATGCATTAGGTGTTTTTTGTCCCGAAGTGGGTTTCCACCTTAAAAACTGTGTGCATTTACTTGTTCCTTTTGTTTGCTACTATCATTGTACAAACATGATAATAATTGAGATCAATAATTATCTATGAAAGAAATGTTTGATTCACCCCCCCCCCCCTCGGTATTTTATGCTTATCCTTTGCTTATTCAAAATCATAAACCCCCATTGAGAGACCCCTCTCAAACTGAAGAGGCTAAAATTCAGTTAGAAGTGGTTTGAAACAGTTACACTGAGTTGTTTGACAAGCATCCAATCAAGATTATTTTTTTTATAATAGGCGGGTAAGGTTTTAACCGTGCGGAGAGTTTGTATGTGACAAGGTGTAAAAATAAATGTTGAAGTTATGAAACTATCGGCGAACTAACCGCACAGAGTTGCAACATGTGATAAGTATCACAGATATGTTGGTGGGTTAAGAGCTGAATGTTATGTTTTATGTTAAGTTTTGTCTCAATGCCATGTGATAGCTCCATGGGACCGCTGGCAGTCTCAACCCCCAATAGCATATGATTTAAACTTTAAATACAACCTTTGGACTATAGAGGTTAAGTCACAACATATCCTGGTTGGTGGAGACCTTTGCGTGGAGGCCGGAGGTCGCGGGGTCGAACCCTGCGGACCTCATAAATTTTTTACACTACACCATGGGGACACGTGGCGTCCTTAGGGATGTCTACGTGTCACCCTATAATTGGTCCACTAAAATCAACGTACAATCCACCAACAAATCACAACGTGCCACTTGTTAGCCTCTGAATGGCTCTGAGAAAATGAATATTCTTCCGAATATTCCTTTTTGCTGACTGTGCATCCTCCATGCTGACTGGGCATCCCGGTCAACCCTGTCGCAAAATTTTAATTTTTTAGGAATTCGATCAGAACACGATATCTCCCTCATACAACATCAGTTTTTCAAACCATTCGCAATGCCGAAATCATGAAGACGAGATCTACGCAACCATCCTAGTTTCAACCCAATCCTGTAACTTTAAATTGTGAGAAAAATTTATGAACTCCTAATCAATGGGGTCGTAATATAATCCTAGCCGATCTAACAATAATAATTTAAGGGCATAATAATAACAATATTGGGGTTACAGGGGTACAACAATAAAAAGGGTTACACTAACAATAATAAGGGACTATACTAGTAATATAGGGACCTAACATGCCCCTCTCCTTCAAAAAAGGGTTGTCCTCAACACATGAGTAGCTCTGGATGCTTCTGTATGAAATTATCATCCTCCCATGTAGAATCTTCAGTGGTTAAGTTCTTCCATTTGATGAGATACTCTGAAATTGATTGATTTCTTAGTTGTCGAGTTCTTTTTTCCACGACTGCTTCAGATTCCAATATGATTTTTCGTTCCTCGTCAAGTTATGGCAATATTGTTTGAACTGGAAGTTTGTCCTCTATAACCTTCTTTAAGCATCAAACATGGAAAAATAGATGCACTCGCGAAGAAGCAGGAAGCTCCGATTTGTATGCCATAGTACCAATATTTTGCAACACCTTGTAAGGACGATAGTACTTTGGTGATAATTTATTATCCTTCTTAGCTTGCTTGATGGAAATTTTTTTGTATGGTTGTAGCTGTAAAAATACCCAGTCTCCTACATTAAAACTTCTCTTGCTGCGGTGTTGATTTGCCTGTTTTTTCATTCGATTTTGTGCCAAATTTAGGCTATCCTTTAAGATTTGGAGAACTTCTTATTGATGCTCGATGTGTTCTTCCACTGCTTGAACCTTAGAATTTTCTCTTAAAGAATATGTGATGGACGGTGGATGATATCCATAAAGTGCCATAAATGGGGTCATTTTTGCTGCAGTATGAAAGGAAGTGTTATACCACCATTTAGCGAGAGGTAACCACTTGACCCATTGTGTTTGCTTATCAAATACAAAACAACGAAGATAGCCTTCCAAACATTTATTCACTATCTCAGTTTGACCATAGGATTGAGGATGATAAGATGAGCTATGAGCTAGTTGAGTACCCAAACAAGAAAATAATTCCGTCCAAAAATTTCCAGTAAAAATGGGATCTCTGTCACTTAAAATAATCTTTGGGATTCCATGTAGTTTTTGAATTGTATCTATAAATGCAATAGCAACTGTAATTGCTTTAAATGGATGAGATAATGCACAAAAGTGTGCATACTTGGTAAGCCTATCAACTACCACCATGATGACACTCTTTCCTTCGGACTTAGGTAAACCTGTGATAAAATCCATTGAAATATGCTCCCAACGTTGACTTGGAATGGATAAAGGTTGTAGAAGACTCGGGGTCTTAATTGTCTCAACTTTATTTTGTTGGAAAACCAAACATTCTGCCACAAACTTTTGAATATCATATTTAAGGCCATCCCAAAAAAATCTTTCTTCACCTTGTGGTAAGTTTTTTAAAATCCTAAGTTTCCTCCTAAAGGAGAAGTGTGCAACTCCAAATAATCTTTTGTTTTAATTGGGAATTCTTGCAAACATATAAGCAATCTTTGTACCATAAGGAATCATTTTTCCAACTAAATATATCATATGTAATAGGATCTTGCTGCAACTTTTGAATGAGTGTCCACACTTCTTCGTCCTTCTTCCATTCATGCCTTGCTTCGGTTATCCAATCTGGTAGGATAATAGAAATGTCACAAAGCAATGCTTCCACCTCTTAATCCTTTCTTGAAAGTGCATTTGAAACAACATTTAGCTTCCAATTTGTTATAGTTCAATTTTGGCATCATCCCCCATGACCTGGTCAAACTGGACATCATCCCCAGGACCAATGAAATAGGGTCTATCATCCCCTATCATTTCAGTTGCTACATGCCTTAAGAGAAGAGAAAACCATTCATGACTTCTATTGAAAGGTTTCCAAGGTTTGAAGTATATGTTATATCACTTGTGAGCTCACCAACTCTGCCTCTCAAGGGACTAACTGTGTTTCATATCCAACTCCCTCCATTCAAGGGTGCACTGCAATGCACTTCCCGACATTCAAGAGTGCGTTGGTCAAATGGGAGAGAAATTCTCATTTTTCCGGAATCTCCACATGGCTAGTGCCTTCTAGAAGAGTCCATATGTGTCAAACTTCGAATCCGTGTGTCCATCTAACACCTCTGAGATTGGGAACATGTCTTGCCTATTATTAGAAAGTCATTGATTGTGAAACTACCATCAGTATCCATATAAATTGAGCACATATCCTAGTGCTAAAAAAGGGAAGAATTTTGGTAAAGAAATATACAGTTGGATTCTCAATTGAGAGAGTGATAGAAGTGATATGCTACTGGTGAGATGTTGATTGTGATGAGATTGGGATGATGCTAGAGCTGGTGACATCAAATCGATCATTGGTTGTAACCTCCCCCTTCTACTCATTAATAAAGATTGCTGTTCATTTTCCCATATATGCATCTGTTTATATTTCTATTTGTCACATGATGGATTCTTAACTGATATATATGTTTCATGTTCAATTGATTTATCTGATTAAGATAAATAGGCATCGATATATTGCAATCTATTTGTTGTTTAGTGTTTGTATTTGAAGGAATAGTCTGGTGATCTAAGTTGGATTGGAAGCTACAACAAAAGCGACAGAAGGAGAATAGGAAGCGCTTGGATCACAAGTAAGTCCTTCTATCTTTCTGTGTGTCTATTTACTCTTAGATAAAGTGTCTGCAAAATCTTTAATCTGTTTTTCTAAATTCGTAGCACCACATTTAGGGAATTTGATTTATCCATAGATCATAATTCCGCATAACAAATTGGTGACTCCGCTGGGGAGTTTCCTTATCATTCCTGGTGTTTTTCCTATAATTATCCACCCAGTAGCATCTATTGTCAATTATTAGACTTTTGAATCAAATAATAGCATTAGAAGTGTGTTCTGTAGCTTGAATTTTGAATCTCTGCTGCGCCCAACGCACTGTTGGTCAAGACACAGTGCACTGCAGTGCACTATCTCCGACTCAGGGGTGCATTGCAACACACTGTCTCCCTTTAGATATTGTGTTGCCCCATTAGCCAACGAAATTCCATTTGAATTGTTCATTGCCATCATACTAAACCAATTGTTTGTTGTGTTTTCAATTGTCTGATACCTCTTAGAGACCAGTGAATTTTCCTGATTCTTCCTCCTTTGAAAAGTAAGTTTGTTCAATGTCTCTTCAAGTGTTTTTCTTTATCATTGACAAATCAAATTCAAAGTATTTTATTTATAAATTAGATCTATTTGTTTTCATAAAGGAAATTTTCATTAAATTCTTCATTTCCTGTAGGAAAAATTGTAGTTCCATTCTTCATTTTTCCTAAAAGAGAAATTGTTGTTAAATTCATCATTTCTCAAAGAAGAAGGCATTTGTTTTTTTCAGATTTGATGCATATAGTTTCCTTTTTGCATTCACATTAAGGGGACTGAAAAGAAAAACCTGCATTTGCATATAGTGAATTGTGTGTTTTGCATAGGAACAAGTTGGGAAATATGCATATTAGTTTGTGCTCTTTGTTGTTTGCTCTCAAAACTGATTGCTCTTTTCCTTTAGTAGCTAAGATTTTCATTGAAAAATCCAAAAGTGAAAGTTTTCTTATCATTTTAATTTGCATTTTAGGAATTTACATCACATCATCGCGGTGAACCTTGAAAGGCAAATTTATAAACAATATCAACTTAAAATTTACATCAATTTACCTAAAAAGCATTGGAACCATAACGATAACATTTAGAAGGTCTAGGCTAGAGATGTGTCTCGGCATCATTAAACATAGTAGCTGTCATTAATTGTCTGTGATACATTCTGAGTGTGATACATCACTCCACGTACGTAAGTATATCGGAGCTCGCCCACGTACTTTCGTGTATATCAGGCAGTGTTCTAGTGTGATAAGTATAAAGGGGTTCTCTCACTGTGCGGTTTCACATTAGACAGTGATAATACGGACTTGGGCCTCCACGTACCTTCGAGTATATTTGGGAGGACAAATTTAGGTTGCTATCCATCCATATTGAACCGAGTTGGCCACCTTGTAAATTGTGATACATCGAACACAACATTTAGGGATATTGCCTGCCCGTACTTCTTGGTTCACCAGGAGGTATTCTGTAGTTCACAGTTTCTTGGTAAACCTTTTGCCTAGAATTACCCTTTTATTTTTATTTGTTTTTGGTCATAAAATAAATCAGTCATCGTGGAAGAAGAACATCCCTTTCCCCATCGTTCCCATAGAATAGCACTGAAACTACCTTTACCACCGGAAGCCACTTCTGGTCGGCGAAGGCGACATCGCTCTACCGAAACTAGTACTATCAGTACTTCTGGTGCGACATCATCCTCAAATATACCAGAGTCGGCACAAGTTGTTTCTACAAATCCTGGTTCATCTACTGTTGTCAAGACAGAGTCCTCATAACTACCCATGGTCACGATCGATCCAATCAGTGAGACCATACCTCCCGAACCCGACGTTGTTCAACTGGAAGTTGATCCAGATCCTGTCTATTTTTTTCCAGAACATCTACATCCGAATTAGAATGATCGGAAGTTGTTCCTGTATCAGTTTCCCCACAATATATTATAGCCATTAAGTCTCCCATATCGTGCAATAAACCTCCTGAAATATACTTTGGGCTTGACAACAAAATTCTTCCACCTGGTTTAATTTCGATTGAAGAAATACCACAAGACAAAACACCTTTAACTCGAACTCATTTTGGGGAAGAGCTTTACCTGTACAAGTATTTTCATCAATCACCTACCTCTGCTTTTGTTGATCCTCTATTATTATATTTCTCGTCGATCCAATAGGGTATACATTTGGTTTAAGAACCATACCTGAGCTAACATCTTCGGCTGGACCATTTGTTCCAATTACGACAGCACCTGCTCTCGCTATCTCGTCAATGTTCACGACTTCACCAGAGTCACATTTATATGGTGGCCCTTCTGTCCCACCTGGTTACCAATATTTATCTAGAACCTTCTCTGGTGCATCTTAAAACCCATGGACTTCACCAATTTCATCGTCTGGTATTCTAACTAGTAAATATATAGTGATTAATGAATGACTTGATCCTATATACACATCATCAGGGCAATATCAAGCTGGTCCATCTAGGTATATTCCATCTAGTACAATTTCAACTGGACTCCCTGCATTTGGAGAACAATATTTTACATCTTATTATACTCCTCATGTTGGGGGGAAACCTATGGTCACCCACTTTGACATTACTCTGTCATTATTTGGTCATCCTAATGTTAGAATGAATGTTTGTCAATGGCAACCCACTATGCCTATCCAACCACAAATGGTTGTACACTCATATCAACTGGTTCAACTTGTTGCACCCACATCAACTCCACTTGTTAATACATCTTTATCCCTGTTACAGACTCAAATTGTTGTACCTCAACCGTCGCAGGCGGGTCCTTCAAATCAATACCCTCAAGCGTTAGGCCCTCAGACTCCAACTTCTTTCGCTGGTTTACAACAACCACCTATATCCAGATTCATTTATTCACAAGCTGGAATACCATATTATGGGATGTCGTAGCCACAACCAGGTTATACCTATCCTCAACCGAATCCAAGCTATCCTAATTTTGGTTATAACATTGGTGGATATACCCCTTGGCAGCCACAAGCGTAGATGCCACAACCTTCATTTCAACAAGTATCGTACCAAGGTTTTGGTCAATAGAATCCTTAAGCGTTTGCCTATCAAAACAACCCCTATCTGGGTTACCAAAAACAAATTCCTTATGCTGGTGCTCAAAGGCCTGTTTCCCAAGCAATTCCATCATACCCTGGCTATGCTCAACCTAACCTTAATCGATAGTTTCCCTTTGTTGCAACTTTAGAGTTACCGGATTTAAATCGACTCACCAATGACCCAATCAACTATGCTCCTTGGTGGCCGGTGATACCTCATAAATTACCTTCGGATATTCCTAAGTTCAATGGAAACCCTGGGAAAGACCCATCGACTCATGTTATGACTTATCATTTGTGGTGCTCATCTAACTCCCTAAATGATGACTCTGTTTGACTACGTCTTTTCCAGCGTATGCTCACTGGTCCAACCACAAAATGGTACATTGAGTTACCAAGCGCTTCTTTTGATAATTACACTGCCCTAGATACTGTATTTTTTACCCACTTCCAGTTACCCATACGATATGAAACTGGAACGGAACTCTTGACTAATTTTAAATAGAATAATGCTACTCACATTTCAGATCATATTCATGAGTGGCGTCATCATCGTAGAATGGTTAAGACATTTGTTCCTGATCAATTCCTTGTTGAATGGTTCATTAAGTCCCTGTTACCATCCATAACTGAGGATGTGTCTAAGGGTGGCATCGTCACTGAAGAGAAGGTCATTTCTCGTGCCCAATATTTAGACTTGATTTATACTCAATCTGGCACGCTCTACGAGAAAATTCCCAATGTGCCGAGATCTAATTTTACTATTTCCCCTCCATAAAAGGACTCTCATGGAGGAGATAGTATGATCAATACTGCAAGCACACATCACTCTACTACAGTTGATCCTGTGCCTTCTTCTAAAATCCATGTCATGTCATCTGACAAGGAAAAAAGTGATAAGCAACCCGGAAGTAAAAAAAATGGAAATCAAAGAAAAATAAAATTTCTACCCCGCTGGAAAGATCATCTAAGCAATCAACTGGAAATCAGAAACCTTGTTACCCTTGTATAATCTGTAATGAGGAACACTTTGTTCAAGACGTCCTCACTGCGCTGAAGTCTAAAAAATGGTTAAGACCTCACATGCGTCAGGTGTGTTAACAGATCCATTTCCGAATCCAGACACAAATTTGGTTACTACGAATCCAGCTTCTAGTTCACAAGTGCTTATGTTGTCTATCATGAAGCCATCAACTGATGTTTTGGTGTCAATGCATAATAAAGATTACGGTAGTTAGGCTACTGATCAACCTACTACCTCGACCATGAATCCATCTACGAAATCAATACCGCCACCTACTATTCCTGAATTGAATTGACAATCGACATTTAATCCTCTAGCCAAAGCTTCTCAAAATTATAATATAGTTGAAGATTTGGCTCAATCCCCTTCAGCTATGTCGGCTCTTGAGGTGCTACAAAATTTTCCCTCCCATAAACAGGCTTTGTTGTCGGCAATGGGAGGAATTGATCCGACTGATTCTAATCTCGTAGTCTGTAATCATACGGCTATGTGCCGCAATTACCAATAGAATTGGCATTCTCCATCCAAGTAAATGCTCTCAATCACCTTGTTCATCGTACTATTATTATGAGGGATAATCTACGTGCATTATTTCTCTAAACTGTTGGAAGTCACTTGGCTCGCCGTGCCTATCTCCATCGCCAACAATGTTGAAAGATTTCAACGGATGTACATATAAGCCTTGCGGTATTATCAATAACCTACATGTTGAACTAGGGGGGGAAATAGTGAATGCTGAAGTCGAGGTCATTGACGGACCCCTTGACTACAATATTTTACTTGGAAGGCCATGGGTATATGCTATGAATGCGATCGTTTCTACATATTTTAGAATGATCGCCTTTCCACATAAAGGTGTCATCACAATCATCAATCAAATATCCTTATTTTCCTCCAATTCCTAGGTAATCAGAAGTGTTCTGTTAGTTCACGCACCCCAACTCGCACTTCAGAACATTGGTGTAGGACTCTTAAATGATTCCACTCTCATGGGAAGCTTTGCATTACCACCGCCTGCGACGTCGGCATAAATTGCAAGTATAGATACTTGCTACATGATATCTTCCACTCCATCTGGCTTAAGGAAGAGTATGGGTGATTTTGAAGTTGTTACATTGGATGAATTTCTGCTGCCCAGCCCCATTAAGCTGGCATAACAATCAATCCATCTAGCTTGGGGGACGAATCCGAAATCATCGTCACTGGTCGTTTGGGTTGATCATTCATTAGATTTTGGTACTCCATATGATCCTTTTTCCTCAACTTTCTTGACATATGAGAATATTCTAGAAACCATGATGTCAGAAGGAGAACCATGGGAAGATTATCATCATCATTCTCATCTTCCTGATTATGAAGAAGATAATCTTAGTGACTTATATCACCCATCGATCAAAAATTTCTTTTCGAATTCTTTTCCTATTAATGCAATCAATTCCGAGTGAAATTTATCAAATATTGAAGAAACCATTTCTATCGATATTTTGACCAAACCCAATGTTGTAGAAAACATTCATGTCAGCGTGTCTTGTTCTCCATCAAAACTCAAAATTTATCACTCTCTCTTTTGTGAATTTCGTGATGTATTTTCTTGGTCTTACGAGGAAATTCCAGGCATAGATACTAGAATCATTGAACACACTATTAATATGTACCCTGATGTCAAGCCAGTACGTCAACACCTTCGTCTTGTTCATTCGAAGAAGGCTGCTGCCATTAAAGCAGAAGTTGGTTTCATTTACCCTGTTCCACTAACTGAGTGGGTTTCCAACATCGTTCATGTTATGAAAAAAACAAGGAACCATCAGAGTGTGCATCGATTATCGGGATGTCAATCTTTCTTGTCCAAAAGAGAACTATCCTACTCCCTTTATCGACCAGATTATTGACGATTGTGATAGATATTCATGGATGGATTTTCTGGCTATAATCAAATCAATATCTGCCCAGAGGACCAATATAAGACATCGTTCATCTATCCCTGGGGCACATTCGCTTACCAGAAACTACCGTTTGGTTTTAAGGATGCTGGTGAAACTTTTCAGAGATAAATGGATTATGCTTTCAATGACATCAAGCACATTGTTCAACCTTTTCTAGACGACTTACCCGCGCATTCAAGAAATCAGATTGATCACCCGATGCATTTGAGAGCTATCTTTTTACGTTTTCGACACTACAAAATATGCCTCAATCCACATAAATGTGTGTTTTGTGTTGGTTCTGGTCGTTTTCTAGGATTCGTCGTCTCAAAAGAAGGAATTCAAATATATCCATTGAAGGTCCAGGCCATTCTTTATTTTCCCGCGCCATCAAATTTACTTCAATTATAGAAAATTCAGGGAAAGGCTAACTTCCTAAGGAGGTTCATACCTAACTACGCCGAAATGGCTAAAGGATTTACTTGGCTCTTGAAAAAGGGGATTCCCTTCCATTGGGACCAAGTTGTGCTAGCTTCTTTTGATGTTGTCATGGATACTCTTGTCTGGGCATCATTAATGTATCCCCCCAATTATCAGAGTGATTATTTATTATATATCGCCACGGCTGATACGACCATTGCTATGGTATTGGTCCAAGTAGAAAATGGGATAAAACATCCAATCTATTATTTGAGTCGTAATCTCAATAATACGAAAGTAAAGTATTCATACGTAGAAAAGATTGCCTTGGCAGCTGTTTAAGCTGTCCAAATATTTTTCCACTATATCCTGTTCCGGAAGACCATTGTCATTTCGGATTGCAACCCCATGACTTACATATTATCACTTCAATTGCTGGGGGGAAAGTATTAAAAAATTATTGTCATTTTGCAGGAATTTGATTTGGAATTAATCAAATCCAAGTCAAATAATTATTTAGTTTTGGCTGAGCTTCTTTGTGACCATCCCTCTGATAGTACTACTACTACGTCAAAACCATCTATTCCTGATGAGTTTTTGTTTCTGATCGGATCATCTGATCCTTGGTATGGGGATTTTATTATTTATCTCCAGACCCAACTTTTCGGCCTGATACCTCTCACTCTGACCAACGACATATTCGATACCAAGCCAAAGATTATCTGATCGTCGGTGATACACTTTATCGTCATGGTGTCAATACAATTTTAGGAAGGTGCCTCACTCATGAGGAGGCCGAAAATGTTTTAAATGATTGTCATGCTGGGGCTTGTGGTGGACATTTGTCTAGATACACTACCACGCAGAAGATACTCCGCACTGGGTACTTTTCACCTACCATATTTCGCGACTACATCCTCGCGGCCAGAAGTTGTCATGCGTGCCAGATATTTGATCATGAAATCCGCAAACCGCCAGCACCAATGCATCCTGTTGTCTCTGTGGGACCATTTTAAAAATGGGGCATTGAATTCATGACCTGTAACCCTCGTTCGTCTAGGGAGCATGTTATATTATTGTCGTAATAGACTACTTTACCAAGTGGGCTGAAGCGATGCCTACATTCAACAACACAGGAAAAACAACTGCATTGTTTTTCTTTAATCATGTCATTTCACGGTTTGGGGTCCCACAGGCTATAGTCACAGATCATGGTTCACATATTCACAACTATATGATGAATGAATTGACTGCCAAACTAGGACTGTAACATGATAGTTCTACTCCTTATTATCCACAATCAAATGCACAATTTGAGGCTATTAACAAAATTATTAAACGAATGCTTCAACAAATGATAGGAGTTCATAAACGAAATTGGCATTTAATCCTGTACTCAGCTTTGTGGGTGTATCGAACCTCGGTGAGAAACAAAACTAGATTTACCCCTTTCAATTGGTGTATGGTTTGGAAGCTATCTTTCCAATCCAATGTGAAATACCATCGTTATAACTAACAATCAACTTGTTACCTGACACCTCATATGAAGAAGCGCATTTTTTTAACCTCATCCATCTTGATGAAACACGTCGTGAAGCCTGATTGGCCAATGAAGCGCATAAGAGACATATAAAGGCGCAATACGACAAGCATGTACTGCCTCGCATTTTCTCATAGGGCGACTTGGTCCTTCTTTATGATCAGGAATCTTATGTAATAGGTATAGGGAAATTTGAGCCATTATGCCATGGCCCTTATATTGTCAAAAGAGTTCTTGCTAAGGGTGCCTACA
Source organism: Pinus albicaulis (assembly GCA_034641835.2). Lineage (NCBI taxonomy): Eukaryota > Viridiplantae > Streptophyta > Pinopsida > Pinales > Pinaceae > Pinus > Pinus albicaulis. The sequence goes on from CM076572.1 coordinate 1,429,464,530, forward strand.
AGTTGGTAGATTACGATGGAATTCTATTGGCACAGCCCCGAAATGGGTTGTATTTGAAATGTTAATATGCGTAATCATGAGTGTAGTAATTTTTATTATTATATTGTATATATATGTTGTTGATTTGCATTCACTATCTTAGATTTTTTTATAGTTTTGTTGATGTTATTAATCCGCTTTAAATTTCATCGCAGATGTATGAATCTTTGGAACCATTTTTTGGGTATGTTGATGGTGCTAGTTGTCGTACGCAGAATCTATCCTCTACGACGTGGGCCATTTTCGCTCCGAACTACGAGTTAGTGAGTTTTCAAGGGATTTGTATTGGTCGATCTACAAAAAATATCACTGGGTATAACGCGTGGATCAAACTTCTCTCTAATGCCATTTCATTTTGTATTAACCACATCATCATAGGTTAGACTCACAACTTGTGGTATTACAACTTACTAGTGTTTATACTGTTAGAAACACAACACTGCATAGTATGTTCCTAACAGTTCAACTTTTGTAAAGACATTTCGATTTTATTCAATATCAACACATTTCCAGAAACTTGAACACATTGACTGATTCTTTAGTGAATTATGTTATAAACAAACATTTGTAACACATGTAAAGATAAATTCACATAATTGAATAGGATTTCACAATAAACATAGGAAAACACTGAAATCAAATAGATAGATATTTTTAGGTTTTTATAAAAAATTGTGCTCAAGAAACATTGGTCATCTGACCTCAAAATGTATGCAACATGTCAAAAGTAAACTAGTGATGCTCATGGTAACATGCTATCAATCTAGCTATCCTACGCAGTAACTGCATCCAACGGTTAGGAACGCTAATAGTGTGACGTTGAAATCGCATGGGTAACTCTTCGATCCGAAAATCTGGAATCTCGAAGGTCAACCCCTCTATGTGCTGCCGAAGCTCAACAAGAGTCAACCATGTATAAATCCTGAAGGACTTCTCTCCCAACAACCCTCTCTGTTGGCTCATCCGCTCCATGATCTGGCTCTTCCACTGGTTGAACTCGACCCACATTTGCATTACATTTTAACTTTAGTTTAGCCTTGGGAAAACATAAAAATATAAAAACTTGTATAAACCTTAGAAAAATGAAAAAACATGGTCAAAACATTCTTACCGATTGCACCCCACTAAGCGCCTTATGGTAAAGCTAAGTTTGGATCTCAGAAATCGACACCTGCATATGCATACTCATTGATGGCGATAATCTGTTGCCTGAACCAGGCGAAGAATGCAGTCGAGAACACGATGGACGAGTGGCCTGCATGTCTAGCCATAAGTTCTACCCATATATGAATCCTTGGATCTCTAGGGTTAGATACACCCAATGTCACATGTTGAGGTTGCGTCACTGGAATCCGCTCTAAGGAAAAATAAATGAGAATCGAACCATAGTTGAAGTTTTTCTTCCTTCCTCCCTTTGCCTTGCTCACTTGTTCTTTCATTTGAGAAAGTACATATTTAGCCCAATTGAAAACTATTGGTTCCATGCACTCTAGTTCATACTGCATATAAGATCTGTCCGCTACATGTAGTGTAGCGGTACCAACAAGCTTTGTGATCGTGAATAAGATGGTTCTCAATGGAAAATCACGAACGTCACAGAAGTTTATTTTCCCATCCTTGCTAGGCTCTACCCCTGGATAGAAATACTGCAAAATATAGTCTCTCACCATCACTCCTCCGAGATCAGACCCTGAAAGAGAAATGGGTAGGCCTCTCCTCGACAAGCCTGTCAGAAAATAGATGTACTCCACTGAAATTGGAACCACTTTGTTCCTAATGTGAAATACCTCAATTGTCGGATCCCATGCATGAAAAAGGAACTACAAAAGTTCCATTTGTTGCCTCCTACCTGATAAACAAAAGTACTTTAATAACCCACAATCCCCGAGGTCTCTTATAGTACCCGAATCATTAAGGGAATTCATGTTTTTTTCTTCATGCTCCCTTTCTCTCCAAGTAATTGTCATTCTAGTCCGATGAATCCCTGAAAAGTAACCAATAGACTCATTAGACTGCTTTTCATGCAAAAAATTAGGCAAAATTTGGGCACAATGCAAGAATAAAAAATGTGAATTGTGCCCAACGCAGTCTTGGTCAATAGACAGTGCATTGCATATGCACCTAAGCTTCATTTTGAGTGCATTCCAATGCAGTTTTCGATGCCCAAGGGTGAATTTCCCTCTTTTGAAAAATAGTTTAACCTAAGGGGCCCAAATCCCTAAAAAATTGCAATGAAATGAAATGAAATCACTACTCAAAGAAAGAGGGGGTTCATGGCACCAACCTCGATCAAACGGCAATGAAAACCGTCCACAGAATCGATCGCAATCAATAGCTGAAGTTCAAGGGAAAAAACAGGTTCAAAGCTCCAAAATGAAAATGGTAATTTTCAAATGGTAAAAATGAATAGTAAAACTCTTTTAACTAGTCATTTGATTATTTTCAAATCATATTTATTGCTGTGACTATGGTTTTATTCATTTTTTTATCATGAAACAGGTATTTTTAATCCATTTGATGTTGTTCTGAACATGTTTGCAACTGATGAGCAAATTAGTCGTGCACATTTATTTCAAGAATGATTTTACCACAAAGCATACTTTTATCCTTATATTTTGAGCTTTGATAAAAATGAAAAGGGACTTGAAGCACACTTTTATCTCTTTTTCAAACTTCGCTAAAAACAAAAAAGGAACCCCTCGAGTCTTCTTTTAGCTCTTTTCAGACTCCGATAATGTGAAAATATTGCTGAGCACTTGTCTTTTAGAGCTTGTAAAAGTAAATGAATTGATATCTACTTAGTATAAGTTTAAACCTTTTCCGGACTGAGATAGATTATTTACGAAAAAGGAAAACCTTAGTCGAACATGGCTAGGAGGTTCTCTTAGATATCATTTTACACTTTTTCGGATCTGAGAGAAAACTTTAATAAAAAGTACTTATGCAGTTTTCTTTTGTCCTCTTTTTTCAAACTCTCTAAATATAAAAAAGGACCGGGATGTCACTCTCGTTAGGCTCGGTAAAACATAAAATAGCGACGGGCTTGTTGATCATGGCAAGAATCGAGTTTCATTCATCGCTAGACTCGTTAAGTTATTAAATAGCGATACATTTTTCGCCCGAAGGGTTGAATTACAGATCAAGCACATGTTATCCTCCTCAAGCCTATAAAAAAATAAAGAGGTATTGGTCGAAAAATGACTGGGGAAAATTTTGGAAAGTGAACATAATTTTTACAGTAGCAGGTCGCTTTTGAACATGACACTTCACTCCATCATATTGAATTTTTGGGTTGGGTAATCTTCTTAACGGTTCATTCATACCTATGGTTCATCATACCTTCACTTCGGTTTTGGGTCAATGCTGCCAACCCATCTCAGTGTGGCCAATATGTTCAAGAGAAGTCATCCAATGAATACTCATTCTTCTGCAATACTCATAAACCTTCATTCTCATGATAGTCATCCCTAAACATTACTATATCAAGTCACATTTTGTCTCCAAAATCAGTAACTCTCGTTTCTCGATAAAGTGACTTCATGTCGACATCAAATCATCATCCAGGAAGTTTACTTAGAAACATCATCTTCCAATACCATGAGGCTTGTTACAGCATCGACAAGATCCTCACTTACGGACCTTTGACTGAAAGATTTTGTTTGGCGTTCGACATCAAATCATCTATTCATGCCTTACGAAATTTATTATAGTACCTTGAGAGCCATTAACATCAATGGTGGTTCTCTCGCGTTTGTTAATAGCTCACATCATTGGATGGTAATCAAACTATGTCTTACCATGTTCGACTACAAATAATATATTCGCATGGCTAGAATTGTACCCGAACGATCTAGTGAACGAGATAAGAAGACCCCGGATCAAGTTTCAACCATCCAGGCTGCGATTTTAGGATTGTTGTACACATCATTTGTACAGTGACCTTACATACAGATTGTCATCCGTACATGTGCCTATATCTGTAGGCATGTCTGTATTGGGAAACATTCCAATGTAGACGAGTCTTAGCACTATTTACATGTTATTAGATATTTTATGTGTTGAGCATGGGAATTCCTCCCTCAGCAATTCGTGATCAAGATGAAAATATCATGATGTAATGTATTGTAAGATTTATGTAGGTCGCCACTCCGCTTTATTTCCAACCCATCACATCGTAAAGCATCTCATTCAAAAAATATTGTTATTATTCTGACTTCATGCTTTAGGGGGCAACTGTTATAGGTAAATTTGGGCATTATCCCCCATGACCTGGTAAAACTGGACATCATCCCCAGGACCAATGAAATAGGGTCTATCATCCCCTATCATTTCAGTTGCTACATGCCCTAAGAGAAGAACAAACTATTCACGACTTCTATTGCAAGGTTTCCAAGGTTTGAAGTATATGTTATATCACTTATGAGCTCACCAGCGCTGCCTCTCAAGGGACTAACTGCGTTGTATTTGCATCTCCCTCCATTCAAGGGTGCACTGCAATGCACTTCCCGCCATTTAAGAGTGTGTTGGTCAAATGGGAGCAAAATTATCATTGTTCCGGAATCTCCACATGGCCAGTGCCTTCTAGAAGAGTCCATATGTGTCAAACTTAGAATCCATGTGCCCATCTAACACCTCTAAGCTTGGGAACATGTCTTTCCTATTATTAGAAAGTCATTGATTGTGAAAATACCACCAGTCTCCCTATAAATTGAGCACATATCGTAGTGCTAAAAAAGGGAAGAATTTTGGTAAAGAAACGTTGTTGGATTTTCAATTGAGAGAGTGATAGAAGTGATATGCTACTGGTGAAATGTTGATTGTGAAGAGGTTGGAGCTCGTGACATCAAATCGATCATTGGTTGTAACCTCCCCCTTCTACTCATTAATAAATATTGTTGTTCATTTTCCCATATATGTATCTGTTTATGTTTCTATTTCTCATATGATGGATTCTTAACTGATATATATGTTTCATGTTCAATCTATTTAACTGATTAAGATAAATAGGCATCTGTATATTGCAATCTCTTTGTTGTTTAGTGTTTTAGTGTTTGTATTTGCAGGAACTAGTCTGGCGATCTAAGTTGGATTGGAAGCTACAGAAAAAGCGACAGAAGGAGAATAGGAAGTGCTTGGATCACAAGTAATTCCTTCTATATTTCTGTGTGTCTATTTAATCTTAGAGAAAGTGTCTGCAAAGTCTTTAATCTATTTTTCTAAATGCATAGCACCACATTTAGGGAATTTGATTTATCTGTAGATCATAATTCCGCATAACGCCTTTTTTGTAGATGATTTCAAAGTCATAACCCAACATATTTGTGACCCATTTTTGCTTCTATTATGAAGATCGTCTTTGTTCCAAAAAGTGTTTAAGACTATCATGATCAATTTTTACCTTGAAGTGTCCTCCCATTATGTAAGGTCACCATTTATTTAGTGCATGTAGTATTGCCAACATTTCCTTCTCATAAATAGCTTTATGTAAATACTTTCCTTTGATTGGATGACTTTCAAAAGCAATGGGTCTTCCTTCTTGCATTAAAAAAACACCAATTCCATTTCCAGAGGCATCACATTCCACAATAAAGGTTTTTGTGAATTTTGGCATAGCTAAGATTGGTGCTAGGCACATTGCCTCTTTAATATGTTCAAAGGCCTTAGTTGCTTCAGGAGTCCATGAAAATACATCTTTCTTCAATAATGTTGTTAGAGATGTTTCTATTCTCCCATAATCCTTAACAAACTTGCAATAATACCCTGTTAACCTGAGAAATCCTCGCAACTTCTTTATGGTTGTGGCGACTTTCCATTCCTTAATGGATTTAATTTTGTTAGGGTCTACCTTAACACCCTCGTGAGATACAATATGCCCAGATATTCCACCTCTTGTACTCCAAAGAAACATTTGGATGTTTTGCATATAATTGTTTCTCCTCCAATAGTTTGAGCACCCTGTCAATATGTTGAACATGATTCTTCCAAGACTTGCTGTAGATTAGTATGTCATCAAAAAATGCTACCACAAATTTTTTAAGGAAGGGTTTGAAAATGGAATTCATCAACCCTTGAAATGTTGAAGGTGCATTGGTAAGGCCAAAAGGCATGACCAAAAATTCATAATGATCCTCATGAGTTAGAAATGCCATTTTCAGAATATTTTCAGTCTTCATTCTAATTTGATGATATCCTGAATGAAGATCCAACTTGGTAAAATAAATTGCTCCATGTAATTCATCCAATAATTCATCAATCATAGGAATGGGAAATTTATCTTTAATAGTGAGCTTATTGAGCTCCTTATAATCTGGACACATGCACCATGTTCCATCCTTCTTGTGCACCAATACTATAGGAGCAGAGAAAGAACTTTGACTAGGTTGAATTATACCAACCTCTAACATTTCTACAATTATACGTTCAATTTCGCTCTTTTGGACATAAGGATATCTATAAGGCCTGATGTTGGGAAGAACACTTCCTGGAATCAAATGAATAGCATGATCATGATCACAAATAGTTGGGAGTCCTTTGGGAGTTTCAAATACCTTGGAATGATTGTCTAAGACTTTTTGGAGATATGGAGAAATATATGATTTTGACGTTGGAACTTCTAGTGAGCATAATTGTGCGATTACACCTCGTTGTTCTTTCTTCAGAAGATTTGTCATGACATTAGAGCTTATTATCTTTCCTGGCTTCCCTGCAATACCCTGCAATTCTATTTCCTTTCCTTCCAAAAAATAATTCAAGAAAAGTTCTTGAAAATTAAAAACTACCGTCCCCAAAGATTGTAACCATTGTACTCCTAGTACAACATTAGCACCTCCCATTGGAATGGAAAGAATTACACTATTCAATACATATTCCCCCATGGTTAGCTTGATATTATGGCATTTTCCAGAGCAATTTATAGTTCCTCCATTTGCAACCATCACTTGACATCCTGGTGCTCAGTATAGGAAAAAATTCAATTCCTTGGCTAGCTTACAATGAATAAAATTATGGGTACTACCCGAATCAATCAACACTATTACTTTTTTCTTCTTGATATGTCCTTCTATCTTGAGAGTTTGAGGAGTGGTAATTCCTTTCAATGCATTACACGATATGGTCGGACTCATTTCTTCTTCTTCTAGGGTTAGTTCATAGTGTATATCCTCTTCTTTTGAAGTTTCTTGTTCATTTTCTTCCTCCTCTTCACAATCTATGTAAAATAATTTCTTCTCAGCACACTTATGACCTTTAGTGTATTTGCTATCACAACTGTAGCAAATCCCCTTTGCTCTTTTTTCTTCCAATTGTTTTGTTGTCAACCTTGTAGGTTGTGGAAGTCTAGGAGTAGCAACACTTCCATTTTTATAGATGTGAGTGGTAGGCTTCCTTGTCACCATAATTTTACATTCAATTTTTCTTGCCAACCTGAATGCCTTCTCCAATGAATTAGGTTCCCAAAGGCGAACCTCCTGTTAGATGCTATCCTAAAGTCCCTATGAAGACATCAATCATGTGTTCGGAATATCAAGCAATTTTTTATATTCAATTTTTGGAAGTCCTCAATGTGCTCCACCATTGAACTCTTTTGTTTGAGATTTATTAATTGGCCAAAGAAGGTATTGCTCTATGTATCCTCATAATGTGTTATCATTTCCTCCATAAAAATTGACCAAGTGACAATTTTTTGAAGGGAGCAAAGCCATCGATACCATACAAATGTATTTTGTTCTAAATGTAAAGTTGCAATGCATACCTTTTGTGTGTTTCGCACATTATTGAGGTCAAAATATTGCTCCATCTGTAGCATCCATGTTACGGGATCCTTGCAATCAAACTTCCTCATATCCATCTTTGGAATATGGTGGTTTTTCAATCCAACATTAAAGTTTATGAAATCACAATTAACATTTATTTTGTTCTCATCATGAGTTTCCTCTACTATCTTTCCGCCATTAGGAATCATTTCTTGTATTAACCTTTTCATCAAACCTTCCATGTCTGCTTTTAGATCATTTTTCATGTCTTCCATGTTGTCTTTCATTTTTTCATCGAACTTAGCTTCCATGTCATCCATCTTAGCTTCCATGCCATTCTTCAAACCATCAATCTTAGCTTCCATGCCTTTCTTAAAAACTTCCATCTTAGCTTCCACACCTTTCTTCAAAACTTCCATTTATTTATTTTTTTTCTCTGTGCAAGAGCGAAATTTGGTGGACTTTCTCTTGTAATTTTGATATGTCATGTTGCGCTTCTTCCTCTTCATGAGTCATAGTAGAGCCTTCTGAAGGCTTAATAGGTGTTGAATTCTTTTTAGGTGGCATTTTAGAACCAAATACTAATATATATGCTTCAATATGCCCTTGGAACTACTTCAAAATGATTTTTCACACAAGACTTATGCAATTCGAAAAAAAATGCACACGTTTTTCTTGCGTTTGGGGAGATCAATATTGAAACTGAATTATCTCGATGATTTTGGATCTTCAATTACTAAAAATTTGTCTCCGTAAAGCATCCTCCTCGAATCTTCTTTCGAATGCCACAAGTCTTACCTGATTTGGATTCTTCAAGAAAAAGTTATGCCCAATCTCCCACAATGACCTAATTATGGACTGGTTCAGTAGAGCGAACTTGTACGACATTCCACGTGTCACTGCTTCCTCCTTCGGCTTTGAAATTTCTACATAGTAAGCTACAGTTCGTGCACTTGTGGCCACTTTTTATAGAATTCCAATTCGATGCTCAGAGAGAGAATTATGACGATTTTCCCACGGTCACCTCTTTGAGATGAAATTTGGGAGCTTGAAAAAACCCTAACTTCCACAGATCCTATCTGCGAAAATATTGTGAACCAAGCTCTGAAATTTTTACAGGAAGTTCCTTTGCATTTCAGCTTTTCTTTGTAAAAATTTCAGCTTCTGAACCTTCGTAAAAAATAATTATAGTGCAAATACCACGATGAAATGTTTTATGTGAAATTTAGGAGCCTGAAAAAACCCTAAATTCCACAGATCATATCTCCGAAAATATTGCGAACCAAGATGTGAAATTTTTACATGGAGTTCCTCAGGATTTCAGCTTCGCTCTATAAAAATTTAAGCTTCTTAACCTTCGTATAAAAAAATTTATAGCGAAAATTCCACGATGACCTGTTTGGAGCAGCGAAACCTTAGAATCCAAAGGATCAGATACCAAATGTTATGAAACCAGCTCCAAAAATAGAAGAAAAAAGAGATCAATGCCTTAAATATAAGCCACTTCGAGGGGGACGCCTCCTTTACATTACATAAATGAACAATTCTTGGATGATACAAATGAAAAAGCCTCCTTCTATATATAGGAGTCCAATGGGCCACAATATAATCCTAGCCGACCTAACAATAATAATGTAAGGGCACAATAATAAAAATATTGAGGTTACAAGGGTACAAAAATAACAATAAGGGGGTTACAATAACAACAATAAGGGACTATACTAACAATATAAGGACCTAACATCAGTGGGTTTATCAACCATAAAAAACTATTTTCCCTCTTTCTTGCGCTAGAAATGTTGACGGTGTTGGACCCGCCAACATTCAAGGGATCTCCCCGATATGAAGTCCCAATTAGACCTCATACTGCTTGGTGTATGAGTCCCATACAGAACAAAGGCCCGATTGCCTTATTATTAAGGATATGCCTTGACTCTTACTCTCGGAAAGAGAGTGTGATGCAAATGTACTTTCAGAAAGAAAGGGGGGTGTGCCTGGTAATTACAAGTGTGTCAAGGTTCTTCTAGTATGGGGGGAGATAAAAGTGAGCCTATAAGAGAGAGGTAATAGTACCACCTAGGAAGAGACACGCGTGGACTGAAGGATTTATTCTAACATCCAGCTGAATAGTCCATAAGGGATGGGACAAACATTACACAGAACAATTTTGAGAAATATCTGTCTAATATCCTGCGGAATATTCCACAAGAATGGGACAACAATTACACACATAATAATTCAAGAAAGGTTTGCCTAATATCCTATGGAATAATCCACAAGGATGGGACAACAGTTACAACCATTACAACACATTCTCAACAAGATAAGCACTAAAATAACCGAAATAGTTCAACTATCTTAGTACATGTGAAAGAAAACATGAAATACAAATATCCACATAATGGTCTTACAAACATTGATAATTCATGCATGAAGAACGTATTGGCCTAGGATTCTATTATTAAGTAAAATTTCCAAGGAACATATATACAATGAACATCACTAGCTCCAATAGTGGAGCATTGGAGCCACTCCTTGCTCCACAAAAGAACTAGCTTATCTCTCTATTTATTTGTTGGTGGAGCCAAGTTGAAAAGTTATTTCCTCATACAATGAGGGAGTATATATAACCAAAGGTGACTCTTTGACTACTCTCATGACTGTTTGACTTCCATTAATTTTTAACTTACATGACTCTTTACATTCATGCGTGTCCTTTGGACTTCCACTTTACAATAAATTTTGAATATAATATACATGATGTACAATAGTAATGTGGCATATGACCACTCATGACATGAGATGACCTGACATGGCATGACATTGTTGACTTGGATTGCTTGATGACATGGAAATGTCAAGCCACTACTGCTTATGAAAGTTAAGTATCTTAATGAAAGAGCTTCCTTTTGTCCTCCACTTGGCTTGGTGACAAGGATTTTTCAATAATCGCATGTCATGGATGTTGGTTGCAAACTGATGTCCTTTCAGTTTCTTCGATCAATCATCTTGCGAGTTTAGCTACAAGAGTGTATTCTACCATGCCTCGCTCCTCCTTCTCTTCCTTCGTCTTCTCATCATGACACGACAAAGTACATGTGCCTTCAATTCACTCATGACGATATGAATTCAATCCGAAAAACCATAGCCTAATATGATGCATTTTGATCCATGAACTAAGCCCATAACAAGTTAGAGGTTGGATAAAGTGGCTCAAGCACTGTGCATTTGCGCAGTGCAGGTAGGCAAGGGGTAGCATTGAGCCTTGAGACTGCCCAAAACCTAATTCAATCTGGGTTAAGGGTCAGGATTGCGCATTTTTCGGAGTTAATGGAGATAGGTTGCGGGGATGAGAGTTGGGGAAGCTTATTGCGTAGTTTAGAAGGTCAAGGAGGCCTGGATCACTACACAATGCACATTTCGGGATGTCAAGGAGGCCTGGATCACTACACAGTGTGCATTTCTAAGGCTCAGGAGATGATCTTGTGTCTTGAAGTTTCAAAGTGAACAGTTCAAGTCGGGCTAGAGGCCATAACTGCGCAATTTTAAAGGTAAAAATTGGGTATTCGTCACAAAAAATACGTAATGGGTAAGTCTTGGGAGGGTATTACTACGCACTCCACAGTGACAAGTTTCAAGGTAACATCTAAAGGACTGAGACTGCATAGTGCGCATCTCAAGGAAAGCAAGGTGAAGCTAAGTTGCTTAGTCAGGAATTTTTATAAAGAATGACTATGTGCGAGAGCGATGGGATCGATGAACAATGATCTAATTTGATTATGATAAAAAATTTAGCATATTTTGATGACTCAAATAGCATAGATCATCCATGAAATAAAAACAAAACATTCTCCTTCATGTGACAATATTGCGGCTGGTTATAACAAGTGTGACATCAATGATAGACTTTACGACGACTGTGATGACACTTGTGCGACCACGGACAAGACTTTGGAAATGAGTGCGACATATAATTATAGGGTTAGAACAACTCATTTACACAAAGGGTACTTATTAACATCATTAAAACAAGCTCAAACACGCAATACAATAGCGATTGTGCCAAAATACGACACTTTGCCTATATTGCGAAAGCGATCATAACACTGTGAGAAAACCAATGAAATGAACTTCAAAGTTTGCGAAAACGATGAACAAGACCAAGGAATGCTTCAGAATTTAGCATAGGCCAAAATTTTGGAGGGGGTTATAGTAGATACAGCAGGCCCTCATCATGTTTTGATTTGTAAATGAATGAACAATGAATATATGACCTAATAGATGATAATGCAGCTAATGTGATAAGGCATCCATGCTTCTTAGTGATTCTCAATTACGTATGATACCTCTATGCTCATATTTGTTGTTATTACTTGTAGAATTCATATTTGTGACATGTATGATAAAATGTATGTCATGACTAGTAGGGGTCCAATCAGGTCCTTAATCAAGTTTGTTATCAAAAGCATTGTTTTGATGTATTTTATGAGTTCTAAAAGTTTCATGAGTTTTTGGGCAGTGACTTGGTCCTATCCTTAGAAAATAGGCTTAAATATCAAAGTCGCAGACATAGCACTGGAAGAAAAAGGTTATTGTTGCACTCAGGCAGGCTCATGGAAGCTACTGGGGCTCTTAGTCACTTGGAGGGCTTGGCAAGGGAGCAACTGGGTCTCTACGTCAGTGAAATGTTGAGTTTCCTCAAGGGTTGGTCACCTAGAATGGTGTGTTGCCTCTAGAAGGTTCTATAGCATGTGTGTAAGGTCATATTGGTTGTGTTGTGCCAGTTCCACTTCCTTAACTTTACATGGGGAGTTGAATCAAATCATAGTAACCTCTCGTAACATGTTTACCCCAGCGGACTGATTATCTTTGGTAAATGTGGGAGGAAGGTGTTACAGAGTGGTATCATAGCATAGTTCACCCCTTGGATTTGATGGGAGGTGTGTTTGTCATGCATTTATGTCGGTTACATATGTGTTCCTTATATTTGTGGTTTATGTGCTTGTTCCATATGCATGGTGTCATTCATGGTCTCATTTGTGTCATCATGTGAAATTTAATGGTGTTATTATTGAAGGTGTCATCATGAGTGTATGTTGGTTAGGAATTGTTTATGCACGACAATGTTTACATGTTGTTAAGCATATATTGAAATTGTTGTAGTTTTTATGCATGCATTCATGATGTGTGGTTGGTATAGTCGTGGTATGGTCATGCATTAATGACTATACTATGGTTGAAATGATGATTACATACTGTTATGATTTTGTTTATACATGTATTGCACTAATCTAGTTGATCTTGTAGACGAAATATTCCCCCTTGAATTACACTGAGGTATGTTGATTATGTTGATATGTTAGTTTAGCTCACATAATATGCCTTGTAGGAAAGAGATCAAATATGACTAGAAATATTGTAGAGTACAATTCTCGAGATTATCCCTATGGATTAGATGGGCAACGTGGTGTTGGGAATAATTATGAATTAGAAAACACATTGAGAAGCTTAAAGGAATTATTAAGAAGTTTCAACGCAGACAATGAAATAATCATGCAGGCACAGGAGAAACAAGTAGAAGTTAATGCATTTATCCTTTAGAGTTTATTAGAATCGCAGAGACAGGGGCTAGTTCGGATCAACCATGGCCAGGAGAATAGGACTAACGGGTCATATGGTAGTAGTTATCATAGCAGGCATAGGTCGGATAGGGATGACATGGTTATATATGGAAATTTATTAGACACTCTGGAGAGGAGAGGTGATGGACACAAGTATTATTCTAGTTTGGGTTCTACAGGAACTATGATCGGCATCGTTATCACCCTTATAGGAGGAGTGATAGGTGATGTTTACTGGATAAGTTTAAGAAAGTAAAGCCACCTACTTCTGATGGAGAATTGAAGAAGCCAAAGGATGCAGAGGCTTGGTTAATTGGGATGAAGAAGTTCTTTGAAGTACATGAGTACAAAAATAATATGAAGTCCAAAATAGTTATCTTCAGCCTCAAATGGAAAGCGTACATCTGGTGGGAAGATGTAAAATGGTTCAGAGACATCAGGACAGAGGAGTTGATTTGGAATGAATTATAAAGACTCTTAAAAAATAAGTACTTTTCATAAAGGTACTGCGACAGTAAAGTCAGAGAATTTTACAAGCGAAAGATGGAATCGATGACATATGAGGAGTATATGACTAAGTTCCTAGAGCTATTGAGGTAGATACAGTATTTTAAATATGTGAAAGCTAAAGTTCAGAGATTTTTCAATGGATTGCTATTAGCTTTTAGAGATCGGATTGAGTATGAAAATCCTCAATCACTTGAAGATTGGGAAACTAAAACATTGGTATGAAAATTCAAAGCGTAAGACAAAATATCAGCAAGGATGGAAAGGGAAAGATAAAGGTAAAGGTAAATGGTGGTTGAAAATAACAAGGCCTCAGAATGCAGAAGAGAAATAAAATGTTGCACCATACAAAAATTTCAACATAGATAGATAGGGACATGGGTCACAATAACAAAAAAGAGGCGATGGGATAGGACAATTGGAGTGTTGGACATGTGTTAAGGAAAATATTAATAAATATTGATCGCAGAATCAGGGTGGTAGGCCTCATATTTACAGTGCATAGGAGGCATAGACAGTTGGGGATGATGGGCAGAGTATTCCACATATTTATGCAGTGCTGGATAACAAGCAGGCAGAGCACTAGGAAACTGTTATTGAGATGGAAGGTAAGATTTGTGATCAAGTTGTTTCAATTTTTATTGACCCTGGATCAAATTATAGTTATGGTAGTTCTGAATTTGTGGATAAGTGTGTTTTGAATAAATAAGTGCTTGCAAAATCTTTATTAGTGCAGTTGGCTATAGGTAATCTTGGAATACTCCCCCTTACACCAAATTTTTTTTTTTTCCAAATCTTTCCAAAAAAAATCTTATCCTCTTGGATTTTCCCATTTTTTTTGGCTCAACAAACAAATTGAACTGTAAACATAGCGGCTTCTTTGTTGTCAGCGTCTGGCTCTAACAATAATGGTTGTGGCTATGGCTCATGGTGGGAGGAACTAGCAGTGGTGGCTCAAGAATCCCAAATGGATTCTCCTTCACTTTATTTAAGTAAAAACAAATTCATGAATCCCAAAACTCCTCTCACTTTCTTACGTTGTTGCTCTCTCAAGGAGTCCGATGCAAACTAGACTCTTCTCTTCTTCTACTCTCAAGGAGTCATACGCAGGCTTAGCTCTAATACCATGAAAAAAATGAAGAGAAAACATGGAGAAAATATTTTCTCTTCTCAGTATTATGAATCAGTTAAATAATATTGCAATGTGGACATCAATAATAAATGGTTGTAGTAAGACTGAACTAAACTGGAGTAACTGAAACTAAACTAGGAAACTTGGATGAATGGTTTGGGCACCTAACAGGTGGTTGAAATTAGATTCTCCAACAACATTCTCCCCATATTATTTTAAAAGCAAACGTTCTTAATGTAGTTACTTCGGTGGGTCTTATGTTCATGCTCTTCCTCGGTTGAACTAGGGTGATGCCATTTTGAATTTATTAATAAAATTAATCCCATGAAGTCGTGATACCTTTGTCGTCACCCCCAACTCTGTCGGGACTACCCAGTGCAAGAGGGTACCATGTTGAATCCTTCTGCTAATTAAAAATTAATTCATGCTTTTATGTGTTTTTCCAATGTGACAAATGACCTAATTCTTTCTTTAGATTTGAAGGTTTGAGAATATTTGATGTTTTGGATCTTGCCAAGCAAATTAAGAGATTGTAGATAAATGTCTTTTGGATTAATCACATCATTAGGATTAGGTCGACGTTTCGAACCATCTAATGTGGTTCATCCTCAGGACAAGGTGAAGAAAGAAACCAATCTCATTGAATAAATAGTAGGGATGCGTCATTGCCCAGAATTAGCTGTTGAAACTAGCCGTTATTTGACTAGTTAGTTAAAAAGATATAATATTAATAGTTTTTAAGATTTTTAAGAAAAGATAATAAAGAATTATTTTATTTTATTTTTATAGTTATATAAATGATTAAATTCAAGTTATTCTAATAAGTGAAGGGAAAGAGGGGAGGGGGATGGGGAGGGAAGTAAATGTTAAAATTTAAGGATTTAAATTTTAAATATTTAAGAAATAATATTAAAAAGGTTAATGTAAAATGAATAATATAGTAAAATGATTAAAAATTTTAAAAAAATTATAGTATTAATACTAGCCTAGCTAGCCGTTAGAAAGTTAGTTAGTTAAGAATTAAAATTAAGTAATAAATTAATTAGTTTAAATTTTTATTCAAAATAGGTTTATTATAAATTAAATATAATACGAAATAGGGAGGGGGGGAAATTTGAATGAATAAAATAAATAAATAAATAGCATAAAATGAATTAATAAATTAATTAGGTAAAAATATAAATTAATTAATGAATTAATCAATTTAATATATATAAAATATAAATGAATACATAAGAATTAATTAATTAATTAATTAATCGTGTATAAAAAAATAAATAAATAAACCCTAGGGAGAGCCGGGGTCCAGCTGTTACTTAATTTCCAACCATCGTGACGGTTGAGATTCTTAGCATGTCGTTCAATTTTGATCGCCTCCCTTAATTTCCAATGGTGGAAGTGATCTACTTTGGCAATGACTTTGGAGTCCTCAATACAAACATGGTGACAAGATTTTTCCACATGCTCAGTGAGAGTTGAGGTACAGGACCAATTGTGTTTAATATCTGCAGCATGTTCCTGGATTCTGATCTCAAGGTCTTAAGACTTTTCAAAATGCATATAAGTGATTAAGTGGAAAGTCTAATCGAGTGGATCCTATTTCCATGGTCCATCTCCTGTTTATTCAGGGGACAACAGACAAGATTTCCCATGTCCTTAGAAGAAATAATATCTCTGCTTCTTTCAAACCTCTCTGCACTATTAGAAATTTTTTTGGGTCTGTTAAGGACCCTATCGACCCTAAGGACATGAAAGGGGTTTACATGATTCCTTGTTCATGTGGAATTCTCTATATTGGCGAAACAAGTCGATCCATTAGGCAGAGAATCTGAGAACATGCTGCAGATATTAAACACAATCGTTCCCATAACTCAGCTCTTGCTGAGCATGTGGAAAAACCCTGTCACCATGTTTGTATTGAGGACTCCAAGGTCATTGCCAAAGTAGATCACTTTCACCAAAGGAAATTAAGGGAGGCGATCAAAATTGAATGACATGCTAAGAATCTCAACCGTGATGATGGTTGGAAATTAAGTAAGAGTTGGACCCCGACTCTCGCTATATATATACGAATATGATTAATTAATATTAATTTATTCTTATGCATTAATTTATATTTTATATATATATATTCAATTGATTAATTAATTTATTTATTTATATTTTTACCTAATTAATTTATTCATTTTATGCTATTTATCTATTTATTTTATTCATTCAAATTCCCCGCCCCCCCTCCCTATTTCATATTATATTTAATTTATAATAAACCTATTTTGAATACAAATTTAAACTAATTAATTAATTAATTTATTACTTAATTTTAATTCTTAACTAACTAACTTTCTAATGGCTAGCTAGACTAGTATTAATATTATAATTTTTTCTTTTTAATCATTTTATATTAACCTTTTTAATATTATTTCTTAAATACTTAGAATTTAAATCCTTAAATTTTAACATTTAGCCCCCTTCACTTATTATAATAACTTGAATTTAATCATTTATATAATTATAAAAAAATTAAATTATTATTTTTTATATTTTTTAAAAAGTCTTAAAACTATTAATATTATATCTTTTTAACTAACTAGTCAAATAACGGTTAGTTTCAATAGCTAATTTCGGGCAATGACACATCTCCACTATTTATTCATTGAGACAATTTCTTTCTTCACCTTGTCCAGAGGATGAACCACATTAGATGGTTCCAAACATCGACCTAATCCTAATGATGTGATTAATCCGAAAGAGATTTATCTACATTATGGATCACAAAAGTCTTAGATCTAACATTAAGAGACTTTTAATATTTGGGATTTCAAATTTTGGAAGTGTGTTATGGAAATGAGACATTTTGAAGAGTTATCCTTAATATATCAATTTAAAAAAAAATCTTTTTATGATCTCAAGAAACAATCCCTTGGTTGTGGTAAGGAATCCGTGCTTAAGACATTTTATAAATGCATGTCACAAAATTATAATATCAGATGGTCTATGTTTAACACCTTTGGAAATTAATTCTTTAATACCCTCAATAATCTAATATAATGAAAGTCTTCACAATGCCATTAACTGCTGATATTGAATGAAATGTAAAGAAGAACTAGAAGGGAAATTCAAAATGATATGCTGAGAAATAGAATCTATCACTTTAAATCTCAGAAGAGATTTATGTAGACAAAATAGTTGGAGTGAAAGGTTATTTAACTCTTACTTACAGATGTAAAAAGAGACCCGCAGCTACATTACTTCACTTCATTCAAAGAAGAAAAAACACAGAATGAAACTGGAAAAACATATCAACATCAACAGGTGCAAGAAACTTGATATTATTTCATTAATTTCTTAGAGAATTCAGTGCAAAATTTGCAATCATCCAGAGGTCCAAAACTCGGAACCCTCATCTTTCTTTTCATTTCTTTAAATACAATACAAATCAGTTGTAACTGCTGGAACTACTTGTAACTGCTCGAACTACCTAGAACTATCTAAACTACTTATTACATGGAAAATAAAAACTTTATTACAACATTGATATTTTAACAAAAGATAAACAAAACTAAAGCCTCAATCTATTTGTTGAATTTGGATTGGATTGGCTATCACTATGTTCTCCAGACTTGCTGGAGTGTCCTTCTAAGATGCTAAGGTGTCACCCGGTGAATCATTCATCCATGCTCTGCACTTATTCCAGATTTAGATGCTGGTTTTGGGAGAATTGATCAACTTATGATATTCTAGCTTGAAGGCAGTGATCCTGTTGAAAGTAGGTTGTTCTGTGAACAAAGTCTTTACCATCCAAAGTAATTGAAAATTCCTCTGTAAGAAATTAACAATTGTAGCTCCTTTCAGGATTGCGGTCTTCTCATGGGTATTATCAATATTACTCTTTGCCAGCATTAACAGTAGCTCATAGGAATCCAATGATAGAAGACTGCCTTTAAGATCCAATGATGGCAACCCTGCTCTAGTCCTTTTGTCAAATATGTTATCAAATCTCTTTATAGCTTGCTTAATTTCTGTTAACTTCTTCTCTGCTGACTTCCTGCAAGCAATTTTGACAATCAAATTATTAATCTCTAGAACACATAACATCCTATCTTTAATTTCATTTTCCTCCAGCTACTGATCTGTCTTTGAATTGATGAAATCAATGAATTTATTTTCCCATAAAGCTCTATTAAGAGTCTTCTGTTTGTCAGCCACTCTTTTCCTCTGACACTATTGGTAAGGACTCCCAAGCTGTTTTCATGACTTCAATGATTTCATTCCATACAATATCTTTTTCTTGAATCAGAGATATGTTTCCTTTCAGCTTTTCCTTTAGACTCTTGATTTCATCGTAGGCTGTCTGGAAATATGATTTATACTTATTGACTTATCCTTTTTTGGCCTGAATTATCTTCGTTGCTGTCTCCAATTCTCTCTAAGCCTTCTTAAGTTCAATTTCTTCCATTTTCACTTTGTGCTCAACAGAGACAGTCTTGCTGCTGGATCATCAGTTCTAGATGACATGACTATGGTACAAGAATGACATCAATTTGGCTTTGCAAGTTAAGTACTGACTCTTTTAACTTAGAAATCCCCTCCTCTTTCTGCAACACCTGCTGTAAAAGGCTCTCTTTTTCATTTTCCACCTCTTCTACCTCTGTTGCCATTGAGTGTTCTCCAGTAGGCAATTTTAATTTCTTCTTCAACACATTTATCTCTGACTCAGTACTTTGTAACAACTTCTATACAACTGATTTATCGTTATGATCCACTCTTATTCTTACAATTATCTTTTTCAACTCTTCATTCTGAGTTGAAAGAGGCGTGGAATTAACCTTCTCCAATTTTAACTGCTTCATCACTTTTCCTAACATGTTTTCTGCCTTATGAGCAGTTGCACTAGTTTTGGTCAGATCATTAACAATTAGTTGACCTCTACATATGAAAATTTACTTTGTCAAGTAAATGGATCTTCTTCACATCAACAGTTAAATTAACAGTTTTAAAATTGCTTGATGACCCTACTGTCATTTAAGAAGTGTAAGAAAAATAAATCTTAAATTGATCCATTTCTAAGTCCATGCCAGTCAATAGTCTAGTTTGGTCAGGAGTAATTTGATACTCAGCTTGATCTTCCATACTAGCTTTCATCTTTTGATTCTTTTCTGCATTTGAGAAAAACTTGCTTGATCAAAGGAACTTGATCCTGAACATCTCCATGTCTTGAAGGTGAAGCTGGTGCATTATGAACATCTCCTAATTGAAGGAGGAAACCAGGTTGGGTGCTTGGTATTTCTTTAGTCAATATAGCCCTCTTCTCAGATCTCTGCTCTTCATCTTCAGAATCAACAACTTTCTCTTTGCTCCTTTTGCTCAATTTTTCAGAAATAATGGGAGTCTAAATGCTGGAACTAACAGAGTCTGCAAAAATTTTATTAGCCAACTTCTCTATTTCAAGCCTACTGTCATGAATAAAAGCAGAATAGCCATTTTCACCCCTTCTATTAGAGATTACCTTGTGAGGTTCATAGGCCCATTTCTCACCTAGCCACAAGTGCATGCCTTCTAACATCCTGTTAGCTTCATTTGATGCTTGCCTCATATTGACTATGAATGGTCCCACAGACATAGGCAACTTAAACAAACGCCCCTTCTTTATTGGAACAAAATGTACTTGATCTACATTCAAACTTTGCCTAATAAAATCCAATGCAAACAACCTCATGGGGACAAAAATTATCAGTCTATAAGGTTCTATCCCAGCTCCATACAATCTAATTTTGGAATGATCTTCATATACAAACCAATCCCCAAATTTACAATTGGTACTTAACTGAAGAAATTCCTGAGCTTTTGGCAAGAAACAAGGAGGAGGAACCCCATTCAAAACCTTATAAGAAATTGGCATAAAATAATCAGCAAAATCAAATACCCCTCCCTCATCTCGTTAATTTCTTACTTTATCTGTCCAGAAAACTACTGACTGTATTTTCTTATTTGCATCCATAATGTTTAGCCCCAAATGTAAAAATTCTTCTACATTTTGATACAAGAATAGATAAGTGATAAGTGAAGGGAACCTGAAGGACCCAGTAAGGAACAAGCTCATAAGCTTAGTGTTAATAGCCTCTTTCCAGTAAGAAGGAATATCCAACACCACTTTAGGCTTCATCATCAAGGAAAATAACCCCAACATTGACTTGTCAATTTGAACAACATCATCTTTTCCAAGTATCTTTGACAAAGATTGTAATATTGGCTTGACTTCTACATAAAAAATCTTCAATGGGAATTCTTTATCATCTGTTGAAAATCGCTTTGTATCTGACTTCAAAAATAAGATGACCTGGGTAAACTCCTGCCCTGCAAGATTATCATAAAATGTTTCCAATGATTCGTCAGTGAACTGGACATAAGACTCTGACTCAGGGTAACAAAGGGCTTGACGAACTAACTGGACTACAACCTGAAGGACATTCTTCCCTAAACAATTCATCACGAAAAATTTTCTGGAATACAATGCAGATACTAACCAATGCACAAAATCGGGAAAAATATATTTTTTAGGGATGCATGCAGACAAAATATCGGAATTATTCATAGCTGAATAGATGGGCAACATTTCTCATTCAGAAGAAATCATTGGTAAAAGGGAAAATTCTCAACAGTTCTTGTAGTATCTTGAATGTCTTGTTCAGTGTCCATGAGAGGGATATGGTTAGAAGATCTGAACAAATAAGACTGCTTAGCCATGGAATATTTCAGGATGGTGGACAATTAATCGCAGAGACTACAAATAGAGTAACTCGGATGACTCTGTGGACAACTGGGAATGAAAAAATGATAGGGAAAAGAAAAAAGTTGAACCCTTATATAGATATCGTAGAGTTTCAAACATTAATGCTGAGTTAATGTTTGACCAGACAAGTAAAGGTACCATGACATGACAGATGAGTTTTCTCCCAGCTGGAAGTAGATGTCACTGCGGGGGTGCTCTGGGGTACGGAACATCCATCGAGGTTCTTCCCCCGCAATGGTTGTGAACCGTTGATTTTGATCAACAGGCGGTCAGCGGGGTCAACTACGAAGGCACCCTCTTTGTTAACCTGCGAGCTATTTATGCCCGCGGGTTTCCATTGATCTTCATTCAATCATACTTCTTTTAATACTACCCACCGATTAGCACGGTTTTTAATTGGACTAGTCAGATCCACCTTCACATGCTTCCAAAAAACATATTAATCGACCAATATAAAAAAATGATGATTTTCTAGCATATGAAGGATTTACATTTTGGTCAAATTTTCTTTGTATTTTTGAAAATAGAATAAAGAAAAATGCAAATGAGCTACAACATCTGGCTCCAGTTGGGGATAGTGTTTTTTTACACGAAACACTAAGAACCGAAGATTAGTGCCTTCACTTTGGGCATGGAGTCAAATATTGTTTGGTGATATATGAACAATGAATAGTCTGGTATGTACAATGGTGAAATGTTGAATTTTTAATGTTGGAAATAATGTTTCAGATACTGCCCGTTCACAGGCAGTTGCATTGATTCTCCATCTAGATATTTCAAAATGAATGTGTTATTTGACCTTACCTCGGAGATTCTGTATGGACCATGTTAGTTATCCATAATTTTCACTATCTAAAGATGACTAAGTATCGGTTCTAGATTTCTAGAAACAAAGTTCATGAACATTGTGAGTTCTAGAAATCTCACTACCTTCATTATCCTTAAGATAATTTTTTCACTATTTCATCATCCCATCATGTCAATGCTTAGCTCACCCATCCCAGAAGACCCATCATGGGATCATGTCACTCAGTTTGTCTTTGTTGTGTCACCTTTGGCCTCAGCCCTCTATTTTGTTTTGCCTAACTCCTCCATTGTCTATCTAGGGCTTTTAAAGGCATTTTTTCTTGGTTTCATGACCTCCATGGTTAAACATCAACAAGGCTTGTATCTTGATGCTCTTACACATCCTCCTATCCTTAATATACCTTCATAAACATTTCCCATCACTCTTATCCCTCAAATTCATCATTTTTCTACAATACCTAGTCTATTGCCACAATTTGACACTTTTTAATACTAGGCCTGTGTTTTTCCCTTTTGGACCTCTTCCCCTCACTCAATCCTTGAAATTACACTTTCCCCTACTCCCTAACATCTATCCCTATCCCCCAAAATTTCCCCAAGAATTTAGACAACCCTTAACCCCTTCATTCCCCTCCCTCTACAAGGTAGTCCTAGATTCCCTACCCCAAACCCTAATTTCCTCTTTCGACTAAGCTAGGGTTTTCTATGGAAAAGAGGCATAAGAGAATAATATATATATGGTAGTTCATATCAGTAATCATGAATCCATACCAACTCATAAACGTCATGCCTCCATCATTTTCCAAGAATTCATTCCAAGGGCCTAGTCATTTGCCACACCTAGGGCCAGTTTTTCTTAAAAATATGTTTTTGACGAAACGGAGATGAATTTGGAAAAAGTGAGAGAGGTTTTTGTCCATAATAGGGCCAATAAGAAAAACCTCCTTCTGATTTTACACAGGTATAATGTTTTGGGAGAAATATCAAAAACACAGGTGTCCAACGAGAAATTATGCATTGTTGGAGTGACCTTGGGAAAATAAGGTTTTCTCATAGCTGGAGTGTCCAAATGAATTTCTTGATGAGTCAAAGAAAACTATACTTGAATATATTTCCAATGAGCTATCATGAGCTCAATTTTGAGTTAAGTAAGGCCTCCAAAAGTTGTCTGCACCAGCACTCTGCATTTCTGCACCATCATTCAGCACCTTTTGACCAGTGTTGGAAAAGTCAGTTTTTGGACAGGTAAATGGACACCAAATTGAAAACAAAAAGCCTTCTTAGAAATTAGACTCAACAATATTTCCAATGAGCCATCACGAAACCAAATCCGACATCAGGATGGAGGTCAAAACAAGACTACAAGTACACCTATTTGTCTGCTGAAGTGGCGCTATGCACAGAGAAATGTTGGGATTTTGGATTTTTGAATAAGATACAGGAGCTGGATTAAGAAAACACAAGAATTTATGGAAATTATACTCATCAGGCTTTCCAACGAGCCAAATCCGAGACCGGGAAGTGGTCCAAAACTTGGTTGAAAAACACCCTATTTTTCTGCTGAAGTGGCGCTACGGACAGAGCAATGTTGGGATTTTGGATTTTTGACTAAGCTACAGGAGCTAGATCAAGGAAAAACAAAAATTTATGGAAATTATACTCATCATGCTTTCCAACGAGCCATCACGGGCCCAATTCCGACACCGGGAATGCCTCCAAATGCCCTCTGCAAAATGGCGCTGCGCACAGGAGAAGTTGGTCAGAATTGCCACATAGAGATAAAAAATATAAAAGAGGAAAAAAAGCATGATGGCCTTGGAGTTTCTGTTGAGGCTTCTCAGCAGGTTTCCAAGACCTCTTGAAGGACCATTCCACCAATTTTGGGAAAAATTGAACAAATTTTTGTTTTTTTGTTTTTTTTAAATTTTGAGGCCTCTGTGGGCAGCACCCTAGGCGCTAGGAAACAATTTGGTGCACCCTAAGTTTGAAAATTTTCAATTTTTGGATTCCTCTCACCACCAAGAGTCTGCTCACCAAATTTCAGATCATTTGGAGCATTTTTGACCCCTCAAAAGGTCAAAAAACATCAAAATTTTGACCTTTCTACCTCATTTTCAGACCAGGTGTTGCGCACATAGCAGTGTTCGGAGAATTGGTTTTTGAACAGAAAAATGACACCCAATCAAGACAACTCAAGAATTTATGGAAATTAGACTCATTAGGCTTTCCAACGAGCCATCTCGAAGCCAAATCCGATATCGGGAAGGGGTCCAAAACTCAGCCACAAGAGACCCTATTTTCTGCTGAAATGGCGTTGTGCATAGAGACTACCTAGTGTGTTTTGGACCAAAAGTCAACAGAACACACTCATTTATTGTGAATAGATATTTTTGAGTTTTTTGAGGCTAATTAATCTAGAATTAGGTGCAAATAGTTATTTTGGGATTTATTTCTTAGGATATTATGTGCCTTGGGCCTTGCATGGTCTCTTGGCCATAAATGACATTTATGGTTGAATTTGACATTTTCCTACCATATTTAGGGTTTTATTCCTCCTTTGATCCATAAATAGAGCATGAGGCCCCTATGTGTTTTGTTGGCATTTGATGAGCTTTGAGAGCAATATACATGGTTTTATGATCTTGGAGAAGAAATTGGAGTTGTGGAGTTGATGAATGGCTTGTTTGGCTTGATGATAGAGAAGCTTGTTTGCAGGATTCCTTAGCTTGTTGAATGGTGATGTCTTCCTAATTTGTCTATTGTTTTCCTTGTTATCATTACGTTTCATTTCTCTTAAGCTACTATAAATCAGAAAAGTATAGGTTGAGACATGCTCTTTGAGGCACCTCAATCCTCCTATTTGTTATAGCCTTGATGTTTTCTTCTGTTTGGTCTGCTTAAGGAATTCTTGATTGCTCCATAGGTTCACTAAAACTTGTTTTTGTTTCATGAATGGTTAGTATGTTAGTTTACAAATATGATTCACGGTATGCCCTGCTTGTTTGAAGCTTTCAAAACCCTATCCTGAAGCCTTTCTTTGAAATTTTGTCTGCTAGGTTAAGTCAAAGAGGTCTCGTTCAATCTTGCCCTTTTTCCATGTTTATCAACTTGTTTTAGAGTTATTTTGGCTTTGTTTATGATGTTTAGGAGTTCCCTCTTCATAAATTTAGTTATTGTGCTATCTTTTGTGTTTTTCCCAAATTATGAAGGTGAATTTCTAAAGTTAGGAGTTGTAATGCTTCTATGTTTCACTGAAATGTTTATCTTGAATGTTTATTGGTTTATTATATTATCATAGAGTAGATGGTTTGCCCTAGCTCATGCTTAGTATCTTGTGCTGATCATATTCAAGACCTCCTTGTCCTTAGGTATTTGACAAAGGATTCTTGATTGCCCTTTGCCCTATCTAATTCACAAACTTGATGTCCATTCCACTTCACCCATAAACCTTAAGGATATTTTCACCTTGCTAAATTAGCCTTGCACTGCACTCTAATTCATTATTTAGACACCCTTGACTTTTATTTGACTCCATAGCCCAATGGCTTTGACATACTCTCACTCCTCCTATTACACTTGACCATCTTACCCATACAAAACAATAAAAAACCATACACTTAACAACTAGCCTAAAATCTAAACCCTAGAGCAAAAAGAACACATCCTTTACACCCAATAGAGAGATCTCTCTCTGAGTCTAGGAAGGCTAGGTCCTAGGACTCCAAAGACTGGTTCCATGTTACCCTGTCATTTGGTCTACCAATCTGCCAAATCACGGGACCCTAACAGACCATACTAGAGGGGGTCTAATTTACCATGCTTCCCCTTTTCTTCTCGTCTAGTATCCCATCTCAGTACCAAATCTCCTGCTTGAAAGAGAACTTCTTTTGCTTTTATGTCAAATATAGACTTCATCTTTTTCTGATAAGTAATCAAGTTATCCATGACTTTATTTCTGTTTTCACTTGTTTCAATTACTTTGTTGAATCTTCTCACCAGAGCATTAGGTTCTTCTTGTTGATCAACGGTTGTCATTGATGTCAACCCAAGCAGCACCAGGGGCTAACCCAATATTGCATGGGAATTTTGACCTACCAAATTAATATATTCTGGGTCAATAATGATTTTTATGGTTTCTACTTGTCGAGATGTTTCCGTTGATATATGGCACGCCATGTAATTCTTCACGGTTTGAGAGATATTCATGTTTGAAGTTTGTACCCCAGTTAGTGGGCTAAAACCCCATGGGGTTGGGGCATGGGTCATTGAAAAGTCATAATTAATATTTTTTATGCTCCTAAAATCCCTCCAATGTTCACTTGTTGAAGCCCCTCTCAACTTAAGCATTCATATATATTGTGATCTTCATTTCCTCCTTAGGCATGGGATTTGGCCAAATCCCATGCCTAAGGAGGAAATGAAGATCACAATATATATGAATTCTTAAGTTGAGAGGGGCTTCAACAAGTGATTCACCCCCCCCCCCCTCTCAGTATTTCCAAAAATTGGTATCAGAGCTTGGTTCCTTCAATAACAGTTTAACAACTAGAAGGAGGTCATGGAGCATACCAAGAATGGTGTACCGCTATTCAATGAAAATAATTATGCACTATGGAAAGGAAGAATGGAGGTCTATCTCTTGGCTCAAGGTTATGAAGTATGGGACACTATTCAAAATGGATTTACATCAACCGCGGATGAACAAGGTAAGAAGAATTTGGTAAATGATGCAAAAGAAAAGAATATTAATATCAATGGACTTATTAAATCTACTTATCATAAGGTGTCGGGTTGTAAAACTGACAAAAATGTATGGGACAAGCTTGAGAATATATATGCAGGTGACTCAAATGTCAAAGAAGCAAAGCTTCAAATCTATAGAGCAAAATTTGAGCAACTCAGAATGAGAGAAGATTGAAACATTGCTGCATACTTTCAATATGTTGATGAAATAACCAATACTCTAGAAGGATTGGGAGAGCCAGTTGACGAGAAGACTATTATACGGAAGATTCCTAGAACGTTACCAGGGAGATTCAACCCAAAGGTATCGGTCTTAGAATACAGTGCAAATCTAGACAAAATCAGCAAAGAGGAATTACATGGAGTTCTCATAGCATATGAAATGAGACTTGATGAAGAAGAGGGTACTTCGCATCTAGAAACTGCGTTCGTTTCATCTAAGAAAACCAATAAGGATAAACAACCTTCAATTGAAAAGACATGCACTTGCAAGTGTGAAGAAAAGGGAGATGATGAAGAAGGTCTTTCAGATGAAGAATATGCTTACTTCAAATTTGTAATGAGGTTGGGCATTTTGCAGCAAAATGTCCAAACAAAAGTAATGGCATCTCAAAAAGAAAGAAAGGCTTTAAGAAATTCAACAAGCAAGGATCCAAAAGGAAATTTCTCTCTAAAGAAGATAGCTCATCATCCGATGAAGACAATGATAGTGAAGAAGAAGCCAGTGAGAGAGTATTGTTTATGGCCAAGCACAATAAGCAAGAGGTATCAAACAACGAAGAAGAAGGATGGACCATAGACGAATTTTATGAGGAAGCAATCAAGCTTATAAAAGATCTCAAGGCGAAGAAGATCCATTCCAAAACTCTTGAAGAACAATTTCAAGGTCTCAAAATTGAAGTTGAAGAACACAAATGCATTGAAGAGTCACTTCAAAAGAAGTTGGAAGAAAGCAACCAAGAAAGGGAAGAATTAGAAGTCGAAGTAGTCTCGCTGCGTGAGGAAGTGAAGAAAGGAAAAACTATCCAAAACTATGCCAACAGCTCAAGGGCATTGGAAGAACTCATCAACAATCAACGATCTTACAATGACAAAACTGGCATTGGTTACAAAGAAGAAGAAGCAGGACCTTCTACAAAAAAATACAATGAACCTATGAGATCTGATATGCATGTAGACTTCATTGGACAAGATTCGCAAGAACAGCCTTGGAAGACAATTCCTCGACGAAAATTTCCATCCAGGTACCAACATATTTTTTATGGCTACTATCATTCATGTGGAAAATTTGGTCATAAAGCTGTAGAATGTGGCACGTACCCTAGGAATGAATACAATTCCAGGAGATATGTCAAATATGAACCTCCTAGGGCTCAACAAAACATCAATAGATTTTAACATTTAAGAAATAATATTGAATGTTACAAATGTCGAAACTTTAGACACATAGCCAAAGACTGCAGACTTGAAAATCCTCCAGAAGAATCTTCTAAGCCACAAAATGAACGAACATGGAAGAAGAAGAAGAATGATAATTGTGCTCTCGCTCTCAAGGCTCAAAAGAACAAATATATGTGGTATGTTGATAGCGGTTTCTCAATGCATATGACTGGAGATAGAAATAAATTTGTATCTCTGAAAGAGAAGAAGGATGGAACCGTGTCCTTTGGAAATGATGGATCTTCAAATGTTATAGGATCAGGTACTGTCACTCTCGGAAGAAAATATTCTCTAGCCAATAATGTTCTACTAGTTGAAAACATGAATCAAAATCTGCTCAATGTTGGACAAATGTGTGATCAAGGACACACAATACTATTCAACTCCACGAAATGTGAAATCAGGAAAGGTGTGTATGGTGAAATTGTGGCTACAACAAGTCGAGCTCCAAATGACATATATGTTCTGGATGAAGCAACTAAAGCATGTATAATAGCTAAAGAGGATGATACAATAATTGGTAGCAATGATGATCGACTAAGTAAGAATTTTTCTACAAAGGTGCAAAGTGATTTCGAGATGTCTTTACTTGGTTGCAAATTGAGCATAGACGACTCATCTAAGGATGTGGATCAAAGGTTGTATAGATCTATGATTAGTAGTCTTCTATATGTAATAGCCTCCCGACCAGATGTTATGCAAGCAGTTGGACAAGTAGCAAGATTCCAAGTAGCACCAAAAGAATCACATATAAAATATTCACCAGCATTGGAATATCTTCGCCAGAAGCTTGGGATTCTCCCAAGTTCTCATTACATTTTCCTTTTTCAGAATATAAAGGGGGAGTGGAAGTGTGTACAGGTCTGCAGGATGGTTGTGTGTCAGCGCGAGTGGAAGTGTGTATAGGTCCGTAGGATGGTTGTGTTTCAGGGGGAGTTACCCTTTGCCATTGATGTCAAAGGGGGAGAGAATGTTGTAGGAAGAGGTGTCATGATCGCAGGGGGAGTACTTGTGTTGCCATCAATGCCAAAGGGGGAGATTGTTGATCAGCGGTTGTCATTGATGTCAACCCAAACAGCACCAGGGGCTAACCCAATATTGCATGGGAATTTTGACCTACCAAATTAATATATTTTGGGTCAATAATGCTTTTGATTGTTTCTACTTGTCAATATGTTTCCGTTGATATATGGCACGCCATGTAATTCTTCACAGTTTGAGAGATATTCATGTTTGAAGTTTGTACCCCAGTTAGTGGGCTAAAACCCCATGGGGTTGGGGCATGGATCATTGAAAAGTCATCATTAATATTTTTTATGCTCCTAAAATCCCTCCCACGTTCACTTGTTGAAGCCCCTCTCAACTTAAGCATTCATATATATTGTGATCTTCATTTCCTCCTTAGGCATGGGATTTGGCCATCTGAAACAGGTCATCGTGGAATTTTCACTCTAAATTTTTTCATACGAAGGCTAAGAAGCTGAAATTTTTATGAGACGAAGACGAAATCCTGAGGAAGCTGCAGTAAAAATTTCAGATCAATTTGCGCAATATTTTTGGAGATATGATCTGTGGAAGTAAGGGTTTTTGCAGGCTCTTGAAATTCATCTCAAAGAAGTGACCTTGGTAAATTCTTCATAACTCTCTCTCTGAGTATCGGATTGGAATTCCGTAAAAAGTGACGGATAGTGCACAGTCTGTAATTTTCTCTCTATCAATTTTAGAAACAAATGAAGAAACAGTGACACGTGGTACGTCGTACAAGTGCGCTCTGCTGAAACAATCCATAATTAGGGCATTGTGAGAGATTGGGTATAACTCTCTCTTCAAGAATCCAAATTGGGTCAGACCAGTGGCATTGGAAATATGACTTAGAATACTAATATAGGACCGAAAATCAGATATTGAGGATATGAAATGACAGAGATACATCAGATTCAATATCAAGCTCCTAGAAGGCAAGAAAAAGCTAGATCATGTGTTGTCAAGGGTTGCAAAGGACCAGACTTTCTACGACAGAAAAGCAAAGAAAAGTTCAACAGAGGGTAGCATGACAAGAGCAGCAACCAAGGTGCATAACAGCAGCAAGAAGTTCATCATATGAAGTCTTCAAGTGGGCGGCACTGCATACAATCATTGTAAAGGTATCATTGTACTTAGTCATTGTAAATACATTATTGTATAAATTGTACTAGTATCTATCTACCAAGGGTTGAAGAGGCAGTGTTGGGAGGTCTAGGATCATCATTAGGTGGTTGTGTCAAAGTTGGGGTTATGGTCTAGTATATCTTCTTCTACTACATCATTCTATATCATTGTAAAGTGGACCATTTTCCCTGGTACGAGAGTCCATTCTTCTTTTATTCTTCTATAGGGTGGTAGGGTGGTGCTAGGGTGAGTTGTAGCTCATTGGGTGTTGGGGCATCCATTCAATTGACTACTAAATAATCTTGGGCGTTGGAGCATCCATCCGGTGGGAGCTGGAGAAGAATGCTTTTCTAGATTCTAGGAAGTTGGAGCTTTATTTTCAATTGGAGTTGAAAATAATTATTAGAGAAACATTAGGTGGTTTTTGTCCGGAGTGGGTTTCCACCTTAAAAACTGTGTGCATTTGTGTTCCTCTTGTTTACTTATATCATTGTACAAACACTGATAATAATTGAAGATTAACTAATGCTCTAATTGAAAGGAAGGTCGTATTCACCCCCCCCCCCCCCCCTCCCCTCTCAGTATTTCCAACACTTCTTGAGCTTCTTGGAGGAAAGAAATCACTGGTTTGGATAGCTGAGTAGGAAATAGTTCTTGAATTCCATAAACCAATTCTTAGGGAGACTTACTGGTAGATCTTCTGGTAGTGACTCGAACTACCCAGAGGGAAAACTTCAACTTCGTATCCCAGTGCTTCTGATTTTCGGTGATTGTCTTCTTCAAGATTATGACCAATGTCTTGTTTGAAGACTCCGCCAATTCATTCCCTTGGGGATGATATGTTGTGGAATGTGAAAAAATTACATTATATGTTTGACATAAATTACTGAAACGAGAAGAGTTGAATACTTGAGCATTATCAATTACAATTTTGACTGGACATCCGAATCTGCTGAAAATTTTATCCTCTAGAAACTTCATCACTGCTTGGTCATTTTCCTTTTTGGTGGGTATTGATTCAACCCATTTTGTGAAGTAATCAGTGGCAGTTAGAATCCACTTGAACTGTCCACTTGATGGTGGATTTATTTTTCCAATAAAATCCAATCCCCATTGCTTGAAAGGTTCTTCAATGAATACTGGGATGAGAGATAATGGAGATTTTTTTTTCTTTTCAGCAATAACTGGCACTTTTGACAACTTCTGACCAGTCTAAAAACATCTGCAAACAAGGTCGGCCAATAGAAACCTGACTTGAGAATCTTATGAGCAGTGACCTTCCAGTATAATGACCTCCACACAGACTTTCATGACATTCTCTGATGACCTCAATATATTCGCCTTCGCTCCAACTATTCTGTCCACATAAAATTCTTCTGAGATTTAAAGTGATAGATTCTATTTCTCAACATATCATTTTGAATTTCCCTTCGAGTTATTCTTTACATTTCATTCAATATCAGAAGTTAATGGAAATGTGAAGGCTTTCATTATATCATATTATTGAGGGTATTAAAGAATTAATTTCCAAATGTGTTAAACAGATACCATCTAATATTATAATTTTGTGACATACATTTATAAAATTTCTTAAGCACAGATTCCTTACCACAGCCAAGGGTTTGTTTCTTGAGATACAACACAAGGTATAGACGTTGTTATCACCAAATTGAGTTACTGTTGGGTTGCTTCAATGGTCAACTTGGAGTAACTATTTCAAACCAACTTATAATTGGAAATTAGCCTTTCCAGTTTGAGAGGGCTCTCTCAAAAGGATAAAGGATATTCAATGAGTAATTTTGAAAGTAGATGACTAACTCTGAATTGGATTGAATGTGTATTTTTTGTGTAGGTGAAAGATGTAAAGGGTTTAATACCATTGGGCTTATGGAGTCAATATGAAAACTAAGTCACAAGTCAACTTATCTCATGGAAGTTGAGGCAATTGTATTCTTATTAAACCACACATGAAGGAAAAAACAACAAGCTATATGTATACAGGAAGTTGGAGCATGTCACCATGAATTCCAAGTGATTATACATAAGCAAAATAACAAAACATGACAAAACAACAAACTAGGTGTATAAAGTAAGTTGGAGCATGTAATCATGAATTCCAAGTGATTATACAACTAGAACACTGGAGAGAAAGTAAAATATTGATATAACAAACTTCTATAAGAATATAGAGAAGAATCTCAGGTCTGAAATAGGCCTGCTGCAACTGTATATTTCTGATTAAAAATTACAACAGTGGTAATGTTAAGTCATCATCTCCCAACCCCTCTTTCCTTCATAGTTCTACCTATTAATAGGCTTTTATCCATTACATAGGATCTGCCCAACTGGCTAGACCATCGAACTATCGACTTTGACACCTATCTTAACCAGAAACTACATTCTTAGAACTAAAAAGACACCTAATTACTTAAGACTTACAAACCTAATAGGACTTTACCTTTTATTTATTACACCCACTTATCTGCAATAGTGGGACAATTACATAGATAGAGATGAGATGCTCAAATGGCATTCTCCATGACTAAGACATGAATACACTTTCCAAGGCTTTAGTAACAGTTGTCCTATTTTCTAGGAAAGAATCGATAACAACTACAATTTTGTCTTCTTGTTGTTTTGTATAAAAGGCACACATGTCGAGTGATGAACATTTTCTGAGATGTCTCCTCATCTGTTTGGATGCCTCCACGTGGGTGGCTGATCTTCCATATGCCCTTTTAACCTTCAAAAATCCTTCAAAAACCCCTCGCTGCAAAACATAGCATCTTTAGGCAGTTTCGTAGCGTAGTTTAGTAGCGAGCTTATTTTTGTCTTTTAACCTTTCCTTCAGCCACCTATGCTGGCCCAAAAGTATTTTTCAGGTCAAAATATATAAATACTATCAAAATCCCTCCTTAGTTCTCCATAAAACTGAATTTAAAAATAAAAATCATTCTTCCGAAATTTCATAGCGTTTTTTGGCCTTCAAGCCTGTAACTCGCTACGAAACTACCTGATTATCGAGAAAATTCAAAATTCTCCCTTTTTCTTCCAAATTTCACCTGTATGTCTACGAATTGATATGATGAAGTATGATCATGCAAACTTGGTTCAAAATTCCTCTTACCCTCTTCAAAAAGCATCATTTTCACCTTTAGCAAGTTAATTTACCAATAAAATGACTCTCTTTTTTCTGAAACAATAGGGTTCAAAGATGAGCTCCTATCTACCTATCCTTGATAGTTTTGTAAAACAGGAGGAGGTTTTTGTCAATCAGAGTGTTCTAAAGAAAAATACCTCTTGGTTTTTTGAAAACCATCTCCAGCTATCCAGAATTTGTATTAGAAAAACATGTATAAAATAAGAAATTTTTGGATTCTGAAAATAGGTCCCAGAGACATCTTCGAATATCTAAACTGGCATCACCTGTGAGAAAATTGAAGGAGGTTAATTTTCCTTGTTCTGTTCTTGACAATAACCTCTCTCAGTATTTCTGAATTCATCTCTTTTCATTCATAATCTTCTGTTTAAATTTACTGCTCACATTGTCCAAAGACAAAGCAAATTCCCTTGTAGCTCCAGCAAAAATGTAGCAACCTGAATTGGTGAATGCTTCAGCAAAGCTAGGTTCCTCCATGAATAGCTTAAGGTCCATGAGCTCCTATCTAACCACAAATCCTCCTTTGTACGCTTTTTTTTTCATGGCCATCTCTCTTTATAACCAAGCTGTCTTCTTAAACATGTGACACCTGTAAAGAAACAAATTGACAGAGAGTTGTTTTGCAATGGGCTGGACTCTTCCAAGGTGAAAAATCACTGATATATGCAAAGGCTGAAGGGTTAATGATAGAGAGGAGCTTGGGTGATTTGTTTAAAAATTAATTTGATAGCTTGAGGGAGGATGATGACACATGTGACCATAAAAAACAATAATGAGACAAAATATGATCTTGCATGCTTTCTTGGGAGTTATGAAAACTAACTTAGCTGACCTCACCTTTGTCTTCATCCGTCAAAATTTTACACCTCACACCGCTTTAACACTCTTTGCAGGAAAAAACCAGTTTCGTAGCGAAAACCTTTTCAGGTAGTTTCGTAGTGAAAATTGTTGATTTATCATATAATTCGCTAAGAAACTGTGTAAAACTGACAAGTGAAATATTTTGTGATTTAAAAGCGTGGGAATGACAACAAAATGAGATGAGGTAGATTTGAATGGTATTACATGGTTTGAGGTGGGTTTTAGGCTTAGGGTAGACATCACCAAATGTAATTTTTTCAGTTATTTCATGAAAATGACTATGAGACAGCATGAACCTAGGTTAATGACATGTAGAACCATATCAACGAAAGTGTTTAAACTTATGAGTGATAACAGATGCAACCATCCGGTGAGAAGGATCATAAAATAGACTCAGGTATGGTCGCAGCCATGCAATCAAAAGAGTCATGCATATAGTCATCATAAATCAAATTGTCTCGTAGCCTGGATTTTATTAGACAAAACCCAGGGTCTTGCGCTCCGTCTCGACCCGAACAAGTACAAATTCAAGCATGTGAATGAATGAGATGAGGTCGAACATGCAAGAAAGTCACATGATTATCAGCCAATGATGAAAGTAGTTAACAGGTGCAAGAGAGACGACCAATAATGACAATGGTTCTCAAGGTACTACTAGTACAATCCACGGAATGTGAACAATGAGCTGGAGTCGATCACCCACGAAATCACTCGATCGAAGGACAATGATGATAAATTGTCATCGAATGCGAAGAACTTGCCATTGAGGCATGCAAGTTATAAGGTACCATAAGGGAGTCTCTGGATCAGCTTCCTAGATAATGAGCTAAAGTCGATAGGAAGTGATCGGTCGAAGGAGGGCCATAATGCTTCCCACATCATCAACATGAGACATAGGAATAAGATGATAGTTAATCAAGACTAAACAGAGGATCGGGGGTTGATGATGACATCCAATGTCATTTAGTTTTAACGAGTCTGACAATGGAAGAACTCAACGTCTTTTCATGTTTAGGGAGTTTGAAAATAAACGGAAAAGAAAACTGCAGCAGGTCCCTTTTCGTAGGTAGTCTCACAGATCCGAAAAGGTAGAAAACAATATCTGAGGGAACCTCTTAGCCATGTTCGACTAAGGTATTCCTTTTTCGTAAATAATTTGTCCCAGCCCAAAAAAGGGGTAAACGTACATTGGGAAGATGATGTTTCGCCACCTTTAATGATTTCAAAATGAAAAGAGTCTCAGAAATATTTTCAATTTTTTTTGAGTCAGAAAAGAGCTGAAAGATGACTCCAGCGGTTGACTTTTTCATGTTTTTACTGAGTCTGAAAAAGTAATAAAATACAACTCGTTTCCTTATCGTCGTCATTTTTTAAGACTTGTCGCTGTAGAAGAGACAAATGTAAAACCCAATTTTCGAGAAGAACAATAAAATAATGAAAAAAGGTGTCCAAAAAACAAATTAGGGTTTAGAGAAGGCTATAAATCAATGAAAATAGTAAAAACAATTCACTTTTACCTTTTCAACTTCTTGTGAGCATTTTTACCATTTTTTACTGTGAACTTGTGGAGCTGACAGCAGGCAATCCAGGAGGTCATTTACGAATCCGTTTTTTCCAGGTAGGAGCTCTGAACTTCATCTGCAATTTAAGCCATTTTTTATGTTCTGATTTCACGGTTTGATGCATTTTTTGGGAGATTTTGTAAAATCTTGGCCATGACGGACAGCCTGGATTCTGTAGAAATTTGAATAATAGATGAGTTATTCACCGAGATTATCCTGATCACACACTATTTGAGCTTCATGCATAATACATAACCTCTTCTACTATTGATCATCAATTTGCGGAATTAAAAACAATCGCATGCGCACATTAAAACATAATCAAGCACACATATAACACAGTATGTAATGGGGAAAGCTGATAGCTGAAAACCCCCAACTATCTGTATATTATAATGATAGAGAACATGTAACAGTACATAGCACAAAGCTCCTCACAAGCTCTCAGCACTATCTCACATGCTACACACAAAACAAGCTTAGATCATACATATCACATGCTCCAATCTGCTCCACCTATCTGCCTACCTCTACTGCGCAATCCTCATTTGCAATCTCAATCAATGTGTGTGCAAATCTCATGCACAACTATAGTCACAACTGATAGTAGACTCACCCCTTCACCCACCTCTAACACTGGTCTCCACTGAACTGTCCATGCACTACAGTTAACTGATGTATTCTTTAGTTGATTTATGAGTTAATAATTAGTGAATTAATTAATAATTAATTCACACCACTCATTACTAGTGTATTTATCAGTTAGACTAAATACAACTAGTTCAACTAAGTTAAACCGAACACAACTCCACCAAACTCTACCACATGAGTTCTAACTAAAGTCAACCATGCAATAGCTCAACTAAACCCTAGGAATAGCGTAATTCCTTCTTTCAGCTGCATGTGCCACATCCGTAGCTCAAACTGAAGTGCTCCAAGAGGATAAGATAATGTTTATAGTCCGAATATTATTAAGAGCTAATAATATTCGACTGATCTATTTTTAGACTGGCAGTCTAAAAATAGACTCCGCCCAATATGTCTAAAAATAGAAGTCCATCTATTTTTTCCGACTTGACCAACCATCCACAAATAGCATCCTGCAACTCATAGACCATGATCAATATGTCTAAAAATAGACATAGTCTAAAAATAGACTTTGCGCCAAAAATAGCCTGCGGGCCCACTTAGTGAAGGCGACTCCTTTCCACTAAGCTCATCATCTTGTTGCAATCTCAACACTCCCTCTCAAAAAGATATGGATTATCTGCAACCCCTATCCTGCCCTTGTGGTATTCGAATTTGCTCCTAGTGAGCGCCTTCGTCAAGATATCAGCATCTTGATCCTCCGTAGGAATGTATGAAAGTAACATGACCTTCCACTGCACACAATCTATGATATGATGATACCATATGTAAATGTGTTTGGATCTATCATGAAATACTGTATTAGCTGAGAGTTTGATGCAACTCTGGTTATCACAATAAATCACAGTAGGCTCCAAGTGTGAACCGAACAACCCGACCAGGATCTTCCTCATCCATATAGCCTCGCATGCAGCCAAACTCGCTGCCATATACTCGGCCTCTGCTGAACTGAGTGCCATGGATCTCTGCTTCCTGCTGTACCAATAAACTGTTATCGACCCGATACTGAAAATCCCTCCAGATGTGCTCTTTCTGTCTGTTGGGCTCCCTGCCCAATCTGCATCCGTGAAGCCACATAGCCTCACCTCATCCTCCTGTCTGTACCACAATCCATATCCCGATGTGCCTCTGAGATAACACAATACATGCTTGCCTGCCTTCCAGAAGAGCTTGGTAGGCTTAACCATAGCTTGTGAAAGCTGGTTAACTGCATAGCATATATCGGGTCGTGTATTGACCAGATACATAAGCGACCCCACCAACTGTCGATAAACAGTGGCATCCACTACCTCCGCCGAAGTAGCATCCTCCTTCCTCCAACCTCCAAGAAGAGGAGTATCAACAGGCTTGCAGCCATGCATGTTGAACTTCTCCAGTATCTCCTGGGCATACTTACCCTGAGAAACAAACAGTCCATCACTGCGCTGCCAAATTTCCAATCCCAGGAAATAATGAAGGAGGCCCAAGTCCTTCATCTCAAACTCTTTTGCAAGATCCTCCTTGCATGAGAGTATCAACAGCTCATCACCTGTCAAAATCAAATCATCTACATAAAGTACAATGATCAGCAACTTACCCTCCACCAAAATCTGGTATAGGTTCGGATCCGCCTCACTCTTGGAGAATCCAAATCCGGTGAAATAACTGTCTGTCCGTGTGTACCAAGCATGAGGTGCTTGTTTCAACCCATACATCACTCTCTTGAGCCTGCACACATGCGACTCACTACTGAAGATCTCAAAACCTTCTAGCTGCTCTATGTACACCTCCTCCTCAATGACTCCATTGAGGAACGCAGTCTTCACATCCATCTGATGAATGTGCCACCCCATCTGCGCTGAGAGAGCAAGAATCGTCCGTATGGAAGAATACCTTGCGGCAGGTGCAAAGGTCTTCTCATAATCGATCCCCTCTATCTGTGAAAAGCCCCGGGAAACAAATCTTGCCTTGTAATTCTCCACACTCCTGTTAGCTGCCTACTTCACTTTGTAGATCCATCTCGGACCCACCACTGCTTTCCCTTCCGGCCTTGGGACAATCTCCCATGCATTGTTTTTGACAATCAAATCATACTCTTCCACCATGGCATCTACCCATGCAGGATCCTCCACAGCTTCCTCGAAAGAGGATGGCTCTATCACGATACATTGACTCATGAGAGCCATGTATCCGTATACCAGTCAGTTGGTTGTCTGCATGCCTTTGTGCTATAGGTGGTCCTACAACCTTCTCTGCATCTCGAGCCAGTCGCTCAGCTTTTGTAGTGCGCTTGCGCCCTCTGATGGTTGGCGCTGCATGAGTGGTCTCTTCCACTCCATGAACTTCCTCTTGTGGCTGATCCACATCCGGAAGCTCATCCTTAGGAACTATCGCCCTCCTCCGCATGTCACAGTGTGGCTCCCTCTCAAGAAAACACTTCATGGCTTTCTCCTCCTGAAATTTGATATCCCGTCGCACAACAGTCTTGCGACTGTCTGGAAAATACACACGATAGTTGTGGGGCGTATCAGTGTACACCACAAATATCCCAACCTCCGCAGTCGGCTCCAGCTTCTTCCTGGCATCCTTCATCACATGAATGTAAACGGGTGAACCAAAAATCCTCAAATGGGAAATATCAGGTCTCTTACCAGAAAATGCCTCCTCGGGTGTACTCATCCCAAGTATCTTGTGAGGACAATGGTTCTGCACATATACTGCAGTATTGCATGCCTCCACCCACAAGTGAATGGGTAGGCCCTGATCATGCAACATCGTCCATGCAGCACCCACGATCGTTCTGTTCTTCCGCTCAGCAACCCTGTTCTGATGTGGGTTATGAGGTGCTATGAGCTCTCTTCGAATTCCTTCTGCGCTGCAAAAGTCCTTGAATTCGCCAGAGATGAATTCACCACCATTGTCGCTCCTAAGAGCCTTCACCTGCTTCCCCGATTCTTTCTCAACCAGTGCCTTGAACTCACAAAAATTTGAGTATGTCTCGCTCTTCTTCTACATGAATAAGATCCAGCACTTTCGAGAAAAATCATCAACAAAGATCACATAGTACCTGTGATTTGCTGTCGAAGCTACTGAGAAAGGTCCACACACTTCTGTGTGAATTCTCTCAAGGATCGTCATGGCATGACTATCCTTCTCGTGAAAGGTGGCTTTCACAAATTTTCCTAAGGTACATCCCTTGCACTGATCTGACTGTGCAAGAGTACCCTTAGGAAGCCCAGTAGAAATATGCTGCAGTATCTTCAAAGCTCCATGGTGAAGGTGGCCCAATCCTCGGTGCACGACTCGCCATCATCCCGGCTCCACCTCCTTACGCCTTGCATGCCATTCGCTGCGCAACCATCTACCTGCAATTGATAAAGGTTCTTGACTCGAACCCCTATCTTACGGGTCTCTCCAGTTGTCTTACTGCGCAGGAAAGCCTTTCCTTCGCTGAAGACCACATCATACCCCTTGTCTTCCAACATCGCCACAGAGATCAGATTCTTCATCAATCCTGGAACATGCAATACTTCCTTCAATACGAAGGGTTTACCAGACTCCCTCTCAAAGGAAATGATACCGATACCGGTCGCACTGTATCTACCATCATCGCCCATCTCGATGTGCACTCCAAGATCTTTCTCATCCAGATCAGTAAACAAATCTCGATCTCCTGTCATGTGAAAAGACGCAGCACTGTCCAGAAACCATACTGATCCCATCACACTTGATACCAAGCATGCGATCAACGAAAAATACAGCTCAAATTGCGAGGCTAAGGCCTCTCCAGCTGCAGATCCAGCAGCCTGCTTATTTTTCTTCTTCTGCAGACAATTTGTAGCATAATGTCCGTGCTGGTGACAGTGAAAGCACTTCACCTTGGACATGTCCTGCTTCTTGCCTTTCGCACCGGATTGAGAAGCTTTCTTGCTCTTCCCCTTCTTTGCTTTGGCAGCCAAAGCGCAATTCTCTTCATCAGATGCCTTTGATGAAGATCTGTCCCTGGTACTCCGCCTTATCTCCTCTTGCACAAGATCCGACCAAAGTCGCTCCCATCCTGGCGATTTCTCCCGACCATTGACAGAGTCCTGATAGGAATGCCAACTCTTCAGAAGACCAAGGAGAGCCAAGCTCACCAAGTCCTCATCATCTACAGTCACCCCCACACTTCCCATCTCATCCCTGCATTGGGTGAACTTCGTGAGGTACTTGGGCATACTGTCTCCTTTCTCCATCTTAATGTTCCTGAGTTTATCCTTGAGCACCAACTTCCTCTGGTCGCTCTTGCTTTGGAATAAATCTGTCAAGGCTTTCCACATCAAAAATGGAGAAGCCTTACCATGCAGGCTGGACACTATGTGATCCTTCACGCCCTCCAACAGAATCCTTCGACACTTTGCTGTCTTATTTTGCCAAGCCTCAACCAAGGCAGCATCGCTAGAAGAAGGCTTTGGAAATTCAACATCTATGAACTCCTTCAGCCCATTGTCATCTAACACCGCCTTGATCCTGTCCTTCCATGCAGTATAATTCGAGCTACCCTCAAGGGCATACTCCAATTGCAATCCGTTGAAAGACATCTCAACTTCGACACCAAGAAAACACTGCTGCAAATTCGAATTCCACCAGCTCAAAACTCAACCGCTTCTGATCTGAAATTGTGAGAACAAAGTATTTCTAGTACAGAGA
Source organism: Pinus albicaulis (assembly GCA_034641835.2). Lineage (NCBI taxonomy): Eukaryota > Viridiplantae > Streptophyta > Pinopsida > Pinales > Pinaceae > Pinus > Pinus albicaulis. Next base: position 1,429,506,410 of record CM076572.1, read on the forward strand.
TAGACTGTAGGGGCATTTACTAGATATTTCACCTTTCAAAGAAAGGATGGATCCAGAGGCTACCTGGCCCTCTTACAGACTCTGCCTAAAGAAATAAAATGTAATCACTGTAATAGATCCGATGATCAACTTTGCTCCGATACCATGTAGAAATTTGAATAATAGATGAGTTATTCACCGAGATTATCCTGATTACACACTATTTGAGCTTCATGCATAATACATAACCTCTTCTACCATTGATCATCAATTTGCGGAATTAGAAGCAGTTTCATGCGCGCATTAAAACATAATCAAGCACACATATAACACAGTATGTAATGGGGAAAGCTTAAAGCTGAAAACCCCCAAATATCTGTATATTATAATGATATATAACATGTAACAATACATAGCACAAAGCTCCTCACAAGCTCTCAGCACTATCTCACATGCTACACACAAAACAAGCTCAGATCATACATATCACATGCTCCAATCTGCTCCACCTGTCTGCCTGCCTCTACTGCGCAATCCAAGATGAATAATTGTGAGATCCAAGTTCGAATCCCCTTGGCTTGTACTACGAAATTCTCATTGGAAATATTAATCAATGTGTGTGCAAATCTCATGCATAGCTATAGTCACAACTGATAGTAGACTAACCCTTTCACCCACCTCTAACACTGGTCTCCACTGAACTGTCCATGCACTGCAGTTAACTGATGTATTCTTTAGTTGATTTATGAGTTAATAATTAGTGAATTAATTAATAATTAATTCACACCACTCATCACTAGTGTATTTATCACTTAGACTAAATACAACTAGTTCAACTAAGTTAAACCGAACACAACTCCATCAACTGTCTCATCAACTCCACCAAACTCTGCCACATGAGTTCTAACTGAAGTCAACCATGCAATAGCTCAACTAACCCCTAGGAATAGCGCAATTCCTTCTGTCAGCTGCATGTGCCACATCCGTAGCTCGAACTGAAGTGCTCCAAGAGGATAAGATAATGTTTATAGTCCAAATATTATTAAGAGCTAATAATATTCGACTGATCTATTTTTAGACTGGCAGTCTAAAAATAGACTCCACCCAGTATGTCTAAAAATAGAGGTCCATCTATTTTTACCAACTTGACCAACCATCCATAAATAGCATCCTGCAACTCATAGACCATGATCCATATGTCTAAAAATAGACTTTGCGCCAAAAATAGCCTGCGGGCCCACTTAGTGAAGGCGACTTCTTTCCACTAAGCTCCATCATCTTGTTGCATTCTCAACAGATTCTGGGCATGAAGTAGCGTCCAACACTGAATTTTTTGAACGGGGAAGCGCCAGTCGGCACTGTTGTTTGCTAAACAGCAGCGCCAAACACCACACCCAAAAAATATCAAGTTATCCTTCAAAATTCCTGGACCAAACGACTTAAAATTTAATATTATGGCTAATGGAAGCTTGAATTGTGGTTTTGCAGGAAGAATCGGTAGCTGAAATGGCAATAGAGTGGAAATAAAAAGAGCACGGGGAAGAGGATGAACATGCCATGGGAAATAATGCATGCATGGATGCCCCAAGGAATTGTGGGCTCCTGAAATTCTTCATGACCCCATGTTTAAGAGCTCAGCTAGAGCTATTGTAGTACTTGATTAGTGTATGGGCACTGACCGAGAGAGATTCATGATTCATGACCAAGAGCTGGAGATAGAAGTTTCCAACATTTACTTCATAACTGGATTGTCGCGGAGGGGAGAGAAACCACTTCTGACAGGTACCCAGGCCCTTGGAGAGAGCATGGGCACACTGATAGACAAAGTCTTTCCTAGAGAAAAGAAAGGATCTAAGAGCAGCAAGGTAGAAATTAAGACAATGCCTGATTTGGTATTAAGGGTAGTGCTACATACTATAACTCGGGTCGTCGGATCTTAGGCTCCCTAGGAAGCTACAAAGACACATCTTCAACTTGTCATAGATTGCATGGCTCCAATCATCTTCAATTGGGCAGAAGCAGTGACAATCAACTTGAAACGTCAGTTAACCAAATACAAAAATGGTAAGTTGAAACAGTTTGGATACATGTCCATCTTGATATCGTTCATCCTCGAACAATTGCCGATATTCTAGCGCCAGGAGGTGGCAGTACCTATGCCACCAGCACGAGAGCCATAGATGGTTCGTTGGGCGGAGTTGATGCCTCGATCAGGAGGTGGTCAACAAATGTCGTGGAGGCTAGAATTCTTCGACTAGCTACACCGACATCTCATCGTGGTAGAGGATTGGTCGTACACCGGCACTGATTTCAGGGGTGATCTGGACCTTCCACTCCTGAAGGGGATGACTGGGATGAGGATTTAGGTAAAAATTCATTTTTTGGATTTATTTTTTATTTATTTATTTTTTATATTTTATTTTATATATTTTTTATTTATTTTTAATGTGTTACGATATACTCATGTGTTGTAGATGTTGGACCAGAGAGACTCGTGAGGATGTCCCGCATAGCACGAAGATTCCCACAAGATTTCGAAGCGGCCCCTCATGGCGAGGGAAGCAAGGAGGAAGAAATCACGTGCAACTTGGAGGGACTTACAACTGGGATCCAAAACTATGTGAGATTCGAGGACGTTCCTCATGCTTATCAGAGGCACACCGCAGGAGTTTCTAATCGCATCATTCGATTATTAAGGCGGGTCGTACGGGTAGTAAAGTGCTATCATGAGCACCATGTGGATTAGACACCTAGGTTTTCTGCATATTTTTGAGAGATATGATGTCTCAGGATGTAACCAAAACACATATATTTTTTGAACTATGATGTACGCTTGGATACTTACTTATTTTTATATATGCTTATTTTCCTGCGTAAATCTTACTATGTGATTATGATTGTTTTTACAAATTTCGCAAATGTCTATCTAATACAATATTGGCTACTGCATCAGTTAATGTATTCATTCTTTTGGGAATGTGTTGATATGTGATATAATCAAGATTCCTTTCTAACAAACGAACACGCAAACACATCCTTAAAATCTGAGGGTTTCTGATAGAATAATGCCTATTAAGCTAGAGAACAACAAGCTGAGAGTCTAGGTTTACAATTAATTCATGAAAGTCGAGGACAATAGCTTCAGTTAGAAGCTCGATGACTGCACTATATTCGGTGACATTGTTGGTTGTACCTCCTAGACAAATACCATGAAGGTCTACTAAATCACTATTAGGATCATAAATCACCCAAGCCGCAGAGGATAGATTCCGGGTACTGTGGGAGGCACTGTCAGTAAAACCAACATGAGTGAGAGACATCTGCACAATAAGCAAAGACATAATAAGCAAGAAAAACTGCTCGCAAAGCACACCAAGCCAAAAAATGTAAAAAATAAAAAACACACTTATGTACAAAAAGAATGCACAAGAAACTCATGCATGATATTTTTCGAGATACAACCCATTTCTGGGTTGATCCAAGGGATAGCCTTCATAATCAATAAGCTCATAGGCCCCATTCTTCGAAACACGCTTGAAAATGTAGGGCCCATGCCACATGGGTTCAAATTTACCTGCCCCTAACTTATCATGAGCTTGGTCATACAAGAGGACTAGGTCTCCTTCTACGAAGGTACGATAGGAAACCGTCTAGTCAAAGTGAGATTTTACCCGCTTTTTCTATGCTTCTATGAGTAGAGCAACAAAGCGACGAGTTTCATCAAGCCTCTCCAAGTATATAATACATTCTTCCTCTAGCGAGGTATTAGGAAATAATTTGACAACTAGCTTGAGATAAGGGATTTCACATTCAATCCAAAGGGTAGCTTCAAGACCGTAAACAAGCTGAAATGGGGTGAATCTGGTTGCATCCTTCACCGAGGTTCGGTAAGCCCAGAGAGCTAAAAACAACATGAGATGCCAATTGAACTTGTGCATACCAATCATACGCTGAAGCATGGTGACTAAAAATTTCTTCACGACTTCAGCCTGGCCATTCGCCTGGGGTAGTACCGCGCTGAGCTGTCGTGACCTAGACCCAACTTAGTAGTCAACTCAACCATCATATAATGGCGAAAATAGGAGCCATGGTCAGTGATAATGGCTTGAGGGACACTAAACCTGGTAATCACATGATTGAAAACAAATTGGGTGGTTGTCTTACCGTCAACTGTGGGTTTAGGCATTGCTTCGGCCCATTTAGTGAAGTAGTCCATGGCTATGATAATATAACCATGCCCTCCGACCGAGCGAGGGTTACACGTCATAAAATCGATACCCCACTTCACAAAGGGACCAACGGTAATGACAGGATGGAGGTGAGTGGGTGGCGCATACATCTTGCGTTGGTAGATCTGGCACTCGTGACATTTACGGACAATGAGGATACAATATTTAAAAATTGTAGGCTACAAATATCCATCACGAAGGATTTTTTGAGCAATATCATACCCAGACATGTGACCGCCACATGTGCCAGAATGGCAGTCATTAAGGACTTTTTCAGCTTCCTCGAGGGTCAAACATCGACGGAGAATGGAATCAACTCCGATGCGGTATAAAGTATCTCTAACTATGCGATAGGGTTGCGAATGATGACGGATACGTCGACGAGCATCTTTCGTCAACTCAAACCAGAAGGTGGAAGTCTGGAGATAAACGATGATATCACCATACCATGGATTGAGGGTGCTAATAAGAAAAAGAGTGTCGTCTGGAATGCGTTCGTCAAAACCAGAGGGAGCAGAGGCAGAAGGTAAAGAACAAATCAACTCGGAAAAAAACCGATAACTTCTTCGATTTGGCGGTAGTGAACTCCAAATCGAACTCTTGGAGGATAACTATCCACTTGGATAATTTCCCCCCAACAATTGTCAAGTTAAAATATAGGTCATGGGGTTGCAATAAGAAATCATGGTTGTTATGCAGAGTAAAATATAATGACGAAAATGTTGGACAACTTGAATAGCTTCCAACGACAAATTCTCGACATCAACATAGCGCGTTTCAGTGTCGAGAAGATTACGGCTCAAATAATAAATGACATGCTCATCACCATTGTCATCATCATGTACCATAACCATGGCAATAGTGCTAAAAGCGACAGCTAAATAGAGGGAATAGTCGCGATGATAATTCGGGGGATGCAAAAGAGGAGCATTTACAAGCAAAGTATTCAGTGCATCGAAATATTTTTGGGGAATCTCATCCCATAGGAACGGGATGCCTTGCTTAAGCAATCGTGTGAAACCTTTGGCTACTTCAACATAGTTTGGTATAAAACGATGCAGGAAATTAGCTTTCCCTTGTAGACTCTGCAACTGATGTAAAGAGGAAGGGGAGGGGATATTAATGATGGCCTCAAAATTAAGAGGATCGAGACAAATTCTGTCTTTAGAAATGACAAACCCAAGGAGTCTGCCAAAATTGACGCAAAAGACACATTTGTGTGGATTAATTCAAATGTTGTAGCATCTACAGCGAAGAAATATTTGATGAAGGTGTTCTGGGTGGTCTTTACGCTTAGTGGAATGAGCTGGAAGATCATCCAGGTAAGGTTGAACAATGTGCTTAATATCGTGAAAAGTGTACGACATTGCTCATTGGAATGTGGCACCAGCATTCTTAAGGCCAAAAGGGAGCTTCTTGTATGTGAAGATACCCCATGGACAGATGAAGGTGGTTTTATGTTGATCATCCGGTAGTATATTGATCTAGTTGTAACCAGAGAACCCGTCCATAATGGAAAAAATCTCACTCCCATCACATTCTTCAATGATCTGGTCGATGAAGGGAGTGGGATAGTTATCCTTGGGACAAGTACGATTGATATCACGGTAATCCACACAAACCAAAATATCACCCTGATTTTTATCCACAGGGACAATGTTAGAGACCCAATCTGTCAATGGGATCGGATAAATGAAGCCTACTTTGAGAAGTTTATCGATTTCTCCTTTTATGGCAGCTACCTTTCTAGGGTGCATAGGACGAAGGCACTGGTGAACAAGTTTCGCATCAGGGTAATTAGGGATCTCGTGCACGACTATACTCAGATCAATGTCGAGCATTTCCTCGTAGGACCAAGCGAAAACGTCTCAAAACTCTCAGAAGAGACTAGTATAGACCTCAATCTCATCAGGAGAATATGTCACCCCAATGTGGATGTTCTCAACAACCCTCAGTCTAACAGGGATTTCAATAGGCAGCGTTTGAGTAATATTCCCCATTTTTCCTTCCGCAAAAACTTCATGTGTCACGATAGGTGTTTGAAGTGGATGGGAAGGATCTTGGGAAGAAAAATTCTCAAGACAAGTGAACATTGCTCCAAGGCTAGGTAAAAAGGAGGAATGATGATGACTATCGTCCCAGGGAGGATCCTTGAGAGACATGGTTTCTACGATGGCTTCATCATTTGGAGATGTCTCGTTCAAGGTGTCAGGAGAATCTGAAGCACTGAGCCAAGGGGATTGAGAATACGTGTCGAGAGACATACTTGAAGGAGTATGATCAGAAGGAGGAGGAGCCGAAGCCAAGATAACTTCACAATAATTAATTTCTATTGGGCTTAATGACATCACATCACCAAACGAATCAACCTACTCGGGTGAAGGGATGATCCACAGATCATAAGACGTGGAGATCATATTGACCTGAGTAGTGTTGGGCGGAGGGAGAGAAAAGAGACCTATAAGGGTGATATATTTGAAAAGTCTCGGCCCCACACTTTCATAAGGCATAGGAATTCAGTTTACGTACGAAACGTTTCTCTCAGAGAAGGTGGAAGTGAAAAAGGATAATTGATTAATAGTGATGATCTTACCTTCATATGGGAACCAAAGTACATGAAAGAGAGTGGACAGTACGCATGGCATGGCGTGAGTCCAATTGTGACCGAGGAGAAGATTATAGTTGAGTTTGGCATCAACGACTTCAACCTCGACATTAACCATTTTTCCTTCCAACATTATAGGTAAGCTAGCGAGGACACCAAGAGGGCGAGATTCCCTTCTGTCGAAGGCTTATAAAGCTTTTGGAGACTGGTTAACGGCCAGAGAACCAATGGCTTTCCAGCATGCAACGTACATGATGCAAGTAGATGCACCTTCGTCCACGACATCTTGATGCATATTTTTACCATTAATCCCAACTTGGATAATCAAAGAAAGCTGGTGAGGGAAACACAGAACAAAATTTTCTAGATCAAAAGTGATAAGGATTGAATCGGCAGGGTCAACTTCTACGATAGCAGAAAGAAAATCCTTTTGTTGTGACGAAAAAATCTTAAGCACCTCCAGTGCAGACATAGTAGATGACGCCTTAGCCAAATCCTCAACAATACTGTAATGTTGAGTGGCACGGGCGTTCGGGTTATAGGAGGATTTACGGAGCACACCTTTAGAAGGTGGTCATACAACGGGCTCAGGACTGGGCCTTTCAATATGAAGAGGGCCAGAAGTAGGAGGGGAAGGAGGACCATCTGCAATCTCTTTCCTTGACGCCTGACATGGTTCGACATAATATTTTGATCTGGTAGAAATATATATGGGTGCAGCACCATTCATCATGAAAAATTGAGAGCCAAAACGGGTGGAGGATTGAGGTTACTCCACCATTTGAGTTTTTTGTGACGAGAACGGTTCCTTAAGAACAACCAGAGTTCCTTGAGTTCCTTTGAGAAATCGACTCACCTCGACCCATCATGGACAGTCCTTGGTGTAATGCTCATCATCACATATTAGACAAGGATACTTCGATTTACATTTCGAGCCATCATCAATACTGGATTTAGGAGAATGTTGTTTTGGAGTATCGGATTTGGCCTTGCCTTTACCCTTCTTCTTACCTTTGGAAGATTTATCTGCCGGGTATACTGGACATCATTCACTTCTGCGGCTTTGCCAGGATTAGAAGGTGGCTGAGAAGCAGTATCGATGGAAGAATTATATTTTTTCTTCGCGGAATAAGGAGAAGACTTACAGGAAGTCTGGGACACAGAAATAATGATACCGTCGAAGGATGGTATCGTTGGTGCTTTGGAAGTTCCAAGTCATGGAGCATCAAGAAAGAGTTCATAAAGCGTGTCAGATTGAGAGTACATGAGATCGAGGTACTGGGCATGAGCGATGGCCTGCTCCTCAGTAACACATGCCCCCATAGGGATGTCCTTAGCAATAGAACCAATAGAAGAGGTAGTGAACCAATTAGTCAAAAGTTGATCAGGGGTTTTAAACTTGATCAAACGACGACTTTGCCTCCATTCGTAAATGTGATCAAAGGTATGGGTGGCTTAATCTTGTTTCAAGGATGTTAGGAGGTGTGTTCCAGTTTCATAATGAACCGGTAACTGAAAGTGTGTGAGAAATTCCATTGCAAGGGAGTTGAAATCTTGAAAGATGCCATGGGAGAGTTCAATGTACCACTTTGCAGCGGCATCAGTGAGAGTCCTTTGGAAAATACGTAAACGAATAGAATCATCAACCCAAAAGTTAGAGGAGAAACATAGGTGGTATGTCATAACATGCGCCTGGGGGTATTCTCCAGACTTGCCTTCGAATTTGGGACAATCTCTAGGGATCTTGGTGGGAACTGGGGGCCAATATGGATTATGAAGAATAGAATCATTCGTTAAATTCGACACATCAAATAGTTCTAGCATAGCAAGGAATGGCAATTGCGGATTGAAAGGCATCACAGGCCTTTGATAAAGACTGATGTTAGGGTTCCAACCAGGTCGGGAGAAATTTTGAGCCCATATATTCTGTCCTAGAGGATTTTGTCCATAGGGGTTATAATTTTGGTAATTCTACCCATAACTTGGTTGAGGACTAGGGTACTGATTCTGATTGACCACTTAGGTCCGGCTTGAGCAACGTATGGAATTTGTTGCGGGATGAAAGCAGTGCCTTGGGGTGGACCTTGTACCATAGAAGGTTGACCTTGAGGAATGAAAGGTTGGCCCTGAGGCTGCATAGGTTGTCCCTGGGGTGCAGGTTGGCCTGAAAGAAGTGGACCAGGTTTTCCCTGAAAACCAGGTTGACCCAGCTGGTCAATGGAGGGTTGGCCTTGTTGTAAAATAGATGGGACTTGTTGAACGTAACGTCGATTTTTTTGTACAAAAGGTTGTCCTTGAGGTGGATAGGTTTTCCCCTGAGGAGCATAAGGTACTCCTTGCTGAGCATAAGGTTGACATGTTAGACTAAAGGTTGCCCTTGTTGGACCGAAGGTTTCCCCTGAGAGGTTGCCCTTGTGGAACATAGGGTTTCCCCTGTTGGTACATAAATTGGTTTGGGCGAACCGAAACTTGTGGTGTTTTAACATACAACTGACCTTGTGGAAGAGGCCCATGGTAATAGATATGATTCCCATGTTCTTCATAGTACTGTGGTAGATTTACCAGAGTCGGAATCTACTGAGAACCTGTTGAGGCCTCAGAAATTTGTGGCAACAACAAGGGGGATAACCACCCGGTCCGGCCCTTAAGACAGTTCCTTTTCCATTTGGGATAGTGGCTCCGACTGGATATAATGGGACCAGTTTCCTAGATTTGGGTTTTTTTTTTATTGTTGGGTTTCTCTCAAGGGATTACCATGAAGAATTCCTAAAAACTAAAACAAATTTATTCTAACATGTCAAAACTTCAAATTAAAACTAATTTAATCTAACCCGGGATAATACTATTTCGATGCGATCTAAAATGATATATATTCAATCTGTGTTGATTAAGATCATCATGGATTTAATAGAATTATTAATTTGTAAAATAATTCATTTGAAAAACAATTCAATCAAAAGAAAGTGAGAAACATATCACATATATTTGATGATAATATAAAAAAAACAAATCAATTCTTATCTTTATATCATACAGTAGTGCACTGATATTTCACACAAAAACAATTGATTTCATATATCATTCATGAAATTTGGATTCATCACTAATATTCAAAACAGAACTAATATACATGACAATAGCACAAGATGTGTATTGTCCTGTTCATCTGATCAATAATAGTAGGCCACATTCAACTCATACATCAGTAAGTCTTTCAAAGAATACAGAAGTGCATCAATAGTGATTAACAAAATGATATGTAACTGAAATGGTTGTGTTCCATTATTTCATCCAGACATCCAAAAACTTACTTACAACTAAGCATTCTTTGAGAATGTTCTCAATAAAATTTTGGACCCTTCTCTAAATGCATGAGAAGGGTTTAAATACTATGCTAATTATCTACAAAAAGTTTATACAAAATATCTTATGAGGTGGTTTCAAACAACCTTCCTCATCTTTAGTATCTATTCGCTAAAAAATTCAAAACAAACAAACTAATAATCATGTTGGATGATAAGTTACTGCCAGTTGCGCTTTTTTGCTCACAAATTTCAGACATCGGTTGAAATTGTGGAGGTTTGTCAAATTCAAACTTCATTTGTGCAGCAAATATAGCGTCCAGTAGAAGCAGATGTATTCTCTGTATGGAGTTTAGAAAGCAGTTCAGTGTCATGATCTGACTGTGTGGTTTAACCAATAGCTGCCAGTATGCTTCCCAATCAGTTTTTTTGAGCTGTATAAGTGTTTCTTCTCTGAGTTGACCAACTTCTTTCCAACTTTGTTATAAATCTTTCATATCAAGAAGAGATTTGAGATTTCCTTCTTTGATGAGCCTGGAAGTACGTAATATATGGTTAATTATTTTAACCATATTCTTTGATATACCTGCTGCTTTGGCTATGGCTAATTCTGCTTTTTTCACTCATGCATCCCAGTCTGTAAAAAGAATATCTTTGAAATTTTCCTTGATCTTTGGGAGATCTAGCTTCTTCCCTTCTTCTCTATCATGCCATTCAATATAATTAGAGATTTTGATATTGAGTTCATTGAACTCAATTCTTTGATCAATGATTGTGTTTGTTAATTTTTCACTGAGTTCTAGATGTGGAATTATGTTTGAAATTTGTACAACAAATAGATTTTGTTGTTTTGAGAGTAAGGAACTTAATGTGGATGCTTCTTTTATGAATTCCTCTGCAATAGGAATTCCTTCATATTTGGTAAGATCTTCTCTCAACTGTTTAATCAATGAATTTTTGCTAGATAAGTCATTTTCATGACTTATCTTAAGCGTTTCTATCTCTTGTTGTACTCTGATAAGTTGATGTTCCACTTTCTGATTTGAACTCTTTCGTTCTTCATCTAACTGCTATTGTAGTTCCATGATTTTGACATCTTTTTCTTAGATCAAAATAGATACTTTTGTTGCTTTATCAATTGTTGCAGTGGTGTATGCACCAGCGAATTGAGATAGCCGAGTTGAAATTTCAATCGGATTTGATGGAGTATCTTTCCATACTACTTTGATAACTTCATTACCCGGGGGTGTTTCAATTCTCCTTCTTTTCCTTTGTTTTCTCACTACAACCTTATGAAGAGGGCTATAGAACACATCTAATGGGGGAATATCAGTCACCTTGAGGATAATCTCATCAGTTGGATCTATAGGAATGATTTCCATTTCTTGGGAGATTATCTCAGGAGTTTCAATGATTTTCTTTGTTGAAACTATTTGTTGCTAAGGAGTCTAGAATTCTGTATTATTCTGAGATGACGATGCCTCTGGAGTATTTGTGAGTGTATTGCTGAATGAAGTACAGATTTTGTCTAATTCACTTTGATTTTGTGAATTTAATTGTTCTGCTCTGATTTCTTGAATTGCTTTAATCGTGTGACTGGTAATCAAAACATCCTGTGGAATTTTTCTGAGTCTCTGTTCTCTGAATTCATTGAATCTCTGTATTTCTTCTGGATTCAGGTTCAATTTGACAAAATTTAGGATTTCTTCAAAAGTCTTGGCAGACTGCAAAATATCTTCAAATTTGTTGTCAGTGTGCACAATAGGTTTGAGTTTGATTGACAAAGTGAATTTGTTAGCAACCTTTTCTGGGTTGAACTGTCTGGAGGGTAAAACGGGGAGCTTTAATAGCTCAATCTTCTGACATTCTTTCAATGCGTGATTGAAATTGTTGAGTGTAAATTAACCACATGTAATTGGAAAACTTGGCCACAAAGACTTTTTACTGTCTTTCAAAGCTTTAGTGAGTCCATTACCAACTGTTTGATAAGCGATTTCTCTTGCCATCAACTTGTCTAAAACATATAATGGAAGAATATGCGAGGGAGCAGAGCTTCCAAAAACTCTAATATAGGAAAATGATTCTTCAATAAAACTCCTGCCTATGATTTGATGGTCTGTAAGGGCTTCCTTAGTGAACCTAGGGCTCACTGTGTCATACATAAATTGGTGCAACTGTAATACAACACCATAGAACAACCTATGAAAATGTGGTGCATAATTATGTTCCCATATTTCTTTATGACTCAAATGTATCGGGGTAGGGTCTTCAGAGGTCCATTTCCATCCCATAACTAGAAAGTTGGTAGAAAAACAGATAGCATCTAAAATTTATGCACTCATATAAAATTGGGGAACAGATTTGGAGAAAGAAGTTTTGGTTTGGCGATATTCATTAATTTCCTTAACTAGATTATTTGAAAGGATAGTCGCCCAATTCATTATGAGGGAATTAACATAGGAGTCAATTAGGGGAAGCCAATTTATGGAGAACTTGGTATTATCAGGTAAACCATATAATATGGATAACATTTCTGCTGCAAAGTTGTAAGGGTTTGCAAATGAAGCGATAGGATACATACCGGTTTTCTCATATTTGAACTTGTTTTCTAATTTACTCCAACCTTGAATTTCTTTGAACGGGTCTTGGTTCTTCTTAGCAAACTTTGAAACAAACTGACTGTTGTAGGTATCTTGCGGATTGGGCAGCTTATACATGATCTTCAAATCTTCAAGTTTGAAAGAACTTAGAATCTCATCCTTGCAGGTTCTTAACTGTCTATCTTTGATCATTGATTTATCAAGCACCCATCTAATCATGTCGGTATATGGAAGAAGAGTAGCTCTCGCTGCTATCCTATGGAGGAAAGAACATGCAATATCTTCGAATTGCAAGTCTGAAGGTGTTGCATCATAGGCAGTCGCCACGACTTCCACTACTTCTGGCTCTACATCTTCAAGTATAGTGTAAATAACTTGCCATTTAGAAGCTCCCCCATCAGTAGTGCAGACAGTATCAGAGACTATAGGTGCCATTCCTGTTTGTTTGAATTCTGCAATAAACTATTTGTCGTGCTTCTGAATAAATTTGCGGATGGACATATCTTTGAAAGGAAATCCCTATTAAAGATAGAGTAAATGATCAAATGATGGAAGATCTATTGAAATGATTTGTTTTTGAAACGAAAAAATCATAAAACAACTATATCATTAATTAGTCACGATGCATCCATAACTGTTTACATTGGGATGATAAAACATAATTAATATTTTCTGACATGAATTATTTTGTGTAAAAATGTCTATTAAAACCTGTCAAATGAATCGCATTGCACCCTTTGAACTTGTCTTAGTAATGTGTATTGCCTTTTGTTTATGCGATATGCAATTTCGCGAAATCACAATATCGCAGTATCAGAGTTTCTTTAAGGATTGCTTAAAGTTTGGCAGTGTAAATTTGCGATATGCGATTTTTATGTTGCTTGCAAAATTTCACATCGGCAATCATAAAATCGGGATTTTGCTGATTTATTGTTTTAACTTAAGAAAATATTTCTGCGAAATTGCGATTTGCGATAAAGATGTTTTTATTTAAAAAGCTTTGACGTTTTTTGGAGTTTTATTTTTATCAAAAAAAAAAATCATAAAAAGGGTCCCTATTTTTATTTATCAAAGGTCTTCATAATTAGTTAAGAATAAAAATGGCGGGGTTGTTGCATAGCACAACAATTGGCGATTCACTTGGGAGAATGAGATATCTCTGATTGGTTTATTTTGACATCTCTAAACTTTCAAAATTGGAAAAGATATAAGAATAAAAATAATATGATTCATGAATTAAACAATATTTTTTTTCAGAATATAATCTATTTACCTATCTCATTTCTTCTAAATTAACTCCTTCAGTAATAATATATAGGCACCTATATCAGTCAGTACTTATATTTAAAAAGATAAAGTAGGTTTTCTCTAAAATTGGTTTCATAGATTTTTACTCATTTATCACAGATAGAGCCATTGTTTCCAGCAGGCGTTTATAGCCTCGACAGGGTTATCTTTTAACCAATAATGATTCATGGTCCCATCCAAATTTGATTTATTATTTTAAAAATATAATTATGAGATATCATTAACTTTCCTTTTCTTGATACATTTTCAAAATCGTTGTCCAGGTTTGGTAGCATGATAATGACAATGTCATTCACTGATAGTAATTTAGACTGAACAAGCTGGCTCGTGATGAGACCCCTTGTGATCCAGATTTATGCAGGAACGCAACAGAATAAAAATATAACCATAAATACAGAGATGCAGTGGAAATAACACTTCATTTCATTAATATCAAAGAATTGAAATTTGCTTATAGACAGAATGGAAATAAAACTAGCTAGGGCACTGGTAGCTATCTCTAAGAAGAGATGTGGCGGCTACAGGCATCTGAACTGAGTTACAATGAGGCTCGAGGGCCTATTTATTATTGAGAAACAATGGAGAACCCTAAACATCCCAAAAACCTAACCCTAGGAGATGAAGCGCCAAAACTATGGGCCCCGTTTGGGTAAATTGGTGTTTAAACTTCCCAGGGACGTAACTTTGGCATACTATCTCCGTTTGACGCATATGATACATCATTAGAAAGCTCTATCCGAGGACTACAACCAAGACCCAAAACGCTGCTAGGCCTCAAATTGCCTTAAGTTCAGATCAAAACTGCCAAAAATAGTATGTTACAACAAACTCGAAACTGAAAGAGACAATGGGGCCCAGAATAGGCATACCAATATCCACCTGGATCATTCCTCCCCCCTTAGGAAGCAATGGTCCCCATTGCGTTAAGTTCCTCCATGAGATGAGGAAATTTCTGCTGAACTTGGTCCCTGGTGAACCACTTTCCTTGGTGCAGAGTTGGCCAGCTTTGACAACCCGAATACAGTTGGATCTGCTGTTGACGAGTGTTCTTGATTTGCATGTCCATGATACAACCTGTGGTGGCCTGTTCCATGCAGTCTGGGTTTAACTCTGTTGGTGTGAGTTGTTCTGCAATGTCCGAGGTGTCCAGTAGAGGTGGAAAGTAAGGACGAAGGCGATCCACATTGAAGACTGGGTGCAGACCGCGATCCACATTGAAGACTGGGTGCAAACCAAGGAATGGTGGAATACTAAGCTCAAAAGCATTGTTCCCTACAGCCTTGGTGATGGTGTACGGCCCGTATCGGAGCGGGCAAAGCTTGCGGTGAGGTCCAGTGAGGCGCTCCTTCTGCAAATGTAGCCATACTTTGTCGCCCACCTGGAAGTGGTGTGGCACCCGGTGTTGATCATGGCGCTGCTTGTACTTCGCATTGGCTCTGTCCAATATATCATGAACATGTTGGCGGATGTGTTGAATGCGCTCGATGAAGCTACTTGCTTTGTCAACTTCAGACTGGACATGAGCTGAATCGGCCTGAGCAGCTGCAAACGGCATGGCTATGTCAATGGGACATAGTGGCTGGAATCCCAAGCCCACCTGAAAGGGGCTATGGCCAATTGAACTGTGGAGAGCCCGGTTATAACTGTGTTGTACATAGAGGAGGCTCTCGTCCCATGTGCGTGGATGCTTTGAGTTGTACATGCGCAGAATGTGTACAATCATTCTGTTGACGACCTCTGTCTGGCCATCTGTTTGGGGATGGAAAGCTGTGGACTTGGTGAGCTTTGTGTCCAACACTGACCAGAGGCTGGACCAAAATGTGCTGAGGAACCTGCTATCTCGATCTGATATGATAGACTGTGGGATCCCAAAGTGCACCCACACTCGTTCAAAGAAGAGTTTAGCAGTGGCTTCTGCTGTGATATTCTTCTTACAGGCCGCCATGATGGCCATCTTCGAGAATCTGTCAATGACCACGAAAACACAGTCATTTCCATTCTTAGTAGAAGGTAGGCCCGACATGTAATCCATGGAGATGGATTCCCACGGTCGACTAGGGGTAGGTAGTGGGGTATATAGGCCTTGCTTCTTGATGGTCGGTTTGGCAATGGCACAAGCAGTGCAGGATCTGATGTGCTTCTCGACATCCTTTCGAAGGTTCGGCCAATAGAAATACTTCTATAGTATTGCTACTGTTTTCTCGACCCCGAAATGCCCAGCAACCCGACTGTAGTGTGCTTCCCATATCATCTTGGCACGCTAGCTTGAAGGAACACACAGGTGTCCCAGGTGACATAAAAGTGCATCTTGGAGGTGAAAATTTGGAACTTGCGTGCCCCCCAAGAGTGCCTTGTAAGTGTGGCCGAATTCTGGGTCACTCTCATAGAGAAGCGGCCAATCGGAAGTCTCGTGCCCACAAGAGTTGAGCACAGTGGTGAGCGCCACGATCGGTGGTCGGCTGAGGCAGTCTGCAACATTATTGGTGCTACCCTTCTTGTACTTGATGTTCAAATGAAACTGTTGCGGATATGTGGACCACTTCTGATGGCGATCATTCTGCAACTTCCCTTGTGTCTGTATGAACTGCAGGGGCCGGTGGTCTGTGTGGATGATTGTTTCCTTCCCCAAAATGTAATTCTTCCATTGTCGATAGGCTTGCACAATGGAATACATTTCTTTGTCATAGGTGGGATACTTGCGAACTGTCTCAGACAATGTCTCACTGTGATATGCCACTGGATGTCCCTGTTGAGTAAGAACTGCCCCAATAGCATAGTCGGAGGCATCTGTCTCGATCTCAAATGGCTGCTGCAAGTCTGGTAAGGTGAGCACTGGGGCAGAACAGAGGCAATTTTTCAATTCTTTGAACGCCTTCTGTTGAGGTTCCGACCAAAAGAATTTTTCTCTTGCTCCTCCTTTGGTGACTTGACTCAAGGGCCAAGTGATATGAGAGAATCCCAGCATGAATCTACGGTAGAAATTAGCAAGACCCAGAAAGCTGCGAAGCTCTGTTATAGTAGTCGGGGCTGGCCAATCCCGAATGACTTGGATCTTGGCTGGATCCACATGCACCTCCCTTTCATCAATAATGTATCCCAGATATTGAACCTGGGTCATGCCAAACGTGCACTTCTCCAAATTGGCACACAACTTGTGTTGCCGCAGTGTTTGGAGGACTTGTCGGATGTGATGAAGGTGCTCTTCCCAAGTCTTGCTGAAGATCAGAATGTCATTCAAGTACACCACTACGAATGAGTTGGTGAATGGCCGCAAGATGTCGTCCATCATCCTCATGAAGGTTGCGGGAGCATTCGTCAACCCGAAAGGCATGACCAGCCATTCAAAAAGGCCTTCCTTAGCTTAGAAGGCAGTCTTCCACACATCAGAGGGTTCAATTGGTACCTGGTGATACCCAGACTTTAGGTCGATCTTACTGAAATATTTTGCACCTTGGAGTTGGTCCAGAAGGTCATCAATCCGTGGGATTGGGTACCTATTCCGGACAATGATCTTGTTCAGCGCCCGATAGTCAATACAGAGTCTCCACGTCCCATCCTTCTTCTGTACCAACACGATCGGACTCCCACAGGGCGATGAACTTGGTCTGATGTGACCTTTCTGCAACAGCTCCTGAATCTGCCTCTTGATTTCATCATTTTCCAGAACAGAGCGTCGATAGATCGGTCCATTGGGTAGTGGCGCACCTGGGGTCGGATCAATCGGGTGCTTGACCTGGCAGTGCAGAGGAACCCCTGTGGGTGAGGTGAAGATGTCCCCGTACTCCTCCACGACCTTATCCATTTGTTGTTGTCGTGCAGAGGGGCCCTGTCTGGAGGTCGTGGCCACGGTCTTCTTCTTGCCCTGGGGGCGGATCATCAGAAAAACGAATTTCCTGGTTTGGGAAATGAGCTTACTACATTGTTTTGCAGTAACCAAAGAGATAGTCGTAGGAGGTGGTACCTCTGGTATCCTGTACAACTTATTTCCCAAAGTAATAATAACAACACGAGGTCGAGACTCATACACAGCATGACGCTTCCACAAGTATGGTTGTCCTAATAATACATTAGAAACATCAATAGGAGCAACGTCACATAATACCTCATCCGTAAAGGGCTTGATGCTATAGGGAAGGCGACACTGCCGGCTGACGCGGAGATCTCGTCCTTGGTGAAGCCACCCGATGGTGTATGGATGTGGGTGAGCTGTGGTCGGCAAGCCCAGCCGCTTCACGGTGTCTGCTGAAATGAGGTTCTTTTGGCTCCCATTGTCGACAATGAACTGTACAGGGGAGCCCTTTACCCACATCTGGGAGTGGAAGAGACGTTCCTCCTCCTCTGGATCTTCCGGTTCCTCCTTCTGGACCTTTGTAGTGGCAATAGTGGCGTTGGGCTCCGCATCAATAATCTGTTTCCTTTTTTCATTCCCCTTTTCAGGTTCTGATTCGGAGTCGGAGCATGCATCTGACTCAGAAGCCCTCATCTCGGCCACTAGCGACTGCTTGGCCCGACACTCACTTGTGTTGTGAGTGGAGCTCTTATGGAACTCACACCACTTTCCCGTGTCCTTCTTTGGCTTTACGGTGTTGTTCTTTTCTTGTGGCTTTGACGGGTTGTCTTTAGCAGCCATGCTCTGTCCTTTGTTCTGCGGTTTGGAAGCACCTTTTCCTTGCTTTTGATTCACAGATCCAAAGTCTCGCTTCTTCTGTTTGAATTTCTGCTCAATCTTGGCAGCATACCGGTATGCCGTACCAAGCGAGGAGATGTCGAGGTACTCCATTTCCTCCTGAATGTATCTGTGCAGACAGCTGCGATACTTTAGCACCAAATGTTTCTCTGAATCTTTGATACCCAACTTTGTGCGCAGGGTATGGAACGGTCGTCGGCTCATCTGCATGTGATCCCTTTTGTTGTCGCGGCGTGGTCCATTGTATGTACTTGTCCTCCGCTCCCACGGGATAGTGCGATTTCCTTTTGACGGCGTCTCGGAAAGAATTCCAAGTTGGTACGGCCGAGAACAGAGAGGGTTCTGTCTGGTCCTTGTTCTCACAGTAGGTTTCCCACCAGTCCTTAACATGGGGGGTAGCTTCGAGGAGTGCAAAAATAATCTTCTCCCGGTCTGAAAAGTCATGAACAGAGAAATATCCTTCTAATAGATTCAACCATCTATCTACGGCATCTGCGTCTATTTGACCCTCAAATATGGGAATGTCAAAATTTACTTGTACCTTAAAAGGAGTCGCAATTCCAGAGTGGCTACTGGATGCAGATGCGCCGCCGGTGGGCAGCCGTTGAAGGATCTGAGCAAAGTTATCCATTATCGTGTTCCTTTGTTTTTCGAGGGCCTCCTCGAGAAATATTTTGATAGGATCTCCTGCTCCCTCATCTTTCTTTTCGTCCCCCATGGGCGTCCGTCGAGGTTTGCGAGGCTGATCTTGCAAAGGTTCCACCAGATCAAGCCCTATCTCCTTATACCCCGACCTCGTTGGGGACATGCAAAGAAGGATCGAGAAAAAGCAGACCCCTCTGATACCATTGATCCGGATTTATGCAGGAACGCAACAGAATAAACATATAACCATAAATACAGAGATGCAGCGGAAATAACACTTCATTTCATTAATATCAAAGAACTGAAATTTGCTTACAGACAGAATGGAAATAAAACTAGCTAGGCCACTGGTAGCTATCTCTGAGAAGAGATGTGGTGGCTACAGGCCTCTGAACTGAGTTACAATGAGGCTCGAGGGCCTATTTATTATTGAGAAACAATGGAGAACCATAAACATCCCAAAAACCTAACCCTAGGAGATGAAGCGCCAAAACTATGGGCCCCGTTTGGGTAAATTGGTGTTTCAACTTCCCAGGGACGTAACTTTGGCATACTATCTCCGTTTGACGCACATGATACATCATTAGAAAGCTCTATCCGAGGAATACAACTTTCGGGACCCAAAAAACGTCGTTTAGGGCCTCAAAACGGCTCCGGAAGTTCAGGACCTAAAAAAATGCTAAAAATAGTAAGTTATGCCGAAACTGAAAAACTGAAAGAGACAATGGTGGGGGCCCAAGTGGAATAGGCAAGTGGCCACCAATATCCACCTGGATCACCTTGTCTATTGAGTTTTTTATAATCATATAGCTATTACCCTGTTATAGTATGCAGTTTTGGTAATATCAGTCTACATTATTTCTCTCTGATCATGATAAATAAGCTCGTGATGAGACTTATTTCTTTTGAATTTGTTCATTGTATATATTTATTTTTTATTTTTTATAAATCTAAAGAAAAAAAAAATTATCAGATGGGATGAATCATTAGCTCAGAGCACGCTTTGCTATGTAATTGAGATATAATGGAGCATATCCATTTTTCAAGAAAAATTTTAGATCAACATATTGTGACTGAGAATCATTTAGGCTTACCTCGAATAGTTGTATTTCATTTGATTGATCTCCTTCTATTGATGCATGAGAAGCTCCAGTTAACATCATGCAAAGACCTTGTACTTTAACAATTTTAGCAGGGTGTATCTCTACATCATATTCTTGAAGTGCGGTAACCCAATTTGCTCTCTTCTCTCCTACTTCTCGTTGGATTAATAATTTCCTTACTACTGAGTAAGGTACTATTATTTTAGTATGTGTATTTAGGAGAAAGAGTCTAAAATGTTTCAAAGCTTTGAATACAGCGTAAGCTTGTTTTTCCACAGCTGAATAATTCAACTCAACACCTTGTAGATTGGAACTAAAAAACACAATTAGTGCTTCAGTTTTGATTATTTAACTGTGTTAGAACTGCTGCATATGATGTGTCAGAAGAAAACATGTATAATATAAATGATTTAAGAAAACCAGGAGTTGTTGGCTTTCTTAATCAACTCAAAATAATTTCTCTCTTCATTTCCCCATTTGAAGATTGATTTTTTCTTGATCATTGATTGTAGCCGGGGTAAAATGATTCGGGAAAAATCAGGAACAAATCTTTTTACAAAATTAATTTGTCCTAAAAATGATTGCATTGTTTTTTTATTATGTGGTAAAAGGAATTTTTCAATTTCCTGAATTCTATTGGGGTCAATGTGGATTCCATTTTTGGAAACAATGAACCCTAATAATTTACCTTTTGATAAGGCGAAATAACATTTTTTTGGATTCAAGGAAACACCAAATTTTCTACATCTTTCAAAAATGTGTTTAGTTGATTAACATGATTGCTTCTATGCTTAGAGTAAACAGTGATGTCATCTAAGTATACAAAAACTGAGCTATTGATTAGTCCTCTGAAAGCTATATTCATGGCACGTTGAAATGTAGCACCAACGTTAATCAACCCAAAGGGCATTTTTTGATATGCATATGTTCCCCACTTTGTCCTGAATGTTGTCTTTAATCTATCATCCGGATGTACCATAATCTGATTATATCCTAAAAATACGTCAAGGAAAGACATCAATTTAGATCCTGAAATTGCCTGTAATATATGTTCCATAGTAGGCAAGGGAAAATTATCTTTTTGGAAAGGTTTATTCAAATTTCTAAAGCCTATGCAAATCTTATTGTCTCCATTCTTTTTCCTAACTGGAACCATGTTTGACACCCATTTCAAATGCCTAACGGGAAAAATTACCTTGGCTTTGAGCATTTTATTTAATTCAGATTTAATTTGACTTTCTAAATTTGGGTGAATTTTTCTAAGTTTTTGTTGCACAGGCTTATCATTTGAGGTCATAGGTATGGTGTGCTGAATTATGGAAGTATCATATGTTTTAAGATCTAAATAATCTCATGCAAATATATCTTTATATGTTTTTAATAACTTAATGAATGACATCCTTTCTTCAGGTTCTAATACAAGACCTAAGTTGATATTCTGAGGTTTTTCTAATGTACCAATATTAATCAATTCAAATTTTAGGGTAGAACTCTGTGTTTTCGAATTGGTAGTCTTCTTAAACCTATCTTTCAAATCATAGAGATCTTCCATTTTGACTATAGATTTAGGAATTGGATTTGAATTTTTTTTATCTTCAATCTGTGAATCATGTTCATGTTCATCTATAATTTGACCTTCATAAGCTCTGTCTGATGAAAAAAAATCTAGTATATCTGTATCATTGTTAAATACTCTCCAACTTGTTATATTGTCAGGAATGGAGGGCCTAAAATTTAACTCAATTGAAAATCTATCTAGGCTAAATTCTTCAGATGGTATAAGTCTAGATGCTACATTAGGAAGTAAATCAACACTTGCATTTTGTAATCTAGGAATTGTGGAGATATTAAATGAAGTAAAATGAGAAGTAAGATTCTAAGCTAAAGTTTGATAATGTTTTAAATGTCCAGAAATACAATGAATTGTATTTCTGACTTGTCTAACAATTATTTCAGAATCTCCATATACTTGCAAATATTTAAAATTCAATCCAATAGCTTTATATAGGCCTTGTATCAATGCTTCATATTCAGCGGTATTATTAGTGCATTGAAATTCAAGTCTACAAGCTAGCATTGTTTTCTCTCCTTGTGGATTGATTAAAATGCAACCTGATCTTGCACCATCTTCTGATTTTAAACCATCAAAGTATAGAGTCCAAAATAAAGATTTTTTTGGAATCTGATCGCTGAGATTAACACATCTAGAAGTATCTGTTTGAAAAAAGTTTTCAATTTGAGAAATAGCAGTGTTTATTGGAAAAGGTGAAACCTGAGTGTTGAATGATCCAAGAAATGATTCAGCTGAATAATTTCCTATAATGTTATTAGTGAAAGCTACAGGCTCGTTTGTTCCTTCTAGTCCAGTAACTGTATGTTTCATAAATTTCTCACGTTCAATTCTGATTTGATTTGGTTTACCATAATATGGTAACCACATGTGTGACCAATCAGTAGCAAAATATCCATGTCACTTTTCAGACCAATCTCTGCTTAGAATAAGACCATAAAATTCAGGGATGTATGCAACCAAAATATCAATTACTTGTAGTACCTTTGGATTGGATGATAATCTAATGGATACTGACAGCATTTCTCCAATGAATTCTACTTTTGTTCTATCCAATTGAACTATATGTATAGCAGACTTTTGAGGAGTGATGTTCAAATTTGTACATACTGTTCTTGGCATAATGTTTGAAGAATCTCCTGAACCAATAAGACAATTATGAACATTTTTGTTAAAAATCTCATAAGTCAAAAGTAAAGGAGGAGTGTGTGAAATAGATCTATCACCAATTAAAACTAGATCATTGGGATTTACCTTGTTTGCAGATGATGGAGGTTTTTCTGTATCTTTAGAAGCTTGTGCTATAACTGGTGGTTGTATAAGTTCTACGGGGATTGCCTTGAGTTCTCTAAGAAAAATTTTCTATTGTTGCTTGAGTTTGGTCATTTCGTGTAATGAAATATTTTCTTTGATCTTTTTCATATCTTCAACTATATTATATTCTATTGTATTTGAAACTATCAAAGTTTTAGAATTTGTATTATGATCTGGTGGAACAAAATCTTTCTGAACAGTTTTATATTTTTTTACAGTTGTTTTCTCCTTGGTGGGGAGAGTTTTTTGTTTTTTATTTGATATAGTTGAATCAGAAGAAGTTTTACTTCTTGTAGGTAAAGGCATAGCTTCTCTTTCTTCTTCTAAAGGAAGAATGAAATCCCATAACCCATTCAGTTCAACTTCTTCTTCAGATTCTGATTCTCATTTAGATGGCGAGGGATCTTCAGTATCTTGGTCAGATTCAGCAGTTGAAATCACATTTGGAGGCTGAGATGTTGAAGAAGGGTTTTTCTTAAATGGACGAAATGATTTCTTAGGAGCTGAAGTTTCAGCAACTTGTTTCTTTATCTCAATCATATCATTTGACATAGTCTTTAATACTTTTTGAAGACCTTCAAGGTCAAATGGATCTTTCGAGACTTTCTTTTTAGAATCTTGAATAAATGTCACTTTCTTGGAATTCCTGTCTTCTATCTATGAACGTTTTTCTAATGCTAAAATTCTTTTCTCTAAAGCAAGAGCTTCTTTCATGTTATCTAAAAGGGTAGCTTTACCAGCTCTATCTGCAAAAATAGCTATATTAGAAGGTAAAGAAGAAATATACCACTCTATTTGTACATCAATAGAAAGTTTGGAAGTAGTTGGAATTTTGTTTAATAACTTGTTAAATCTGGAGTTGAAATCTTTAATCCTTTCCCCTGAATTTGTTTTAAGATTGGAAAGAGCATTAATCAAGGATGCAATAGTTCTATCATCTCCAAATTTTGCAAGGAAAACTTGCTCAAAAGTTTCCCAATTGGTGATAGATCCTGTTGGAAGTGAATAATACTAGGATCCTGCAGATCCTTGTAAAGTATAGAGAAACAATCTAACTACAATATCTTCATGAGCAACTCCGTTAAGATTCATGGCCAACATAAAATTATTGATGTGTTCTTCACGAGGAAGACCATCATTAGGATTATATTTAGGTAACCATTTTTCTGGATGATATGGAAGAGGATTTGGATTTGCTATCAATAAAGCACGAGGATTCGTCCAAGGTTGAGTGGCCATAGTTGGATTAGAAGTTTGTGAAGATACCGAAGTAGATCCAGAAGTAGGGGGAATGAATGAAGAACTTACAATTGGAACAATACTACTTGTAACAACACTGATTGCTTAAGTAGAGGGAATAGAAGACTGAGAAGATGGAGATTGAATCAGAGGATGTGAAGAAGTAATTGAAGGGAAATTTGATGTAACTTCACTTGTATCTGACTTAGATCTGGAGATAGGAACTTTTTTGCGAAATGATTCAATTGGAAATTCAAAAGGTGGAATTCCAAGTTTCTCACTTCTAGATCTAGTTAATATATCAGTTTCTCTAAATAGAGAAGTAACACTTTCCTCAGAAGCTTCTGGGTTAACAAGCTTTTCAACAGAAATAGATCTTCCTTCTCATTTCTGAATTAAAGACTGAACTTCTGGAGACTCGGGAATGAATTCTGAAGCAGATGATTGACGAAATATTTGAGGAGATGAAGGGGAAGTTTCTACAATTTCCAATTTCTGAGTTGGTGTTTTAGAATTTGATCGGGAAGTTGTAGGATGCTTTTGCGGAGATCGACTCTTATGAGCGGTTCTATTTTGAGGTTTAGATTTATGTTCCATTCATAGTCAGCCCTCCTTCTAGTGCCAAAAATGTTGAGGCCTCAGAAATCTGTGGCAACAACAAGGGGGATAACCACCCGGTCCGGCCCTTAAGATAGTTCCTTTTCCGTTTGGGATAGTGGCTCCGACTGGATATAATGGGACCAGTTTCCTAGAGTTGGGTTTTTGTTTGATTGTTGGGTTTCTCTCAAGGGATTAACATGAAGAATTCCTAAAAAATAAAACAAATTTATTCTAACATGTAAAAACTTGAAATTAAAACTAATTTAATCTAACTCGAGATAATACTATTTCGATGCAATCTAAAATGATATCTATTCAATCTGTGATGATTAAGATCATCACAAATTTAATAGAATTATTACTTTGTAAAATAATTATTTTGAAAAACAATTTAATCAAAAGAAAGTGAGAAACATATCGCATATATTTGATGATCATATACAAAAACAAATCAATTCTTATCTTTATATCATACAGTAGTGCACTGATATTTCAGACAAAAACAATTGATTACATATATCATTCATGAAAGCTGGATTCATCACTAATATTCAAAAGAGAACTAGTATACATGATAATAGTACCAGATTTGTACCGCCCTGTTCATCTGATCAATGATAGTATGCCACATTCAACTCATACATCGGTAATTCTTTCAAAGAATATAGAAGTGCATCAACAGTGATTAACAAAATGATATGTAACTGAAATGGCCGTTTTCCATTATTTCATCAAGACATCCACAAACTTACAATTAAGCATTCTTTGCGAATGTTCTCAATAAAATTCTAGACCCTTCTCTAAATGCATGAGAAGGGTTTAAATACTATGCTAATTATCTATAAAAAGTTTATACAAAATATCTTATGAGGTGGTTTCAAACAACCTTCCTCATCTTTAGTATCTATTCGCTAAAAAATTGAAAACAAACTAACTAATAATCATGCTGGATGATAAGTTACTGCCAGTTGTGCTTTTTTGCTCACAAATGTCAGACACCGGTTGAACTTGTGGAGGTTTGCCGGATTCAATCTTCATTTGTGCAGCAAATATTGTGTCCAGTAGAAGTGGCTATATTCTCTGTATGGAGTTTAGAAAGCAGTTCAGTGTCATGATCTGACTGTGTGGTTTGACCAATAGCTACCAATATGCTTCCCAATCAGTTTTCTTTAGCTGTAGAAGTGTTTCTTCTCTGAGTTGACCAGCTTCTTTCCAAATTTGTTCTAAATCTTTGATATCATGAAGAGATTTTAGATTTCCTTCTCTGATGAGCCTGGAAGTATGTACTATATGGTTAATTATTTTAACCATATTATTTGATATACCTGCTGCTCTAGCTATGGCTAATTCTGCTTGTTTCACTCGTGCATCCTAGTCTGTAAAAAGAATATCTTTGAAAGTTTCCTTGATCTTTGTGAGATCTGACTTCTTCCCTTCTTTTGTATCCTGTCATTCAATATAATTAGAGATTTTGATATTGAGTTCATTGAACTCAATCCTTTGATCAATGTTGTGTTTGTTAATTGTTCACTGAGTTCTAGATGTAGAATTATGTTTGACATTTGTACAACAAACAGATTTTGTTGTTTTTAGAGTAAGGCACTTAATGTGGATGCTTCTTTTATGAATTCCTCTGCAGTAGGAATTCCTTCATATTTGGTAATATCTTCTCTCAACTGTTCAATCAGTGAATTTTTGCTAGATAAGTCATTTTCATGACTTATCTTAAGTGTTTCTATCTCTTGCTGTACTCTGAGAAGTTGTTGTTCCACTTTCTGATTTGAACTCTTTCTTTCTTCATCTAACTGTTGTTGTAGTTTCTTGATTTTGACATCTTTTTCTTGGATCAAAATAGATACTTCTGCTGCTTTATCAATTGTTGTAGTGGTGTATGCACCAGCGAATTGAGATAACCGAGTTAAATTTTCAATCGGATTTGATGGAGTCCATACTACTTCCATAACTTCATTCCCTGGGGGTGTTTCAATTCTCCTTCTTTTCCTCTGTTTTCTCACTACAGCCTTATGAAGAGGGCTATAGAACACATCTAATGGGGGAATATCAGGCACCTTGAGGATAATCTCATCAGTCGGATCTGTAGGAATGATTTCCGTTTCTTGGGAGATTATCTCAAGAGTTTCAATGATTTGCTTTGTTGAAACTATTTGTTGCTGAGGAGTTTGGAATTCTGTATTCTTCTGAGATGATGATGCCTCTGGAGTATTTGTGAGTGTATTTATGAATGAAGTACAAATTTTGTCTAATTCACTTTGATTTTGTGAATTTAATTGTTCTGCTCTAATTTCTTGAATTTATTTAATCATGTGACTGGTAATCAAAACATACTGTGGAATCCGTCGAAGTCTCTGTTCTCTAAATTCATTGAATCTCTGTATTTTTTCTGGATTCAAGTTCAATTTGATAAAATTTAGGATTTCTTCAAAAGTCCCGGCAGACTGCAAAATATCTTCAAATCTGTCATCAGTGTGCACAATAGGTTTGATTTTGACTGACAAAGTGAATTTGTTAGCAACCTTTTCTGGGTCGAACTGTCTGGAGGGTAAAACGGGGAGCTTTAACAACTCAATCTTCTGACATTCTTTCAATGCGTGATTGAAATTTTTGAGTGTAAATGAACCACATGCAATTGGAAACCTTGGCCACAAAGACTTTTTACTGTCTTTCAAAGCTTTAGTGAGTCCATTACCAACTGTTTGCTAAGCGATTTCTCTTGCCATCAACTTGTCTGAAACATATAATGGAAGAATATGCGGGGGAGAAGAGCTTCCAAAAATTCTAATATAGGAAAATGATTCTTCAATAAAACTCCTGCCTATGATTTGAAGGTCTGTAAGGGCTTCCTTAGTGAACCTAGGGCTCACTGTGTCATAC
Source organism: Pinus albicaulis (assembly GCA_034641835.2). Taxonomy (NCBI): domain Eukaryota; kingdom Viridiplantae; phylum Streptophyta; class Pinopsida; order Pinales; family Pinaceae; genus Pinus; species Pinus albicaulis. The sequence continues at coordinate 1,429,534,483 of CM076572.1, forward strand.
ATAAATTGGTGTAACGGTAATACAACACCATAGAATAACCTATGAAAATGTGGTGCATAATTATGTTCCCATATTTCTTTATGACTCAAATGTATCGGGGTAGGGTCTTCAAAGGTCCATTTCCATCCATAACTAGAAAGTTGGTAGAAAAACAGATAGCATCAAAAATGTATGCACTCATATAGAATTAGGGAACAGATTTGGAGGAAGAAGTTCTGGTTTGGCGATATTCATTAATTGCCTTAACTAGATTATCTGAAAGGATAGTCGCCCAATTCATTATGAGGGAATTAACAGAGGAGTCAATTAGGGGAAGGCAATTTATGGAGAACATGGTATTATCAGGTAAACCCTATAATCTGGATAACATTTCTGCTGCAAAGTTGTAAGGGTTTTCTAATGACGCGATAGGATACATACCAGTTTTCTCATATTTGAACTTGTTGTCTAATTTCCTCCAACCTTGAATTGCCTTGAACGGGTCTTGGTTCTTCTCAGCAAACTTTGCAACAAACTGACTGTTGTAGGTATCTTGCGGATTGGGCAGCTTATACTTGATCTTCAGATATTCAGGTCTGAAAGAACTTAGAATCTCATCCTTGCAAGTTCTTAACTGTCTATCTTTGATCACTGATTTATCAAGCACCCATCTAATCATGTCGGTATATGGAAGAAGAGTACCTCTCGCTGCTATCCTATGGAGGAAAGAACATGTAATATATTTGAATTGAAAGTCTGAAGGTGTTGCATCATCGACATTCGCCGCAACTTCCACTACTTATGGCTCTTCATCTTCAAGTATAGTGTAAATAACTTGCCATTTAGTAGCTCCCCCTCAGCAATGCAGACAGTATCAGAGACTATAGGTGCCATTCTTGTTTGTTCAAATTCTGCAATAATTTGTTTGTCGTGCTTCTAAATATCTTTGAAAGGAAATCCCTATTAAAGATAGAGTAAATGATCAAATGATGGAAGATCTATTGAAATGATCTGTTTTGAAAGGAAAAAATCATAAAACAGCTATATCATTAATTAATCACAACGCATCCATAACTGTTTACATTGGGATGATAAAACATAATTAATATTTTCTGACATGATTTATTTTGCGTAAAAACGTCTATTAAAACCTGTCAAATCAATCGCATCGCGCCCTTTGAACTTGTCTTAGTAATGTGTATTTCCTTTTGTTTATGCAATATGCGATTTTGCGAAATCGCAATATCGCAATATCGTAGTATCGCAATATCGCAATATCGGAGTTTCGTTAAGGATTGATTAAATTTTTGCAGTATAAATCTGTGATATGCAATTTTTATGTTGCTTGCAAAATTTCACATTGGCAATCGCAAAATCGGGATTTCGCTGAATTATTGTTTTAACTTAAGAAAAGATTTGTGTGAAATTGCAATTTGCGATAGAGATGTTTTTATTTAAAAATCTTTGATTTTTTTGGAGTTTGATTTTTATGAAAAAACAAAAATACTTTCATAAAAAGGGTCCCTATTTTTATTTATCAAAGGTCTTAATAATCAGTTAAAAATAAAAATGGGGGTTTGGGGGGGGGGGGGGTTGTTGCATAGCACAACAATGGGCGATTCACTTGGGAGAACCAGATATCTCTGATTGGTTTATTTTGACGTCTCTAAACTTTCAAAATAAGGAAAAGATATAAGAATAAAAATAATATGATTAATGAATTAAACATTATTATTTCATAATATAATCCATTTACCTATCTGATTTCTTCTAAATTAACTCCTTCAGTAATAATATATAGGTACCTATATCAGTCAATCCTTAGATTTAAAAAGATAAAGTAGGTTTTCTCTAAAATTAGTTTCATAGATTTTTACTCATTTATCACAGATAGAGCCACTGTTGCCAGCAGGCATTTATAGCCTCGACAGGGTTATCTTTTAACCAATAATGATTCATGGTCCCATCCAAATTTGATTTCTTATTTTAAAAATATAATTATGAGATATCATTAACTTTCTTTTTCTTGATACATTTTCAAAATCATTGTCCAGGTTTGGTAGCCTGATAATGACAATGTCATTCACTAATGGTAATTTAGACTGAACAAGCTGGCTCGTGATGAGACCCCTTGTCTATTGATTTTTTTATAATCATATAGCTATTACCCTGTTATAGTATGCAGTTTTTGTAATATCAGTCTACATTATTTCTCTATGATCATGATAAATAAGCTCGTGATGAGACTTATTTTCTTTTGAATTTGTTCATTGTATATATTTCTTTTCTATTTTTTATATTTCTAAAGAAACAAATTTTATCAGATGGGATGAATCATTTGCTCGTTTAAGAGTTATGGATGATAATTATAGAGTTGGCAGATACCTTTTTGTAGAGAATCCTTGCTAAGTTAAAAATTTATTTTTCTGACTGATACATAATAACTATATTTCATGATATCTAGAGTCTTTTTCAGAAAGAAAATGCCTTTAGTAATTTCAACTTATCTTAAAAAATAAATTTTATTCATTTTTCATAATTATAGTCATCTTTCTCTTTAGTTTATTTATAGAAGCGAAAGATCAAAATAATTTATTAGAAATTTTAAAAATTTGAATGAACCAATGATGATGCTATTTACAACTTTTATTTTCCTAAAGCAAAAATAAAATTTTAAAGCTTGATTTTCTAAGAGAAATATTTTTTGAGAATTTGACCATTTACACGCAAGGAATCTTTTCTACCTGATAAGTCTTGCAGTAAAAAGGTAGATAAGCCTCTTTTTTCGATGATTTGAAATGGACCAAGCCATAATCTTTGGAATTTGGTATGCTTACATTTTTCCTCATGTACCTTATCCCATTTTAAAACAAGATCTCCTATTTCAAAAATTTTTGAACTAGTGGATGATGTGTCAAATGAGGTTTTCACTATTTGTCAATGATGAGCATGTATAACCTTAGCTTTTTCTCTGTGTTATTCCATTTTAAGAATTTGATCTTGTCTAAGTTTATGGGAAGATGAAGGATTTTCATCAATAAATTGTACTAAAATAAATGATGGTATTGTTACATTTGTGGGTAGAACTGCTTCTTTCCCATAAAATAACATAAATGGAGAAGTACCTATTGATGCTTTCTGGGTGATTCTGTCTGCCCAAAGAGCAAATAATAGTGCTTTGTGCCAATTTTTATGATTTTGTTCTACAGTTCGTTTGACGATCCTGATGAGGTTTTTATTTGTAGATTCAGCTTGTGGATAATAATTAGCTGTGTATTTTAATTTAAAACCTCTTTTCAAAGCGAATTCTATCATGGAATTTCCAGAAAAGTAAGATGCATTATCAAATATCAAATTTGATGGGAGACCGAACCTGGTGATTATGAACTGATCAATAAAATCTGTAATACTTTACGTATTAACCACCTTTAATGGGATAGCTTCTACCCATTTTGTGAAATAATCTGTCACAGTTAGAATATACCTATGATGTTTTGAAGAGTTAGGAGTTATTTCATCTATAATATCTAACCCCCATTGTTCAAATGGTTGTTGGATATTTATTGGCTATAATGGAAATGTTGCTTTTCTCTCTCTTCTTGCTGCAGTTTGACATACTTTGCATTTTCTTGTGTATTCATGTGCATCTTTAAATAGAGTTGGCCAATAATAGCCAGCATGCAATATTTTATGAGCTCTGGTGTCTTCTCTGAAATGACCTCCAGCTGGTCCATCATGTAATTCATGCAATAATTTTTCAGCTTCAGTTTTTTCTAAACATCTTAATAATACAGAATCATAATTCCTTCTAAATAACACATCTTCTATGAGTTGATATTGATTTGCTTGAAGTCTCAGAGCACGCTTTGCCGTGTAATTGAGATTTAGCGGAGCATATCCATTTTTCAAGAAAAAATTTAGATCAGCATATTATGACTGAGAATTGTTTAGGCTTACCTCAGACAGTTGTATTTGTTGAAGTTTGCAACAAGAAACAGTGAAGGAGGCATCCTGAAACATCATTCCTGATCCTAGTTGGAAAATGACCACCTAAACTAGGTGGGGCCCACATAGGTGATTTTTGTCGCAAAGTCTATTTTTAGACATGTCGATCATATTCAATGAGTTGCAGGATGCTATTTGTGGATGGTTGGTCAAGTTGGAAAAATAGATGGAATTCTGTTTTTAGACATATTGGGCAGAATCTATTTTTAGATTTCCAGTCTAAAAATAGATATGTCGAATATTATTAGCTCTTAATAATATTTGGACTATAAACATTATCTTATTCTCTTGGAGCACTTCAGTTAAGTGCACAGATGTGGCACAGGAGCTGACAGAAGGAATTACGCTATTCCTAAAGGTTAAGTGGAGCTATTGCATGGATACTTCAGTTAGAACTCATGTGAGAGAGTTTGGTGGAGTTGATTGAGGAAGTTAATGGAGTTGTGTTCAGTTTAACTAATCTAAACATAGTTGAGCTAGTTGTATCTAGTCTAGCTGATTGATACACTAGTGAGAGTGGTGTGAATTAATTATTAATTAATTCACTAATTATAAACTCATTAATCAACTAAAGAATACATCAGTTAACTTCAGTGCATGGACAGTTTCAGTGGAGACCAGTGGAGAGATAGGTGAAAGGGCAAGATAGACTATCTGTTGTGACTATTAGTGATGCATGAATTGCATCTACATATACATTGGAGTTGCCAATGATAATCACGCAGTCAAAGAGAGTGGGATTACATTGAATTAATCTTTGTAATCAACTTGGATTGCGCAGTGGAGGCAGGCTAGTAGGTGGCACCGATCGGTGCATGGATTTGCAAGATTAGGCCTGTATAGTGTATGACGATTGTACTGTACTAAGAGCTTGTGATAAGCTTTGTATGTTTGTATGAGATTGTCATATGATCTCCATGATACATAATATGATAGTTGGGGTTTTTAGCTTCAGGCTTTCCTGTGAAAACAACTGTGTTAATGTGTGTGAATTTTTATGGTTTCATGTGTGCATTGCAATTGTGTTTATTTCCGCATGTGATGATCAATGGTGGAATAGATTCTGTATTGTGCATGAAGTTAAAATAGTGTGTGATCAGGAGAATCTTGGACATATGCATGCGTAGTGCATATAATTTCTACATGGTATCAGAGCAATATTGATCATTGGAGCAGATTGCAATTATTGAAGCGGTTGAGTTTTGTGCTGGTCGAATTCGAATTTGCTGCAGTGTTTTCTTGGTGTCGAAGTTGAGCATTCATTGAAATGTATTTCAACGGATTTTGATTGGAGTATGCCCTTGAGGGTAGCTTGAATTATATTGCATGGAAGGACACTATGGAGGCGGTGCTGGAGGATAATGGTTTGAAGGAGTTCATAGATGTTGATATTCCTAAACCGGGTTCTAGCGATGCAGCCGCACTTTACGCATGGCAAAAGAAGGTAGCAAGGTGTTGAAGGATTCTGTTGGAAGGTGTGAAGGATCACATTGTGTCCAGCCTTCATGGTAAAGCCACTCCATTCTTGATGTGGAAGGCTTTGGCAGAATTGTTCCAAAGCAGAAGTGACCAAAGGAAGTTGGCGCTTAAAGACAAGCTTAGGAAAATAAAAATGGAGAAGAATGACACTATTCTGGTATACTTGACAAAGTTTTTCCATTGCAGGGATGAGCTTGGGAGTGTAGGAGTTAGTGTGGATGAAGAATACTTGGTGAGCTTGGCTCTCCTTGGGCTTCCAAAGAGTTGGCATAGCTACGAGGACTCTGTCAATGGTCGGGAGAAACTGCCAGGATGGGAACGACTTTGGTTAGATCTTATGCAGGAGGATATAAGGCGGAGTACCAGGGATGGCTCTTCATCAAAGAATGATGATGAAGAGGATTGCGCTTTGCATGCCAAAGTAAGGAAATGGAAGGGGAAGAAAAATCCTTCTCAATATGGTGTGGATGGTAAAGAGCGTGACATGTCCAAAGTGAAGTGTTTTCACTGTCACGAACATGGGCATTTCGCCACGCATTGTCCACAGAAGAAGAAGAACAAGCAGGCTACTGCAGCTGCAGCTGGTGAGGCTCTTGCCTCGCAATTTGAGCTAGAATTCTCATTGATCGCATGCATGGTGTCTAGTGCATTGGGATTGGGGTGGTATTTTGATAGTGGCGCTTCCTTTCACATGACGGGAGATGTGAATATTTTCAGTGACTTGGTGGAGAAAGATCTCCAGTTGCATGCTGAGTTGGGTGACAATGGACGATAAAATGCGACTGGAATTGGTACCTTTACCTTTCAGAGGGAGTCAGGTAAACTCATTCTTTTACAAGATGTAGTGCATGTTCCAGGTTTAAAGAAGAATTTAATCTCAGTCGCAATGTTAGAGGATAAAGGGTATGATGTTGTCTTTAGTGAAGGAAAAGTTTTCCTTCGATACAAAGCAACAGGAAAAGTCAAGAAGGCTGGGATTCGAGCCAAGAATCTCTACAGACTTGAAGTAGATGGGATTTCTACGGAGCTTCCTACTGTTGGTAAGTATGAGAAAGCCATGCAATTGAAGCTTGAGAGGGAGCAAGATTTGCATGTAGGTAAGAGTGAACTTTGGGATGTGGAGCAGCCACAAGATGAGGATCATGGAGTGGGAGAAACCACTCATGCAGAGAAATTTTGTGCCAGATGGGCAGAGGGAGTGCATGAAGCTATACCACCAGGTGAGAGGTGGGGCGACATGCATGAGTGATCCCAAGAGGAGATTTTTGGGCAAGATTCATTGAGATGGTGTGGATCTCATGAATTGAACCTGGCTACGAGGTGCCCACAGAGCAGCAGTAGCATGATCAGTTGGATTGATGCAAGCAAATCAAAGTGATAGTGTCGGATACTGGAGCACGGTTCAGAGTTGACAGCAAGTGTAGAGTGCATGGGTGCAGAGTTCAACAGCGTAGTGGTTCATGAAGACATGTGCAGTAGCTAAGCAGAAGTCAAAGACTTTTATGATAGATGCATCAGATTGATTGAGGTGTTTGGAGTCCATTCAGTTTCGGAAGAGTTGCAGGGCAGATGTATAGAGTTGCAGGGCGCTTGAAAAGGTTGCAAGGCAAATGCATGGAGTTGCATGTCACATGCAAAGACAATCCTTTCTTGTTGAGAGGGAGTGTTGAAGTTTGCAACAAGAAACAGTGAAGGAGGCATCCTGAAACATCATTCCTGATCCTAGTTGGAAAATGATCACCTAAACTAGGTGGGGCCCACACAGGTGATTTTTGTCGCAAATTCTATTTTTAGACTATGTCTATTTTTAGACATGTTGATCATATTCAATGAGTTGCAGGATGCTATTTGTGGATGGTTGGTCAAGTTGAAAAAATTATATGGACTTCTATTTTTAGACATATTGGGCAGAATCTATTTTTAGATTTCTAGTCTAAAAATAGATATGTCGAATATTATTAGCTCTTAATAATATTTGGACTCTAAACATTATCTTATTCTCTTGGAGCACTTCAGTTAAGTGCACAGATGTGGCACAACAGCTGAAATAAGGAATTACGCTATTCCTAAGGGTTTACTGGAGCTATTTCATGGAGGACTCAGTTAGAACTCATGTGACAGAGTTTGGTGGAGTTGTGTTCAGTTTAACTCAATTAGACACAGTTGAGCTAGTTGTATCTAGTCTAACTGATTGATACACTAGTGAGAGTGGTGTGAATTAATTAATAATTAATTCACTAATTAATAACTCATTAATCAACTGAAGAATACATCAGTTAACTACAGTGCATGGATAGTTTCAGTGGAGACTAGTGGAGAGATAGGTGAAAGGGCAAGATAGACTATTTGTTGTGACTATTAGTGATGCATGAATTGCATCTGCATATACATTGGAGTTGCCAATGATAATCACGTAGTCAAAGAGAGTGGGACTACATTGAATTAATCTTTGTAATCAACTTGGATTGCGCAGTGGAGGCAGGCTAGCAGGTGGTAAAGATAGGTGCATGGATTTGCAAGATTAGGCCTGTATAGTGTATGACGATTGTACTGCACTGAGAGCTTGTGATAAGCTTTGTATGTTTGTATGAGATTGTCATAGGATCTCCATGATACATAATATGATAGTTGGGGTTTTTAGCTTCAGGATTTCCCGTGAAAACAACTGTGTTAATGTGTGTGAATTTCTATGGTTTCATGTGTGCATTGCAATTGTGTTTATTTCCGCATGTGATGATCAATGGTGGAATAGATTCTATATTGTGCTTGAAGTTAAAATAGTGTGTGATCAGGAGAATCTTGGACATATGCATGCGTAGTGCATATAATTTCTACAGTATTTCATTTTATTGATCTCCTTCTGTTGATGCATGAGAAGCTCCAGTTAACATCTTGCAAAGACCTTGTCATTTAACAGTTTTAGCAGGATGTATCTCTACATCATATTCTTAAAGTGCGGTAACCCAATTTGCTCTCTTCTCTCCTACTTCTCGTTGGATTAATAATTGCCTTACTTTTGAGTAAGGTACTATTATTTTAGTATGTATATTTAGGAGAAAGGGTATAAAATGTTTCAAGGCTTTAAATACAGCATAAGCTTATTTTTCCACAGTTGAATAATTCAACTCAGCACCTTGTAGATTGGAACTAAAAAACGCAATTGGTGCTTCAATGTTTTGATTATTTAACTGTGTTAGAACTGCTGTGTATGATGTGTCGGAAGAAAATGTGTATAATATAAACGACTTAAGAAAATCAGGAGTTGTTAAAGAGGGGGCTTCTATGATGGCTTTCTTAATCAACTCAAAAGAATTTCTCTCTTCTTTTCCCCATTTTAAGATTGAATTTTTCTTGATCATTGATTGCAGGGGTAAGATGATTTGGGAAAAATTGGGAACAAATCTTTTTACAAAATTAATTTGTCCTAAAAATGATTGCATTGTTTTTCTATTATGTGGTAAAGGGATTTTTTCAATTTCCTGAATTCTATCAGGGTCAATGTGGATTCCATTTTTGGAAACAATGAACCCTAATAATTTACCTTCTCGTAAGGCGAAATAACATTTTTTTGGATTCAAGGAAATACCAAATTTTCTACATCTTTCAAAAATGTGTTTTAGGTGAATAACATGATTTCTTCTATGCTTAGAGTAAACAGTGATGTCATCTAAGTATATAACCACTGAGCTATTGATTAGTCCTCTGAAAGCTATATTCATAGCACGTTGAAATGTAGCACCAACATTAATCAACCCAAATGGCATTTTTTGATATGTGTATGTTCCCCACTTTGTCATGAATGTTTTCTTTAGTCTATCATCTGAATGTACCATAATCTGATTATATCGTGAAAATCCATCGAGGAAAGACATCAATTCAGATCCTGCAACTGCCTGTAATATCTGTTCCATAGTAGGCAAGGGAAAATTATCTTTTTGGCAAGCTTTATTCAAATTTCTAAAGTCTATGCAAATCCTAATGTCTCCATTCTTTTTCCTAACTGGAACCATGTTTGACACCCATTTCGAATGCCTAACGAGAAAAATGACTTTGGTTTTGAGCATTTTATTTAACTCAGATTTAATTTGACTTTCTAAATTTGGGTGAATTTTTCTAAGTTTTTGTTGCACAGGCTTATCATTTGAGGTCATAGGTATGGTGTGTTGAATTATGGAAGTATCATATGTTTTAAGATCTGAATAATCCCATGCAAAGATATCTTTATATGTTTTTAATAACTTAATGAATGACATCCTTTCTTCAGGTTCTAATCCAAGACCTAAGTTGATATTCTGAGGTTTTTCTAATGACCAATATTAATCAATTCAAATTTTAGAGTAGAACTCTATGTTTTTGAATTGGCAGTCTTCTTAAACCTATATTTCAAATCATAGAGGTCTTCCATTTTGACTACAGATTTAGGAATTGGATTTGAATTTTGTTTATCTTCAATCTGTGAATCATGTTCATGTTCATCTATAATTTGACCTTCATAAGCTCTATTTGATGAAAGAAAATCTAGTATATCTGCATCATTGTTAAATACTCTCCAACTTGTTATATTGTCAGGAATGGAGGGCCTAAAAACTAACTCAATTGAAAATCTATCTGGGCTAAATTCTTCAGATGGTATAAGTCTAGATGCTACATTAGCAAGTAAATCAGCACTTGCATTTTGTAATCTAGGAATTGTGGAGATATTAAATGAAGTAAAATGAGAAGTAAGATTCTGAGCTAAAGTTTGATAATGTTTTAAATGTCCAGAAATACAATGAATTGTATTTCTGACTTGTCTAACCATTATTTCAGAATCTCCATATACTTGCAAATATTTAACATTCAATCCAATAGCTTTATATAGGCCTTGTATCAATGCTTCATATTCGGCGGTATTATTAGTGCATTGAAATTCAATTCTACAAGCTAGCATTTTTTTCTCTCCTTGTGGATTGATTAAAATGCAACCTGCTTCTGCACTATCTTTTGATTTTGAACCATCAAAGTATAGAGTCCAAAATAAAAATTGTTTTGGAATCTGATCGCTGAGATTAACACATCTAGAAGTATCTGTTTGAAAAAAGTTTTCAATTTGAAAAATAACAGTGTTTATTGGAAAAGATGAAACCTGAGCATTGAATGATCCAAGAAATGATCCAGCTAAATAATTTCCTATAATGTTATTAGTGAAAGCTACAGGCTCGTTTGTTCCTTCTATTTCAGGAACTGTATGTTTCAGTAAAAACATAACCCTAGGGGAGGTAGTTCTGATTTTGAATAGCCATCATATATTGGTCGTACGACAAACCTCCCGGAATAGGATTAGAAGAGATAGGCGTACCACCAATAGGTTGATGGACTCCCAATACGTGAGGTTGTGGTCCACTCACAACGAGCCCAACAGACATCGCGGAAGAATTTGGATGCGTCCCACAAATGGTAGAAGATGATGGCAAGGATGGAATCACACTAGCAGATGGTGTGGAGGAAGCCACAGAAACAGTGTGCTGGGTTGGGATAGATGTGACCATCGTCAAGACAAATGGAATCGAAGAGGATGAACCTGACACAAACGACCCTGTAGAAGGAGCCGCTCTACTCGACCATAACAGATTCTGATACAAGGATGAAGCACCAGAGATTACCTTCCACAAAGAATGATAATCGTCCGGGAGGGATGAAGGTTGAGAGGAAGGCTGCGTTGTCACATAAGGAAAATTTTCCGGAGGGAATTGATATTCTCTCATAGAAACAAAATTCGCTTCACTGCTTACAGGACTCGAGTCATCCATGTTGGATGAAGACATGCTTTCAAGGAACAACTGGCAAGCGCAAGAGGGAAAAGCACTGGAAAATGGTGTCGCGGGCGAATTTGAGTATTGAGGGGGATCTTCTCTCAAAAATAAAAAAAGCATCCGGGGTCTGCCAGTTGATGTCAAACGGCACCTCAGTGGGAGACCGAGTGGTGAGAGGTTGAATGCTTGGGAGGATAGCACCCCCAAGGCTGTCAGTCCCAACAGATTGAGGTGTATCTGAAGAAACTTCAGGGGAGGCTCTTCACTACGAGGTAATGAAGAGGACGACGAAACGGGTCGTTCTGCCACGGTGAATTTTTATCAAAGAGAATGAGAGAAAGGGGATGGTCAATTCGAGGCTTTAGCGATAATCACTAAGGAATTACTCATGAACTGGCCAAGAAAATAACTTTAATGGGCGTGTGATCGTGGGTAATTAATTAATTTTACGACACTGAAAAAAACTCTACCTTTTCATGTTTTAAGAGTCGAGAAAAGGACAAAAGGTGACTCTAGTCACTTTAAGTTTGGACAAGCTCGAAAGGACAAGTGCTCGATGATCTTTTCAAATTTTAATGAGTCACGAGAAGATCAACATGACTACTTAGGAACTCTAGGCAAGAGGGTGTACCAAGCTCCCGTGAACTGCAATATACACCTTGGTGATCAAATGAAAGAGAAATAACCAAGGACTTAACGTACGTGCAGGGAGTCTCCCCGAATGTTGTGTTCGGTGTATCACGGTTACAGGGCAGCACACTCGACTTCCTATGGATAAATGATTGCAGTCTATGAGGGTATCCCTTTATATACGCAATGGTACGAGGATCACAAGTCCGTACTAGTTCTGTCAAATGAGAGATTGCGAGCAATAGCTGCTAGGTTTAACGACGCTGGAATACGTCACTAGCCTAGACCTCTAAGTGTGGGTGTTAAGTTTCAATGCTTCCTTAGGTTGATTGAGTTAATTTTATAGTTTATCTTGAAATTATTTTTCAGTTTCAAGGCCTTAACGAATGTAATCTCAAATCTCTATTGCACAACTATATGAGAGAAAGAATACCATTTCAATTCGATGAAAAGCTAGCTAAGAGAGGGATAGAAGTTCGCAACAAAGAAACAATCAATCGAATGCAAGAATGACACTTTCCTTTATGCTACTAACACAACCAAGGCAGAAAATGAAATTTCTTCTCTTATTTTTCACTTTCTAATGAAGAAGAAACCTACTAATGCAAAAGAGTACTTTTCATTTTCAAACAAAAAGGAAGAATGAAAATTTGTGTTCTTTTGTATGGGTGAGAAGCAATAATGTAATGCTACACTAAAAGGAAAAAACAAACACTAGCTTTGAGCAACTTCGAACGAAATGATCAAAACACAAAGAGACCAATTCCAAACGAATGCAAAACACACTCAAAATCATACATGCATTTATTTATGCAGAAAAAGGACTTTTAAGTCGACTCAATGAGCAATGTAATCTATGCTCAGGGCAATGGAGGGAGAGTCAAACGGATACCAGGATGACAGTTCGACAATCCTACAACACGTAGAATCGAAAGAAAAGACCAAGCAATCAGACAACAGGCTAAAAAGATGAATGACTAAACTAACTCATATACAACTTGGAGACTCAATGAACATGTGACCAAACAAACGATTCAAGATACCTAGAAGTCTTAGGATGAAAAAGTCACGCTGATCGGATGAGAGACAACAAACCGAAATGAATGAGACATGGAAGTAAAGAATCAATTCAAATGGGCTAATCCAAGGAGAAAAAACCAATCCAGAAGGTAAGATACACTAGAAACTCAGGAAAGAAGCCCAAAAACCAAACCTATAGGAATCAGCACGACTGTTCAGCAGTAATATGCGCTGAACAGGGAAAATCGCACCCTTGCCAAAGACAACTCGTGCCAATAGGCGCGACTGTCAGGCAAACAAAAATGCCAAGGAAACCAAGGAAGGAAGAAAGGGAAACCAAGAAAAACCATGGCTTATCACTCTGAGAATAGGTGAAGTGGCTTGAAGCAATCAAACAAGCAAAACAAAGCAAAGAAATGAAAATATGACCAAAGTTGGACAGACAAGCAAAAATTCAAAACAAACAACGAGAGACAACATGCACATCAATCCCTAGCGGATTCGCCAACTTGTTGAGCAGGAAAATCCCCTCTGCGGACAGAGGCGATCCCTCTATCCTTAGGGTGGGTCTAGCAACAAGGAAACACACTAAATTCCTAAATTCCTAGTTTGTAAATGAAATATGGACTAGAACAGATATCCTACCTTAGTCCAATGCTTTTGTCTTGGTACGTTGCAGCGATCCTTCGATCCTTGTCCTTCAAGTCTCATGCTCCTTTGGTAGCAACGTTTACACCAGCACAAATATCAAACAAATGCTGACAATATACAAACATATATATTCACCTACAACTATCCAACTAGTCAAGGAGAGTTAGACACTTCAAATATAAATGGAAACAAAGTTGGAACCAGAAACCAGTCATGTAATATTGATATATGAAAAATAAGTTTACAACCTATGCCTTGACGTTGTAGACCTCCTTCGATGGGTTCAGTCAGGCATGTATCCAAGCACTCATTTGTCGTTTAGCTGAATGAGGAAGTGGGCTTAAACTCTCTCTCAAAACAATGGACTCCTCTCTACTCTCTTCAACACATCAACTATAACTATTGACTGCTCAGCTAGCTAAATCAATGTGAGGAAGAAGAGTTTCTAGAGGAGGAGGAGGAGGTTTGGGATCCACATAAGGTGGAGGAGAGGTCTATCCCTTTGGGAAGTTGCACATTTGTAGGAACTAATAGGCCAAAGGGAGAAACTCGACTTGATCCAATCGAACAAACAACCATGACTCCGCCCACGAAGTTGTTAAATCATGGAAGCTTCTTTTCTATTTTAAAAAAAATTCCAAAAGAAGCTCGGCGCAGGTTACCTTTAGAGATAGAGCGATGGCAGCGCGAGGCTCAGTGTAAATTTTTCCATGGGCGTGATGACATAAATACCTACTAGAGCTGACCAAAAAGCATAGGTTTTTTAGGGTCTACTCGAGGAATGATCAACAGATATTATGTTCTTAATATGTCAAGGGATGCAGTGAAATTTATGGCAATGTATGACAGTACACAGGGGATTGCAGGGAGGGTGAAAAAATACTGTGTAACACACGCTTCTTTAAATAAAAACAGTTTTATCACCCTTGTTCTCCAATGAGCACACCATTTGTGCCATTTTTGTATCTATGTCTTCAGGGTCTAACTTGGGCTAATCCTTAATACTTGTAGCATCTATAGTGAACTGAATAGCATCAGTTGCAGCTTGAGTACACAAATAGTACATCCCAATCTTCAATCCCTTTGACCAAGTGTAAAAATGGAGCGAAGTTAGCTTCCCAAAATTAGGTTGGTCCATGTGAATTTTGAGGCTTAGGCTCTAGTCTATATAGCAACCATGATCAACAACCATATTAGCAATTTCACTTTGCTTGATCTCCTATATTGTCTTGTATATAGCCTTCAGTTCATTAGCAATATCACTGATGTTTTGAACTGAACCATTTTGATAAATAATCATATTCTTCATATCAGGATTACAGAACCCAACATCAGTCAATTCATGGAGAAGATGCATGTTTACCACTAAAAATTCACCACTTAACACTCTCCTACTATAAATATTTGATGTGTATTTCTCAAAGCACTCATTGTTCCCAAGCATTTGACTAGTTGATGTTGTTGGAATAAGAGCAAGAAGGAGAGAATTTCTCACACAATTTTTTGCAACCATTTGCCTTAAGGCAGCCCAATCCCAATGACTTGAAGGTGTAACACCCCGCATGTTTGGTTGAAATATGCCCTTGCTTACAGGACTCCCAACATAGGTTTCATAAGGACAATCCTTGGAAGAAAGTTCAGAAGATGACTTAAAGGAATGATAATAAATTGTCTCAAAAATCTCACGGTTCAACTTATGAGCCTCCTCTGAGTTAAATGGCATAGAAAGCAAGATAAATGTATCAGCAAGGCCCTTAACACCAATGCGAATAGGTCTGTGACGCATATTTGATCTCTTTGCAGTTTCCACAGGATAGTAGTACACATCAATGACCTCTCCTGGCTTATCAAAATCAAAGTATTGGTTCTTAGAACCAAGGCTACCAACAAGATTTGAAGGGTGAGACTCCATAGGAATACCCTTTTCTCTTAAAAATCGTGGCAGAGAAATTGATGCCAAATTACAAACTGCACTTTGTACTCAATAATGTCTGTGCAAATATTTGAAGACTTGATTGTTTCCAAATTCTGATGATTTCTCTTCTTGCTACACGAGTCCTTGTACAACATATAAGGATTCTTAGTTTCTATCTGAGATTCTAAAATTTCAAACTAGAGTTTCTGAGCTTGTACAACCTTCCTAGACTTGCCCTACTACTCATATTTGAGGTACATTTTATCAAACTCTTCACCCCAACAATCTGCTAATCCAGGAGACTCATTAGGATATAACAATGACCAAATAGAATTTTCCTAGACTCTCTTCATAAGGAGATCCATAATCCATAGACCATATAAAAAACATATTGCCATGTTTTCTTCTTGTTAACAATGCAGGAACCTTCATCATAAATTGCACTAACGAAAGTTTATGAATGAAGAAAGACAGAAGAAGGTCACCAAACTCCAATCCAATCAGTCATCGATTCCCAGTACTTGCACAAAAGGTAAATCCGCATAATAAACATCTATAAAGAAATTATGACGTTCTGGGGCCTAGCCTGTCAAAAGTCAGAGCAAATGGAACGTTTGGAAGAGAGGAAGCCAAATAACCTATTTCAACCTCAAACCTCGGCTCACATATCTAATCAAATGTCAATCGCATGAACAGATCCTGCATATTGGCCACCGATTTTTTATTACTGTGGGAAATTTGTCCCTCCAAAATTGTGGCTAATTTTGAGGGCATATGTCTTTAAACAGGGGTACCGCTGTAATAATTCGATTGCCTCTACACTCACACATCCAAACCCAAGTTCATATTGATAGCCCGAGAACAACTGATGTGAATCATAAGTGGATTTCGGGGGGGGTGATCTCTGCTTGTAAATGGTTTTGGACCTTGGGGGACTGAAATGCTCCAAATGATGCCACGTGATCACAAGTGGTTTTTGTCGAAACAAGACTTCGAACCCCCCCCAGGCTATTAAAGTTCGGATGACCTTGGGGGTCTGAAATGGAATGAAAACCATTGATTTCATGTTGACAATCTTCACCATTAAAAACTGCTCGGACGTTATCCTTGCCCTTCTTCATCTTGGCGCTTGTTGTTTGACCTTTGACTTGCATGGTTGATTGGTGAACGTTGCCTTTGTGATTAGGATCGACCCAAAAAAATTTATTTATAACATAACTTTAATTTTAAATAAATATTTTCAAAAAAATATACAATTATTTTTTTGTAAAAATACAATTGTTTTAAAATTAAATTTTTTATTATAAAAAAAATAAAAATAAAAAAATTGATAACCATTCAAAATCATAACTAAGCATATTTCTGAGCATTTAGCCAAGAAGGAAATTGACAATTTCTATAAAAAAATTGTATCTTTCTTTGGTGTAATAAATAGCTACAACATTGGCTCCAACTGGGGATTGCCTCCCCTTGTGGGACCAAGAGAACTAGTAGACCAACTGCCTTAAGTGTTGGGCATGGAGTCATACCATTAACATGTGACTTGAAGCTGGAATATAATCAAACTGATACTCCCACCTGAAACATTGCAATCTTGTGACCTGCTTCAAATATTTTTTTGAAAGCGTTGTTGCAAACTCAAAGTTGAAATGAACTAAATTTTGAAAATCAAATTTATTTACATATTTATCCATTTTCAATAACAATGATATTTGACATGAGCATTGTTTTGTCTATTCATGTATTCAAGAAGATGAGATATAGGTCTTGACACAAGATCTGCATCTCACTGCAAAGAGTTGCTAATTGAATAATGTTCATCCCAAGAGAATGATGACAAACAACATCATAACACTTTAGAATCTTGTTTTTTATATCTATTGTCAACATAGCTCGTTGTTCACATCCAGTGCTCTTCACAATCCTTTGGTTCACCAGCAATTTCTTCAACTATGGACTAGCTATTTGATTTTTGATAAATGACCTTCAAAGCTTCGTTAAAATGGCTTCATCTTTGACTTGTTGCCCATATCTTTAAGTGTTTCAGGGTACATCAAATTTTCAAGGTTGCTGCAACTAAACATTATATCCTTGAAAACATCAACTTTTCCATCTATATGTTGTGCAAACATTAAATGACTTATAGTTGAGAATCTGTCACTATCTAGGCTTCCAAATTAATTTGATTAATATTTTATGTTTCCATTTTTTTTCATTCATAATACTCTCAAGAGCATCTCTCTTACTATCAAACGGTGATACAGAAGAAAACTGATAGATGATTTCCAGCCTGGATAGGCTTTCTTCCAAGACAATTGATGTAATTATGACATCAAACATGATATGAATGGGAATATTAGTTTTGTTGTGCTAAGATCCAATTCAGAATATAAAGAAAGTGCTTGAGGATTGAGAAGTTAATTCCAAGTTTAATATGATTTTTTATGTGTTTTTATGAGAAAATTAACATAAATAAAACATTGAACAACGACATCTAATAGACATGAACATCACCATAAACAGTCACACAAAATCACATGATGAAGGAGTTCACTCGTCTAGGCTACGTCTCCTTGGTCTAGCTTCCAATGGCTTGGCCCTCTTATATTATACTCAAAAGTGTGATTACATATTTTTACAATGCTCAAACCACTCCAAAACCTATTCCATTAGCTCCAGAATGCTCAAAAATTCATGTCTAGCCTCTTTCTGCATCGAATTTAGCCAAAAAATTGGAGAAGTTATGATCTCCCCAAGTTTCTCCACTAACCGCTCCACAATTTTCTCCAGGGCCGGCATCATCCTACAATTTCGCCCTTTTTCCACACTAACTGGGTTACAAATTCCCCGTTTCCTAGGTAAAATTTTTGCCTCATTAAAATGCCCTCTACGACCTATGGTGGAAAAATTGTTTTTTTAATAATGGGTTGCTAACGGTTTCGCTAATCGTCGACATTGTTAACAATATATGCAGGGGCTCGGGGCTAGCCTCCCACCCGAGGTTCCACCAGTGGCGGTGACCAAGTTTGGGGCTACACCCTGGCCCCCTCTCCCATACCTTCGATGGTTAAACAATAAAACAAAGTTGTGATGCTTATAGGTTAAGACATAACGTGTGGCGTAGCGGTAAGACTTGTTGCTTGTTGCGTTGAGCTCGACATTTCGGCTCCCATGGGCTTCGCTCGACCCTTGCCAAAATTTTGTGGCCCCACATACTGCCACATGGCAGCCCCTGGCTGGGCCACATGTTAGCACGTGGTTGGCCCAAACTAAACCAATCAAACTTTTCCAAATTGAACCGGTCATACTATGCCACTTGGCACTCCCTGATTCATCAGAGGAGAAAATACCATTGACCAATAAACCTGCCATGTAGGCATCCCTAGTCAGCTGTACAAACTATTGACTAGGCTGTCTGCACATTTTAAAAAAAAAATGCTTCTTTGAAAAAGTGGACAAAACGCGTTTCTGGGAGCATACGGTGTCGGTTTTCCACGAAACGAGTTGCACCGGATTTAGAACGACGAGATCTATTCGGTCATTTAGGTTCCACACTGATCCAATTTTTTTTAATTTTGAGCATAATTTTGAGCATCTGATCACTCCTCCCCACTGGAAGCTTTTGGACCCCAAAATCTATTTCACTACTAAACATGTGGATGAGGGTATAGTTCCCTCACCCTTATAGTCTCAATCCACTGGAATTTTCCTAAATTCAACAATTTGAGCTTTTCATCAAAACTGATCTTTTTCCCGGATTCTGGAGACCCTGTCTTGCTGTAGTAGATACCATCATGCTGCAATTTCCCATAATTTGCAGAACAGTAAATTGTCCTTGAAGAAACGAACTTGTTCCCACCTCGGTCGTCAATCAAAGGAAACTTGAATAATTTGAAAACTTCCTCACCTTGAACACTGTTGACATGGAAATTTTTAGCTTGTGTTGCCTTGTACTTGAGTCAGTTTTTGACCAAGTGTTTTCGCCATTGCCATGTACCATTTTGAAACCAAAAAGAAGTACTTGCGGAACCTATGCCTTCTTTGTCATCTTGCCTTGGCACTTGTTCTTTGATTTTTGCACCATTCAACATCGGCATCTTGTTCCCATCATTGTTCAACACTGATGTGGACTGCTGCAAAATTTTCACATCTTTTTTACTCCATTTTCAAAGGAAACATGTTAGAGCCCTGAAACATCTTATTACAAACATTAGAAACTTCAATGAAATCATCTTGTTCATTGAAATTCTTGGGTTTGTCCATGTTTCCACCAAAATCAACATCCTTCTTACCAAGATGACACAACAAATTATGATGCAAATAGTAAACAAATTCCACTACTTGGTTTACTTGACTCAAGCTTGAATGTACATCTTGAAAGTATGCATATGATGAACAGTAATTTCATGTAAAACAAAATGATGCTTGAGTATAATAGTTACACAAATAATAGTACTAGAAGGCATATCAACAAACTTGTTGCTTATACCTTTTGACCAAGTGGAATTGTTGATGAACACCCATCAAATGAAAGTGCCTTAATTGTTGCAACTTAATCATCGCACCATTAAAATTTTCTGAATGAAATGAAATGGCAAAGTCACTTGCATCAAGTTGAAACTCAAATCACCATTTCAAGTTTAAAAGAGCA
This sequence comes from Pinus albicaulis, assembly GCA_034641835.2. Classification (NCBI taxonomy): domain Eukaryota; kingdom Viridiplantae; phylum Streptophyta; class Pinopsida; order Pinales; family Pinaceae; genus Pinus; species Pinus albicaulis. The sequence goes on from CM076572.1 coordinate 1,429,554,605, forward strand.
AATAAAAGTTGAAATGATCTTTTGCTTCGAAGCATCACATGCCTCTTGTTGTTTTCCTTCCCACTGGAAGACCTTTTGCACACATGTCAATGCATGCCAAGGAGCTACAATAGAAGAAATATTAACAAAAAATTTCCTCCAACATTAGATTGCTCCAAAAAAAAAACCACTTGTCGAGATGACCATCTTGGGCGTTGACCATTCCATGATGGTGTCAATCTTGGAGAGGTCTACCTTCAACTTACCTCCTCCAACATTATAGCCCAAGTACATCAAAGAAGTTTTACCCAAATCATAATTTGACATCGTTAAAAATAAATGTTCTTGCCTTACGACATCAAGTATTTTTCTCTTATACATGACATGTTCATAATGAAATTTTCAAAAAATGACAATTTCATACACGTGGACTATCACATCTAGAAATGGCTCTAATTCATCATTCTTCATATGCATGAAAGTAGTATGGGTATGGAATATACCATAAAAAATAATAAGCCATACAAACTGTTGATCATAATCAACTTCCTATTAAATTTTCGCAGGCAATCTGGTTTAAATCACTCAATCCCCTCGTCCTGCCTTGCAAAGTTCTTTATTTGCCTATCGTTGCCCATCCCCACCCAAAATTACATTGTAAAAGGCCTAAAAACTCCACATATGAAAATATTCAAGGCTTAGCCCCTTCGGCCCTAGCCCCTCTGTCTTTTCCTCCGCGTAACTAGGGCACTAGACCAAGTGCTATCCAAGAGAGCGCTTATTAACTAATGATCGGACGCAATGCTACCCGTCGATCTGTACAGATCGGATGGCCTTTATGGTTCAATGCCGCGCCCATGGCCCTCTCTGATCACAGCTCCGATAATCTGTCCACTGTCCGATTAGCCTGCAGATCAATGGTCAGAAGCTCACCCGCTCTAGTGGCCCCCGCAACACACTACTCCAAAACCAGGTGGTATGTATCGCACCGCCTTTCGATGGTGGGTGGTAATTCTCATTTGGCCAGCAATTACATACATTGTTCGCCACGTGTCTCCGCGTACGGCTTAAAAACCACCCTCCATCGCGCGTTATTGTTCGTCATTTATCTCGGGGCGATATCCATTATAGCCGTCAGATCTGGAGGTCTCCATCCAACGGTCATCGCACTCCGAAGACGTGCGGAGGTTAACCCAAGATATCCATACCCCTGGCCCACCGTTCATCGCCCTCCGACGCACTTTCAGCCGTCGATCTCGTCCTAAGATCGGACGGTCTAGATTTCATCATGCCTGCCATTGACCTCGTACCACCACGTCATCCTTTCCACATAGTCTTTCATACGTCCACCCGTCACCATTCCAAGTGTTTGTCATATTTTTCCTCCACCGTTTATACATTGCATTCATTTATCAAATCTTATTGTTTTACGTTAAAAACGTTTCACTGCGTTTTTCACCGCCACCCTGCATTGTTCCACCATTCCGCCAGTCTGCACGACCATTTTTATTAACCCCACCACATCCTCCATCCTCATAGCATGGATTTCTTAACATGTTTTCAGGTTTTGCAAGGTTGTCTAGTGGTGAAAACCGCTATGATTCACAGCCTCCATTATAGAAGCAGAGATCACAGAAAGGACCATTTTGCAGAGGAAAAATTTATGGAGAAAGGTCGGGAGAGGTCGCTACGATGAGACTTCCATTAAAGAAGCAGGGTTAAAATCTGCCAAACCCTCCAGAGCCATTCAAAGCGCAGATTTTGCAATGAGAGATATTAATGTCGCGACAGAGAATATCAGTGGTAGATCAGAGAATTTGATAAGTTGCAATCAAATATTTTGAGCTCTAATTCAATATCTAAAGGCAAAGGTACCAGACCAAAGATATCCCGGATCACACAGAGGGTTCTATGCACAAGAAACAATGCCCTCCAGTTTTCATTTCAGCAGAGTTTTCTTCCAGGGAAGGACCGAGTGCCCATATGGTTTTATCTCTATTCCGTGTGCCTGAAGAGACTTTCACCCAGAGCATTTATTTTAGAAAGCAGGCTACAGAGTACGTGCATCACTGCAAAGTCATCAAGCAGCATGGGCTTACATGTTCTCGCCATTTTGTCTTAATGAGGCAAATTAAGTGTTCATCACCTACTTCTTTCACTAGGTTTTCTTTTTCTCCTATAAAGCTCCCAAAGAATAGATTATTGAGGGTTCCAGATTCATCAGAAAGTTGTGCAGTAGGAGAATTTTTGTATACATTTTGTAAGAACTCTTGTATGAAGGCTCAGAGCCCGTTGGGTCTCTGTGAGGAGGAGTTCCATCTGTAAAGAGGATTTTGGTCTTTGGTATTTCACAGTGTGTAACTTCTCCCTTATGTTTTAATGTAATGTTCTATCTTGTTTTCATCCATTTTCTTGTATCATGTTTTGGAATGCGAGTAGCTCACTGGTTTTGGTGTGAATTTATCCTCGTTGATACTCATATTAGAACCATTCAAGCACTTTAAATATAGCTCATGCATGATATACTGTTCCACTTCTCACTTCATCCATATTTCTGTTATACTAGTTTCTTTGGGAGGGTGTTTTTAAAACGCCATTTTCATGTATGGATTCTTAAATTGGTAAGCCCATGACATGGGGATGTTGTGTATCTGGATATCACCTCAATGACAACTAGTATCCTCTCACTTTCTCCCTACATAGTAAACACCTTCAAATTATATATCTCTGTGAAGTATTTCTGAATCGGCCCGCTTTGCAGTAAGCTGTCTCTTAATTGTCTGATGCTTTTGTAGTAGAGTTTTACATCTTTCCCCTGCAGTATCTCTTTTCCCTGTGTTAAGTTTCTGTAAGTTCTGGTCCCATTCAAATTAATTTCCTTGTTTACAAGAGATAGCATGAGAGCTTTCTGTTGATAACTCCCCTGTTATATTATACGCTCCTTGCTATATATAAGATGTCCTAGGCACTGGTCTATCACAACTCTAGGATGTCTCTAGGAACGACAACATCTTTCTGGCGCCGTTGCCGGGGAACGAATTTAAGAAAATTTGAATCCCTGGGCCTCGACAAAACCTTATTCACTCTTCAATCAGGTGAGCATGGAGAGTTGAGAGTTGTACATCCCTCACCTTGGCGACTCCACATTTGTTTATCAGATATATTTACTTGTAGTCCTGGCTCCTCGTAAGCCACACCTGAGGTCGGATACGTCTCAGCCAAAGACACCTTCTGTGTCTGACCCAGAAAAGATCATACATAGAAGAAGTTGGAAAGAAAGGCAGTCAGTATACACTGAAATCCCTAGAATCTCTGTAGAAGACTTTCCATCCTCTTTTTCTCAAGAAGCCCAAGTAGAAAATCCCTGCCCCACTATGGAAAATATCGAATATTACTCAGATAGTCCACCCAGAGGAGGTGTCAGAATTGAAGATAACTTTCACCCTACTCCTGAGGCCAAAGTGGTTAAAGAAGTCACCGAAGTAGCTGCTGTTAACCGTGAACTATTCCCATCAACACCTCAGGCTGTGGTACAATATATTCCTATTGTTATTCATACTCCACTTCCACCTCCTCCTCTCCCTCCATTTACACATCAGACTGTTGCGCTACCTCCACCTCCTCCAATGGCCAATGTTCCAAGCTTCTTGCTGAACAAATATGCTCCCCTGGCATTACCTCAAGTGTTGAATGATATGCCACAGGATTATTTGAAGATCTTGCCCAGATTCAATAAAGAAAATGATATTGATGCTCAAAAACATCTTGAGACCTTCTTCTCTTTCACAGAAAACTTTAATGTAGAACATTTGGATGTAGTCCTTAGACTGTTTGTTCAATCTCTGGATGGTGAAGCCAGAAAATGGTTTAAGACACTAGGAAATCGTTCCATAACCACTTGGGAGGAAATAGAAAATACTTTTCTCAGAAAATGGGGGGAGAAGAAAGATCATGGACATTTCCTTATTGAATTAAATACACTCAAGAAAAGACATAATGAAGGGGTGTCAGAGTTTATCAAGAGATTTAATAAGTTGTATCTAAGCCTTCCTGCTGATATGAAACCTCACCAAACTGCTGCTAAAGTTGTTTTTGTAGCAGCCTTTGCTTCAGAATTCAGTTTCTCTCTACGACAAAGAATGCCTGTCACCCTGGATGATGCTCAGACAGATGCTCTGGAGTTGGAAGCAAATTTTGCCTCCACTGGTAAGTCAAAGGGAAAATCTGAACAAGATACCAGAAGAAGGGGCAAAGAAGAGGTATCTACCGCTAACCCGGACAGAGACTCAGACCGAATGGAAGAAATGAGAAAAATGATTAAGAACATTTATAGTCAGCTGGGTAAAATTTAGTTGGGGGCCAAGAATTCAACCTTAAGGAATTTACAGAATGCTCCAAACAGGGGTTATAATCCCCAGTATAGGAAACCACCCCTGCAAATATTACAAAAGGAATGGAAGGAGCAACAAGATCAGGTACCACACCCATTGTACTTGGAAGGTCCAGTAGATAACCCTGCTGAAGATGTTGCCTATGAGCTAGAGGATGCAAATCTTGCTTTTTCAAATAGTGAGGAAGTAGAATGCCCATTACAAGGAAGTGATGGAACCGAGTTCTCATTACAAGAAGAAGAAAATACTAGAGACACGGAAGACTCGGAAATTGATTACTGTTGTAAACAATTTGCTGATTTCATGCAAACACAATTCAATAAAAAATATGATCTCAGATCTTCTAGAAAGAGGACTCGTACTCAAGACCAAGAAGAAGAAGCACCACTTCAGAAGGATGCACCTGCTCAGAAGGAATCAACAGTGCAGAAAGTCACAGATAAAGGTAAGAGTCCTCTAAACAAACCTTTGCAGTCTAATGATCAAATTCCTTCTTCTTCAAAAGTAGTCACTCCCCCTAATGCCAAATCTGTGTCAAAAGAAGCCAAACCCTCAGCTGAAAATAAAGAGTCAAAAGAGGTTGTAATAGAAAAGTCCCCTCCTGCTTTTAGTCTGCAAAAGGAACTTGAGAAAGTCAAAATCCCTGTCCCCTTGACTGAACTGTTGAAACAACCAGCATACCAATCTCAAGTCACCTCCTTCATGCTCCCTCCAGAAGCAGCACTCATCCCAGATAGTCTCAACCTTCAAGAAGAAAGACCCATGGTTGTATTTGGCCCACATGTCGAGGAGATAGATCCCTCTACTCCTCCCTTCTATGTGTCTCTAGTGATTCATGACCTGCTATTACATAACTGTATGTTAGATTCTGGAGCTTCCCATAATCTTATGCCTCTGTCAGTCATGGAACAACTAGGATTACAAATCACTCGTCCATACCAAGACCTCTATTCCTTTGATTCCAAAAGAGTTAAATGTCTAGGGATGATTAAGGATTTGGTCGTCAATTTGGCCCAAATCCCAGAAAAAAGTGTGGTAATGGACATCGTGGTGGTTGACATCCCAGCTCGCTTTGGCATGTTGTTGTCAAGGTCCTGGGGAACAAAAATTGGCGGGTCAATTAAGTTGGACTTAACATATGCCACTATCCCAGTTTTCGAGGGCCAGGAGAGGAGATTGTACAGGGAAAATAGATTTGTCAAGATGGTTACTAAGGCTGACAACTCTGTTAATTCACCAGTCTACAGTAAAGAAGGAGATTTCTCATGCTTGATGCTGGAGGAAGATCAAGATTTTGCTCATGAACCATCCTTCTGCCAGATCAATACTGAGCAGTCCTTGGAGAGCCATGAAGCAGGGATCTGGACACTTCATTTTGATGGAGAAAATTCAAGAGAAGGTAGTGGAGCTGGAGTGCTATTGATTTCCCCTACAGGCCAATGGGTTCCACTGTCTTTCAAACTAGAATATGAAGCCACCAATAATGTGGTTGAATATGAGGCACTCCTGTTAGGATTACGAACAGCCAGGAGGATGGGCATACAAAGTTTAAGAGTTCTGGGAGATTCTGAGTTGGTGGTCAGGTAAGTCAGGAATCAGTGTCAAACCAAACATCCTCGGTTGAGGTCTTACAGGAATGAAGTTTGGGACATGGTGGAGAAATTTTTCTTAGCATTTAATATCCAATTCATGCCCCGAGAATAGAATAGGATGGCAGACTCTCTTGCTGTGGCTGCAAGCACATTCCGTCCACCTCAGAACCCTCTCTTGAGATATGAAATTGAGGTACGTTATCAACCATCAATCCCAGATAACATCAAGCACTGGCAGGTATTCGAGGATGAAGAAAAAATGAAGAGGTTCCTAGAAACAGTTGGGGAGTTCTCTAATATGGAGATTGATGCTTGTGAAGATGAGGAGTCTGAAAATACTTCAGAGAGTAATTGGGAGGAGAAAATGGCAGGTAGTAAAGTGTTGCAATTGAAGGGAAACATTATACCTAGAGGGTTGGTGCCTCTAGAAAGATTATTTGACAAGAATGATGTCCCATTGCAGCCTAGCAAAGTGGTAGAAGAAAATCAGGTAGAAGACCTGAATCTGGGTACTGATGCTGACCCCAAAATTGTCAAATTATCCAAGAAGGTCCCAGAAGAATATAAAGAGCTATACCTGAAATTATTTCAGACTTATAAAGATGTGTTTGCATGGTCTTATCAGGACCTATAAAATTTTGACATCAGCATAATGCAGCATAAGATTCCACTAAAGGGGGATGCAAAACCTCATAAGCAGAAGCTTAGGCAGATAAATCCTCTGCTGCTTCCTTCCATTGAGAAAGAAATTAAGAAACTGTTAAAGGCCAAAATAATTGTGCCATTGAGGTACTCTGAATGGGTGGCAAACCTGGTTCCTGTCCGAAATAAGAATGGAGAAATAAGGCTATGTGTTGATTTTAGAAACTTAAATAGAGCATCCTTAAAGGATAATTATCCACTGCCCAAGATGGATCACATTCTACAGAAAGTGGTTGGAGCTTCTAGGATGTCGATGATGGATGGATTTTCTAGTTATAATCAGGTGGCTATACTTCCAGAAGATCAGAAGAAAACTGCTTTCACCATGCCATGGGGTACATTTATGTATGCCAGGATGCCTTTTGGGTTGATTAACTCAGGGGCCACTTTTCAAAGGGCCATGGACATTTCCTTTGTTGGGGAGTAGGATAAATTTTTGGTGGTCTACCTTGATGATATAACTGTGTTTTCAAAGGATGATACTGAGCACATTGAACATCTTCATTTAACCTTTGAGAAATGCAGAAGGTATGGTATGTCTCTCAATCCACAAAAATCCTTATTTGCATTAGAAGAAGGCAAGATTTTGGGCCATATCGTGACTAAATATGGGGTAAGAATAGATCCCAAAAGAGTAGAGGTTATAAATGGTATTTCTTTCCCCAGAAATAAGAAGGAAGTGCAGGTATTCCTTGGGCGTATCAATTTTCTAAGAAGGTTTATCCCTAACTATGCTGAGATAGTTAGGCATATAACAGACATGCTGAAGAAGAATAATGAGGTAAAGTAGTCCCAGGAATCAAGGGAGGCATTTATCAGGATAAAGAATGCTTTTGCAGAAGCCCCTGTACTAGCTGGACCTGATTATGAAAAACCTTTTATGATCTTTTCCTTTGCATCACCTCATACAGTGGCTGGAGTTTTACTGCAGAAAAATGAAGAAGGGTATGAGAAGCCTATTGCCCTTTTCAGCCAGGTGCTTCATGATGCAAAATTAAAATATAACATATCAGAAAAGTAGGCATATGCTCTGGCGAAATCCCTCAAAGCTTTTCGTATGTATGTCTTACAGTCCCACATCACTGCTTTTGTGCCTACAGCAGCTGTCAAAGATATTCTTATTCAAGGAGATAGTGAAGGAAAAAGGGGAAGGTGGATTGCCAAAATACAGGAGTATGATCTAGGCATCCGTCCTACCAAGTTGATCAAAGGACAAGGGCTAGCTAAAATCTTATCAGAATCAAACTATCAGGCTCTGGGTATAAATCTATCCATGATAGCAAATGGAGAGTCTGAGAAAGAGAAAGAACAACAGGGAGTGGAAAAAGCTACTCAGAAAGCACATATGAAGTACCTCACCAACCCATGGTACAAAGAGATAGTGGAATATCTTCTAACACTCAGCTGCCCTCCAAGCTGTGATAAGGCTAAATACAGAGCCCTAAGGTTGAAATCACAAAAGTACATAGTCACAAATGGCCGGCTATATTGGTGAGATCCCTCAGGTATCACAGAAGATGAGATAGAGAATATAATGACTGAATTTCATGAGGGAATTTGTGGGGGAAATTACAGCTGGAGAGCTACTGCTCACAAGATCTTGAAGGCTGGTTTTTACTGGCCCAAACTATTTGGAGATGTTTTTTCCTCGGTCAGAGCTTGTGAGAAGTGCCAAAAATTTGCTGAAAGATAGAAATTAGCAGCTCTACCTTTGATTCCCGTTCATGTAGACGAACCATTCAGGCAATGGGGAATTGACTTCATGGGTGAAATACACCCTCCCTCAAGTGGGCAACATAAATGGATATTAACAGCTACAGATTATTTCACTAAATGGGTGGAAGCCATACCTGCAAGGAATGCAATAGATGCCGTGATAATAAAATTTATGGAAGAAAATATCATATCCAGGTTTGGTTGTCCTGCTAGGATAGTGACTGATAACGCCCAAGCTTTCAAATCTGAAAAATTCTTGAGCTTCTGCCAACAATATAATATTACACTAAGCCACTCTACAACCTACTATCCACAAGGAAATGGCTTGGCAGAGTCTTCAAATAAAACTCTGGTGAGGGCCCTGAAGAAGACTATAAATGAGAATCAGAAAAATTGGGATTCCAAATTGAAATTTGCTCTGTGGGCTAATAGAATTACCATCAAGAGAGCAACTGGGAAGTCCCCATATGAATTGGTATATGGGTGAGCAGCAGTATTCCCTATACAATTAGCCTTACCAGTAGCCCGTTTCATGCAGGAAAGTCAGGAAGAGCCAAATGATATGATCAGGAGAATAAACCAGCTGGTGGAATTGGAAGAAACATGTAATCAAGTAAGTCAAAGGCTAACTGAATATCAGGAGAAGATGAAATACCTTTTTGATCAGCATGCCAAGGACAGGAAATTGCAGATTGGTGATCTAGTGCTCAAATGGGATGTCCGAAGAGCTGAAAAGGGAAAACATGGTAAATTCGACCCACTCTGGTTCGGCCCATTTAAAATTGTGGAACGTGGGAGCAACAACACTTTCAGGTTGGAGAATTTACAGGGGGACTTGCTTGACACCCCTGTGAATGGTCAGTTCCTTAAGCCCTACTTCCAATTCTGATTCAGGCAGAGAGAGCCTGATGTACCATATTGTATATTAGTTTCTGCTTTTATCCTTGTTTGAATAATGTGGGTGTCATGATTAATTATGAAGTGAAAAATAGAATTGCTGAAGAGCAGAGTATGCATAGAAGATGATCAGGAGGTCTGCGAAGTTCTCGACACGCTCAGGGATGAACGTGTCGTCCCCAGGTGGAGCCGATGTTGATCATAACCAACTTCCTATTAAATTTTCGTAGGCAATCTAGTTTAAATCACTCAATCCCCTCGTCCTGCCTTGAAAAGTTCTTTATCTGCCTATCGTTGCCCGTCCCCACCCCAAATTACATTGTAAAAGGCCTAAAAACTCCGCATATGAAAATATTCAAGGCTTAGCCCCTTCGGCCCTAGCCCCTCTGTCTTTTCCTCCGTGTAACCAAGGCGCTAGACCAAGTGCTATCCAGGAGAGCGCTTATTAACTAATGATCGAACGCAATGTTACCCGTCGATCTGTACAGATCGGACGACCTTTATGGTTCAATGCCACGCCCATGGCCCTCTCCGATCACAGCTCTGATAATCTGTCCACTGTCCGATTAGCCTGCAGATCAACAGTCAAAAGCTCACCCGCTCTAGTGGCTCCTGCAACGCACTACTCCAAAACCAGGTCGTATGTATCGCACCGCCTTTCGGTGGTGGGTGGTAATTCTCATTTGGCCAGCAATTCCATACATTGTTCACCACGTGTCTCTGCATACGGCTTGAAAACCACCCTCAATCGCGCGTTATTGTTCGTCATTTATCCCGGCGCGATATCCATTATAGCCGTCCGATCTGGAGGTCTCCATCCAATGGTCATCGCACTCCAAAGACGTGAGGAGGTTAACCCAAGATATCCATACCCCTGGCCCACCATTCATCGCCCTCCGACGCACTTTCAGCCGTCGATCTCGTCCTAAGATCGGATGGTCTAGATTTCATCATGCCCGCCATTGACCTCATACCACCACGTCATCCTTTCCACATAGTCTTTCGTACATCCACCCGTCACCGTTCCACGTGTTTGTCATATTTTTCCTCCGTTGTTTATACATTGCATTCATTCATCAAATCTTAGTGTTTTATGTTAAAAACGTTTCACTGCGTTTTTCTCCGCCACCCTGCATTGTTCAACCATTCCGCCAATCTGCACGACCATTTTTATTAACCCCGCCACATCCTCCATCCTCATAGCATGGATTTCTTAACATGTTTTCGGGTTTTGCAGGGTTTTCTGGTGGTGAAAACCGCTATGATTCACAACCTCCATTATAGAAGAAGAGATCACAGAAAGGACCATTTTGCAGAGGCAAAATTTATGAAGAAAGGTCGGGAGAGGTCGCTACGATGAGACTTCCATTAAAGAAGCAGGGTTAAAATCTGCCAAACCCTTCAAAGCCATTCAAAGCACAGATTTTGCAATAAGAGATATTAATGTCGCGGCAGAGAATATCAGTGGTAGATCAGAGAATTTGATAAGTTGCAATCAAAGATTTTGAGCTCTAATTCAATATCTAAAGGTAAAGGCACCAGACCAAAGATATCCCAGATCACATAGAGGGTACTATGCACAAGAAACAATGCCCTCCAGGTTTCATTTCAGCAGAGTTTTCTTCCAGGGAAGGACCAAGTGCCCATATGGTTTTATCTCTATACCGTGTGCCTGAAGAGACTTTCACCTAGAGCATTTATTTTAGAAAGCAGGCTACAGAGTACGTGCATCACTGCAAAGTCATCAAGCAGCATGGGCTTACATGTTCCCGCCATTTTGTCTTAATGAGGAAAATTAAATGTTCATCACCTACTTCTTTCACTAGGTTTTCTTTTTCTCCTATAAAACTCCCAAAGAACAGATTATTGAGGGTTCCAGATTCATCATAAAGTTGTGCAGTAGGAGAATTTTTGTATACATTTTGTAAGAACTCTTGTATGAAGGCTCAGAGCCCGTTGGATCTCAGTGAAGAGGAGTTCCATCTATAAAGAGGATTCTGGTCTTTGGTATTTCACAGTGTGTAACTTCTCCCTTATGTTTTAATGTAATGTTCCATCTTGTTTTCATCCATTTTATTGTATCATGTTTTGGAATGCGAGTGGCTCACTGGTTTTGGTGTGAATTTATCCTCGTTGATACTCATATTAGAACCAGTCAAGTGCTTTAATATAGCTCATGCATGATATACTATTCCACTTCTCACTTCATCCATATTTCTGATATACTAGTTTCTTTGGGAGGGTGTTTTTAAAACGCCATTTTCATGTATGGATTCTTAAATTGGTAAGCCCATGACATGGGGATGTTGTGTATCTGGATATCACCTCAATGACAGCTAGTATCCTCTCACTTTCTCCCTACACAGTAAACACCTTCAAATTATATATCTCTGTGAAGTATTTCTGAATCGGCCCGCTTTGCAGTAATTTGTCTCTTAATTGTCTGATGCTTTTGTATTAGAGTTTTACATCTTTCCCCTGTAGTATCTCTTTTCCCTGTGTTAAGTTTCTGTAATTTCTGGTCCCATTCAAATTAATTTCCTTGTTTACAAGAGATAGCATGAGAGCTTTCTGTTGATAACTCCCCTGTTATATTATACGCTCCTTGCTATATATAAGATGTCCTAGGCACTGGTCTATCACAACTCTAGGCTGTCTCTAGGAACGACAACACAAAAAAACCTTGTTTTATGTTAAATGTTGTCTTCCACATATCTCCTTCAACAACTCTTCTTTGATGAAAACCACTCCTTTTGTGCCTCACAATAAAATTCTTTCCATTCTTATTGGGCACCAAAACCATAGGTGCAATGTGTTGTGGATCATTTGCATATCCTTTTTATTTCCAATTCTTGAAAATATAAAAAATATAAAAAATTGTTGAAATTATGTTAAAGCATTAAAATTCTTATACTTTAGCATAAAAAAACATTTCTGTTGATATATTGGAGTTAAAATTTTAAACACTTTAAACTTTATGAAAGTGGGTTCTGCATTTATGTTTAAAGATCGATCAGTTTGTTGGGCAGAAAGTGCTGATGATTTAAATTCTTATCAAAAGGCCCTACCTGCGGGCACAACCAGCGCACAGGATAATAAGATGAGTGCCTCCGCAGTTGACTGGGTTGACTGCGAGGACAACAGAGATGAACGATTGAGATTGAGCGCGAGGGCACCAGCCAAAATTTTCCTCCATACCTCGAGACCCCTCACAGTGACGTAGGGCGCTGAGTTGTTCACAACTGTTTTCCATGTCGGGTGAAATCAACGGCTCATTGGCGCGTCATGTCAGCATTAAATTTTAAGGCCGCACCACCTATCTAAACAAAATTCACATTGTTTCAAATCATTTGTGATCAGTTCATGCTGCGTCCTGTTTTAGTTTCCTGTCACCCTAGTAAAATTGACCACCCTGTGAGTTGTTCTTTGCGATAATTTTCAGTCATGGCTAAGCATTCATCCTTGTCAGGTTCTGCTAATCATATCCCTCTCATGGACACCGAGGGGGATATTCAAGATACCCTTTGTTCTATAATTCATCTTCCATTTTATCAGCAAGTCATCTTGAATGACAAAGCCTCTCCTATTTATACTGCCATGGTCAAGTCTGGAGTGCTTTCTGCATGTATCCCAAAGACACCTTTTTCCTAAATTTATCTATTGGTTGGTGTTAGTCATGTACCCTGGGAAGTGTTTTGTTATGAATTGTCAGGGAGAGAATGTTTTGCAAGTGTCTACCCAGTTAATTCACCAAGCCCTCTGCTATCCTGAGTCAGAGTCATCCGTTCAGTTCTCCGACGATTCTCTGGTAACCTATTATGATAATCTTACAGGTGAAGAGTTTAATCAGTTCATATATTTTTTGAAGCCAAACACAAAGCAATTTCAGCTAGACAGTAAAGAGTTTGCTATGGAAATTTTTGATGCATAAATTCGACCAGTATTAAGCAGCATTGCGAAAATTCTGGGCAAAGATGATGGCAGTACAATTGATAAATCAGTCTTGGGGATGTTTGCCATGATGACGAAGCCATGAATAGTGCTGGATATTCCATCATATTGGCATGAAGCTGCTAATTCACAGCTAATGAGCCTTTCATCAACAGGTTCTTTTAAATTTCCTTCATTGATTATCTACTTTTTCTTATATCAAAATGTGGAAGAGTTCATGCATCTAGGTCTGAATATTATGAATATAAACAAGAAAAGGCAATCACTAGTGTTCTAGATAGATGTAGTAAGAAGGGAGAAAAATGAAGTTGGATTGTTTGATTTTGCCAGTTATTTCATGTCAATTGCATATAAAATCTTGAATGGAGTTCCTCCTCCCTGTTTTTTACCTAAAGCTCAGGAATATTTGCATTTACGAGTAAATTGAAAATTTGGAGATTAGTTTGTTTTTTAGGATTACTCTAAAATTAGGCTATATGGAGCAAGTGTTGAGCCTTATAGACTTCCAACGTTTGTACTTATGAGGCTATTTTCCTTGGAATTTATTCGACAAAGCCCAAATGTTGATCACGTTCACTTTGTGCCCATGAAAAAAGGGCATATGTACAAACTACCCATGAATGTAGGCCCTTTCACAGTCAATATGAGACATGCATTTGAGGAAGTTACTAAAATGTTAGATGAGATGCATATGTTGTTAGGGGAAAGTTGGGCTTATGACCCTCACAGTGTAATTTTGAATAGAAGAATTGAGAATGGGTATTCAGCTTTCTTTCATGAAAGCAGGCTAGATTTGGAGAAAATAACAAGTAAAGGTGTGATGAGTTCAGTAGGTTCAAACATTCATACCCCTATCATATCGGAGAAATCAAACAAAAGAAGCAAAGAAACAATGATTGATATAGATGAAGAGGAGCAGGGAGCAGAGAAGAGGACAAAGTTTACTGAAGAATCTACATCTAACCCACTTGGTTTTTCTTTACACTTTGGAGAAGAAAAAAATGTCCCTGCTTCACCTAGGAGTCATGAAATCTCTCATGAACAAGTACCTCTGATCAAATAGATGTTTACACAAATTGAATAAAGGAATCAGAAGATGAAGGCCAGCATGGAGGCCTAAGCTGAATATCATGTTGCTCCAGATCAAACAAGACTTTTGACTGTCATGGATCTTGAGAAAGATCAATTCAGAATTTCCCTATCACATGCTACATACATGTCAATAGGTTCTTCTAACAATTTCAAATATTGTAAATGTGACTGTAGATGTGAAGAAGATTCCCTTGATGGATAATATGAATTTACATATGCAAAATGGTCAGTTGATTGTGAATGACCTGATGAAGACCAATGCAATGGCAATGAAGGAAAAAAATATGTTGGGAAAAGTACTTAAGCAATTAAAGTTAGAGAAAGCTAACTCAAGAGCTCTAACAGTTCAGAATGATGAGCTAAAGAAAATCATTGTAAAGATTGGAGTGGACGCTGGTGACAAGACTGTTGTATAGAAATTTATGCAAAGTGCTAAGGCAGAAATATCTACATTGAGGAAAAAGATAAAATTTCCTACAGGAGAACATTCTATGGCTGTAGAAGTTGTAGAGGTGGAGAAGGAAAAGGAGAAGCTTTTACAGCAATTGATGCAAAAGGAGGAGGAAATCTCCAAAATAAAACAAACTGCAATGTCACTACAAAATCATATTGATAATCATACTTGTACTTTTGTTTTCCCTTCAGGTACTGAAGATCCACAAGCACATATCGCTCAGTTGAATACTGAACTGAAAATGGCAGAAAGAGACCAGAAGAAGGCTCAAACAGATCTAGAGATTGCAACAAAGCTTATTCATGTCATAGAGAATGAAGCTGACAAGTACAAAATGGATATTCAGAAGGCTGATGCTGAGATTAAAAATATCAAAGAAAGACTGAAAGGAAACATTTCACTGATAGAAGCCAAAGATATCATTCGGAATGATATCATTTCAGAAATAAAATCAATTTGGAGATGTTTGAAGATAATTGCAGAGGAGAAAAGTCTTCTCAGGGAATGTGAAGAACCAATCATGACAGATAAACAAAAGGCAATTAACAGAGCTATCTGGGCTAGAAGGTTCAATGACTTTATTAATTCTAAAACAGATCAGGAATTAGAAGAGAATGACATTAAAGACATGACCTTATATGCAGTGGAGATCAATAAGATGATTGTCAGAAATGATCACAGAAAAGCTACAGAAAAGAAACTGATGGAAATTAAAGAAACAGTAAGTCAGTTTGATAAGTTATTTGAAAAATTAACAAGAATAGGTTTTCCATCATGTTGGGGAGATGAAGGAAATATTTTGCCATGGGATTCTTATGAGAATTTTCTAGTTATGGCAAAAAGTAAATTTGATAACAGGCATAAAAAAACTCAGGTGCTTAAAGGGGAAACAATCGTCAACTTTCTGTAGAAACATTTCCAGCTACTGTGGTTGGTAAAAAATATTTTCACAGAAGGACCATCCTATAATCGAATTACTTTCTAAAAGTGCAGAGCTTGGACAATATACTTTCCAAAGGGGTTTTCAACATTAAAAAAAGACAAATCAGCTGACCAAGGAAATGCAGCAGCATCATCAACAATTCCTATAGATTAGGATATATAATTTTACATTATATTACTTTTTCAAATACAATGTAATTGTAATAAGACATTTTCAAGGCATGTAATAGACAGCCTCCGAAGTCCTAAGTAGTTGTGGTAGTTAGGATTGGTTACAGCAGTTCCAAACTGTTTTTTACTGTATTTAATGTAATTTTCAAGAGGAAGGAAGGTTTCGAGTTTTGGACTTTCAGACTATAATTTTGTGCTCAAAGTTGTCAAGGATTAATAAATGAGGAGCAAGTTTCTGGAATATGTTTATGTTGATATGTGTTCAAGTTTTCATCTTGTGTTTTCTATCTTTGAATAAATCGAAGTGATGAGCAGCAAGTCTCTTTTTACCTATGTAAGCAAGAGTTAAAATCCTTAATTAGCACTCCTTCGTTTTAACTATTTCTTTCATATAATTCTTCTAGGGTTTGAGATGAGATATTCTGTGTAACAGCATATCAGTTTGGACTTCCTTCTTTAATTTTCTTCTAGTCATTTCATTCAACATAAGAAAATGACAACATTGTGAGATGTTCATTATATTTGATATTTGAGGGTTTTATGATAAATAATTGAGGGTTATTAAACAGAGACAAATAATTTTGTGACATAATCATATAAATGGCTTAAGCACTGATTCCTTATCACAGCTAAGGGATTGTCTCTTAAGGTACAACACAGTGCATGGTAGAAGAGAAAATTATTGACATCTGATGTATGCCAGTGTCACAAAGAGAAAATTATTGCTACAAAATATTTACCAAGGATCAAATCCAAAAAGAATTTGGAAAATAACCCAAACAAGCTTCCCATGGTATATACTTGTATAAATGAGTGCTAGAAACATTTGTAACATACTAAATGTGTTGTAACTACTCATCCCAAATTTTATGATGCTTACTAAAATTTCCACAAATAGAAATGCATTTTATAATATGGAATAAATTTGACTCCCAAATTCCCATACAAAATGACTCTTCATCAAGCCAAAATAGCATAACACTGCTAGAGAAATCACCGTTGCATATAAGTGATTTATTCAGAAATATAGCTTTTTCAAAATGCCCAACTGTGGGGATATGCAACAAGTGCTTTACAAATATTTATGATATTCAACTGGACAAATATTTCGTCCATTTCTTACCCAACTAGGTGAATGAACCCTCTACTTGAACTTGTTTTCCTTCTTGAGTTGCTTCATGGATGATTGCAACTTGTGCCACTTTTTCCTTTGCCACTTCCTCTTTAGGTGCTTGCATTACTTGCTTACCCTTGTTAGGATGAAGTTGCGGATGCAAGTTCCAGCACTTCTTGACCCAATGCCCACTGATATTGCAATGAGTGCAAAATTTTTTGTGAGCCTCTCTTGGCACAAATTTCTTTAAACTTGGATGAGAATTTCCCTTCTTGGTATCAATTCCAATTGAGATATTCATCTTCTTGACTAATGCTTTCCTTTTGTGGCACTTAGCTACACAATTTTTAGGTGCATGACATAAAGTGCACGGATAAATATTCCACGACATATTATTCAAATCATCATGTGTTTTGTCATCATAAAAAGCCTTTGAATAATCATGACACTTATACCTCTCATGATTGTCCTTTGGCTTATGTTTTTTACGCGAGGAACTTGAATGGCGAGAAGAAATTATCTTAGTCTCTTCTTCAACTTGCTCATATCTCTTTGGAGATGTTTTTCACTTCATGTCCTCCTTTTGCTTTAGAAACCAATTTGATACCAATTCCGGATGAAAATCCACACATTTTGCCTACTCATGTCCTCTCTTATGACAAAAGGAACAAGATACCCAAGAGATATCGCTGGAAGACCATTATTCCTTTTTGACATAGCCCAAACCTTCATATCAAGGTCTCTCCTTTGCCTCAATTGGATGGATAATTCCTTGATTGTTCACTCCAAGGCCTCCTCCCTTAAAACCCATCTTGGACAAGAGATTTGTTCGTATGCCTTTACTATGCTTTTCAAAGGCTACAAAAGAGCTTAAGTAAACATTTTCATGTAAAGAAACTACATGTAAATGCTTACCATTTTCCTCATCTTTCGACTGAGGGACAAAGGTGCTCTTAAACTCTTTCCAAATTCTCGAGGTGTCCTCTTGGACTCTTGGTATTTCTTCTTTCATCTCTTTGGAATTTGGTGTTGATAGAACATCATCCTCATCATCATGTAGACAAAAGGTGCAGAATTGGCCATCTTCATTCTCCGAGGTACATTCTACACTAGCCTCTTGTATAAGAGTTGTTGTGGAAAAGGATGATAATGGTGGAGAAGATGGTGGCTTATCACCATTGGATTACCTCCTCCTCCTAGAGAACACTCTCCTCTTGGAGGTCCGGAGCTTTAACCCTGCAGTCTGGTGTTCCTCTCTTCATAGAGGACTTTCACCATTTCTGTCATGGAAAAGAAAGCCTTCTTAAAAGCCTTCACATCCTCTGACATACTTGCAGGCTCTCCTCCATGTGACATGCTTACTAAAGCCTCATGTACAACAGGAGGTGAAACTTGTGGTGGAGATTGTGGAGACTCTGCCCTCCTTCTCCTTGCTCCAATTTGAGAACTTGCACCCACAAGCTTGCCTTCTCCTCTCTTGAGTTTCAACCTTGTAAGCATTTAAACACTTTCACAAAAAAAATATTCCTCCTTACACAAGAAAACCTAGTGCTCTGATACCAACTTGATGTGAATGGGAATATTAGTTTTGTTGTGCTAAGATCCAATTTAGAATATAAAGAAAATGCTTGAGGATTGAGAGGTTAATCGCAATTTTAATATGAGTTTTTATGTGATTTTCATGAGAAAATTAACATAAATAAAACATTGCACAACAACATCTAATAGACATGAAGATCACCATAAATAGTCACACAACAACACATGATGAAGGAGTTCACCCTGCCTAGGCTACGTCTCCTTGGTCCAATTTCCAATGGCTTGGCCCTCTTCTATTATGCTCAAAAGTGCGATTACACATTTTTACAATGCTCAAATAGCTATGAAACCTATTCCATCATCTCCAGAATTCCCAAAAATGCTTTTCTAGCCTCTTTCCACATCGAATTTGGCCAAAAACTGCAGAAGTTATAATCTCCCCATGTTTCTCCACTAACTGCTCCACAATTTGCTCCAGGATCGACATCATCCTATAATTTCGTCCTTTTTCCACGCTAACTGGGTGGAAAATTCCCCGTTTCTTGGGTGAATTTTTTTCCTCATTAAAATGCCCTCTATGGCCTATGGCGGAAAAATTGTTTTTTAATAATGGGTTGTCAATGGTTTCTCCAAACGTCGACATGTGGCCACCCCTTAGCACTTACCATTGATAATATATGCAGGGTCTCGAGGCTAGCCTCCTGCCGATGGTGATGATCAAGGTTGGGGCTAGACCCTGGCCCCCTCCCCCATACCTCCAATAGTTAAATAATAAAATGAAGTCGTGATGCATATATGTTAAGACATAATGTATGGTGTAGCAGTGATACTTGTTGCTTGTTGCATTAAGGTTGGCAGTTTAACTCCCCAGGGATCTGCTCAACCCTTGCCAAAATTTTGTGGCCCCACGTGCCGCCACATGGCATCCCTTGGCTAGGTCACATGTCAACACGTGGTTGGCCCAAAATAAACCAATCAAGATTTTCCAAATTGAACTGGTCATATTGTGCCACTTGGCACTCCCTGATTCTTCGGAGGAGAACACACTATTGACCAGTCAACTTGCCACGTAGGCATGCCTATTCAGCTATACAGGTTGCTGACTAGGTTGTCTGCACATTTTTTTATTTAAATTTTCCTATTTGACAAAGTGGACAGAACGCATTTCTGGGAGCATATGGAGTTGTTTTTCCATGAAACGAGTTGCATCGGATTCAAAACAACGAGATCTACGTGGTTGTTCAAGTTCCACACTGATGCGAAAAAAATGGATTTTTTAGCATAATTTTGAGCATATGATCAAAACATATGACCAATGTAAACAATATTAGTTGTATGCATCCTCTGTTCATCACTGCTATTCCAACAGAAATAATATAGATCTTAAAACAATTAAGAAAATATGACCAAGACCTCCAACACTGTTGCTTAAAAAATAATTACTCATTCACTGCCTACCAGCTGCTTAAAATGAGACAATCCTTATGCTACATATTGATGGGCATGGAGTCTGTGGTAACATATTAAAGAATTTTTCATCTATGAGAAAACTTGTAACCTATGACTTGTATGTTTATAAGTAACATGCCCAAATCAGTAACCAGTTCAAACTAAAACAATCCACACACTTCACACAAACCACTAATCTACTCACTCCTACTGTAGTCAACTACAAGTATATCTATTAAGTGTAATCTGACTTATAATGCAGCCATGTGAGGATTGGATTGATTGGAAGATCACCTTGCATTCAAGTGAAATTTTGAAAAATATTTGCAATTTGAAACTCAAATTCCATAGGCAACAAATACTTACATGTGAAGATTAAAAATTGCATCCTTTGTGGACATCTTAGATTTCTAATCATGAATGAGAGGAAAAGTGTTGACTAAAAATATCAATGAACCTTGCACAAACACAACGGTAAAAGAAGCTTACATCTTGAAACAGTGGAATCAGTAACCCAGTGGAATCACCATATGAAAAAGTGGAGTCACGAGGTGACAACAATGCAACCAATAAAAATTCCTACTCCTTGTTCACCAGCAAGGAATAGATCTAATCTTTGAGGAAACATTTCTTCGTTACTTTGCTCCCCTGAAACGACACCAAATGTTGTACATGTTTCTCGTAGGTAGTTCTTGGCTACAAAAAGTACGCCGAGAAACCAAATTGACCAGTTTTTAGGTTCAAGCTGGCCCTTGAACCAAAGGGGGCTCCATAAATTGTTACGAGGCCTTGTTGAACATTGTTCACTGTCACTGGAAAACAACCTATGAACCACAATGACCATATTTATGATTTAATTTGGGTGGTTGCTGATGATTACCAATATATGTTCATGAATAAATAACCTTTTTACAGATTTCTTGGTCAAAGTGTTAGCTTCCAGCCTGACAGAATAACATGATTTTTTAAATAATTTGACAGACTAATATAAGGATATTCCTCATAATTAAGCATTCATACTAAATACTTAATTAATCACGCAAATTTCGATGCATGTAGAATACTTCTACAACTGAATAAAACACATTGAGGAGGATGACAAAAGGCAACAATTAAAAAATGTAGAGGAGTTATCTCAAACAAACAGTCCAATAAGCTAATCTCTTTAAATGATTATAAATTTGCAGGGGATTTCGAAGAGATTGATATTCATTCTATTCTTAACCAGAATCTCCTATGCAACTTTGAACATGTGCAAAAAAAGAGCATGAAAGTACTGGAAAAAAAAAACAGGAAAAACAATTTCTGTCAAGAGTTGGAGCTTGGAAGGCTTCAATTAAGATTTTTGGAAAAAAAAGGTTTTACAAACATAAAATATTTTGGCATCAAAATCCAACCCCTGTTAATTACAAATGAAACAATATATAGACTAAATATATCCTAAACTATTGCAATAATTCTGGAATAAAATCCTGAATAATAACTAAAAATAAAATAATATATCTAATTTATTTGCTGGAAACTTTGAACTGCTCATTAAAATATGGAATTCGTTCACTGAATGCTGGAAATATACAAAGTAATCCTCAATCTGCTTATTGATCTTCTACTGGTAGGTGTCTTAGAATAATGGTTTGGATTTATTTCAAATCTTTTAAATTTGGGATTGTTGAAGTCACTCGTTAAATATTTTCCAATTTTCCTTATGTTCTTGAAATGATGAAATTTCTACTAGAAATCTGTCAACTTCCCTTTTCTTAAGGTAAATTCTGTCACTTAAACACTAGTTGTCACACAACACTTTTTCTCTTTGATATCTCTATTGCTTACCTTATTTCTCTCACGAAACTCGTGGAACTTAGGCAACACTTGACTCTTTTCTTTTTTTTTCACAGGACATAGGGCTAATGCCTCGCTATAGTTTAATGTTTCACCTACAATGTCTCCTAAAGAAAAATACAATTCCCCTCAAGCTTTATTACAAGAAATGTTGCTTCTTTAAAAAACCATGCAACATGTATCTGTTTTTTTCACCAAACATTTGCTGCAACTTTAAAGGTTGTTGCTAACCTTGTTGTCTCTTTGGGTTCCTTTAAATGCATTCATTGAAGATGATAGTTTGAAACATAGAATGTTTCAATAATATCAACTGTAGGATCATCTTCAATGCTTCCAAGAGTGCCTAAAAACCTTAGATTATGTGCTCACATGCCTTTAAATAATAACAGTTTTATCACTCTTGTTCTCCAATGAGCTCACCATCTGTGCCAGTTTTGTATATATGTATTCAGGCTCTAACTTGGGCTTGTCCTTAATACTTGTAGCATCTACAATGAACTGAATAGCATCATCTGCGGTCTGAGTATGCAAATAGTACATCCCAATGTTCAATCCCTTTGACCAAGTGTAGAGATGGAGGGAAGTTAGCTTCCCAAAATTAGGTTGGTCCATGTGAATGTTGAGACTTTCACTACAAGGAAAATACCCTATAGCGAATTTTTTTGAGGAACCCCTTATAAAAATACCCCAGACATCCATTTCTAGCAGAGGTTACTAGAGGAGGTTGGTGGGTGGAGGTTTTTGCGGATGTTTTTCGTTTGGTGCGCTTATCATCGTAAACCGCACCAGTGCGTTCAACAAGAGAAAGCACCAATGCACAAAAAACATTGGCACACTGGACACCGTGTGCTCCATACACACTCGCCCGGTGCGTATTATTACTGTAGCGCACCGGTGCGTCCTAAAACCCAACGCCAAAACAGAAACCGCACCGGTGCGCCTATAATACCCCGCACACTGGACCATGGTTAAATAAAATAAAATAAAAAAATTATGGCCAAAAAACCACATTTTTCACTCTTCTCAGTGCTCCAGAGCTATCAAGCATTGGTGCAATTTATCCTTGTCTGAGTCACCCTGACATCGGTGCTCCCATTGCATGCACTACTGCTATGCATTGCCCACCAATCTCCAGCTTGAATTTTGTAAAACAGTGGGCAAATTTTCTTTTGCAAATTCTATAGCCAATATGCCTCCTTGACGGCCAAATGTATGGGTATTTTTCTTGTCTTTCGATAATTAAGCCTTTTAGCGGATTAGAATTTAAAACTACCTTAAAATTAACCATTTAAAAGAAAAAAAAATTTGTCGCACTGTGTGCTCAAGCCATTCGGCTCACGGTGCTGCCTGTAAATTTATAGTCCGCACTGAAATTGGTGCTAAGGGTATTCGCACTGGTTTCGGGGTGGTACCGAAAGGCACACCATGTTATTTTAAAATTAAAAAAAAAAAGTGCGGTGCGGTCGGTTACTCGGTCGCACCGTTGACCATGTGGAATAGCGGCAATGTAGTGCGTTGACTTAAATATCTGCCCTGGGGCAGGTATTTTTGTTAGCGCACCGCATTCCGCATTTACACAGGGTCAATGGTGCGACCTGGTAAAAGACCGCATCGTTGACTATGTAATGATGTTAGGAGGTCGGTGCACTGACCGAACTATACGCCCTGGGACGTAGAGTTTAGTCAGCACACCACACTCCCGACACGGTCCATAGTCAATGATGCGCTGAAAATTTTCAGGTGCACCACCGCCCCCTGTGCGCCGCATATTTTCTGGTGCACCACCGTCGGTGCGCGACAAAAAAATATGCACCGGTACCGGTGGATGCCTATTTTTTGTGGCGCACGGACTGCTTTTTTTTTTTTCCAAAAAAAATTATATATGTATATTCCTAAATACATGTCTCATTTAATAAAAAAATTGTATTTAATATGTCAATCATTCAGAGACATGAAAGGAGAGAAGAGAGGGAACAACAACAACAGGCGGACCAGTATAACATGGTTCGCCTGTGGGAGGCACGAGAGAGGGAGAGAGATGCGTACCCTCGCCCTATTACAACAACTACCCAGGGGCTCCTAAGGCAGGTAGGCCTCTTCAAGTTCTATGAGGAGGCTACTTCCCTAAGGGGCCATGGTGTGTTTTTGAGACATCTTGTCTGCAGGTGGAATGCCCACCGATAGGCTTTCCAGGTTGGTCCTAACCAATGGTACGCGCCCACTAAGGAGGACATATATTTCATTGTAGAGTTATCGAGGAGAGGGGTGGATTTTCCCTCATTCCCAGAGGTTCCAGTTGGCTATGCAGTAGGGAGTCAATTGGTGTACTCCGAGAGATAAATTAGCACAGATATACTGTCTCCTTCAGATTTTCAGGTCTCCGGAGGTCAGTTACGTATTTTTGCAACTGGTATTCAGGAGGTGAGGTGCCTCTCACTTCTGATTTCGACCATTTCACACAACACCAGTGATGGGCAACGCATTAGTTTCCCGCTTCTATATTATGTTGATTCTTTAGTACAGGAGCCATGACTTGTCAGGTGGTCGGCCATTCTTTTGCGGCAGTTCTGTAAAGCCTTAGATAGATGTCGTGATCATGCATAAGGGAGGGTCAACTTCCTTTTTGCTTCAGAGATTTTATTTTTATTTTTTGAGAGGTTTGCAAAGATGGGGCCTACTTTTGTTCGGTAGCCTCATAGGCCAATGTTGGAGCACAAATGCACATGTGGGGATAGATGATACCTAAGAGGGGCGAGACTCAGTTTTCCGCAAGGATATCGCATGATGTACTGGAGTTGCTAGCCAGTGTTGACGAGCATCCCTTCATTATGGTCCCCTGTCCTTATGCTGGTTTGGATTGGCGAGGGTGTGACAACATCCTCTTCACAAATGATGAGCCACCGAATGATAGAGGTAATATTACTGTTTTATTTAAATTTATTCTAACATGTTCTTTAACTTGTTTTTATTAAATTGTGTAATGAAATTGTTTAATTATTGTTCTTTACTTGTATATATTTTTCATACGTTGGGTCTTTTGATGGCGAGGACATGCCAACACCACCACATGATCCAGGTGTGGATCCTGATGACGATCAGGATATGCCATATGTTGAGGATCATCAGGAGGTCGGTGTAGAGAGACCTGCTCCTGCTGGTGTGCTGGTACCGCCTTTTGCTAGATGCGGTAAGCTTGATAGCAGATTAAGGATGGAGTTGGGCCACCAACTCTGTGCATTGATTGTTGAGGCGAGAGTCAGGCCCACTACTATGAGAGACATACAGGCCGATGGTAGGCTGGTACATATGTGGAGAGGCATGTCGCGTGACATGTACAGCCTGATGCAGCATATCGTAGGAGCTACGACCTTAGTTACGAGGCTAAGGAGGACCCTTACACGTTATAGGCGTGGTCGAGACACAACAAGTGATCAACAGTCCGCCAGCAGTGCCGATGCATCATATGATGATCACGATCAAGGGAGTGATTATCGTTCATCTCGCGTCTCGCTAGATGAGCAGCCTCCACTAGCATCGAGCAATAGTCATCATGGAGATCGGGCTGGACTATCGACCATGTCCAGTCATCATGATGATCATGAGCAGGCTAGACCATCGACCATGTCCAGTCATCATGATGAGCAACCGACAGTTGATGCTGATTAGCATGAGGCACTAGTACCAGATAAGCAGGCACATGATGATCAACATGTATCGACTGATCAGCTTGTCGAGGTTGCACCATTGATTAAGCAGGCCTCGACTAGTACTGTTATTGATGATGTACCACTAGCTGATAGATGAAATTTATATTACAATTGTATATTTTTGACATTATATATATATATATCGTCCATGTATTTTATGTTCATGTTGCAGTTTTACTTAATTTACATGTTGGTGATCATCATGATGTGTATATTGTTAGGTCATGTTAGATATGTTCTTTTATTGTGCATCTTGCAGATAGATGTGTATGTGATGCAGGAGCATCAACCGACATCAACCAACATCGCATCTAGAAGCCACGTCATTTCTAGATTTAAGGAGAGTGAGCTTTGTGGAAGGAAAAACTGGAGCACAACTATACAAAGACGTGATCGTTTCGTTGAGATAATCATGAATCGAGATCCTTACGAGGTCTTAGGAATTCATTGAATCAATTCTAGGGAGTTGTTGATTACATGTAGGAGTAGATTTCGGATCTGTCATGATCCACGCTATTTCAATTTTTATATATTGTAATCTACAATTTGAAGTGGGCAGCCATTTGGAAATGTGCAGGCCCAATAGGATGTCATGGGTGTCATATTTTGTAGTCAATATGAAACGACCGTGTATTGTTTTGATTGTAGATCTATGTGTATTTGAACATTCACCTGTGTGCCATCTATGAAGGAACTATTTTTTGTTGTTGTTCATTGTTTGTAGTTGTGCGTCACTATTGAAAATCAATGATATTTTCTGCTCATTTAAAAAGTGTTAGAGCAGGTTGTGTGTGAGTCCAATGAAATCATTTATAAGTTTGAGTGAGTTTTGATCTGCAATAAATCTGAGCAAGAGGAGCCCATGTGTTTAAAAACATAAAGGAAGATGCTCCTTAAGCCTGGAAAAATCATGGTTGAGAATAATTGTTGTTCAAGTGTGGTCTGTGTTGCGCAGACCTCGTATTGATTGGCTGTGGGGTATATGGTTGGAACCTCTTAAAACGATCTTATTTCTGCGTAGTGAAATTTTTAGTTTAGATCATGGACCCATAACCCACAGATCCACGAATTGGGAAAATTGTAGTTTTGTTGCGTCAAAGTGGTATCAGAGCAGGAAAAGATTTCCTGCGAGAAGGAGTTTTTGCATGAGAAGAAAAAGAGGTACAATTCTGTTGAAGATTTTTCAAGCTTGTGATTTTTATATTTTTTGAAGGTAGCAACAGAGGAAGGTGAGAATATTGCAGCATCCTAGAGCAAAAGTGCTCAAATGGTTCGAGAGGAGAGAACCAGAGAGATGCCGAAAGACTCGGCTCAGAGGAGAGAAGCTTGGTGAGGTATCTGGTAGCAGGGAGGACTCTCTATTGAAGAGGTTTTGTTGTAGCTCACAAAGGGAAATTTCACAGAGGATGAGGGTAGAATTGCTCAAGAATGTTGTTACAGGAAAATCACAAAGGGCAATTCCACAAAGGATGTGGGTAGAATTGCTGACAGATGTAGAAAACATATGACCAGGAGGTCATAAAATTTTTGTACCTCGGGAGTCTGATGCAGGAGCATCAACCGACATCAGCCAGCATCGCATCTAGAAGCCACATAATTTCTAGATTTAAGGAGAGAGAGCCTTGTGGAAGGAAAAACTGGAGCACAACTATACAAAGACGTGATCGTTGCATTAAGATAAGCATGAATTGAGATCCTTACAAGGTCTTAGGGATTCATTGAATCAATTCTAGGGAGTCATTGATTACGTGTAGGAGGAGATTTTAGATCTGTCATGATCCACGCTATTTCAATTTTTATATATTGTAATCTACAATTTGAAGTGGGCGGCCATTTGGAAATGTGCAGGCCCAATAGGACGTCATGGGCGTCATAGTTTGTAGTCAATATGAAACGACCGTGTATTGGTTTGATTGTAGATCTATGTGTATTTGAACATTCACCTGTGTGCCATCTATGAAGGAACTGTTTTCTGTTGTTGTTCGTTGTTTATAGTTGTGCATCACTATTGAAAATCAATGCTATTTTCTGCTCATTTAAAAAGTGTTAGAGCAGGCTTTGTGTGGGTCCAATGAAATCATTTAGAAGTTTGAGTGAGTTTTGATTTGCAATAAATCCGAGCAAGAGGATCCCATGCGTTTAAAAACATAAAGGAAGACGCTCCTTAAGCCCGGAAAAACCGTGGTTGAGAATAATTGCTATTCAAGTGTGATCTGTGTTGCGCAAACCTCGTATTGATTGGCTGTGGGGTATATGGTTTGAACCTCTTAAAACGATCTTATTACTACGTAGTGAACTTTTTAGTTCAGATCGTAACCCATAGATCTACAAATTGAGAAATGTGCAGCTTTGCTGCGTCAGTATGTGATAGCAGTTATTTCACATAAGATGTATATTTGATGTTTGTGTTGTGATTATATTATATAATGTTAATTGTGTTTTGTTATATGATCATGATCACGACGATGTTAGCGAATTTGAATGAGTTTTTTAGTCAGATATGATGTTTGTACAATGGTTATCATGATCGTGATGTTTATTAATTTAATATCAAATAATCATGATATTGTAAAATTGTAATATTTGTAATTCTAATTGTATGTAAAATTCTAAAATTGTAATTGTTATATGTAAAATATTTGTAAAATTTTAATTGTAATTGTAATATTTAATTTATTTTAAAATGATTGTAAAATTTTAATTGTATTACTGTGAAATGATTGTAATTGTAATTGTATGTAAAATTCTAAAATTGTAATTGTATGTGAAATTGTAAAAGTGTAATTGTAATTGTAATTCTAATTGTATGTAAAATATTTGTAAAATTTTAATTGTATTAATGTGAAATGATTTTATTAAAAATTTTAAATTTGTAAAATAATAAATCTAGAATAATATGAATTATTGTAAAATAATAAAGTTAAGAAAATAATGCAAATAAATTCATGTGATTTAGAATTATCATTATTTTATTATGATCTTACATACAAAAAAAAGAACTTTATACAATACGCCATTGTTTTTGAGATCAACATAATTGAAAATTATCAAGTGAAATATTGATTTTAACATTAACCCAATGGAAATTACCAATTAATTCAAAATACGTATTATAATGTTTCGAAAAAACCAACTTAAAAAGTATAAATATTGATGATCAAATAACACATGTACCATATCACTCTCGGTTCTCATGATCACCCTCATTATCTTCTAGCTCGCATTGCATGATAACACTATTGTTCTAAAAAATATGTTTTGATCTAGGGTCATGTCTCAATACAAACCACCAATCCCTATCCAACACATCTAGGTAAAAAAACACCTAGTTGCAGTGTTTGGGGAAAACATAGGGCTCCTTAGCTTCATCCCACATCTTTCTAGAGTTGATACATATCAGTTTGCTATTGCGATCTTCCTTTAGATTATTCCAATCAAAGGTGTCCCACCACTTGCCTCCATTTCCAACTTGTGAAGAACTAATATTGTTGTAGTCATTCCTAATTGGTGAATCTGGACGTAGCAGGAATTGAATCAGCGGTTGATTCAACCATTCTTGGTATCGTTCCTCTCCGATTTTCTCTCTTAATTCAGTCTTCTCTCGATTTGACATTGTCGTGGGTGCAACGGAAGATGATTGGTAGGTCGCTCATCATCACTAGAATCCTAATAATTTAATATATATATATATTTGAATATGATTAGTACAAAATATATGATATCAATTAGTAACCACGTTGGAAATATTGCAAGATTAATTGGTTTGACGTTGACATAATTACATTATTCAATATACAAAACAACTATAATTATTACCATCATTGTCCCTGGATTGTGGCTAGAAGATGCAATATTGTTACAATTCGTAGGGTGAAGTGGCTATCCATTTTCATCTACCAAATGCGCCCTGTGGTATGCTGCTCATGATAAGAGCTTCCAACGTTTTGGAGTTGTTTGAATATTTTGTGCATCTGAACTCGATTTTGAATCTGCATGAACCTGCAAATTTGTATACATTATAAATTTAATTAAGTTGTGCATGATTGACATGGATAAAAAACATAAATTCAATTAGATAATGAAAATATAAATAAAATCTGAAGTAAATATTACATCTCGAGATGGATAGGGAGAACTACGCGATGGAATTTGAGAAATATTATGGAACGAGCTGGATTTTGAAGAATTTTCCATTCGATATAATTATGATATTTTATCCCTGCATTTGAGAAAAATCAACAATAAATTTTGGTGCACACACATAAAAGTAATTTCAGTGCCTTAAAAATGGACTTCTTGTTATTGGTGCTAATGTACAGATCACCACACCGGTGCCATGATATAAACGAACGCACCGGTGCGGTGATGTAAAGTGACGCACCGACGACGAATAACCTCACACACACACACACACATACACACACACACAAAAAAAAAAACAAAAAACAAAAAACAAAAAAACAAAAAAACAAAAAAAACTACATCTCTATTTTCTTTAAATGAAAAAAAAAATAGTAAATTGAAAAATGGGCGGAAAAAGCGAGAGATTTGCAGGATACATACTTGGAGCAACAGAGCATGAGAGCACTGTGGAGCAGCGAAATACGTTCGAACAAAAGTATTCAGACAATCAGAATTCCAAACCTCTGGTGATTCAAACCCTGTAGCATAGAATTTCAAACGATCTCGTGATTAAAGTTTATTGTTTTTTTTTTTATAATTTTTTTGCAGTTTTTTTTACGCTGTAAGAAAAAATTTCAATTTCTTTTTCATTTTCAGAAAAAAAATTAAAAAAATCCATTTTTATCCTAAACCCTACATTCTTTTTGTTTCTTCCCTTTCTTCTCCCTACTTCTGTGATTTCAAAATTAGGGCTTTTCATTTTAGATTTATAGGGTTTGCATTGCTATATATAGGCCTAAGACATCCAACCCACGAGACGACTTGCATAGTCGGATCCCAATCCATGTCGGCCCTTGCGTGAATTTTTAAAAAACAATTTTTTTTTTTATCGGTGCGCCAAGCGTAACCTAGCCAACCGATATGCTGGATTATCCCAGCGCACTACGGAAGTCTTGTGTGATAAAAAAAATTTAAAGCAATTTTTTTAATCAGTGCGCCATATGTAAAATAGGGCACCAGTGTGCTATTTCATTACGGTGCACCGCGCTCGTGCTGTTTCACAATTTTTTTTTCATTGTGTTAATCGGTGCACCATGTAACATATAACACACCGCACCGAGTCTCCTAGTTCACAGAGAGCACCGTATGGTGGTCCCTTGTTTGCGCGTGACGTTTATGCTACAAAAACTAACATTGGACGATTATTAATATTTTGTCTATGTAAATCGGTGCGATGGTTAACATGTAACGCACTGGTGCTCCTTGCTGACACAGAGCACCGTATGGTGTGTTATATTGTTTTGGGGGTGCGTTTATAAGACCCCCACACACCAACGTCGGTGCGTACACCATGAATGGCACATCGGTTTCTTGAGTTTTTTTTTTTTACCTGAAAAGTTGATAATTTATTTATTAAATATATTAATGAATGATATGGTACAGGTTTCATATTGATAAAAAAAATGGCTGACAAGAGATCAAGTAACAAAAATATTGATAACACATCAAGAAAAGCAAAAAAGTCAAGTTCTTTGTAAATTCTTTACAAAAAATATTTTTTTTGAACTATATGTAAGTTTAACTAGTATGTATTGTTTATTGCGTATCATGCAGAGCCACAAAATGATGAAGCTTGATAAGATTATTTCTGATCTAGAACCAGAAGAGCATAAAATTTTGATGGAAAAATTGCAAAATGATGAATCACGTGAATGAAAAAATACTATCGATCCAATATGAGTTTCTTTTTTTAATTTTCATTAATAATATACTTAAAATTATTAGCTAACATGTGTCAAACAATATATTAATTCACATATGTTTAATGTTCTACATGGACCAACAACTCAGAAAAGGAATGTTTTTTCTAAGAAAAGAAAAAAATAGAACATGCAAATGAAAATGAATTGCTCCTTAGCTCATCTGGAGTGGTACTGGAGGTTAACAAAAGGGGGAAAAACTTTTACAAAAGTTTGAGGGATCTAGTGGAACGAATGTATAGACATTCTTTCCACTTACAATACAAAAATCAATCCAATGATTCCAAGAACCAAATTCTATCTAAACTACAGGAAGAGTTTCTAGAGAATTGGTCAATGAAACATGTCAAACTTTTAATAGCAAAAATGTACAACAACACTTAAAATGTTTGTCTAGAATTATTTATAAATATCACTTTTGTTATATTTACTTTTCATATATCAATATAAAAATTAAATAATTTATTGTCATGTTACATTTTCAGGAAGATTATGAAAATCTCAAAAGATGAATGAGCTGATATCAGAAATTTGCCAGTAGGAATGTCCAAAAAGGTGTACAAGGAGATTGTCCAAGAAATGGACAAATTTGCATCGCAGGAGGAGCCATCTCAACAACAAAGTGCTTCAAATGTATATGTAATCATTGAATTTTTCGATCATTAGGTACAATAAACAAACAATTTAGCATTAAATATTAATTTTCAAGTATTTTCTTGTAGAAAAGAAAAGAAAATGGAACCCATTCAGCACACAAAACAGGACGACAAGGAAGAAAAGGGTTGATATCTAAGTTTGTGAGTAATTGTTACTTCCTTATAACAACTTAACTAGATTTCATTTTGTATTTTTTAAGTTGTTTTACAAAAATTATCATTGAATGTCTTCAAACGGGTGCTAACATACAAAGAAGAACCATTAGACGAATTGATTGAAATTGGGTTAAATATGGGTTATGAGTATATGTTGTCAGATCAGAAATTAATTGTGGAATTTGTAAGCATATATCGATCTTGTTTTACTTAGTTCCGTCTATAATTAATAAAACAAAAGAAATCTTTTATATTAAATATATGATTTGTTATGGGGTATAAAACTTATCGAAACCAAAGTATGGAACTGTGCCAACGGATGAAACCTTGAAAGATGGCATACTACAAGGTTTTGAAAGAATGTGTATAGTTCATGAGTCAATTGTTGCTATGGTACGTCATTTCTTTTCGATCTACATTGATGTATGTTATTTAATACTGAAATTTTCATTATTCACACCAATGTATATACACTTATTACAATTTATTTTTATGTTTGTAGATGGAAGGTGAAGAAGAAGAAAACAATCAGTACCCTGAACAAAACATTCCTAAAAATAACCAAAGTCATGGAAGTAGCTCTAGCAGTGACAACAGTTCAAGCGAAGAATTATGATCACTATGTTTGGATATCAAAGCAAGGCATTGTATTTTTTGAAATATTTGTCTTTGAAATCGTACATTTTGTTTAATGTAATGGACATAGTGTCTAATTGAAAGACAAAGGAATACTGTCAATCGTCCTATTTTTATGACAAACACCGTCTTATATATATATATATATATATATATATATATATATATATATATATATATATATATATATATATATATATATAAGTATGTTTTAATCTATTCTATTGCGTTCTCCATTGTCGCTATGAAATGTAACACCACTCATTAAATTTATGGATGATTAAATATTATAATGAAGAAATGTGAAATTTGATGATATGATATAACAAATTAATCCAAACTTCACATTCAAATGCACTAATAAAAATTTAATTCATATGAATACTGTTATAAGATATGTGTCGTCTTTTGATGAATAATGAATTTTTAAAAATCACAATAATTATGATATGATATAACAAATTAATCCAAACATCACATTCAAATGCATTAATAAAAATTTAATTAATATGAATACTGTTATAAGATGTGTCGACTGTTGATGAATAATAAATTTTTAAAAATCACAATAATTGCACTGTCACAGGTCGATGTTTCTAAAAAATACAAAATGAACACCGGTGCGTGTTAGTTACTGTACACCAGTGCGTTTGTATGATACATCGCACCGGTGCGATTCTACGACCTATAGGCACCGGGACATTTGTACGACTTATGGGCACCGCACAAACACCAATACGAATTAGAACAAACCGTGCGTTTGTCTGATACTGCGCACCAATGCGTTTTTATAACTTGACCTACCGGTGTGTTTCTATAACTCGACCTACCGGTGCGTTTAGACAACCTATGGGCACCGCAGAAATCCCAAGACCAATTAGAACGGTCTCGTGCATTGTATCACCAACAATGCGCCCCGGTGTGGTTTTATACCTTGACGGCCCAGTGCATGCACCTTCGACCGCCCCGGGTCACCTTCTATATCACACGCACCGATGCGTTGACACCTTAGTAGTGCAACGATGAAAAAAACATCCGTAATAACCTTCGACCACCCAATTATTTTAGTTGTGTTTAAATTCCATTAAAATCTCCGCCAAAACCTCCGTAACCATAAACGAATGTTGTAGCAAATGTGTTATTGACAATTTTGGCCAATTTTATAACACTAAAAACCTCATTTATAACCTCCGCTAGAGGGTCTTTTCCTTGTATTGTTTGTCTCTAATCTATATAGCAACCATGATCAACAACCATATCAAAAATTACACGTTACTTGATCTCCCATATTGTCTTGTATATAGCCCTCAGTTCATTAGCAATCTCATTTAGGTTTTAAATTGAACCATTGTGATAAATAATCTTATTCTTCAGATCAGGATTCTAGAGCCCAACATTAGTTAATTCATGGAGAATATGCTTGTTGACCACTACAAATTCACCACTTAACACTCTCATGCTATAAATATTTGATGTGTATGGCTCAAAGCACTCATTTTTCCCAATAATTTGACTAGTTGATGTTTTTGCATAGGAGCTAGAAGGAGAGAATTTCTCACACCATTTTTTGCAACCATTTGCATTATGGAAGCCCAATCCCAACGAATTAAAGGTGTAACACCCCACATGTGTGGCTGAAGTATGCCCTTGCTTACAGGACTCCCAACATAGGTTTCATAAGGACCATCCTTGGTAGAAATTTTAGAAGATGACTTAAGGGCATGATAATAAATTGTCTCAAAAATATCAGAGTTCAACTTATGGGGCTCCTCTGAGTCAAATGGCATGCCAAGCAAGATAAATGTATCAGTAAGGCCCTGAACACCAATGCCGATAGGTCTGTGATGCATATTTTATCTCTTTATAGTTTCCACAGGATAGTAGTTCACATCAATGATTTTATTCAGGTTTTGAGTAATTATTTATGCGACCTCTCCTAGCTTATAAAATCAATGTATTGGTTCTTAGAACCCAGGATGCCAACAAGCTTTAAAGGATGAGACTCAATAGGAATATCATTTTCTCTTACAAAACGTGGCAGAGCAATTGATGCAAAATTACAAGCTGCACTTTTTGTTGGGCTAGTATACTCGATAATTTCTGTGAAAATATTTGAAGACTTGATTGTTCCAAAATTCTAATGATTTCTCTTCCTGCTGCACAATTCCTTGTACAACATATAAGGATTTCTAGTTTCTATCTGCAATTCTAAAATTTTAAACTAGAGTTTATGAGCTTGTACAATCTTCCTAGCCTTGCCCTACTACTCATATTTGACGTACATTTTATCAAAATCTTCACCCCAACAATCTACTAATCGAGGAGACTCATTAGGGCAGAACATTGACCAAATAGAATTTTCCCGGACTCTCTTCATAAAGAGATCTGGAATCCATAGACCATAGAAACAACTATCTTGCTATTTTTTCTTCCTATTAACAACGTAGGAACATTCATCATAAATTGCACTAAGGAAAGTTTATGAACGAAGAAAGAAATAACAAGGTCCCCAGGATCCAATCCAACCAGTGATCGATTTCCAATATTTGCACAAAATCAAGTAATTGTGTATAATAATTTTTTTTAAAGAAATTGCAACGTTCAAGGGCCTGGCCTGTCAAAAGCCGAAGCAAACGGAATGTTTGGAAGAGAGGAAGCCAAAGAACCTATTTCAACCTCAAACCCTAGCTCACATATCTAATCAAATGTCACCCGCATGAACAGATCTTGCATATTGACCACCAATTTAGTTATTACTGTGGACAATCTGTCCCTCTAAAATCGTGGCTAATTTTGAGGGCATATTTCCTGACATAGGGGCCATGATTTGGGTACCGCTGTAATAATTTGATTACCTCTCCACCTGCACATCCAAACCCAAGTTCATATTGATAGCCCGAGAACAAGTGTTGTGAACCATAAGTGGATTTCGGGTGTGGATCTCTGTTGGTAAATGGTTTTGGACCTTGGGGGACCGAAATGCTCCAAATGATGCCACGTGATCACAAGTGGTTTTTGTTGAAATAATAATTCGAACCCCCCACCCGCTTTTAAAGTTTGGATGACCTTGGGGGGTCTGAAATGGAATGAAAACCATTGATTTCGTGTTGGCAACCTCCACCATTAAAAAATTCCTAGACGTTATCCTTGCCCTTCTTCATCTTGGTGCTTTTTGTTTGACCTTTGACTTGCATGACTTATTGGTGAACACTGCCTTTGTGATTAGGCTTGACCCAAATTTTTTGTTTATAACATAACTTTAATTTTAAATAAATATTTTCATAAAAATATACAATTATATTTTTATAAAAATACAATTGTTTTAAAATTAAAATTACTATCATAATAAAAAAAATTGATAAACCATTCAAAAGCATAAATAAGTATATGTCTAAGCATTTAGACAAGAAGGAAATTGGAAATTTCTATAAAAAAAATTGTAGCTTTCTTTGGTGTAAGAAATAGCTACAACAACCTACATCTCCGAGCCCTGCTCAATGTGGGGAGGCCTATTTTCGTTAAATAGCAGCAAAAATGAATTACACATAACTTTACAAAAATGACACCTTGTACCTCCACTTCTAGTGATGGCTTGAAAATGGAGACCTAGGGTGGAGAAACAGACTGCATGTTGGATTCCTAGCGAGAAATTTTGCAAAAATGACTATAAACTTGTCATGTTCTGACACTGGAACCTTTGGACCCCAGAGGAATATTTTCAACATCTAGCAAGATTCCTAGCTAAGGGTTCTACCCCCCTAGACGCTTTTCCCTCTGCTGGTGGTTCGAATGGCAAAGAGTGAGTGTTAAATAGGATTTTGGCGAGCGAAGTTACCAACGTAGGGTTGTTTTCCCATTAGTAAAACTTGGTGTTTGGTTACTGCGAGGTTGGGGTTCAAATCCACGCACGTCCAAGCATGGTGTATTAATTTTTTTGGTTGGCATAATAATGTAACGTTTTTCAGCGGGCTATTTGAATGTTGGTGGGTGTTAAGTTTTGGGGCCGCCATGTGGGCGGGCTAGCCACCGTCCGACGCGGTTTCAAGCTCCACCGGCCCTGCCTACAACACGAATTGATTATAACGGTTGTGGGTCATGAGCAAGGTCTCGGGTCAGCCGGGCCCCGGCCCATATTAAATATACTATATATATACAATAGTCGTTCGGGGTGGCAGCATGCCACCCAATTTTTTTTTTTTTTTATATATATAAATGACATTAGTTAAAAAAATTCACTGAATCTAAAGGGTCACTAAAAAAATTAAAGAGGCGAAAAATTTGCATGTTCCGGTGACCGGATTCCATGTGTCGGGACTTGCCAAATTATTGCCTTGTTAGTGATTGCAACTTGGCCTAATTTGACCAGAATTTTGATCAGCTATAACTTGAGCATACAAACTCAGATTTGAGTGTCATTCACACCATTGGAATCAAGACGAAGAGCACTACAATCTTGTCTTGGTTTCACTTTGATCTATTGACTTTGATTTTTGAGCTTTTTCAAGGCCACTTCTACTTTTGGAGACACCCAGATCATTCCTCCCTACTAATGATCTTTTGGGCCACCAAAATATTTCTAATTCAATTGGAAAGTGAGGGAATTTCTCCCTCAATTTCTCCATTTCCATCCATCGATCTTTACTTTGATGCATTCCCTTGAAACCAATACGAAGGTACTCCACGTCTCCCCGTCGTGAAGTCCTAGTCTTCCTGTCGAGAATGAGATACTATAGTAGATTTTCCAAGTATTCAGGTGAAAACTAATTCACTCTAGGAACTTTTCCAACCTCTTTGGTGTCCATGATCAAAGGAGGCTCATAAAGCTTCAAGTTTTCAGCGTTCACCACTTAGTACATCTGCCTGTATGTTGGCAATTCGAGGCAAAAATCATTGTCTCCAATCTTCTCTAATACAATGAATGGGCCATATCGGATTGGTCTCAACTTATTTCCTTCCCCTTTCATCCTTTCTTTACTGATGTGGAGCCACACCCTGTCTCTAACCTAGAATTGGTGATCGACTCGGTGTTTATCATGTCAAGCTTTATATCGAGCTTGACTTTTCTCCAACTTATCCTGCACTGCCTGGTGAATCATCTGAATTCTTTGAATGAAATTCCGTGCTTTTTCCCTATCATCCTTCTTAATGGAATCTTATCCTCTCCCAAAGACCATGTCTAAGAAATCCTTTGGCAAATATCCAAAACATGTTTCAAATGGTGAGCTCTGAGTGGATGAATGCACTGCCCGGTTGTATGCATGTTGCACATAAGGAAGTTGCTCATCCCACAACTTGGGATTCTTAGCAAAATAGTCTCGAAGTATATCACTGTGTGTTTGAAAACCTTTGTTTGTCCGTTGATTTGCGGATGAAATGTTGTGCTCCTCTTCAGCTTGGTGTCCATAATTCTCCAGAAACTCGTCGAAAACTCTCCAAGAAAGCAAGAATCTCGATCAGACACAATGGAAGTGGGCAGCCCAAAATGGACCCATAAAAATTGGAAGAAGAGATGAGCAATCTACTCTGCATCGACCTACTTCTTATAAGGCATTAAGGCACACATGTTGTTAAATTGATCCAAAATGACATACAAATAATCATAAGCTCTCCTAGACAATGGAAAACTGCCTACAAAATCCATTGACACACTCTCCCATGGACGACTCAAAATAGGGAGTGGTGTGTAGAGCCCTAATTTTATATTAGATGGCTTGCAAACTGAACACAGCACACACCCATTTACGTATTGAGTCACAATATTTTTCATGTGAGGCCAATAAAAAAACCTATGTAAATGACACAAAGTCTTTTCTACACCAAAATGACCTGACACAAGAGAGGTATGTGACTCTCTGATTACATGTATCCAGTCATTGGTGGGAATACAAATTTTTCCAAGATGGTACAACAATTTTCCCTGCAAGTGATAATTATCCACCTGCGATCCATGCGTCAGTTTTGCATAAATCTCCTTAAAATCGTCATCATCAACATATTGTTCAACATAACTTTCAAAATATAAACAAGCATTTTGTGAAACTATAGATGTGGAAATAGGAGGGCGAGAAAGCATATATGCCACTTGTTGTTGGTTCCCTTCTTGTATTTTATTACCAAGTGAAACTGTTGGAGAAATCCCATCCATCTCAAATGACATGCCTGTTGAAGCTTGGTTTGTGACTAGAGGTACTGCAAGGGCTGGTGATATGTGTGAATGATGGTCTCCTTGTCAGTCAAATTGTGCTTCCACTTATTCATTCTTTGAACCAAGGCATACAACTCCTTATCATATGTGGGATAGTTCACAACAACTTGGGAGAATGTCTCTGAATGGTAACATACAAGTTTCCTTTTTTGCATCAACATTGCTCCCATGGCATATCCACTGACATCTGTCTCAATCTCAAAAGGTTGTTGGAGGTCAGGCTAGGCCAAAACTAGTGCAATACTGATCTTCTCTTTTAGTGTATCAAAGGATTTTTGTTGCTTTCCTCCCCACTAAAAGGTTTTCTTCACACTTGTCAATGCATATAAGGGGATGCAATGATGAAGAAGTTGGAAATGAACCTTCTCCAGTATTGTACTACACTCAAAAAGCTACGAACCTCTGTAACATTGACAGGTTTAAGCCACTTTAAAATCACATCAATTTGAGAAGGATCCATTTTTACCTGTCCACCTTCGACAATCTGACCCATTAAACCAAAGAGATCTTACCAAATTCACACTTAGACATTTTGACATACAAATTTTCTTTTTGCAAAACATCAAGCACCTTTTTAACATGACTCACATGATCATCCCATGTCCTACTGTAAACAAGAATGTCATCATGATAGAAAAGTAAAAAATCATCAGGAAAAGGTCTGAAAATATCGTTCATCACCCTCATGAATGTGGTCAGAGCATTGCATAGCCTGAATGGCATCACCAACCATTCAAACAATCGTTGTTTTATCTTGAATGCAGCATTCCATACATCATGTTCTACAATCCTGACGTGATGATAACCACTATGCAAGTCTAGTTTTGTGAAATAGAAAACATTTTCCAATTGATCTAATAAAACATCAATGCAAGGGAGAGGGTACCGATTCTTCACCGTTATTTTGTTGAGTGCTATGTAGTCCACACACATCCTCCATGTGCCATCCTTATTTGGCACCAACACAATAGGTGAACTGCATGGAGAAGAACTTGCTCTTATGACCCCTTGGTTAAGCAATTCCTACACTTGTTTCT
Source organism: Pinus albicaulis (assembly GCA_034641835.2). Taxonomy (NCBI): domain Eukaryota; kingdom Viridiplantae; phylum Streptophyta; class Pinopsida; order Pinales; family Pinaceae; genus Pinus; species Pinus albicaulis. The sequence goes on from CM076572.1 coordinate 1,429,594,712, forward strand.
TTATCTCCTCCATCTCAATGGTTGAAAACCTATACATACCAATGTTGGGTAAAGGAGCATCCTGCTGCAAGTGAATCTCATATTGGATCTCACGCTTTGGAGGCAACCCACTTGGTTCCTAAAAAATGCCATCATAGTCAGAAATAATTTCATACAATTCCTTCTTATGAGTGGGATCACAACCTTGGAAAGCTTCAGATGTCTCCGCAACTTTTTCTCTCACAGCCATGAGCATGCCACCCTTTGTTGGAATTCACCAATCTCTTCATCTGACATACACTTACAAGGATGACACTGATTTTGGCACGATGAGATCTAACAATGTATTCCACCTCATCTTTCGTGAGATGATAGTTGTTTTCACAGTGAAAGAAAATTGCTTTCGTGTCATACAAATTTGGACTCCCCAATACCATGCCACAGATATCCAAAATTACAACATCAATATCAACCTCATCTACTAGTTTGGATGCAATCACAAGTCTAGCCTTACACTGTTTGGTTACATGTAATTTGGCTTTATCACACACCCAACCAAGAGGATAAGGTTTCGGATGAGGTTTGGTTTCCAATCCCAATTTCTTAACCAAGGATTCTAAAATCAAATTTACTTGTGAGCCCGGATAAAACAAGGTTTCCACTTTAGTATGTTTCATTACGACTCTAATGTGGAACAATTTATACCTCTTTCGTTCATTAAAAAGAGACTCATTTGAAGGACTTGTACTTGCATGCAATTCATAATTTTCATTAACATGAAGAGAAAGGTTACCTTGTATGCTCATTGTTGTGATCTGTGTCTCATCACCGAAATCAGATATGAGGTATTTTTGTACGGTTTCCACCATATTTTTCTTGTCCTTTCCACCAAATCTCTTTGCTTTCAAATCTGGATGCAACTTCCAACAGTGTTCATCATCATGGCCTTCATTTTTGCAATGTGTTCAATATGGATTTTCTCCTTCCTCCTTCTTGGTTGTAGCTTTCTTCTTGTCCTTTCCCTTGCCTTTTCCTTTGAACTTTCCATTATGAGGTTTGAAAGGCGATTTCTTTGGTTGATATTATTTTTCATTCTTGCCCCTGCTTTCAAGGTGAATGGCCTTCACACTCCCCGCAACAATAGTAGTAGGCTCAAATAATAATAAAGACTGTTTTACGTAGCTATGTAAATCACCAATATACTTTGTTACAGTTTTAGGTGAATCAAGTGGAATGTTCAAATTCAAAGCTTATTTCCTAAAATCTTTTGTGAAGATTTGTACATTTTGACCCTTTCCTTGTGTCAAATATTTCCATTTCATTAAAGCCTTTTGTTGATAACCCAAAGGATAAAAATGATATTTTAATGCAGAAACAAAATTGGACCAAGAAGAAAAGAGATTACCCAAGTCTTTGTTGCCTTTATGCAACTTTCTCTCCCACCAAACGAGAGCGGTGCCACTCAACCGAAGGGATGCTAATTTGATCTTTGCCTCATCCTCCTCGATCTGATGAATCTGAAAATAAAACTCGATCTTTCTAATCCAATTGTATAGTTTATCTGCATTACATTCTCCATTATATGTGGGAAAATAAAACTTTACATCAAGCTTTAAAAATGGCTTCTTAGATGTATTTTTATAGTGCATGTTAGAATGATGAGAAGAGGAAGAAGAAGAACTTTCACTGGTGGATGGAGAGGGAGGAGGATCTTCTCCTTCACCTCCATGGTGTACCGATGCATGATCATTGAGATATTTCTTCTCATGTCTGATTGTCTTCTCATATTCTGCAAACAACTTGTTAACTTTCTCTGCCATGATGAAGAAGATCTTGCGATAATTTTGCTCTTTTGCTCGTGCATCCTCATCTACCATGTTCTGTCTTTGTGGTGCACGGCCCACTTCAAGATCAAAGGATTTGGGTTTTCTTTCACCATTTTGGAGCTTGTTCCTAGTTAGCATTCACTTCTGCAACTCACATCCAGGAGACCTTCTCTAATACCAAACTTGATCCAGATATTTTACTTCACGGATGCATACAAAATTGCATATAAAAGAGTGTATAACCAAGCAACTTAAACACATTAAAAGAAGTTGAAATCATAAGCAAACATGAGATCAGAGACACAAGATTATTTGATTATGGATTTCACTTAGTGTGGGATATGTCTCTGGGCCCTGCTCAATGTGGGGATGCCTCTTTCCATTAAATGACAACAAAAATGAATTACAAGCAACTTTACAAAAATGACACCTTATACCTCCACTTCTGGTGATGGCCTGAAAATGGAGACCCTGGCTGGAGAAACAAACTACATGTTTGGATTCCTAGTGAGACATTGTGAAAAAATGATTATAAACTTGTCTCGTTCTGACACTAGCACCTCTGGATCCCAAAGGAATCTTTTCAGCATCTAGCAAGATTCCCATCTCAGGGTTCTGCCTCCATGACTGCTCCTGGTTTCGTCACTATGCCCTTCGCTAGTGGTTCGAATGGAAAAGTATATATATATATATATATATATATATATATATATATATATATATATATATATATATATATATGGGTTCGGGGGTTCGAACCGCCCCAGGACCCCCCCTCAAAAATAAATAAATATATATATATATATATATATATATATATATATATATATATATATATATATATATATATATATATATATATATATATATATATTAATATTATTAAAAACACAATTGTCAGCCATCGACAAAATTGGAAGAGTGTCGGCTAAATTCGCCTGCTCCTATGGGTTGTGATTTCGTTCGTTACGGACTCCTCCTTCCAAATCATGTCACGAGATCATCACTTGGTCTCATTCTCATCTGCACCAGACGGTTATAACTTGAGCATATGAACTCATATTTGATTGTCATTCGCACCATTGGAATCAGGACAATGAGCACTATGATCTGGTCCTGGTTTCACTTCAATATGATGAATTTGATTTTTGAACTATTTCAAGGCCACTTCTATTTCTAGAGCCATTGGGATCAATCATTTAGTAAAAGATGCACAACTGAACTACTAAACATTAGTTTGTGGTCATTTTTAAAGTACCATTTGAAAACACTTTTAATTAACACAAAACATCAACTTCTACCTAAATTAGGAAATGTTATGAAACTAATAAGTTTTAGAACCAAATTATAAAGTCTATGGTCATCCTTAAACCGCCATTTAATAGAAGATGCATGGTTTTGCTAGCCATTTGGTTTGCAGCCATCCCAAAACCACCAAATCTAAAGAGCATGTTCAAAGATTAGTAGTTCTCCTCTTCCAAAATTTTGTTCTTTGTTTATACTCACATACACCCATTCAAATTAAAATGCAAAATGTTTGAAACATAATCTATCCATGCTATATTATTTTATATTATTAACTAATTTTCACTTAAAAAATTATAACTAATTAAACAATCATCAAAAATCTAAAAAACATTTGGAAAAATAAATCCAAAAATTATATATATAATATTAATAAAAATAATTTCATACTTATCTCCCTTTTTTAGAGTGTTCTAACCATTTATAATAAAAAAATTGAACATCATATCACTAAAATCATAATAACAACTCAACACTTCAATATAAATATAAAATATCTCAATAAAAATATTAAATAATACTTTAATATAAATACAAACAAGATCACACGTTTGTTAAATGGAATAAAAAATAATTATACTAATTTAAAATAAAATTCACTTACAAAAATTTATTTTACAACATAGGAAAATTTCATATTATTTTCTTTATAATTATTTATAAAATATGAAATATTTAGTTTTTTAAGTAAAGCTCATTACAAGCTTGTACAATTGTATTCCACAACCCTGAAAATTTCCATTCACATTATTTTTATATAATTATTAAGTTAAAAATTAGATGAAGTTACAAGTATGGTAATTTACATATTTTTAAAATTTGAATGCAATACAATAAAATTGTTTAAGGTAGTAATACGTTAAAAAGTCACATGTATGAAGTTAACTAAATTATTATACTTATGAAATCAATTAAATCAAATTATATTTAATGTGAACTCTTACTATGAATGATAACAGATAACCATAGAAGATGGGCTTTGCAAAAAAAATGATTAGCCATAGAAGATGGTTAGGTTACTATGTACAAGGTTCAAATTCAAGAAAAGCAGAATACATCGAAATAAATTTTTAGGAGGAGCTGCAAAAGCAAAGTAGGTAAAAAGAAATGACTAGGTATTTGATTGGTTTTTTTTTTTTTTTTTGGGTAAATCCAAGTAGCAAAACATGGATTCATAAGGGTTGTTTGAAATCGGAGTTTCTCTTGCTCTAACTAAAAAATAATTCACTATAATTAACGTATTTAATCATTAATGTCTACTACTAAGCTGTATCTTCACTAAATAAGTAATACATGTATTCATGAGCACCATTAAAATTCGTTTATATTGCATCAAAATGGTAACAATTTTATTTTTAAATTGAAATTATACATGGAAAAAATGTGAGTATTTTTTAATTCTTGACTTTTCAAGAAAAAATGTGGTGTTATGAAGTATTATGTAAACCATGAGATTCAAGGTTCAAATCCCCCATGTGTGAAGACATAACTTAGGTCTTCTAACAAAACCAAATTTATCATTTAATTTAATCACAATAAAAAGGAAAACATCACGTTTATAACTCAACATTTATTTGATAATAACATACAAGCAAAACTTGATTTACATCATATTAAACATGTGAGAAATTTCATTTGCACCAATTTACATAAATAAAACAACAAATGGAACAATAATTGTGGCTTGGTCGGGATGCTCCTGGCTCTATTGGGATGATCATGCTAGGCTACCCAACTGAATTCCCCCCCAACCAACTGGGAACAATTTCCTAGCCCGTAGAACCTCCACGGGTTCCCTAGCCCTTTGAGCCCAAGTCCAACTAGTTGTAGTGTGTCAAAGTTAAAATCAACACTCTCTAATAGATCCAAGTTTGAGTTTTCCATTTTTCTCTCCATTCTCTCTCTTCTCCTTCTCCACGTTCCTCCCAAAATAAAATCCTCCAATGCCAAAATAAAGAACAAGGATCTTCCTCTTTTTCTCTCATCCTCCTTCTCTTTCTGTCTCTTCCTCTCATCCACCTCAACCATCTACCATTAATGTCATGAATACCCCCAACCTCTTAATTTAATGACATTAACTATTCTTTCCCTATCTTATCCCAAAATAAATTTGAAAAAACACCTTGGGAATGAAAATATTGATATTTAATTAAGAATTAAATTGGAGAAGACAACTTAGGAAACCTTGGGAATTGAAATATTGATATTTAATTCATAAATAAATTAGAGAAGACAACTTGGAAAACCTTGAGAATTGATTAATAATTAAATAATAACAAATAATAAAAAGTCATATCAGGAACATAAAATTACGTATTCACAAGTGTAGGTATATACCAATATTACTTATAATTATAAGTCAATATTTTCAGGTTACTTAAACACTAATCAAAATTAATCGTGAATTAAGCAAAAACAAATCAAGAAAAATAACTCATTATAAAATATTATAATAACCAATAGAATATGATGTTAAAAAAATAATAAAAATAAATTTCATTTCCATATTAATAAATAAGTTTTTATATTCAATTTTCTTTATATTAATAAATAAGTTTTTATATTAACTTTGAGATAAAGCAAATTGAATAAAATTCCATTATATTATTCCTCATACATCACACTATTTTTTCATAATAAGTAGGTTCAAAACCTCAAATAGTAATGGGAACGAGAGAATGGGATATCGATAGCCGATGATTTTAGATGTTGACACAAAATACAATGATGAATTCAACAGTTGCATTGTCAAGGTTGATGTCTAGGAAGAACTTCTCTTTTCGGAGCAATCTACACAAAATGAATCACCAGTATAGAAAATCCACATAGATTCAAACTGCAAATTGTAATATGCTAAAACAATTGAATTGAATCTACTCTACCAATTGCAGAAACCAATTATGATCGTGAAATCACAAAGCAAGAAAGAGAAAGAATTTCAATCACCCAGTACACAAAAATTTCCTAGGGAAAGCCATAGCTAAAAACTCCGCTATCTGTATATTGCATAAGTCAGAAAATATGAGAAGATTACAATGTTTTTCTCAAGCCTGATAAGCCTTTGCACTATCTCTATCCGTCTAACTAATTCCTAGACAAGCCTAGTTCAATACTTAACCAATTTTCTGCCCTCCGGGATCCATATTTCCTTGTGTTGTTTCTTTGGGTAATTAGGCCCTATTAATTAGGGAAATTCCCTATCTATACTGCATAATCCATTAGGGACCTTCCTCTGACTGCATGCACCACCTGTACAATTTGGATGATTATACAATTGATAATACACCGCCCTTGAACTCCAATCTAAACTGGGTCTTTCTCAGAACTGACATGCGTGAGTTGTTTATGAGTGAATTATCAGTTATCTTATTGATCACTAGATGTGGTTCAAGTCCAAGTTCCACTCTTTGACCTCTCACTAGTTCCTCCATGAGTTAGAGCCAATTAAACTAATTTTAACTTAGATAAATTGAGTTAATTAATTACAAATCAAAATAAACTCAACCAAGGCTCCTATAATGTAGAAGACACTCTACATGCCTCTAGTTAGACTTTCAACTTGAATTAACTAAACCAACTAAGTCATTCTAACTTAGTTAACTCATACAAGTTGTCATTTGATGTGGAATTACAATTTTATTCTAATGTAATTCAAGGGAAAATTAAATTAGAATCTTTTCTTGTTTCCATTTTCAACACTCCCTCTCGACAACAAAGGGATTATATGATACCCCGATCCCGCCTCTATTGAACTCGAATTTGCCACTTGATTGTACCTTTGTCAAGATGTATGCATCCTGCTCCTTTATAGGAATGTGCTTTAGCATCATGATCCATCTCTACACACAATCTATGAGATGGTGGTACCATATGTCAATATGCTTGGACCTATCATGAAAAATTGGATTAACCGAGAGTTTGATGCAACTCGAGTTATCACAGTAAATCACTGTTGAATCCATCTATTGACCAAACAACCCAACAAGGATCTTCCTCATCCATATAGCCTCACAAGTTTCTTGACTAGCAGCCATGTACTCTACTTCTGCTGAACTGAGTGCAACTGATATATGCTTCCTACTATACCAGGAAAATGTTGCTAACCCAATACTGAAGATGCCCCTTGATGTGCTCTACTCGTCGGATGGACTCCCTGCCCAATTTGCATCTTTGAAGCCTTGAAGCTTCACTCCCTTTGTTTTTTTGTACCAAATACCAAACTGAGTGTTGCATCTGAGGTATCTCAACACATGTTTGGTTTCATTCCAATAGAGCTTGGTTGTTTTAACCATTGCTTGACCAAGCCAGTTAGCTACATTACACATGTACATTCGTGTGTTCACCAAGTACATGAGTGAACCCACGAGCTGCCTATAAATGGTAGCTTCTACCACTTCACCTGAAGTAGTAGCTTCCTTCCTCCAATTCCATGCTAGAGGAGTATCCATGGGTTTATTTATTTCCATGTGAAACTTATTTAGTATCTCGTTGGCATACTTTCCCTAAGAGACAAACAGTTCCCCATCTCTTTTCCAAATTTCCAAACCAAGGAAATAATGCAAGAGCCCCATGTCTTTCATCTCAAATTCCCTTTCAAGATCATCTTTGCAAGATTTTATTAGCTCATCATCACATGTTAGAATTAAATCACCGATATATAATACTATAATCAATACTTTATCTTCAACAACAATATGGTAAAGGTTCACATCTGCTTCACTTTTGGTGAAGCCCAACCTAGTGAAATAATTGTTGATCCTCGTGTACCAAGCACGGGGTGCTTATTTCAGTGCATACAATGCTTGCTTGAGTCTGCACACATGTGACTCTCTGTCAAAGGTATCAAATCCTTTTGGTTGTTCTATGTACACCTCTTCCTCAACCACCCCATTGAGGAATGTTGTTTTTACATCCATTTGATGTATTTTCCGTCCCATCTGAGCTGAAAGTGATAAAATAGATCTCATTGACGAGTACCTTGCTACTGGAGAAAAGGTCTTCTCATAATCAATTCCCTCCACCTGAGAGAACCCCTTGGCCACAAATTTGGCCTTGTGTTTCTCGCCACTCCCATCTGTTGTTCACTTCACCTTGTAGATCCACTTGGATCCTACAACTAGCTTGTCCTCTGGTCTTGGGACAACTTCCCATGCATTGTTCCTGATAATGAAGTCATAATCCTCAACCATGGCATCAACCCATACTGATTTCTACACTGCTTCCTTGAATGAGGACAACTCAGTCTCTACACTCTCACTCATAATATCCATGTAGCTAGTGCACCACTCTAGGGAACTCCTTTGCCTATGTTGTGATGTGGGTTCTCCCACATTCTCTCTAGCATCATTCATCAACATTTTAGCCTCTCTGGTGCGCTTCCTTCCATCTTTGGATGTATCTGCATGAGTGGGTGCTTCCACTCTCTGCTCCTCTACTTGTGGTTGCTCCACATCTTGAGGTTCTTCTTTTGGAGAGAAAATCTCCTCAACTGCATGCAATTGAAGCTCCCTCTCAAAGGAACTTGGCATGGACTTCTCTTCATTGAATTTCACATCTCTACAAACCATTGTCATCCTATGAGATGGTAGGTACACCCGATAGTTGTGAGGTGTATCAGTGTACCCCACAAATATGCCTAACTCAGCTTTGGGTTCTAGATTTTTCCATGCATTTTTGGTTACATGACAGTAAACTAATGAACCAAAAATCCTGAAGTGAGCCCCATTTGGCTTCTTTCCTGAAAAGGCTTCCTCTGGTGTACTCATCCCAAGAATTCGATGAGGACTTATTTTTTGCACAAATATTGTTTTGTTGCATGCTTCATCCCACAAGTGCAATGGTAGGCCCAGATCATGCAACATCGCTCGTGCTTCTCCCACAATAGTTATGTTCTTCCATTTGGCAACCCAATGCTTTGGTGGGTTATGAGGTGTTATCAATTCCTGCTGAATTCCTTTTAAAGCATACACGTTCTTGAATTTATTCGACACATATTATCGATCGTTGTCTCTCCTGAGAGCCTTCACCTTCTTGCCTGTGTCTTTCTCGACAAGTGCTTTGAACTCACAAAATTTTGAGAACGTATCATATTTCTTCTGCATGAAGAATATCCAACACTTGCATTAAAAATCATCTAAAAAAATCACATAATACATGTGTTTGGTTGTGGAGGCTGTCGAGAACTGTACACACACATCTGAGTGAAATATTTCAAGGATCGCTTACGCTTGATTGTCCATATCATGAAATGTGGCTTTGGTGTACTTCCAAAATGTACACCCTTTGCATATATCACGCTGCTCAAGTGCACCCTTGGTAAGTCCTGTAGAAATATGTTGCATGAGCTTCAAAGCGCCATGGTGTAGATGGCCCAATATTCTATGCCATAACTCACTGATGTCTTAGATCTGCGCCTTTTATGCTTTTGTGCTCAAGGCAACATAGTCTTCTACATCCAATTTGTAGAGGTTCTTTACTCGAACCTTGATCTTCTTCACCTGTCCCATGGCTATGTGACAAAGGACAGTCACATTGTAGCCACAGTCTTCCAACATAGCGACTGAAACTAAGTTCTTCTTCAAACCAGGAACATACATGACATCTTTTAATGTGAGAGGAGAACCAGACTCCCTCTGAAAGGTAACAACATCGATGTCGTTCATGCTATACCTCCCATCATATCCCATCTTGATGTGCATCTGGAGGTCCATCTCCTCCAAGTCGCCAACAATTGATATGGAATGAGGCTCCACTATCCAGGTACCATACAGAACCCATCACCGATGAAACCATGTGTTGTTATTTATAATTTAGTCTTTCCAATATTATAAATTATAAAGCAATAACATAGTGCAGTTTGTGAAATGAAAAAGGAGAAGAGATTAAGGTTCAATGTGAATGCATAGCAGACCTTATCTGAATTCTACATCCAAATTTCAGTTTGTAAAGATCCATTGACATGACTAGCTTGCCTGGTTATACATGATCTTAGTAATTCATTCACTTAAATCTGTTTACACCTGTTTGACTCCATTATCGACCCAATGGCCCTCTTTGTTGTCTCAACCACAAATTTTCAAACAAACCCTTCTGCCCTAATAACTAGTCTAAAATGCCAAATCAAACAAAAGAAACTCTCACATTTAATTTAACTAGCCTAATATCAGAAAGCTTAAAAAAAATCAAAATCTTATATAGAGAGATCCCTCTCTGAGTCTAGGAGGGTTAGATCCTAGGCTCGAAGCGGTTTTGATGTTGGCCCTCTGGGATTTTGTCTTCAACCTTCAGAATTACGGGGCACTAACACCATGCATGCGATCAGAGTGAAATTCAACTCAAACGTTGAAGCAAGAGCTTCACCTGCCGCTCCCCATGAGGGCTTCTTGTCAGAATTCTTGTCTGGACACTTCGTGGCATAATGTCCTAGCTCGTGATAGTGAAAACATTTAATATTCGACAATTACTTCTTCTTTCCTACCTAACCAGAATCTAATTTGGAATGGGATGCCTTCCCTTTCCCTTTCTTTTCCTTTCCATCCAAGGCACAATTCTCCTCATCATCATTCTTTGATGAGGATGCATCTCTGGTGTTCCACAAATTCTCTTCTTGTACCAAGTTGGACCACAAACACTCCCACTCTGGTAGCTTCTCCCTCCCATTTACCAAATCCTAGTAGCTATGCCAACTCTTGGGAAGGCCTATAATTTCTAGGATCACTAGATCATCCTCAACAACTGTAACACCAACACATCTAACCTCACCTCGACATTGGGTGAACTAGGTCAAGTACTTTGGTATTGTTTTGCCCTTCTCCATCTTGATTTTCCTGAGCTTGTCCTTCAACGCTAGCTTCATGTGGTCGCTGTTGTTCTGAAACAAATCTATTAATTCCTTCCACATAACATATTGAGTTTTATATCCATGGATGTTCGAGACAATATGATCTCAAATACTTTCTAATAGAATCCTTCTTGTCTTCGTTACATTCTTCTTTCAGACCGCCAAAACTTGAGCATCTACTGCTACAGGATTAGGAATATAATTGTCTATGAACTCCTTCAACTCGTTGTCTTTCAACACTGCTTTCATCTTGTCCTTCCAAGCTATGTAATTCGAACTACCCTCAAGGGATATTCGAGTCTCAATCCAGAGAAAGATATCCTAATCCTCGTGCTAGTATTGAAGAGTGTATCTCCAAATTGGATTCATCTTCACAGAAAAACTTGTATTCTTCTATTCTATAGTGATTCTTGCTCTATTCTATAGTAGATTCAAACTAGAAATTTTAATATGCTAAAACAATTGACTTGAATCTACTCTACTAGTTGCAGAAACCAATTACGATCGCGAAATCACAAAGCAAGAAAGAGAAAGAATTTCAATCACATAGTAAACAAACATTTCCTAGGGAAAGCCACAACTAAAAACCCTGCTATCTATATATTGCATAAGTAAAAAAATATGAGAATATTACAATGATTTTCTTAAGCCTGAGAAACCTTCGCACTATCTCTATCTATCTCACTAATTCTTAGACTAGCCTGGTTCAATACTAACCAATTTTCTACCCTCCAGGATCCCTATTTCCTTGCACTATTTCCTTGGGTAATTAGGCCCTATTAATTAAGGAAAATCCCAATTCATATTGCAAAATCCATTAGGGACCTTCCTCTAACTGCATGCACCACACTTACAATTTGGATGATTATACAACTAATAGTACACTACCCCTTGAACTCTAATCTCAACAGGGTATCTCTCACAACTGACACGCATGAGTTATTTATGAGTGAATTATCGGATTGATCACTAGATGTGGTTCAAGTCCAAGTTCCACTCTTTGACCTCTCACTAGTTCCTCCATCAGTTAGAGCTAGTTAAACTGATTTTAACTCAGATAAACTGAGCTAATAAATTACAACTCAAAATAAACTCAACCAAGGCTCCTATAATGTAGGAGACACTCTACATGACTCTAGTTAGACCCTCAACTCGAATTAACTAAACCAAATAATTCATCCTAACTTAGTTAACTCGTACAAGTTGTCATGTGATGTGGAATTACAATTTTATTCTAATTTAATCCAAGGGAAAATTAAATTAGAATATTTTCTTGTTGCCATTTTCAACAATCAGCTCACCATTCTTGCTCCTACTCCTGCTACAATAAGAATTATCCCAAGAAAATTATCATAGAGCATGTCTTTCGGGTCCTGACATTGTGCAGACAAATGAGAATGAAATTAGTTTCTCAATGAAGGGAAATTTGGATATGATTATGCAAAATAATCATATCCAAATTATTTCGAACTTGAAGGGAAAAAATTATATGAGAAGAGGAAGTTGTTCCTCTATAGTTACTGCTTTACCACTGAGACCCAGGAGATGAGTAATAGTAGCAGTAGTGTGCTCTCTCAGAAAATGGGGATTGTCTCTTCAAGATTAAAACGGCCTTATCAACAATTATCACTTGCAATCCCCTATGCGCTGATGGGCACAATGGATTTGAATGCATTCCTCATCATGGGAACCCATCTTCTTCTCACTTCTGTGAGTAGAGTTGGTAAGATATTCCATGAGTAGGTGTCACGATCATATCGCTTTCCTCTCCATTATCCTACTACCTACAAAGAAGAATGCAGTCATGGAATGTTCTCTCTTTCTTTTTCTCTACATTTGTGAGAGTGTAATATTAGAGATAGGAATACAAGGCTCTGTTGTTCATATTGAGGAGGGGATTTTCCCATTATCAAAGAAGGAGAAATGCATTAAAGTGGTTGTCTAAAGGCTCAGAAACCAAAACCCACACCATAAATTTGCGTGAACTAATTTCTTGGTCTCCAGTTTTATGTCAATGTTTTCTTTTCAATCTCATGTAGCTCCTCTAACATCCTCCTCTCTTTCTCTACAATATTTTTTCCTTTAGTTAGAGTAGACAAATTCTTGGTGAAGATGGTCACTCATAAAGTTAACCAAACTCTTTAATTCCCCTTCCCTATGACGAAACAAAGACAAGACATAATGATCCCTTGCTACATACAAAAGGAAAGAAAATAAGAAAAAAACAAGAACAAAATTTGTAGAAACCCTAACAAAAATAAAGAAATATTAAAATGATAAAAGCTTCAGAAATTTTGGTACATGGCTGGGCCAAAGGTATATGTGTTTGCCCAATATGAGAACTAGGTCAATTGTAACTGTTGAATTGAATGATTCCACTTCACTATGTTGCTTATTAGCCATAATACACCTTTACTTGCATTTTGATGATTAGTGATATTCCCTATAGCTCGTCTCTAGAATCCAAATATAGATTCACCTATAGGAGCATAAGAAAAGAAGAGTAGTTAGCAGAGTCAACATCCAAGCATGTAATAATATACCATGATAAAACAAACCCACAATCATCAAAACTAGCACCCATAACCATGATGTCGAGATACTCATACAACCACATGGTGTCATTGATCTACCAACTCGATTGTGCATAGTTGAGCAGAGTGACAAGTGAAGACCTTTAGTGAACTATACACTATATGACCTGAAGACATTTACTTAATTGAGAGGGTTCTTAGTTACTTGACCATGCACAATGACATAGCGAAGGTAAGGCTTATACCTTTCCAAATAGAAGAATTCAATGCCTTTTGCATTTTCTGTGTATGTTCTTTACTGGAGTACAAGAAGAATCTTCCCGCTCCTCTACCTTTGCCTCCATTATATTGTAACATTACTTAGCTCAATGAACACCTTATAGAAGAGGAATCACATATGGAGGGGCTAAAATAATGGTCAAAATCTTCTTCGGGCATAAAGAAAAGACACTCTAAACCTCCGCCTCATGGGCAAAGAAAATATGATAATGAAAAGACAAATTTCAAATTAAAGTTCTGGTGATGGAATAGAACCAATAATGAAAAGAGAATCGTCAGATTGAAGTTTTGGAAACATAATAGAATCAAATCTCACAAACGATGATATGTCATTTTATTTGGATAAACTTATTAAGTGAAATATTGAATTAGTTGCAATATGAATTGAATGTGGTCTTAATTTGGATGAAGTTAGGTTTATGTAGCCAAGTGGAAAAAGGTGGATGGGTATAACTATTCTGAAACCACCTTGAGCATCTATCCATACAATATGAATATTCCCTAGATATTTTGTAGAGGTTAAATCTGCATCACCCACCTAATTTTTTCACATAAATGAATTAGATTTATGGATGCCGAATTCCAAATAGACATGCCTATTAACATAATAAATTGCATTTCATTGAAAGCTGACCAAAAAACTGGCGTTATATGTCTTATAGGTTTTGGAGTTTTTGGTAGGAATTGGACGAAACAATTTTTGGTCAAATCACGATCTTTCATAAGAGATCATGATCATGAGAATTTAATATAAGAGATAAGATTACATGATTTGTTGCTCATATTGTGGAGGGGTTTTTCCCTATTATAAAAGAAGGAGAATTACATTAAAGCATCGGTTTAAAGGCTTAAAAACCCAAACCCACACTGTAGGTCCAAGTGAACTAATTTCTTGGCCTCCAGGGCTATTTCTGTGTTTTCTTTTCCTTCTCTTGTAGCTCCTCTAGCAACCTTTTCTCTTTCTCTGCGATATTTTTCCCTTTCTTATGAGTAAACAATTTCTTGGTGAAGATGGTTTCTCGTAACGTTATTCAAACTCTCTAATTCCTCTTCCCTGTGATGAAATAAAGACAATACATAATGAACCCTTGCTACCTAGAAAATGAAAGAAAACAAGAACAAAAAAAATAGAAACCATAACAAAAATAAAGAAATATTAAAATGATAGAAGCTTTAAAAATAATGGTACATGGTTAGGCTAGAGGTAGATGTGTTCGCCCAATATGAGAACTAAGTCAACTGTAACTATTAAATCGATTGGTTCAACTTCACTGTGCTGCCTATTAGCCATAATACACTTTTGATCATGTTTTGATGAATCATGATACCCCTTATAGCTTTCCTCTCAAATCCAATTATAGTTTCACCTATAGGAGCATAAGAAGTGGAAAGCAGCCAACAGAGCCAACATTCAAGCATGCAACAATCTACCGTGATAAAACAAACCTACAATCGTCGAAGCTAGTACCCATAACCCTAATGTCGAGATACTCATACAACCACATTTTGTCATTGATCTATTGACTTGACTATGCACAACTAAGCATAGTGATAAGTGAAGACCTTTAGTGAACTACGCACTACATGAAATAAAGACATTTACTTAGCTAAGAGGGCTCTTAGCTACGCAAATGTTCACAACAACATAGTGGAGGTAAGGCTTATACCTTTCCAAATAGAAGAATTTGATGCCTTTTGTATTTTCCATGCATCTTCATTATGGGAGTGGAAGGAGAATCTTCCTGCTCCTCTATTTTTGTCTCCTTTCTGTTGCAACATTACTTCACTCAACGAACACCTTACAGGGGAGGAACCATATATGAAGGGGGCCAAAATAATGTTCAAAATCCTCCTCAGGCACAAAGAAAAGACACTCTGAACCTTTGCCTCATAGACAAAGAAAATACGATAATGAAAACACAACTTCCAGAATGAAGTTTTGGTGACATAATAGAAGCGATAATAAAAGGAGAGCTGCCACACTAAAGTTATGGTAACAAAATAGAACCGAATCTTATGAATGTTGATACAATATTTTGTTGTTATTATTATTATTATTTTAATCAGCACAAAGTTATCCATTAATCAAAAAATGCGTGGATAGAGATAACATAGACACAACTGGAACCCCACTAAAGTAAAAAAAAATCTAAGAAAGCTTCATAGAGGCAGTTGTAGCTTTCTCTACATCTGACTTGACTCCTTGCAAAAGAAATACCCATAGACATGACAATCTAACTTGACAATTCCAAGGAGCGATAAACTTATTAACTGAAGATTGGATTTGTTACGAGATAAATTAAATAAAGTCAAAATTTAAATGCACTTAAGTTTATGTAGCCAAGCGACAAAAAAGTTGGATAAGTGGTGACATTAATATTTATTTTAATTAAAATTTTCAAGTAGATTTTTTTAAGAAGCTCATAGCTGATTCTAAAACTAACCGATTCTGGTTAACTTGATCCATTAATCTATACATACTATATGAATATTCCTTAAATATTTTATGGAAGGTAAATGTTATTGTCCACTTAATTTTCTCACATATATAAATTAATAAAATTATGAATACCCAATTAAAATAAATTGTAGTGCAATCATAACTCACCAAAAAAACTTTGAAATTAACATTTTTGAACTAATTGTACTGCAATCATAACTTTTGTTAAAAAAGTTCACAACCAAAACTTATGACTCCAACAAATGTTTTCAAAAATCTACAAATATATTGAAAAATATTCTTAAAAAAAACAAACACACCAGTTTTACAGACAGACTCAATCTATGATCAGGCCACTTTAGGTTCTTGCCTATGCCGAGCACATAGACACGCAGGCTTCTCTGATCACCTAAGGACTTGAGTCTTAGCACCGTGATGCAAGCAGATCGCAAAACTTTGCGCAGATGCAGAGCAGGGAGCTTCGGCTCGACTCAGACTCAAACACAAATGACTCTAGACTCTAGACTCTCCGAATGCGAATGCCAAACAATGAGCTTGAACCCTCCTTATATAGGAAAAGAGGGGGGACAAACATTCGTTTGGTCTGTCGGATTGTTGACACGTGGAGGAGAATCATGGCTTTCGGGTAACACCGAAGTGACATCCGCACCGAGATTCGTCCGTCCGACACTAACATGTGAAGTGTGTGTACATAACACAGTGGATACCTTATCTGTACAAGGCCCACGAGGAAACGGAATAATTATATACAGAGAGGATGCTTTTCGAACAGGTGAAAAGCCCTCGGGAAAAGATCTGTCACTGTAAACCTGTGAATGGGTATTATTACACTATGGATACTTTTGTTTTAGCGGAGTCCACTAGAACTGCTTGTACTGGTTTCAGCTTGATCAAGGATAGTAATTCCGGGAAACCGGAGTCTTGGATACAGATCATCGTCCCAAGCTTTTGTGTAAATTCTTCTGACAATCATGGGTTTATTTAAAATGATCTGATGTTTTACTTTGGTTAGAACCAACCATTGTAATTGCCTTTTCTTGTAGCAATTTAATATTGGATTTACAAGTTTGTACTCAAGTTGGCTCAAATCACGGACTGTTTGACATGGACTATGAAAGCATTCTCCCCAAGTGCTTTCTAGACAATCATTGCATTGGCTTTGAAAATATGATTCATAGTAAACTGGATCCATGCCATATGCACTTAGTCCATAATCAAACCACCAGTCACATGTCCAGGGGCAAGCATAGTGGGATTGGTTTATCCAAGTAGGTCCAAATCTGAGCTTGGTGTGGTGAGTTTCACCGCGCCCATCCTTATTCAGCAGATCCCACCATAGTTGTTTGTATCCTGCAAAATTGTAAACTGTGTCAGGAAAAATCAAGTCAGGATTAATACCTGGCCATGTCTGGTATCTTCCTCCAGTATACTCTCCTGGCCACCTTGTCCGGTTGATTGTATAAGACTTATAGTAGATTCTTGTTCTGTCACTTCCACCAGTACAAATGACTGACAGATCCCAAAAATCTTGCGAGAGGGACCTTTCTGCTTCATAGGAGGAGGTCATACTTGTAGAATATATCATGTCATGTATCCACTTATTTCCTTTGGGGTAGACCCGCCTTTCAGGTACAAGATGCATAATATCAGTGTGGCTCTGTAGATTTGCATCAAGTACTTTTGTGTTTCGGATTAGGCCTCCACTTCTCTTTGTACACAGCCCATGATTCATCATCTGAAATAGACCTGAGTGTCTCTTTTTGCTGTGCATGATCCCATTCTGTGATGATAACTATAACATGGTTATGATTTTCTTCTTCTTCTTCCTGTTCTTGATGCTAGATGAATTCTCTGCTGAGAAAGTTTGGCAAAGAATTATCAATTCCCTTAATATGCTCGACCTTAAAGTCAAAATTAGCAAACAAAGCTTGCCATCTTGCAAATTTAGCATCTTCAGGGTTTTTGATAGTTTTATTCAAAACTTTATCTAAGGCCTTAGCATCAGTCCTTAGCAAGAAGAATCTATTAGCTAGATGAATGGAGAACTTACTGACACAGTTCCACGCAGCTTGAACTTCTTGTTCTATTGTGGAGTAATTCTTCTCAGCTTTACTCCATGTTCCATATGCATACTGCACAACTCTTTCTTCTTCTTTCATACTTTTGTCAGTAGGTCTCTGTTTGAGCACACCTCCCCAACCAATATCGCTGGCATCTGATTCTACAATTTTGAAATATCCATCTTCTGCAACATGAAGAATGGGGAGCTTTCTTACCTTAGCCTTGATTTGTCTGATTGATTCTGTATGAGCTTTTGTCCAAGGCTTAGGATTCTTTCTGAGTCTCTGGTTTAGGAGAGACCTGTCAATTGCACAATTTGGATAAAAATTGCTTACATAATTTAAACAGCGCAAAAATCTTTGTAGTTTGGTTTTATCCAGAATGATGTCTGGAAATTTATCTGCAAACTCAATAGCATGATTCTGTAAAGCAATTAATCCATTCTCTATAGTGTGCCCCAAGAATTTGATCTTAGTCTTACACAATTCCATCTTTTTATTACTTAAGACTAAGCCATTTTTCTTTACTAATCTCATAAAAATCTTTAGATGCCTGAAGTGATCTTGAAGATTTTTTGAGAATATTAGGAGATCATCAATGTATGCTAGGAGCCATTCTGCATAAGGTTTAAAAATATGATCCATTACCTTCTGGAACTTAGAAGGTGCATACTTCAGTCCGAATGGCATCACATTCCATTCATAGTGGCCTCCAGGGATGCTGAATGCAGTTTTCCACTTGTCTTTTTCTGCTATAGCCACTTGCCAGAAGCCAGACTTCAGGTCAAACTTAGAAAATATCTTGGCTCCTGCTATCCTTCCCAACAGATCTCCCTTATGTGGGATAGGATAAGTATCATCTGCAAGAACATAATTAAGAGGTTTATAGTTAATGACTAACCTGGGGATACCTCTTATCTGTTCACTCCTCTTATTCACATAAACGCCATAGCAGTTCCAGGGACTGCTTGACTCTCTGATCAACTTTCTCTGCAACAGCTGATTTATTTCTTTCTCACAGAGCTCTCGGTATTCTTCGTTCATGGGAATTTCTCTGGATTTGCATGGTCTGCTCGTATATCCTTCTTTGTAGGGCAACTCAATACTATGTTGTTTGCGGTGCCAAAATGCATTTGGCTCCTCTGCACAACATTTTTCTTCAAACTGCTTCTGTAGTTTAGCAATTTGTTTCTGAGTTACTGAAGAACTTAACTGATCTTCAATTCTAATCAGGTTCTTGTGGTCTTTCAGTTCTGCAAGACTGTCTTCTGCTTTTTTGAGTTCCTGCATGGCTTGTACCATGGTGGATATTCTCTGCTTGGAAACATAAGGCAGCTCAATTCTTTTTCCTTTTCCATCAAAAGTAGGCATTGTGATGAAATATCTAGCCTTATTATTTTTGGTTCTCCATGAACCATGAGGCTCTACAGCTGCAAGGAAAACATTTCCTAAGATGCAGTCAACAGGAATATCAGCCACAACAAATTGTGCTTTTAAACAATGGGAATCAAAACAAACCATGGCTTTAGGAATCTCATATTCAAGTGTTTTGTCCCCTAATCCCACAATTTTTCTTTTTGCTTTAGCCCAAAACTTTGAGGGGACAACCTTCTTATCAAGGATATTTACATCTGCGCCTGAATCAATTAATGCAGTTACATTATAGGTCTTACCATGCACCAAAATATTTACCTTGACATGATGGTGCTGGTATTGGACAGTGAGAACCTGCATTTCTCTGAATCCAAAAACAGGACCAGCTTTTCCTTCAGCAATTTCAACCTTTGGTTATTCAGGAGCAGAATATGAAGGAGTTCCATGAATAATATAATTAGTATTTCTGCCTGAAACAGGATGAACTTCTTCCTGTTTGCCTTTTTCTAATTCAAATACTTTGAATTTGAGGGTAGAAATTTCACCTTTCAGTAAGTGTATCTCCCTACTCACCTCCCCCAAAGTGAGTGCACGAACTTTGCTTTGTTGATGTTGACGGAGATAACTTTTGCTGTTCTGTTCATAAGAAGTATCCAAGAACAAAGACTTCTTAGAGGGTTTTGCAAAGGAGGAAGCACCCGAGGACTGCATAAAAGCATCAAGCAGCCTGGTCTTCAAATCACCATCGTCCATGGCTCAGATCTGAGAAAAAAATTTCATATCATCTTCTGTGGTTTGAGCCATGAGAACTTTAAATTTTTCTGTAAATTCCCCTGCAAGCTGTTCATCAGAGGAAAAACCAGAATCTGATGAAGAACAATGTTCACATTGACAATTATCTGAATCAGGACATTCACAATAAGCATGAACTTCTTCAATATCAGATTCAGAAGAAGAATAGTCAGAATTAGAAACAGAAGAAGAATCTTCTTGGGCTTGTTGGATCATCAAGCGGGGGCAGTCCTCTGTTTTGTGAAAACTAGAGCCACATCTGCCACATTTATCTTCAGTTTTAACTTGCTGTTTGCCTTTATATTTCTGTTGGGATTTTTGTCCCAAACCTTTTTTTGATTCTTTAGCATTAGGACATAAATTTGTTGTGTCTCCTGTCTTTCCACATATCCAACAAGTTATCTGTTGCATCCTTTTCAGCTTGACATCTTTAGGATGAATATCGTGTGGCTCATAATAATGAGTCTTTGGGACATATTTAGAGGAGCGTCCCTTGTGAGCAGGTTTTCGGTAAGGCTTGCGAGGCCTTGCAACGACAGACAGTCTTTTGCTGTGTCTGTGATAAGTATAAGGCTGATAACTTCTGGAAGTCTTTTTAGCCTTTTTCTTTATTTTGCGCCTTTTTACTAATGGGTCATCAATTGTGATCCCATACCTGCTGCAAAAAGATTTAGTACCAGGCAATCTATTCAATTTATCAATAGATTTATTCATTTTAGAACTGGTACAAAGAGTAATCAATACTCTAGTTATTATGCTGTACATCTGACCCCATAAATATGTTTCCAGTGGCAACTGGAAAACATCCTGTAATTTGAGAATGTCTACCAACTTGGAAGGCAATGCTGCAAGGTAGACTTGCTTCCAGAGAATGTTCTTGGGGTCCTTAACTATGAAGATTCTTTGCATCCAATCTCTATGGAAATCTTCATACTGGTTAATATTGCGACACTTCAGATTCATGAGGATCATTTCATTTTGATCTGAAATGTTTGGGTCATCTCCATAGAATGTCTGTTGAATTAGTGCTGTGATGGCACCAATCATATTATTCATGGCTTTGCCATCTTCATGAAATCTTACATCTCCATTTTCATCTTTCAACACCTCAGCTTTCATGGATGCTATGAGAGCGGGAGAAGACTCTAGTTCCCACCATCTGGCTAGAGTTCCTATAAAACATGGAATGAGGGATTTACATGCCTCTACTTCAGATTTACCATCTATGCACATCAACTTATACTCTGTGATCATCTGATCAATGACTTGTTTGATCTCGGCAGAGGATAAGTTATCTATATTCCATTCTTTATGGCTCTGGGGATAGAAGGTTTCTCTTGCAGGAATTTTTCCAAGGCCATTTAAGTTAGGAGGAGAGTACCTGGTATATTGGGCTTCAAGGGGCTCATATACAAGTAAGACATGATCTTCAGATTCTGACTCATGGAACAGAGAGGCAATGGTTATTTTAAACTTTGGAGACTCTGGAACAGATTCTTTGGGAAATAGGATGGGAAATCTATCAACACTTTTCTGGATTTGCACAGCTTTCCCTTTGTGGAGAAATCCTGAAGGGATTGGCTTGTCTGGCTTCTTTTCTTTCTCTTTCTGGATTTTCTCAGACAAGTCTGTCACAAATTGCCGAGTAGAAATAGACTGATCTATAATACAACTTTCTACTTCATCAACCTTCTGTAAAGACTTCAAAGAAAAATCTTTAACTACTGAACCACTGTACTGTACAGAATTCAATGCCTTATTTACATCATTCAAAGAAACTTGCAATTGATCCATCTGGTTCTTTACAATAGAAGCTTTAGCAACATTTTTGTCTAATCCTGTGATGGCAGTGTTGGTCCAGTTTATTTGTTCACTTACAGTCTGGACTCTTCTTTCAATTCCTACCAGGTTTTCCTTTTGCACTATAGGGTATGCATTAGCTGAATTTTGTCCTTCACCTAGGACAATTCCTTTGAAAGGAGGATAGCTGGTGGCTGTTTCTAGCTTACTACCATCAATTGCTATCCATGAATGACCAATAGACGATGTAGGTTCATTCATTAATACAACTTCTGATTCTTTAACCTTTTTCCAAGAGTAGAAAGAAATCCAAGTCTTTCTTTCTTCCATATATTGTTTCCATTCTAAGGCTAAAGGTTTCTTTTGTTCTGGAGTATGGCTGACAGCAAATTCATATGCTTCTGGGTGAGTAAACAAATCCCAATTTATCATCTGCTTCATCCATTGAGCAGGGATTCTGTGTTTCTCACAACCATCCATTAGTGTATAAAACTTCTGGATTTCTGGGACAGATGGTCTTTTGACATCTTCTGGCAGATCTTTAAATCTGCATTCTGGGATCAAGAAATCCTTTTGATTGTAATACCCTAAACCATGCTTATCTTTAGGGGATTGCATATTCATGAATATCTCAGTGAGTCTGGGATCTTCATCTTGTAGAGAAGGAACTAGGTGCATCATAAGCACATGGTAATCTTCATGGGGAAAAGGGATATCAGAACATTTCGGATTCGGACAGGGGGTGACTAATGTAGACGGAGGTGCATCACCTGTTCTAGGATTATGGTTCTGATGTCTAATGACCATTTCAGCAAGATGTTTGAGATTTACAGACTGATGGCATTGAGGGCATTCAACTTGTAATGGATTAAAATTGACTAATAAAGCAAACTCAAACAAAGCTGTATGATGACAAGAAGTATTTACAATACTGGAACATGCAGTATCAAATGAATTAGGAGGTATATACAGTGGAGACTTTTTACATTCTGCGTCAATCCTACGCCTGTCTATTGTAGATCTTCTTGGGAAAGATAAAGTGGCCGAGGATTGATTTTCAGAAATATTTGCAGAAGTGATTTTTTGTATGGCGAGAGGCTTTGGATTTGGTACTACCCAGTGTTCAGGAAAAGACAGATCTTCCCATTTGATGGCTTGGTGTTCAACCTTTTGGTTCTTTGCATCTGTCATGACTACAACACTGGTTTTAGACTCTCGGCTGGGGGCATGGAGGACTGCTGGAAATAAAGCACTGGTGTGATGGAAACAACCTCTGAACTGAATGGCGATATTGTTTCTTCTTTTCTTCATATCAAATCCAGTGGTCTGGATTTGCAGTTGTAGGATATCGGCCAATGTTTCATCAAACACATTTACAGAGAAGTTGGGATAACAATCAAACCAGACTGGGCCATTTGATAATGGTGCAACTATTCCTCCAATGAGGGAATCAGTGTACTTATTATGTGTTAGATCTCTGACAGTTGCTAACACATATGTCTCTACCCCTTGATGGATAAGGGCTTGGATTCCCACTCTGATGCATCCAAGGTGCAGGAATTGAGTTCTCAGTTTTCTAGCTTCTGCTTGAAGCTCCTTGGGATTTATCAAAGGGATTAATTGTACACGGTCAGAGTTTTCTTCTATTAAGCTTATGGATTCTTTAATTGTGATTCGTGTGGCGGCTTTCAAGTGCCAAACTCCCAGATCATTATAAACCTGAGACGCAAAGATCTTGGGTAGAACCCATCTAGCCTGAGGCTCAGTTTCTTCGTACAAATGCTCTGACTCATTTATTACTTGACTACTACTAGAAGCAAACATTTCTCTGAGAGGGTCTTGTTGAGCTTTATCTTGCTCTTCAAATTCTCGGAAAGATACAGATTTTCTGAAAAGGTCCATTTATACTTCAAAAAATAAAGAGAGAATGATTATTAAAACTGAGCTTTTCACGAACCAGTTGACAAACTGTACTGGCTCTGATACCAATTTTACTACAGGGACCTCTCACACAGGTTTGCACTGCAAACTGCTCAACAGGAAACATAAACATAGACTAAGCGGTCCACGTTCAAACTTATGGAGGTACACCACATCTTTGTTTACAGTTTGGCCATTTTTTGGGCTTCAGCGGTTTAGGCGTCTTATCCCTTTGGGATGACGCATACGTCTCCTTCTCGCACTGTTCACGACATGTGGAAAGTGCAGGTAAGCTTTCTGGGTAACATGCATGCAACTCAAGTTTCCAAGATTGAAAAGCAAATTGAAAGTGTAATCACTGTGGATCGCACAACGCAAAGCGATCAAGATTCCAGCCGTATATCATTATCGATGTGGTCCCCACAAGCAAAGTAAATAGGATTGACGTGGTTCATGGCGATACAGATAAAATATTTTACTTTATTTTATTCGCCCCTACAAGCAGCGCTTATTTTACTGTTATAATTTCTCCGCTCCTCTGAAGCTCCTAAACTCATTACTTCCCTCTGCATCAACCATCCAGAGATTCGCAGCACCCAATTTATCCTTATCTTTCTGTATGTATGATCTGTATAATCGTACAGATTAGAAGACCTTCGCTAACCTGTTTCTATCGGGTTTTCTTGCACGTGGATTAAAATCCTTTTAAGATCAAGAGGAATTGCAGGGGAGATTCAATTTTTATCCAGCGCTATTGAAAGCGGCTCAGTCCATGTAGTATTTTTTTCTTCTGAATATGTGACAGTGGTTAGCCCTTTTTTTTTCTTCTGAATATGTCACGGTCACGGTGGTGTTTAGATGAGTTGCTCCTTATATTGGGTTTTAGGGTTTCAATTATTCCAGTGTTTTACCATGTAACCTGTACTTGGAAAAAAGATCAGAACAAAAATGGAATTTACAATATTTTGGAGAAAAAATTGCTACATGCACAGAGGTGCTTTTAATAGCACTGGATAGCAATTACTCTCAAACAGTTAAGTAGAAATCACAATGACTCAGCTTCTATTCAAAATTGGAGAGATGTTCTTTCCAATGTTGCATACCTCAAAAGTGTGTTTGATATGGACGATATAACGGGTGAGACCCCTCCAAATCCCCTCTTTCAATGTAGACAATATATAACATGTATATGTAGATGATATATAACATGTATATGTAGATGATACTTCTCCCCAGGGTTTCAACTTTCAACTATTTATTTATTTTATGGTTGGGTGTGTTTCTTGAGAATATTTACTGACGACATGCCCATGATTTATAAAATCGTTCAACCTGGGGTGAAAACGCTTTAAAAACCTGGGTTGTATGTGGCCAAACATCCCACTGGTTTAAATGACAAAGTCACAGATTTTGAAGCTACAGTGTTAAAGCAGCAGCACACCAGAAAAATCCAGGCGGCGGCCACAGTCGGCCTTCGTGGGATGGGGGAAGACAACTTTGGTTCCAGAACTCTTCAATCGAAAGAATTCGAAGATTAATTTTACATTTTATTAGATGTCAGAGAAAAGGCTATTAAATGATGTTAGAGAAAAGGCTATTAAAAGCATGGAACATCTGAGGGGCCTGACTTGAAAAGATCTGGATCTAAATAACAGTTATGAAGGCAAAATGATGATTGAAATTCATCTCAAATCTTATTAATTTTAGATGAAATAGATCAGGAGGATCAGGCGGCTTTACCAGTTAAAGATGTCTTCAGACGGGTGATCTTTATTTTAATAGTTACATTTCTGTATAAAGATATCCTTGAAAGTTCAGTACTAGAACAGTTGTACATTTCTAAGTTAACAGGCCTTTTTAGACAAAGCTCGCAGAAGCTCTTTTGCTCATATGCCTTCTGTCTAACCAATCCACTCCAAGGATTTGACGATATTGTGGATCAGTGTCTTGAGGTATGCATGGACTGCCTTTAGCTTTAAAAGTGCTTGGGGCACTTCTTTTTGGAAAACCTGGGAGGCTAACCTTTACGAATAAAAAATTCAAATAAAAGTAAAAAACAGGTTAAAAATTACTTACGACACACTCAGCAAAGGGGGCAATCGTATCTCTTTAGATAGCGCAAACTAGTGCTATAGCAATGTGAAATAGATCAGGATGCAAGGGATTGCTGCGGTTTACAATTTTAGCGGGAAAATATTTTGTGGAAATGGACGATGAAAATTTTACACATATGCATGATTAACTCGGAGGCGATTAACTTGGAGGCTTAGGAAAATGTCTGGATGAGAGGTTTTAATGAGAATCTCCCTACTTAGCTTCAAGTGTTATTTATATGTCAATGTATGATTATCTTGAAAAATGTGGATTTGCATAGGAAGGCTTAACGATAACCTCCCTACTCAGTTCATGTTTTATTGACATGTCAATGTATAATTATCCTGAAATATGTGGTTTATTCTGAAATATGTTGTACTATATACCTCTTCTTAAATTAAGCAAACTAGGAAAAGTGTTATTTATATGTCAATGTATGATTATCTTGAAAAATGTGGACTTGGATAGGAAGGGTAACGATAACCTCCCTACTCAGTTCATGTTTTATTGACATGTCAATGTATAATTATCCTGAAATATGTGGTTTATTCTGAAATATTTTGTACTATATATCTCTTCTTAAATTAAGCAAACTAGGAAAATCTACAATTAAAAAAAACTCTGGACTTTGGGAATGGCCGGCCCACCGTTCACCTTGATGATTGGTTGCACAAGTACTACTCTACGGGTCCTCAATCTTTCAAACTTTTAAAATAGTTAACCTTTTACCGAAGGAATCTGTATACCGTTTTTAACTTCTCCAAAGTTTTTCACCTTCAAAATATATAACTTAACAAGCTGTTTACAGTTTATGCATCAGAATGAACAGGTTATGACGGAAGCACTTGGAGTCAGGATGATTCCTGAAGGGCAGAGCACCGAACGAGAGGAGTTGAGCCCACAAATGTTGTCATGGTACCAGAGGAATCCCCATTGTTGGGGAACTACGTGATGAAGCTCTGCAATAGACTGTTATTGTTTACATGGTCTTGGTGTCATTAATTTTCAACTTCTCGAGACCGAAGGTCATCTCTTGGATCGCATTTTGAGGCTGCACTCGCCAAATCTCATTTGGCTTTCTTGGCGTGATTGTCCCTATACTTGCCTACTTTCCTGGATTCCAATTAAATTTTTTCTTGGCGTGATTGTCCCTATACTTGCCTACTTTCCTGGATTCCAATTAAATTTTTTCAAGGGTTTTGAAGGTGGAAGGGAGGGTATTGATAACATTGTGGCAAGGCTTTTGGTCTCTATTGCTTGCATTTGACCTTTTCAGACTATGTAATGATCTGGGCAACTTTTCGAATCATTCCGAACAAATCTTCTCTTATGCAAATTTGGTTGATGTTTCTATGAAGCCCAATCTTTGTTAGTAATGTACTGTTTGTTTATTGATATAAATAAACAGCGTTTTTTCCCTCTAAAAAACATTGTGGCAAGGCAAAGAGCTGGTAAATTTAAACCTCTTGTGTTGAAGTTTGTGTGGTCATTAACCATTGACACTGCATCTGAATCACAGAGTTTCCACCGATTTTTGGTGGTTTTCCTTAAGAGAATCATGTTTATATATAAAATCTTTCTTATAGTATATATACCTTTAGCTTACTGTCGATGCATTGGATCTGCCAGGCACCATTGCAGTTGCAGGAACTAGAACTTATTAATGCGAACCGTCTCTAGAGCATTCCAAAGTCAGCACAGCTGAAGCACATCGTCATCAATGTAAAGTTCTTTTTAAGAAATCAGATTGTTATGTGTGTTTAAAGGTTTTTTTTATGGTAGAAATAAATTTAGTATCATGAAAAAGATTATTATGTGTGTTTAAAGGCTTTTTTTAATGGCAGAAATAGATTCAGCATCATGAAAAAGAATACCCAGACACCCAGAATCCGAAAACATTATAATCTGGATTTTCAAAAAATTCTGTCTAATTTTCTCAAAATCATACTGGAATATTGTTTTGAGGCCAACCTGTCTCGGTGCCGAAACCTGGAAATACTGGGGTAGTTTGACAATCTTCCACCGCATGGACCTGTCTTTATATTAAAACTTGGAGAGGCTGTCAGATCCTTCTGTAGCTTGACGAACCTCCAGCATATGGACCTGTTTAAGTGCAGGAAATTGGAAATGCTGCCAAATTCCGTGGTGGCTGTACGAACTTGCCAATCTTGGGCCTGTTTGGGTGGGATAAATTGGAGAGTCCGCCAGATTCCTTAAGTAGCTTGACAAACATGCGCCACATAGAATTGTGGGATGAAGAAATTGGAGATTATTTGAAGAAGTTGTATATCCCAACCTTCGAGATTTCATGTTAGAGGAGTGTATTACTGTGCTGGAGGTTGGAACATTACCAAAGACACCGGAATTGAGAAGTTGTTATAATTGGAGGAAGTTGTTATAATTTGAGGAGGATGGAAGGCCTTGTGTGGTCTTGCAATGCTTCGATGGCTAACTTCACAAGCTGCCGAGGATTCGGCATAACTAACAAAACCTGAATGTCTAAAGGTTTACGGGTACCCTCAGCTGGACTAGTTGGAGGCAGTTGAATATTGTACACCGTTAGGGGTTCTTCTTGCCAAGGGTGCTCCAAATTGCAATGGGGATTGGAGAGTAGCAGAGAGGCTGCGCCAGAACGGCTTAAAAAGTTTGGCTCGATTAACTACATTGAAATGAAGGTTTTCAATTTGCAACTTATAAGATTAAAATATAAGAATGCATGGTTGTGATTGCTGCCCTGAGAGAGGTGCTTTCCATTTGCAAATTGCAATATTACATTTTGATTTATTTAAATTATACAAACAATAAAAATAAAAATAAATAATAATTATAATTATAAATTAAAATATTTTTATTTAGTAAAATTATATAAAATTTAATAATAATAATTAAATTAGTTTAGATTATTTTAATTTTGCATCTACCAACCAAGTTTTAAGAAGAATTAAATTTCAAGTTTTAAAAATATTTAAATTTCTTGAAGTATAAATATTTTTTTAAAATAAAAATTTTTGATCTTCTAAATTTTTGATAGATCCTGAGTAAGAGTACTAGAATTTAGATCCAAAGTAATAGATTCAGAGTCTCAAAGTTAAAATAGATCTAAATTGTTATAATAATATTTTATTATAAAAAAATAAAATCCATCTTAATATTAAAAAAAAATTAAATATTATACAGTAAAAATGCTTTTTAATATTTTATTATAAAAAAATAAAATCCATCTTAATATTAAAAAAAATTTAAATATTATACAGTAAAAATGCTTTTTATATAATTTTTTTAAATTTATATTTTAATTTGCAAGGCCAGTTTTTTTTTTTTTTTTTTCAGAAGAAAAAAACGCTGTATTATAAAATTGTTATAAAACAATACATGTACACCATGAGCTCAGCTGAGATAAAAATCAGCGAGACAACCACCATATAGCCCGAAAGAGCATGCTCAAGAAAGTGGAGCAGAGAATATAGAATGTGGGCTACCACATAAGCTGGAGCAGATCGGCCCCATTGCTGATATACTTATATAAAAACAGAATTGGAGATAATAATAGATGAAATTTATACAAGTTATCTCCAGAAATGAACAAGCGTTGTAAGAAAGCAACATGAAATAGATCAAAAGAACGTTCTGGTCCTGTAGGATATTTAAACAGAGTTCGAATAGAAGTAGAGTGATAATGTGGCGATATAAACAGACCCGGTAGGAAATGAAAAATGTGAATGGTCATTCTATTCCATCTGAAAGATGTTTGTCCCGGTCGTTTGTAGAAACTATTCACGCTCGCCTGACTCCAGTGAGAAAAGACAACGCTCGCTTGAAAACTGTATACACGCTCGCTTGATGATAAAAAACACGCTCGCCTGTAATGGGAGAATAGCAAAAACCTCGCCTGAAGTACAAAAATATCTGGCCCTCCTGTAGAAACGAAACATCGATCGCCTGTGAAGTGGATAATACCAGGCTCGCCTGAGTTGTGAGGCAAGTCCGGCACGCCTGTTATAAGCCAAAATACGGTCGCTTGTTGTGGCTAGTAGGGGCATTCCGAGCCTTGGAACGAAAATGAAATAGGCCATAATACTAAAAATTGAAGACCCTGTCACGCCCAGCATTGTGATATATGAAGAAACCTATCCAATTATACTGTATCATCTCATTATCTAATCAATCTGGAAAAAAGACAAGGAAACAGGCGAATGGGAAAACTGTGTAGGGCAGGCCTTCGATACCCTTGTGGTGCAGGCCCGCGACTGTATAATCTTACCCTGCAAAAAGAACGGAAAATATGACAAAACCGGCTATACCCGAGGATAGATAACAGTCAACCTGTGTAGCAAAAATGGCTGAGATGATATAATTCTGAGTAGCAGGAGTCAGCCCGGATGAACATCTGATTGAGACCCTTTATGAGAAACCATATTATGGGATTGGGATTGTAGTTTGCCAGTGAATTTGACCGTCTCTGAATAGCAGAACATGCATCAGCCCAAAATCTGATTCTAAACCTTTTCTGGACAAACCATCTGCCCTAGTATTGCTTTCCCTGAATATGTGCATAATAGGCGGACAATTGAGAGACTCCCATAGATTTTGGGTCCTATGAAGCCAGACAAGGCCAGTTTTTTTGGATGAACTCTGATTTTGATTTGTCTTCACTATGCTCCCTCTGATTTGATTTGATGTCCACCGCCTGTCTGAACTATTTACCCACCCATTAAAAACTATATCCAGCCGAGAGAATAGTTAATAAGGATCGGTCAGTTAACATCGAAAGCAAAAAGACTAGTGTTTATTGCTTACCGGTTGCAGTTCTGAGTTTACTGAAGGGGACTGGTCTGTATTTGGTTAAGTTGTTGAGATTGGTATTTTATGTTATTCGAGGGTTCAATCGCCAAAATTTCATGTGGGTCCGTGTCCTGCCAAGGAAGACGAGGAGTGTTTCGAGTTCTAATTGGTTTCCCTCCTAGTGCATGCTCGTGCCTGTGGTGTATTTTGATCTATTTCTATAAGGGAAAATCATGGATTTATCAAATTTGGCATCCATATCCAGCTCAAAGGCAGCACTACACTGACTCTCGGATCTCAAGTAAGTTATGTAAGACACACAATACACAAACTGGAAATAAACTTCAACAATATATTAATATACAAATTTCAACAATATATTAATACACAAACTGAAAACAAACTTCCACAATATATTAATGAATGTCTCAAGAAATGATGTACAATGTGTACACATATAAATACATCAAGAAACTGTTGAATCAGTTCTCTAGGTTTTTTGGACTCTAATAACCGATTACCTAACATAAACTAACCTAAGGATTAGTTGCCTAACATTCCCCCCATAATCCAAAGGGATATACCAAAGTCTAAGAATGAGAGCTCAGAATGCAGAAATGCATCTCAGCCAAGAGCTGAATGTTTCTCGGAAATTATTTTCAAGGATGACCATAAACCGAAAATGGGAGAACTCAATGTCTCACCAACACTAATTCTGGAACCTACAGAGCAGTTTTCAGAAAAAAAAAATGTGGTTTTAAGATGACCACAAACTCCGGAACTGTCACAGCAGTTCCTTGAACAATCCCAAATATGGAAGTGCTTGCTCAGAAACAACTCAATCAACTGAGGTTGTGGCTCAGGATGTGGATCACTGACTCAGGCTTGCTTGACATCTCGAACTTGAACCTGTAGCAGACCACCCACCAACAAATCCCCTCTTGTCGGATACAAGGTGAGAAATATTCATCATCATTACAGGACTCGTCAGTCTCGAACAAATTCTTCGATATGATCTGTAGATCTTCTTGGCTGCTTTCGTCCATTCCCAAGAAGCAATCCATCCAAAACTTAGCTTCTCTCTTGCAGTGCTCTTCCTTTTGGAATATCTGTTTGACTAGCACGGGTGAAGATCAAAACATCGATCTTTCATATGTCCAACTCTGTTACACTGCTGGCATTTATCAATTTTTTCTGGAACCACACCATCCAGAAATCTTACACTTCGAAATTTTATTGGTTTAGTAAAGTCTGAAATGTGAAAGGATACATCACTGTTATAACCAAGACCTGTTCTGTGTTTATTGTGTGTCATATCTTCCCATGGTCTTATAACAGGTTTCACATCAGTACTTCTAATTGCATCCAAATTTTCACCTGAAAGCACTTTATTTCTATGATAATTCTTTGAAAGATGATCAGACTCAAACAAATTGTTGTTCTGAACAAACACCAATTCAGAATCACAAGTTTTCTTTTGAAGTTCGTCTCGCTGTAACTGTGATTTTAACTCCAAGAATTCAATTTTGCTTTTAGCATTTTGCAAACATGATTGGATGTCAGAGAGCATGTCCTTGCTGACTTGGACATCGTTATGGACAGAAGATAACATTAAATTGCTTAATAATTGTAATAAATTATCAACTCCGGCCATTTTCTCCAGTTCACTATTTGCAATAAATTTTGAAAAGAGTGTCGGACACCACCGAAAATGCACCCAATACAAGCAAATTCAACAAGATAAATAATGCTTTATAGTTACAACTACACAATTAAGGATTTTGTCTCTGCTCCATGCAATGAACATCAAAGGAATTTGAAAACTCAAATTTGTTGTGAGTCATATCCAATATGCAGAGTTACAAATTCATCAATCAAATAGTGACATGCTCAAGGTTGCCAACCCATGGAAATCGAAATCATGTTCTCTTCTTCTTGCCCAACTTAAAATGTCACAATCTCCAAATTATCTTCCTTTTGTAAAAAATTAAATTACCAAACACAGATTTGATCTTGCGACCTCAAATATGTTAAGCAACTATATAAATTTGCGAACCACAATGTCTTTTTCCTTCTTGATTTGACACTCATATATTTTATAATTTAGCCAAATCCAAACCTGATGAGTGCAGTGCAACAAGGTCTTCAAGAAGAAAATAGTAATTTTGAAATTCCAATTAGGCTGTGGATACTCAACTTTAATTCAACTTCAATTGGGCTTCAAGTGGAACCAGAACTTTCGTCGATCTTACCGGATTCATCTTCTTCAACAAAGAATTTACATTTTTTTGTCACATCTACTCACAAATGTGTATCTAATCACTGCCGAAAGTTGCTTAATCCTTGGATTTGATGAAGACTGCACTTATGAAAGTTGCATATGATGTTAACAATGAACTAGCTCAATTCGTTCTTTCATATTTCAAGCAACCATATTCTCCAATATGTATTGGCCTAGGGGTTGTCTTTGGTTAGGACAAAATCCAATCTTTTACACAAAAATGTTTGTGCAATCCGCTCGTAGAGTATAGTGCTGGAAATCAACCTAGCACTAATGGCCTTCGACAAATAATTGTATGCCGTGGACTATTAAAGAACTGGTCTTCCCCTGATAAACCAAGATATTTGTGACGACTCTGCTTGCATCACTAGGTTCTACACCCGTATATCTCTGTGCAGTCTTCAGTTTATGTAATGACAAAGGAACATATCCATTTGCATTACTTTTAATGCTAATACATAATGGGAGCTATTTTGGATTCAAAACAATTAGCTACGGAAAACCAAGGAAAATCATTCCCTATTCCTCTTTCTTTAACTTCCACCCACAAACAGTCAAAGAAAAAGGTAAGTATGATTCTAAACACGCTCTGTTTCGTTGTGACCAACACAAAATGCCGTTTTACAGTTTAAAAATATCTCAATTCGGTGTCTCTCTGAGTGCTTTGCAAAGGAAGTAGGGTGGTATTACTAAAATTTGGTATTGTAATTAGATGTAATCGTACACTGAAGGACTTTCACGCCCAAATTTCTTTGACTAATTAGTCATTTGGTTAGTAGATAGCTTATTATTAACCATACACGCACTCAAAGAATAGTTGCAGAAGTATCTTTCAAGTTACCTTGTGAGAAGGAATGAATGTTATCCAAGTTCAGTGGCAAAAACTGACAATTTTTTTTTACTGAAAATTCATAATTGGTAAATAACTAGAAACAAAAATTCATAATTGGTAAATAACTAGAAACAAAACAAAATTGTTTCCCATTCAAAATTGCAAATTACATTACCGAAATTTTAAATGTGAATAGAAAATGGAAAGCAGCGGTGTCGTAGATCAGTTTTGCAATGATCGGCCAATCAAGTATCATACCTCACATAATCTTTATGCTAGAAAAAAAGACACTGGCCCTCACTCCGCTTCACCAGCGCTCTTTATCTCCAACTTGCCCGACCAAATGTCCGTCTCCCTCGCTAGATTTATAGTGGAGTGTCTGTGACTGATTCATAAAATCAGGTCTGGATTCCATTGCAGTGAAGTTTTTGAAGGGCAATTTAGCACATGTTATGATTCATATGTTAGTCGCTCTCATAATGACTTTCACGCTGCATTTATACAAATTAAACCAGTGGACAGAATTTTCACCATCCTTTTGCTATGAATTCAACATGAATTTCCTCAAAAATTCGACTTTAAAGTCGATAGGAATTCACCAAAATTTCAGACCAGAAGTCTAAGAAAGGAGTAGCAAATGTGCAGAATGGCCACAAAACCAGTGGTTCATCTCAATTGGCCGATAAAATTTAAACAACCAGTCACACTCTCAATTAACAAAGCATCTTACTCGCTCTGATAGCACTTAAGACACACAACATACAAACTGGAAACAAACTTCAACAATATATTAATGAATGTCTCAAGGAATGATGTACAATGTGTACACATATAAATACATCAAGAAATTGTTGAATCAGTTTTCCAGATTTATTGAACTCTAATAACCGATTACCTAACACAAACTAACCCAAAGATAAGTTGCCTAACAAATTATTTTTCCTTTTCTTTCGTTTTCTCTCTAGAGACAGCTAATGGGTGAAGGGGCACCTGGACTGCTAAATAATTTTTCTATTTTGTTAAAATAATGGAACCCATACAAGCTCTAGCTTATTTGATGAACATGTCTAGTCGTTTGATCTCAGAGCCCATATTTGTAAGTGCAATGAAAGACTGTGTGGGGTTTGAAATCGTGATAATTTTTTGTTGAAAATATTAAAGTCACCCGTGTACCCTGTGCAGGTAGAAACATAGTACAAAGGGGCAGGAAGCTTGCGTGCACAGCACTGTGCATTCAAGAGAAATGGAGAAAAACCGTAAGGAAGTGTTGACACCTAATCCTATGGGTTGGGTGTGCATATGTAATATTGTATAATAAATTATATTAGGAAATAAGGAAGGCCAAGAGTCATTGGGAGATGAATCCCAATAGCCTCACCTCCATGTATAAATACATGTTCATTCTTCATTCAATATACATTCTGATTTGAGGAGTTACCTTCTGGTTTGACATGGTATCAAAGCCAGTCCCACTATTGGCATTTTTGACTGTGGTGTAACTCCCTCATTCGTTTGCTTAGTCAGTTTTTATGATAGTTTTTGCTGCTCCATTAAATTGCTATACTAAAATTCTGCATTTTTTTTTAACTATCTCTGCAAACTATGCACAGCTCTGACATTTGCAGCTCCTAAAGTTCTGCAATTTGCAGTCTCAGAAATTCTGCAATTTGTAGTTCCAGCAGATACCTGCCACTCTGCAATTTTGCAGTCCTGCAACTCTGCCATTCCAGATTTTTTTTGTAACGGTCTCTCAGCCCCCCTCTTCCCCAACGCCTACGCATCTGCACTCACCTACCCAACGCTCACTACGCCCCACTCCACTCTGCAAATCGTTCCTTCACCTTACATCGTCCACCTCCCCTCCCTACCTGCGCTACCTATCGCGGGCTTCATACACTACTACTCCCACGCATATCGCCTCCACATTTCATAGTCAGCTCTCCCATTTCACAATGATACAACACGGCTCTCCCATTTCACAGTGATACAAGTCGGCTCTCCCATTACATCGACTGTCATAACCACGCCCTCTATTCATAATACGTTGCCCATATAATACAGCCTTGTCATACGCCCTCTGTCCATTTAACACGAGCCCTCTCCGCCCACGTTACTCCATATAGCGTTTTTTTTCAAATAATACAGAGCCACCACCATTATCGTTCAATACATTCAAGTTTAATATGTTGTCATACCATTTTAATATGCTGTCATATATATTATACGTTGTCCCTGTTATCATAACACGTTGTCTACACGCTGTCTACGCTACCACATCACTACACAACGCTTCCCTCTCCGTGGCCTGTCGACCCTCCTCCAGCGTTGTTTTTCATGTAATAACACTGCCCTCTGTCCATTATTCAAAGGTCCCTTCCCACATATTCCATAAAATATACAATACCGCTCCCGCAGCGAACCATATACCCGCCCTCATACCGCCCTCAACATAGTCATATATACCGCCCTCGATTCAAATACCCTTCCACTCTATTTTGAATACCACTCCACCTTTTAATTCCGCCCCCCTCCCATCTTTTAATACCACTCCCACCATATATTACCGCCCTCATAAATACGCTGTTCAATACATGTGATAATACCGCCCCCTCCCACCATATTACCACCCTCTATAATACCATTCACATTCATAAAATCGCTTTTCTTCCACATTTTCAATACAATATCCATATAAAGCCTTTTTTTTCAAACACAAAAAAATATATATTTTTTTGGTGTAGAATTCAGTGTATTTTTAGCAGAGTTTTTGTCCTTTTAATTTGAGTATATTTTCCAGCAAAGTTTTTTTTTCCTCCTTCAAAAGAAGATGACAGCCCCTTCATCTTCTGAAGAGGCTGCATACTTGGCACATAGAGAAAAGAGTCATGCTTCAGACTCATCCAGAGAAAGAAATGGCAGAAAACGAAGAGGAAGAAAAAACTTCAGAGAAAAGGGGGGAGACAATCTGAGACACATTGGGAGAAAATTGAGCAGCAAAGAAATCAAGACAAAGGTAAAACTAATGACAAAGACAAAGGTAAAGCACCTGAATCCACTCATTATGTTCTAGCACATTGTAACAATGGAGTAACTGAAGACTTATTTGATGTTTCATTTAATTCATGGAGAGATGATTGGTTGCTAGATTCAAGAGCAACATGTCACATGACATTTAGAATTTTTTTTTTTGAAGAATTTACTGACAAAGTTGATGGAGCAGTATATTTCGCAGATAAATCCAAACTCAAGCCATCAGGGCTTGGCACAGTCAGGCTTAAGTTGCCTGGTCTTCCAGATCATATCCTACATGAGGTTCTATACCTCCTTGACTTGAGGAGAAACTTGCTGTCCCTGGTCCAAATCTGCCAGCAAGGACACTCCATTCACTTGTTTGATGGCAAGGCAGAGGTCAGAAAAGCATCAGATCACTCACTTTTCATGGAGGGAATAGAAGAAGGGAGACTCTTGACGCTGAAAGGTTCATCTGCTCATGCTCAAAACTTTGCATTCAGTTCATATCATGATGAAGGTACATTTCCATCAAGTCTTTTATGGCATGCTAGATTTGGACACTTAAATTATGACAGCCTTCGTTTGTTGAAGAAAAATGGTGTTGATGGACCGCCTACAATTCCTAGAAAACCTAAGGAATGTGATGCATGTATTCTAGGAAAGCATAGCAAACAGCCATTTCATGATTCACACTCAAGAGCACATAGGAAACTTGAACTTGTTCATTCAGATTTATGTGGCCCTATGCCTATTGCTTCTGCAAATGGAAACAAATACATGATGACATTTATTGATGAATACACCAGAATGTGTTGGATTTACTTATTGAAGAACAAGTCTGATGCTTTTCAAACATTCAAGAATTTTCATGCATGGATAGAAAATGATGCACAAACACATATTGGCTCTCTACGTACTGATAATGGAAAAGAATACACTTCAAACGAATTTGAAAATTATCTTCGTCAACATGGAATCAAACATCAAAAAACTATGCCATATAATCCACAACAGAACGGTGTAGCTGAAAGAATGAACATAACTATTTTAAATATGGTCCGCTCCATGTTATTTTTCAAGAATGTAAAATTGATGTTTTGGGCTGATGCAGTTCTATGTGCCGTTTACATAAAGAATAGGTGTCCTTCAAGTTCAATTAGAAACAAAACTCCTTTTGAAATGTGGCATGGCCACATTCCTTCGGTAAAGCATTTCAGGGTCTTTGGGTCCACCTGTTATGCCTTGATACCCAAGGGTCAAAGGAACAAACTTGGTGCTAGAGGTAGAAAATGTATCTTCTTGGGCTACTCCAATACCTCCAAAGGATATCGTCTCTATGATGAAGCAAATAAGAAGTTTGTAATAGCAAGAGATGTCATATTGCTTGAATCTTCCAAGAGTGACAAGGTTGTTGAGCGGCAACTTGATTGCCTGGATAGATTCACACATGCAAAGTCTTTCCAAGAATTTGATAATGAGATTCCACATCTTGAAGGGGGGATTCCGATATTGAATCAAACTGTGGAATCATGTCCTGAAGCACTCTTTCCCCCACATGAAGAAACAACCACGGATGACACATTGGATGATGTGATTGACAGAATTGGGAGATTGAATCTTGAATCAATCCCAACTCAGTCAAATGACCAGCCTGGGCCATCTCAGAAAGGTCCTCCCAAATGGCTGACAAAGACACTGGAGAATGTTCATCCCGATGAGGTTGGAAAAACAGGAACAAGAAGTTCCACTCAACAAATCGAAGGTGATGTAGATAATTCCGATTCCCCTGTTGATGTGGATATTGCTTATAACTGTGAATTGAGTTTGTCTACAGATCATGAACCAACTTCCTTCAAAGAAGCCGCTTCTCATGATGAATGGAAAGAAGCGATGCAGAAGGAGTATGATGCCTTGATAAAGAATGGCACTTGGAAGCCGGTTGATCCGCCTTTGGGAACGAAACCAATTGGCTGTAAGTGGGTCTACAAGAACAAGTACAAAGCAGACGGCTCACTTGACAAGCACAAGGCCAGGCTTGTGGAAAAAGGTTTTGCACAAAAAGAAGGAATCGATTATGAAGAAACTTTTGCTCCCACAACAAAATGGACCACCATCCGGACTCTCTTTGCCCTAGCAGCTCAGAATGGATGGAAAGTCCATCAGATGGATGTAAAAACAACTTTTTTGAATGGAGATCTAAAGGAGAAAGTTTATATGTCCCAGCCAGAAGGATTTGTTGTAAAGGGTCAAGAACACAAAGTTTGCAAGCTTATAAAATCCTTGTATGGCCTCAAGCAAGCACCACGAGCCCGGTATGAGAAATTAACCGAGCATCTTCTGAAACTTGACTTCAAACATTTTGATCTTGATGATGCAACTTTGTTTGTTAAGAAAGTTGGAAAAATAGTTGTATATCTTGTGGTATATGTAGATGATCTTTTGATAACAGGGAACAATGAGAGCTATATTGCATCCATGAAGAAAGAGTTGAAGAAAGGTTTTGAAATGACCGATTTGGGTCATGTTCATTACTATCTGGGTATTGAAGTAATTCAACATCCTAAATTTATATTTCTTTCTCAAAAGAAGTACATTGGAGATCTCTTGAACAAGTTTGGCATGGACGAATGTAATCCCTTAACCACTCCAATGGAACAAAACTTGAAGCTCACATCTATTGAAGGGAAGGAATTTGAGGATGCAACTAAGTATAGACAGCTTGTAGGAAGTCTTATCTACCTAACCACCACCAGACCTGACATTTCATTTGTTGTTGGAATCCTCTCAAGGTTCATGCAAAAACCTTGTGAAGGACATTGGTCTGCTGCAAAAAGAGTGTTAAGGTACTTGAAGGTGACTCAAGACTTTGGACTCAAATACACATAGGTAGGCGACTTCAGCTTGATCGGATACTCTGATTCAGACTTTGATGGCGACAAAGAAACAGGGGTGTCTACTACAGGTTACACCATGAGTCTTGGATCAGGAGCTGTCTCATGGAGATCACGCAAACAATCAGTTCCAACAGATTCCACGACCGAGGCAAAATATGTGGCAGCAGCTGAAGCAACAAAGGAAATTGTGTGGCTCCGGAAAATCCAGGAAGATTTGCAGATGAAACAAATGTATTCCACACCACTCATGATTGACAACACTTCTGCAATAAATTTGGCCAAGAACCCGAAGTTCCATGATCGAACAAAGCACATCAATACAAAATACCATCTAATTCGACATCATGTTCAGGCCAAAACCATCCATCTACATCATTGTTCCGAAAATGAGCAAACAACTGATATCTTCACCAAAGCAATTGGAAGAGAAAAGTTTGAAAAGTTCAGATCGATGCTTGGGCTCACCAACATCCCTTCGGATTAAAGGGGGGAATGTTGACACCTAATCCTATGGGTTGGGTGTGCATATGTAATATTGTATAATAAATTATATTAGGAAATAAGGAAGGCCAATAGTCATTGGGAGATGAATCCCAATAGCCTCACCTCCATGTATAAATACATGTTCATTCTTCATTCAATATACATTTTGATTTGAGGAGTTACCTCCTGGTTTGACAAGAAGAATTAAATGTTGATGGGCAGCAACCACCATTGAAGAGATGAATTTATGTTTGCATGGGCGTAGCCGAATTTGCAGAGAAAATGAAGACTTTCATGGTTAAACCACAGAACAACAGAGTTTTATTAAAGACAGTCTTTTCGAGATTTTAAGCCCTCAACAACCAAACAGGAGGAGTTTTGTTCAACACGCCAAGACCCTTTAAGTTTTGAATTGGGCAACGTCATCTGTGGTCCCCACCAGACATTTCTATGTCGCAATCGCTAATCACAGCAGCAGAGTGTTTAAGTGTCTTGTTGATATGAAAAGTTCTGATGTGATGCGATGTGGTCCCACCACAATCGCAATTGCACATCGCAAAGAAACGATATAATTTTTCCGCCATCACAATGTGTTCCGTCGATTGAAAGTTTGTGATGCGATGCGAGTGGTCCCACCACAATCGCTAATCGCAATGGCTCGTCACAAATGTTCCACCCATCCGAAGTTTTTAAACCGCCGATTGAATATTTGCGATGTGATTGTTGCAATCGCAATCGCAACATCGCAAATATGTTTTCCGCTGAAGTTTCATTGCGATGCGATGCATCGATGTGATCTCCGCTGTGGGGTCCATCGCACATCGCTCATCGCAATCGCAA
Organism: Pinus albicaulis; assembly: GCA_034641835.2. Lineage (NCBI taxonomy): Eukaryota > Viridiplantae > Streptophyta > Pinopsida > Pinales > Pinaceae > Pinus > Pinus albicaulis. Next base: position 1,429,636,100 of record CM076572.1, read on the forward strand.
AGTTCAAGGTCCATCGCACATCACCAATCGCTAATCACAAATTGCAAGTTCAAAGTTCATTCCGCCAAACCAATTGTTCTGCCGATCGCCGATCGCCAATTGCGATGTGGGCTCCACTCGTATATCACGCAAAATAATTTTAGGTTTAAGTTTTATGTTCCGACAATGTTTTTCTTTGTAATTTGTTTTTATGTTTTATGTTACGTCGCGCCATATAAAAAGTGAAAGAGCCCGTAGGCTTATAGTAAGTGCATCATTGTATTGTATTGTTGTGTTGTTGCTGTGAAAGCCCGCAGGCAGAGAAAACACAGTGAAGCATAACAGAGCACTGTTTTGTGCAGCTTTGAAAGACAGAGAAGTTGTGTGAGCACTGCGTCTGTAGCAGTCAGTCCAGTTTTGTAAATCCGTCAGAGGAGGAAGAAATCTATGATTTTGTAATAGTTTTAGTTTTGTTAATGAAATAGAAAGCTATTTTATGCCATCTCTGTCTAGCAGTAAGCAAATTTAATTTTATTCTCTGTGTTAGAAGGAGAGTATTATTCTCTCAGTTATTTGTTCTGGAATTATCAGAAATTCCAACATGGTATCAGAGTTTATCCAGGCTCTTTGAAGACGTCAAAGAAGCTGAAGGAAGAAGAAAATTTGATGCAGCAGTTCTCTAGCAGCGTGAAGGCTCAACAAAATATTAAGTTCAGGTATTTAAAAAAAAAAATAGAGTTATTGTTTTGTTTAAAAGAGCAGTCCTCAGAGACAGAGTTTTGTCTTTTAAAAAAGGAAAGACAGTTTCTTTGAAAAACACAGTCAAGTTTAGTTCAGAGTTCAATTTATAAGTAATGGCTGGACCAAGCACTAGTATGAGTATTGGAAATACTCAGCTTCCACAATTTAATGGGAAGAACTATGATTATTGGGCCATTACCATGAGAGCCCTGTTTGCCTCACAAGACTTATGGGAATTTGTAGAAGATGGTTTTGATGAACCAGTTGATGAGTAGGCCTTTAATGCCTCAACTCAGGCAGAGAAGAACTTATTGAAGAGAAATAGGAAGAAGGACTCTAAAGCCCTCTTCTATCTCTATCAAGCAATACATGAGAGTATGTTTCCAAAGATAGCAGCAGCTAAGAGATCCAAGGATGCATGGGATACTCTGAAAGTAGCCTATCAAGGTATGGAGAAAGTAAAGACAACAAAACTACAATTGCTGAGGAGAGATTTTGAAACTCTCTGTATGAAAGAGTCTGATAACATAGGCTCATTCTTCACACATGTGATTGGAATGGTCACACAGATAAGGTCCCATGGAGAAACACTTGAAGAAAGAAGGATTGTGGAGAAACTATTGAGGAGTCTACCCTCAAGGTTTGATGTTATTGTTACCACCATAGAAGAGACTAAGGATCTCTCAAAGTTCACAGTAGATGAACTTCATGCATCGGTGATGACTCATGAACAGAGATTGGAAAGATCAGTAAACCCATCTCTAGAGCATGCCTTCAAGACCCAGATGCCTTTTGGAAGAGGAAGAGGTCAAGACAGAGGAAGAGGAAGAGGCAGAAGCCAAAACAGAGGAAGGAACAACCCTTCACATTCACATGGAAGGAGCAGCAATCAGAATCAAAGCCATGGCCAAAGCAACAACCAACAAGGTGGACACCAACACGCTCATGGACAAAGGTATGACAAATCCAATGTCCAATTTTATTATTGCAAGAAATATGGGCACTATGCCAATGAATGTAGGAAAAAACAAAATGACATGAATAATAAGAAGAATGCTAATGTAGCAAAAGAAGAAAAGAACCCAAGGAATGTGTCGTTAACATGTAATGTAGCAAAAGATAGACAAGATGATGTATGCTTCTTAGATTCAGGTTGTAGTAATCACATGACTGGAAACATAGCAATGTTTGCCAATCTTGATGAAGAAGTTAAATCAGAAGTAACCACAGGAACTGATACTAAGATTTCTGTCAAGGGAAAAGGCAGAGTTAGTATCCGTGCAAGAAATGGAGAGCAGAAATTTGTACCAGACGTGTACTATGTTCCTGGTTTGAAGTGTAATATTTTGAGCGTTGGGCAGCTCATAAACAAATGTTACAATGTAGTTTTCAAGAATGATGTGTGCACAATAATGGACATACCTCCAAGCAAGAAGATTATTGCTAAAATACAAATGACCAGCAATAGAATGTTTCCACTCAAGCTCAATACTGACTTGAATGGAAAAGGAAAGAATGTAGCAATTATAACTCAAGAGGTCTTTCAGAAAGAAGTGAAAGATGAGAACTGGTTATGGCACTTGAGATTTGGACATCTCAATTTCAGAGGATTAAATTTGTTGCACATAAAAGGAATGGTAAGAGGTCTACCATTGATTGAGAAGCCGGACAACCTATGTGAAGGCTGCATCTTGGGAAAACAACACAGAGAAAACTTTCCATCAGGAAAGAGCATAAGGGCGAAATCACCCTTAGAAATTATTCATTCAGATTTGCGTGGGCCGATGCAAACAACATCAGTTTCAGGCAACAATTACATGCTGACCTTCATTGATGATTTCACAAGGAAAGTGTGGGTTTATTTATTGAAATATAAGAGTGAAGTCTTTGAAAAATTTTGCCACTTTAAAGCTCTAGTAGAGAAACAGAGTGGGCAGCATATCAAAGTTCTTAGAATTGATAAAGGAGGTGAGTACATCTCAAAATAATTCCTGCATTTTTGCAAAGAGAATGGCATACACAAACAATTTACTACAAGGTACACACCGTAGCAAAATGGAGTTGCTGAAAGGAAGAATTGAACCATAATGGAAATGGTGAGAAGTATGCTAAAGGCAAAACACTTGCCAAATGAGTATTGGGCAGAAGCTGCAAATTGTGCAGCATACATCTTGAATAGATGCCCAAAAAAAGCTGTAATGAACAGAGTTCCAAAAGAAGCGTGGAGTGGCAGAAAACATTGAGTCATCCACATGAGAGTTTTTGGATGTATGGCATATGCACACATTCCAGATCAGTTGAGGAAGAAGTTGGATAGTAAGGGGGAGAAGTGCATCTTCCTTGGATATTGTGAAGAATCCAAAGGATATAGATTGTATAATCCATCCACTAAGAAGTTTGTTATAAGTAGAGATGTGCAATTAATTGGAGAAGAAGCATGGGATGGAAGCATTGAGAAAACAGTCAATGTTAAAAGCTATTTATCTTATGATGAAGATGAGGAAGATATGGCTGAAAATAATACCTCATCGGTAGCACAACCTCCTCCAATACAAGGATAGCAAGGGACACCACAAGATGGAGTAAGAACACCCTCGAGAAGAAATGAGATTGCTTCTCCAAGCACACCACATGGAGCAGAATTGAGTGCTTCTTCAAGCACAACTACACCAAATGAAAGAGGAACCAAATTCAGAAATTTAAATGAGATTTATGAGCAAGAGACAACAAATGAAGGTATGAACTCCTTATTTGTTTTGTATTGTCATGTTGATGATCCTATTCATTTTGAAGATGCCATAAAAGATAGAAAATGGATAGAAGCTATGGATGAAGAAATTAATGCCATAGAGAAGAACAAAACATGGGAGTTGGTTGATCTCCCAGAAGGGAAAGAAGTTATTGGAGTAAAATGGGTATACAAGACCAAAAACAATGCTGAAGGTAAGATAGAAAGGCACAAGGCTAGACTTGTTGTCAAGGGATATAAGCAGCAGCATGGAAGAGACTATGAAGAAACTTTTGCACTAGTTGCAAGAATGGAAACAGTGAGAGCAGTGCTGTCCATAGCAGCACAAAACAAATGGAAGGTTTACCAAATGGATGTAAAATTATCATCCTAAATGGAGTTTTAATGGAAGAGGTTTATGTGGAACAACCTCTAGGCTATGAGAAAAGGGCCAAGAGCACAAAGTGTGCAGATTAAAGAAAGCTCTTTATGGGCTGAAGCAAGCACCAAGAGCATGGTACAGTAGGATAGATTCTTATCTACTGGAAAATGTGTTTGAAAAACGTGATGGAGAACCCACATTATACATCAAAGAAAAATATGGTAAGATGCTCATTGTTTTGTTATATGTTGATGATGTAATATTCACAGGTAATGATGATTACCTCATTGAAAATTTTAAAACAATCATGAAAGATGAATTTGAAATCACTGATATGAGATTGTTGAGATACTTCTTAGGAATAGAAGTAGAGCAGAATGAAAATGGGATTTTTATCTCTCTAGCAAAGTATGTTAATGAAGTATTGACAAGATTTAGTATGCAGGAGTGCAAGGCAGCAATTACTCCCACAGTAATGGGATTGAAGTTGAGTAAAGATGACAACAGCAAGGATTTTGATCCAAGTTTGTATAAAAGCATAGTTGGCAGCCTCATGTATTTGACTGCAACTAGGCCATATATTATGCATGTTGTTAGTTTAATTTCCAGATTTATGGAAAGGCCAAAAGAAGCACATTGGCAAGCAGCGAAGAGAATTCTGAGGTATGTGAAAAGAACTAAGAGGTATGGGATTTTATATACTACTTCAGAAAATTCTGAGTTAATTGGATATACTGACAGTGATTGAGCTGGAAGTATAGATGATCGGAAAGGCACATTTGGTTATGTTTTTCATATGGGTTTAGGAGCCATTTCATGGGCTTCTAAGAAACAGCCTATTGTAGTTTTATCTACAGCAGAGGCAGAGTATGTGGCAGCTACAGCAGCAGCGTGTCAAACAGTTTGGATGAGAAGAATGTTGAGGAATTTGTGTCAAGAACAGGTAAAGGGCACAATGATTTATTGTGACAATAGCTCAGCTATTGCATTATCAAAGAATTCTCTGTTTCATAAAATAACGAAACACATCGATGCCAAGTTTCACTATATCAGAGAATTGGTGAACAATGGAGAAATCGTTTTACAGCATTGTAAAATAGAAGAGTAGTTTGCCGATATTCTGACAAAGCCATTGGGGCAAAAGAGTTTTGAATATTTAAGAAAATGCTTGGGTATGACTGATAACCCAACAATTGACTTTAAGGGGGAGTGCTGAAAATATTGAAGTCACCTGCGTACCCTGTGCAGGTAGAAATAGAGTACAAAGGAGTAGAAAGCTTGTGTGCATAGCACTGTGCATTCAAGAGGAATGGAGAAAAACCGTAAGGAATAATTAAATGTTGATGGGAAGCAGCCACCATTGCAGAGATGAATTTATGTTTGTATGGGCGTAGCCGAATTTGCAGAGAAAATGAAGACTTTCATGGTTAAACCACAGAACAACAGATTTTTATTAAAGACAATCTTTTCAGGCTTTTAAGCCCTCAACAACCAAACAGGGAGAGTTTTGTTCAACACGCCAAGACCCTTTAAGTTTTGAATTGGGCCACGTCATCTGTGGTCCCCACCAGACATTTCTAGGTCGCAATCGCAAATCGTAGCAGTAGAGTGTTTAAGTGTCTTGTTGATATGAAAAGTTTCGATGTGATGCGATGTGGTCCCACCACAATCACAATCACACATCACAAAGGAACGATGTAATTTTTCCGCCATCGCAATGTGTTCCGCCGATTAAAAGTTTGTGATGCGATGCGATGTGGTCCCACCACAATCGCTAATTGCAATCACTTGTCACAAATGTTCTGCCCATGCGAATTTTTTAAACCGCCAATTGAATATTTGCGATGCGATTGTCGCAATCGCAATCGCAACATTGCAAATATGTTTTCCGTCGAAGTTTCATTGTGATGCGATCTCCGCTGTGGGGTCCATCGCACATCGCTCATCACAATCGCAAATTCCAAGGTACATTGCACATCGCCAATCGCTAATCGCAAATCGCAAGTTCAAAGTTCATTTTGCCAAACCAATTGTTCCGCCGATCGCCGATTGCAATGTGGGCTCCACTCGTATATCGCGCAAAAGAACTTTAGGTTAAAGTTTTATGTTCTGGTAATGTTTTTCTTTGTAATTTGTTTTTATGTTTTATGTTATGCTGCGCCATATAAAAAGTGAAAGAGCCCGTAGGCTTGTAGTAAGTGTATCATTGTATTTTATTGTTGTGTTGTATTGCTGTGAAAGCCCGCAGGCAGAGAAAACACAGTGAAGCATAACAGAGCACTGTTTTGTGCAGTTTTGAGAGATAGAGAAGTTGTGTGAGCACTGCGTTTGTAGCAGTCAGTCTAGTTTTGTAAATCCCTCAGAGGAGGAAGAAATCTATCATTTTGTAATAGTTTTAGTTCTGTTAATGAAATAGAAAGCTATTTTATGGCATCTCTGTCCAGCAGTAAGAAAATTTTATTTTATTCTTTGTTTTAGAAGGAGAGTATTATTCTCTCAGTTCTTTGTTCTGGAATTATCAGAAATTCCAACATTTTTGTCAATGAGGCATCGATGGAATATTTCTAGTTGGGAATTGGATAATTTCAGGTGAAAACCTTTCCTGGTTATATCTTCTACTATTTTCAAGTCTGGGAAAATAGGTCTAATGTTGAAGCTCTTTTTCAATGCAGGTAACTTGTTCGACTTTCCAACCAGGCCAAACCCATTTTGTCTATATCTTAGACTTTAGTAACGATATATATCCTAGAAAACTTTTACATGGATCCAAAAGGGCAGCAAAAATACACCATTCATAGTGAAAAAAGGGAAAAAGTTAGAAATAGAGATTGAAAAATGAATCTGATTACAAAATCCTAAGAAAATTAAAAGAACTTTCCAGTCATTTCTCTGAGTTGGAGTAGCTGACCTTTCCAGTTATTTCTCTGAGTTGGAGTAGCATTGGGTACCCATCTATTTTTGAGCAAAAATTTGGCAGTATTTTATGAAAGAACTTTCCAGTTATTTCTCTGATTTGGAGTAACATCGGGTACCCATTTATTTTAATTTGAAAATATTTTATGAAAGAACTTTCCAGTCATTTCTGAGGTGGAGTAACATCTGGTACCCATCTATTTTTTTGAGCGAAAAGTTTGGGAGTATTCTATGACTGCCACGAGCAATTTAGAGCCTAAGGGAAACATGCCCCAAGGACTGCACTGCAAAGAGCAGACTTCTTTTAGCTCAGGTGCTAGGTTTGAGGGGTATTTATTCTGCACAGAGCCTAATCCCTTTGAAACTCATGCCATTCCAGTGTGGAAGACTAGAAAGACAATGGAACCTTTGTGGATGGTATAACACTCTGCCAAGCTCACCAGTCAACCATTTCCCCATGGGAAATTTAGAGCCAATAAATGATGGCGACATTAGAAAAAATATGTGCTATTTTGGGCGAAAAGGATGCTGGCGTTTGTGTGCCAGCATGATTTGTTTTAAATATCAATTTAGAGCTTTGGTTTATTAGACTACATGAATAAAAGTGAGTTCCTTGTACTCTTGGATATTCAGATTTATATCTAAAATTTCAGTCTTATATTTTCAAGCACAATCGGGGTTTTTGTTTATAAAGATGCAAATTGTTTCACATATGAAGCACTTGTTGTTACTTTACAGATTTGCAAAGCATTTTAGCAATCCACGTTCTTTATCCAAGACCAACTTTTCGTGCATATACAACATATTGTTCTTCACATAGTATTGTAGATTTGTTTGTGTAATATTCCCTTTCTTGATCCCGTCAAAGTGGATAGAATTGACCCGTGGTTTTAACCCATGGTATTTCTTGATGGTATTTTCCCATGGTATTGACCCATGGTATTTCTTGTTGGTATTGACCCATCAAGCCTATAAAAAGGGAGAGAAGCTAGGCATTTAGGGCATTCTGGATTATCTACTTTATTATGTTTGGGTTGAGAACCTGGCCTCGCCAGTTCTTTTATTGATCCCGGGACGAAAACCCTGCGGTAATGTTTATGTGGTGAATCCATTCAGGATTCACAATTGAGCTTCAATTTCTTATGTTTGTTGTGTTGTGTGATGTGTTGATTTATTTAGAATTTTGATATTTGGGATATTACAGTGGTATCAGAGCTGTGCATCCTGCCAGCCTGAGAATTTTACGCAAGGAACTTCGGTGAAATTTATTTTTCACCCTAGCCAGTATTTCTCACTTTGGTGATATTTATCACCCTAGTTTGATTTTTATTTTGCAGTAAATTATTTTATTGGGAGATATAAGTGAAGGGAAAATCATTTATATGTTTGTGGGTTAAATTTGTGAAAATATTTGAAGGCATGATTAAAAAAATCATTTATAGCTTGTATATGGCCTCTTATGAATAAATGTCCCCATGATATTTATTCATTTGTATGGAATATTATGAATGTACCCATGATATTTATTCATGTCTTTCTTGCAAATATGGTCATTGTTGAAAGGTTGGGAAGCTATTGCTAGACAGGGATCATTCTCAGGTTTCTCATTAGCTAAGTATTGAGATCCATTGATGCCAATGTCATCATTTTGTTTTTGGAAACGCCACAAGAATCAATATAATGATATATCAGTCGATTCTTTGGACTACAATACTTCTGTGGATCAAAGATGGCAACAAAATACAAATCAGAAGCAAGAACAGAGCGACAGGCCTTTCTCTCGAAAGGTCCATGTTATTCTTCAGCAGTCAAAAGATATCCGGAAGGAAGATGTAACAAGCAAGTGTCTCTTCGAACTTGGATCCAAATTGCAGGGTACAAAGTCAAAAGATGTTCTCCTACAGCTAGACAGATTAAATGCGGCTTTGAGCTTGATAGATAAATCATAATGGGAAGGGTCAAGCTGGGCCTTGAAGCCATCCATGCTTGCTTTGATACAACCTAGGTTCTTGGAACATTCTTGTGAAAATGTTAGACTCACCGTCACTTCTTGTCTCAGTAAAATCATAGCCTTAACAACACCACTATTGCCCTACAATGATGACATCATGAGGAGGACTTTTCGAGTAATGGTAGAAGCACTCCAAGGGTTGGACAACACAACACCACCATTCTTACTTTTTTTCCAAAAGCGCACAATTTTGGAACGCATGGCGAAATTCAGATTTGGTATGCTTATGCTGGATCTAGAGTGTGATGATTTAATCCTTCAAATGCTCCAATACTTCTGCAATGGAATTGCAACATCTCATCCAAACTACATCAAAACAGACATGAAAAAGATCATGTCTCCAATCTTAGGAGAAGATAGGGCCATCTGCAAACAATTGAGATCCAAATTGTTGGCCATTTGGAGGAAGGAGCTAATTGCATCACCTGCTGCTTATGAACTAGTTGAGGGGTTGATCAAACAGAGCATCAAACTACTTAGAAAGAAGTTAACCAAGGAGGAACTAACAAAGATTTTGGGAGACAGCAAGAATGAACTAAGGAGGAAAGGCTTATGCTTTGTATGCAAGGGAGTTTGGGCACTTGACCATTCATGTCCAGACAATAAGGAGGCAACAAGGATAGCAAAATTAGAGACTTCTTCAGATCATGGGGATTCATCCATTGATGGGTTCGCTGGTTTTCAGGAGAGGACCTATGAAGGATCTGAGCAGTCAAATACAAATGATGAACAACAACACCATGCTCTTCAGAGAAACTTGCAGGACAAGCTGATCAGTCAACTTGAAAAATTACATGATGAAAGGAAGGATGCAATTCCTCTTGATGATGTGGTAGTTGAATCTATAAATACAATGGAGGACATCCATAAAGGGTATGGGCAATCAGGTATAGACAACAGTCCACTAGTACATCCATGTTTGACAACCAGAAAGGATGGAAAACTCATCCTCACATGTGAATAGGTCCAGGATGAATAGACTCAAGGAGAATCAAATGAGGAGAGAATCATGCATTTTTAGGGGAGGATACTCACAGCCGAGGGCATATTGCAGCTTGGGCCCTTTGGTGCGGACAACGATGGAGTGTTGAAATGGTACCATAACCCACAGGTCCCAGGATTCAGGTGGCATTGGGATCCAGGAGAATCCATTGGGGAAATGATTGGCCAAAGGATTGCTTGGGATCTAGGTATTGAAGGATCCATTCAGGATCATTCAACGTGGAGGGCACATCGGATTGTATGGGATTCTGGTATTAATGTACAAATGCTTATGTTGTGGATAGAAGTGGATCGCTTGAGGAAAAGCAATCTTTGGGTGGGAGGATTTGTAATATTCCCTTTCTTGATCCCGTCAAAGTGGATAGAATTGACCCGTGGTTTTAACCCATGGTATTTCCCCATGGTATTTCTTGATGGTATTTTCCCATGGTATTGACCCATGGTATTTCTTGTTGGTATTGACCCGTCAAGCCTATAAAAAGGGAGAGAAGCTAGGCATTTAGGTTATTTTGGATTATCTACTTTATTATGTTTGGGTTGAGAACCTGGCCTGGCCAATTTTTTTATTGATCCCGGGATGAAAACCCCACGGTAATGTTTATGTGGTGAATCCATTCAAGATTCACAATTGAGCTTCAATTTCTTATGTTTGTTGTGTTGTGTGATGTGTTGATTTATTTAGAATTTTGATATTTGGGATATTACAGTTTGTTGCCCCGTTTCACATTGAATAGGCAAGTTTCGCTGGTGCAAAAGAGCCTTTCTCAAGTTTTAAGATTTAACATTATAGAGAATTCTTATGTTTTCAAGTAGATTCCGACATTTTATCAATTGCTTTTATGCCATCTTTTTGTTTAATTTTCTTGACAATTCAATATATCTGAGTAAAAGCTTCACTTTCCTTGGGAATGATAAGGTATAGGGTACCCATTTATTTTTTTGAGCGAAAAATTTGGGAGTATTTTATAACTACCACAGGAAATTTAGAGCCTAAGGGAAACATGCCCCAAGGGATGCACTGCAAAGAGAAGACTTCCTTTAGCTCAGGTGGGCTTCAGGGGTATTCATTCTTCACAGAGCCTAATCCCTTTGAAACTCATGTCATGCCAGTGTGGAAGACCAAAACAATAATAGAACCCTTGTGGATGGCATAACACTCTGCCAAGCTCACCAGTCAACCATTTTCCCATGGGAAATTTAGAGCCAATAAACGATGGAAGCATTAGAAAAACTTTTTGTTATTTCGGGGAAAAGGATTCTGGTGTTTGTGTGCCAGCATGATTTGCTTTAAATATCGATTTAAAACTTTGGTTTATTAGACCACATGAATAAAAGTGAGTTCCTTGTACTCTTAGATATTCAGATATATATATAAAATTTCAGTCTTCGATTTTTCAAGCACAATAGGAATTTTTGTCTATAGAGTTGCGAATTGTTTCACATATGAAGCGCTTGTTACTTTACAGATTTGCGAGACATTTTAGCAATGTAATTCTTTATCCAAGACCATCTTCTGGTGCATATACAACATATTGTTCTTCACATAGTATTGTAGATTTGCTTGTTGTCCCGTTTCACATTGAATAGGCAAGTTTCGTTGGTGCAAAACAACCTTTATCAAGTTTTAAGATTTAACAATGCAGAGAATTGTTATGTTTTCAAGTAGATTTTGGCACTGCATCAATTGCTTTTATGCCATCTTTTGGTTAGATTTTCTTGACAATTCTATATATCCGAGTAACAGCTTCGCTCATTGGAATGATAAGGCATGAGATAGTGTGCTAGCCAGTCTAGCTATCATCTGAATTGTGGTCTATATTAGCTTTTGTATGGAGAAAGCTATAATTAGATTGTTGCTATGATGAAGGTAGGATTGAGATTCTAATCTTAGATATCTCTAGGGAGTGGTTGAAACCATCTCGCTAGTGTGAAAGCCTATATAATTAAGGCTCATCTGACTCAATAGTCAGGAGATGTATGAGTGTGTTTACACTCTCCAAGTATCTCACCTGGAGAGTCATTTAGCTTAATAGTTAATACTTGCAATTTTAACAGCTTTTATTTCTTGTCACTATTTTTTTTTTTGTGTTCAATATTTCCTTGACATTAATTGTGGGAAATCTATTACATACACTTTCACGCCTCAGTAGTCATGCCCTAGAAACCCGAAACCCACATTGATTGAGGTGAAAATGGGTTGCAATGTAATACACTGTGGTTGGGGCAGTTCCCAGATTGACTTTAGGGGGAAAATCCAAAAATGTACACAACTACTAAATTCAAAACAACCAATATTAAAATAAAATGAATAAATAAGCATCGAACCCTTAAATTTATTTTTCCCTATCTTTGCTACTTTTCCCTAGCATGCCCATAGCATGGAATAATTAGGTTGCATGAGCATTGAGAAGACATACATTGATCCATAATTTTTTCCAACCAATACGTGAAAGGCGCTGTGAAGAAGCATGTTTGTCGATGGCTTGACACTCGGTGGATTTTTTGTGATTTGGTGAGCTAACATTGTCAACGCTTACAACATTCTTCTGTTATTATATTTATTGGTGGCTAATGTTATTTGTGTTTAACTTGTGATAGATAAAAGTGACTGATTATTTTCAAGAAACAATGTTAGCTTGCATAAGTCATTGTATGTTGTTGGTTCACTTTTTAATGGCGGATTGTGGGAATCATTAAAATTTTGAAACCCCTCTTGTACATATTTGCGGATGCTCCATGGAGGTTTGGATATCATCTTGTTGTAATCTTCAACATAACATAGTGCTGTGTTTTTTGTTTCCATGGCCAATTAAATATTGATGGTGAATATGTCAATTGGAAAGTTTCAATATTGTTTTAGTATAGATTTGTCCATCACAGTGTTGAGTAGCTTGGTTGTTGATCATATGTCAGAATGAAAGAAATTGATTAGTTATTTGTAGGCTTGGTAAGTACACTGAAACATGTTTTCACTATGATTGTCATGTGCATTTTTCAAGACTTGAGAAAGAGTAAAAAAAAAATTGGAAAGATTGGTGTTGATGAAACATCATTTTTTACATTGAATATTTTTACTCGGGCAATTTGGGAATTATTTGGGAATATCTTATAAAATCAACAATATACACTATGACACATGGATGGCTTGTTAAAAATCTTTGAATTAGTAATGTAATGGAAAAAGATACTTAGGTTATTATGCTCAGCTAATGTTGAGTCCCGAATTTGCCTCTTTTCCATACACTTTTCCATATCTTTTTCACTCACCTAAACCTCCAAAATTGTCAATATCATGTGCAAAAGGGTATCTAACATGGTTTTTAATTATGTTTGTGTGTTTTCTATTTGATTTAGATTTTGTTCATACAGCTGCGGAAACTTGTCACTTTCCACAGCTGCTGCAACTTTCCGCAGCTATTTTGTGGAAATCTATGTTACAGGTGTCCACGAAGGAAACGAGCCACATGGGCAGGCTAGGAATGACAAGGACATGGTTCGTGTCCTATTGGTTCAAGTAAATTCGTCAAAGATAGCCGTGGTCAAAGCCATCCACGTAGAAGTCAACTATGGAGTTCTATGTCGGCTGGACTCTGTTTCGTGGCATATAAACATCCATACGGCCGTTTCCAAGCTTGCGGAGGTTAATTGACATCTGTGCAAAGTTCTGGAGTTGAATTCAAGCGCCCACCTTCCATAGATCCGTTTTCCAACATGGCCATACTCCTATATCCGTGGCCTTAGTGGTATACGTGCTGGCTGCTATCATAAACTTCAGGAGACAGTTACAGTTTATTGCTTTATATAGAGCGTTTGCATACGCACGTAGAGTTAGTTGATAGTTGTTAGTAGATCATAGCTGTTGAGTTGATAGTTGATGTGCGTACTCTGTTATGTAGTGATTACGCTGCCTTGAGCCGTAATACTACCAGTCTGTAATGAACTGCTTCTTAATGTGAAAAGACTCTGTTTTCAATTTAATTCATGTTGAGGATCGTACCAGAGCTGTGTAGAGGGCCCCTGCTCAACCGAGGTTCTGTGTATTAATGTATATATATTTCATTTCATTTCTTTTAAAAGTCATTGTATCATAATCCATTACATGTTCATATTTCATAGTTGCTTCATTTCTGTTCATACATTTTTATAATTTCCATTGCATTCTTGTCTTTCATGTTTTTATGATTGTTAAATCACTGATCAGTTTTCTTGTGCAGGTTTTAGGTAGACAGCCCGGGGCATTTTCATAGTATTTTAGCTAATGATATGAGACTGACATTATTCTGCTGCTAGTTTCTTTTTCATAGCATTTGTTTAACTTCAGTCTTGCTTTGTACATTTCAGTTTTGTTTATCTGATTCAATAGTTAAATTTAAATATATTAAGCTACTCATAGTGTCTTCGGTTACCTCCGAAAGCCACAGCTGGACTGATGGTGAGGGGCTGCATGATGAAATTTGTAGTTTAGTATTAGTTTCCTTTCTGCAAAATTAGATATATTAAGCTGCTCATAGCGTCTTCAGTTACCTCCGAAAGCCACAACTGGACTGATGGTGAGGGGCTGCATGATGAAATGTGTAGTTTAGTATTAGTTCCTTTTCTGCAAATTTAGATATATTAAATCATGTATGACATCTTCACTTGCCTCCGAAAGCCACAGCTGGACTGATGGTGAGGGATTGAATTATGTGTGTATGGTTTAGTATTAGTTTACTTTCTGCAAATTAAATAATCAGTTACACAAGTTGTTTATGATTACTTCCGCAAGTCATAGTTGGTCTAATGATGAAGGGTCAGAAAATGAATTGATGTAATCTGATTTAGATTTATTTCATTGCAATTTTAAATTTCCATAAGCGTAGTTTCTTTTGTGTTCAGTTGGCAGCAAGAATAGTTTAGTTTTCATGTTCACTAGTTTCTTGTTTTGATTCATTAGATTAGCAGCACTTTTCATTTCAGCAGTTTACTTTCTTTTGTCATTGTAATTTCAATTCGATTTTAAAGTTTCAAGATTGGTAAATCATTATAGGGGATATCACTTCCTTGAATAAATATAACCAAGCTTGTTTTTCATTTTAGAATTTCTATTCCACCTTAGAAAAACCAAAAACGACAAAAGTTAAGAAATAGGTTATCTTGCACATATTGTGCGCCGCACTTCATCAGCTTACGATTCCCGGATTGACAAATTAAATGCAGCAATTTAGGACACACTAAATTGACCAAACATTTTGGCGCCGTTGCCGGGGAAGTGTAACTAGGTAGCCAATTTCTTAAAAAAAAAACATAAAATCATAAAAGAAGGGAAAACTTGATAACTTCTTGAAGTATGCTCTCCTCTTGCACCTAGTGTGATCTGGAGGATCAGAAAAGAGAGTTATTGGTTTAGTAATTTCTTAAGTATGCTCTCTTCTTGCACCTAGTGTGATTTGGAAGATCAGAAAGAGAATTATTAGCCCAACTTTTAAAAAAAAAAAAAAGAATAAAAAAATGACATGCATAGAGCAAGAGATTCTAGGGGAAGGTTTATAGCTAAAGCCAAGAGTTCGATTTTCACAACCCCATCTTCTTCAAGGCATAGACCAGATTCACCACCATCTACCCCTAGCCTTAAGATATTTGGAAGTCAAAGAACAACTGAATTAGAGGATTCTCCTATACCACCTACTAAAACCCACTTAGAAAACAAAGAAACTTTCTCTCATCCTTCCTTGGTAGAAGAACTAGAGGACTATAAGGACTCCAAAGAAACTATCATGGCAGAGGAAGTAATAAATAGAGGTGGAGGTAGAGGAGGAGGAGATAATGAAGATAACAATGGTGAAGGAAATAACGGTAGAAATAGGGACAATTTTCTTGGATTCCCTATAGTTGATGAGGAAGCTCATGCAACAATGAAAAATATGTCACCATCTGTTCTTCCTAACTTTTATGGATTACGAAGTGAGGATCCTGAAACATTTCTGTTTGAGTTTGAAGTAGTGTGCCGAACTTATGACTATATGGAAGATTCTCAAAAACTCAAATTATTTCCTTCAACATTGAAGAAATCTGCTTTGAAATGGTTCATGGGATTAGCCACTCAATCTATCAGGACTTGGAATGATATGAAACAAAAAATTTTGGATAGATACTTGGACTATTGTATGCCCACCAATCACAAGGATGAGGTATTCAAAATGATGCAAAAAGAAGATGAAAATTTGGAAGACCTAATTGAAAGATTTCAATACAACTTGAAAAGAGCAAAGATGAGCAACTTAGATAATGAAACCTTGAAATCCCTCCTATTAAAAGCCATTAGAGATGAATGGATAGACATTTTAAACATGATGGGTAAAGGAGACATTTCTCAACTCCCATTTCATGATATAACAAAACTATGTATCCAATTCTCAAGGGGAAGATCTAAAACTGGAAAAGGGCCTAGGGATTCTTCTCTTATTAGGGCTAACAAATCTGCAACTGGATCAGTAAGTAGGGCAGAGATTGGTAATATGCTTGATGAGTTTAAAACCGATATCTTAGGGGGTCTTAGTGAACAACTAGACACCCTTAAAATCCAAAACAAGCAGAAAGCAGAAACAGATGCTTTAGCCATCTTTTGTCCGAAATGTAGAAAGAAACATGCTTTAAGGGAATGTACCTTGGATGCAAAAGTTGTAGAAACATGTATGATTTGCTCAGAAAATCATGAGATCAAGGATTTTCCTTCAATCCCTGGACTCAAAGCTATTTTTCAAGAAGATCCAAATTCAATAGAATCTCTCTGTTTTGTCGCAAGGAGACCTTGGCAGGGACAACAATCTCAAGGGTTTAATAACCCTATGAATCTTCAAACCCCACCAAATTGGATTCCTTGGCAACAATCTTGGCCCCAACATCAAAATTCATATCAGCCATGGGTACAAGGGATGCAAAATCCTTATGGGAGATTTGCTCAATTTTATCAATATCCTCCATCTTTTCAAAATCAACAAGCTCTACAATTTCCAAGCCAAAATCCACAACAAATTTCATTACCATTTCCACAACAACAACCTTCTCAACAAAATACAAATCCTCAACTCATGCTTCCATACCAACAGAAGAAAAATCAACTTCCAGCTCAGCCATTGCCAAATCCTAACAATAAGAATCCTCAAACTACTTATATGGTAGAAGGACAACAATTTCCTACCTATATGATTGCTCCTCTCAACGATGTACAACTCAGATCTGGTAGAGTTTTAGAAAAACCTTCTATAGACATTCAAGAGCAAGATACCTCTGAGGAGGACTCTCTTCAAGTCAACAAGGGTTCTGAGGAAGAATCTCTTCAAAATTCAAAAATTCAAAAAGAAAAAGAAAAGCTAGCATCCACAACTCCTATAGTT
Organism: Pinus albicaulis; assembly: GCA_034641835.2. Lineage (NCBI taxonomy): Eukaryota > Viridiplantae > Streptophyta > Pinopsida > Pinales > Pinaceae > Pinus > Pinus albicaulis. The sequence continues at coordinate 1,429,653,229 of CM076572.1, forward strand.
GAGCAACCTGTATCTTCATCTACACCTCCTTTTCCGGAAAGACTACAAATTGATAAGGGGGTGGAAAAACAAATTTTGTTTCCTAACTATGACTTTCTAGATGAATTGAAGAATGTTTGTATCAAGATTCCATTGCTACAAGCCATTCGAGAAATTCCTATTCTAGCAAAAACCATAAAGGAGTTGAGTTTCAAAAGACCAGGAAGAAAGCTAAAGGACACAAGAAGAATCCACCTGGTAGGAAAGATTGCAGACATTATGATGGGAAAAATTACCATGCAGAAGTATGTAGATCCAGGAAGCCCAATTGTCAAGACACATATAAATGGGATAGAAATTCCAAACACATTGATTGACTTAGGGGCTGCTATCAACATTATGAGTAGACAGACTATGGAACAGTTAAAACTTCCTAACCTTCTTTTACACCTACTTTATTGCAACTTGCAGATCGATCGGTTATTAAACCAGATGGTGTATTAGAAGATATTTCAGTCTCCTTAGATTCTTGGGAATATCCAGTAGACTTTATGATTTTGACTCCCAAAAGTAATCTAGGAGGACATCCAATTATCTTAGGAAGACCTTGGCTGGCCACAGCTGATGCTTTTATTAGTTGTAGATCTCGAGACATGTACATTTCTAATGGTAATTCGACAAAGAAATTCAATTTGTATCCTCCCGCAAGAGCAATTACAGAAATAGGAGACAATGAATGGGTCGATGATGAGAACACTATACAACCTGTCTTTACCATTTCTGAAATTAGTGAGGAGAGTAAAATTCTGAACACATTAGAAAATTTTGAGATAACTTCAGAATATGACCCCACACAATTTCAGTTGGAATCTGACATAGAATATTTATCATCAAGACAAATGTCTCTCTACTCTATGGAAGAGTTTGGTAATTCTGCATTTGAGATTTTTCCAGAAAAGACATTGAATATCAACAAACATCTGGAGAAGTCACAACAAGAAGAACTAACCAGAATCTTGCAAAAACATTCTACCGCATTTGCATGGGAGTATACTGACATGAAGGGTATTGATCCTAAGACTTGCATCCATCATATCTATATTGAGGAAAACAATAGACCAATCAGACAACCTCAAAGAAGGATGAATCCAAATCTTAGGGAGATAGTGAAAGAAGAGCTCCAAAAACTACTCAATGTAAACTTCATTTATCCAATTTCAGATAGCCGATAGGTTTCTCCTTTGGTTATAGTACCTAAAAGAATGGTAAATGGAGGGTATGCATTGATTACAGGGAATTGAACAAAGCAACTTTAAAGGATCACTTTCCTTTGCCTTTTATTGATCAGGTATTAGATACATTAGCAGGTAAAAAGTACTTTTCATTTTTGGATGGTTTTAGTGGCTATAATCAAATTCAGGTAGCACCCGAAGATCAAAATAAGACCACATTTACTTGTCCATGGGGAACTTTTGCCTACCGAGTGCTTCCTTTTGGGTTATGTAATGCATCAGCAACATTCCAAAGAGCGGTACTAGGAATTTTTTCTGATCTAATCCATGATTGTGTAGAGGTTTATATGGATGATTTTACAGTTTATGGTAATTCATTTGAAGAGGCATTAGAAAATTTGGAAAAGTTCTCATAAGATGTAAAGAAACAAACCTTTCATTAAGCCATGAAAAATGCTTTATGATGTTTACTGAAGGGATTGTTTTAAGACATCATATTTCAGGAGATGGAATTAAGGTTGATAGATCAAAATTTGAAGTCATCTCCAAGTTGCCTATTCCAAATTGTCAAAGAGATGTTAGAAGTTTTCTAGGATTTACTGGTTATTATAGAAGATCTATAGAAAAATTCACTAAAATAGCATCTCCACTCTTCAAGTTGCTTACAAAAGACTGTGAATTTAAATGGGATCCTGATTGTCAATCCGCTTTTGAAACTTTGAAAACAAGAATATCTGAAGCACCTATCTTGAGAGGACCAAATTGGAAACTTCCTTTCCATATTTCTACAGATGCTTCAGATACAGCTCTTGGAGCCGTGTTGGGTCAAAAAGATTTAATTCCTTATGCCATTTATTACACCAGTAAAAATTTGACTCCCACAGAGTTGAACTATACTGTGACTGAAAAAGAGTTCTTAGCTGTTGTTCATGCAATTAATAAGTTTAGACATTACATAATAGGCTATGAAACTTTTATTCATACTGACCATTCTGCAATTAGATATTTAATGAACAAACCTGTTACTAATGGCAGAGTGACAAGATGGCTTTTACTTTTGCAAGAATTCAATATTACCGTGTTGGATAGACCAGGAAAACAGAATACAGTAGCTGATTTCTTGTCTAGGATTCAGAATACTAAAGAAGATTCTCCTGTAGAAGATAAATTTCCTGATGAATACTTGTTTGCAGTAACTATTAAGACCCCTTGGTATGCAGACATTGCTAACTATTTGGTTACAGGGAAACTACCTTCACATTTATTTCCAAGAGAAAAACGAAAGATTATCCAGGAGAGTTCAAAATATTCATGGATTTCTAACGAATTGTTTAAAACAGGGCCAGATCTTGTGATCAGAAGATGTGTCAGGGAAGATGAAATGCCCGATATTCTTAAGGCATGTCATGATGAACCATGCAGCGGACACTTTACAGACAAAAGGACGGCCTATAAAATCCTCTCTTTAGGATATTATTGGCCTTCCCTCTTCAAAGATGCAAAACAATATGTCAAAAGGTGTGACAGCTGCCAAAGAGTAGGGAAACCTACCCTTTCAAATGAAATGCCATTGCAAACACAAGTACTCATTGAACCCCTTGAAAAATGGGCTTTAGATTTCATTGGACCCATTAATCCACCATCTAAGCAAAAGAAGTATATATTGGTTTGTACATATTATGTTACTAAATGGGCAGAAGCCAAAGCATTAGTATCTGCTACTGAAAATTCAGTTGTTCATTTTCTTTATGAGGATATTTTTACTCGCTTTGGTGTTCCAAGAGAAATTGTGACAGATCATGGGAGCCAATTCACATCAAATTTGGTGGAGAAGTTGATGGAAGAATACAAAATCAAGCACAGAAGATCTACTCCTTACCATCCACAAGCAAATGGTCAAGTGGAGTCCACAAACAAAGTTCTTGAAAGTATCATCACCAAAACTGCTCATCTACATAGAAGAGATTGGGCAGAAAGGCTTCCAGAAGCCTTGTGGGCCTACAGAACTACATGGAGGAATACAACAGGACATTCTCCCTATGAACTCGTTTATGGGAAAGAAGTCTTGTTCCCCATTGAGTTCCAAGTCAAGACCTTCAAGATAGCAGTTCAGTTGGGAATGGACTTATCAGAAGCTCAAAAGCATAGAATGGACCAATTGAATGAGCTAGATGAGATCAGACAAGAAGCAATTCTAAGAACCGATCTAGTTCAATATCAAAGAACTAAGTGGCATGACAAATATATCAAAGAGAAGAAGTTTCAAGAAGGAGATTGGGCATTGTTATTTGACTCCAAGTTTAAAGACTTTCAAGGGAAATTTCAGACTCATTGGTTTGGGCCATATGAGATTGACAAGGTCTTTAACAATGGAGCTGTAAGAATCAAGACCATTGATGAGTTTCAAACTCCTCTTTTAGTGAATGGCCATAGATTGAAAGTTTATCATAAGCCACTCTCTAAAGAGGATTTTGTCAAGTTGCTTCAAGAAAGTTCTGCAATCAGGCTGGTACAGAAGAATCCTTCTTCTCTACCAAGCTAGCTTTTGTTTTTCAAGTTAAAAAAAAAAAAAAAAAAAAAAAAGAAAAAGAAAAAAAAGAAAAAAAAGAAAAAGAAAAAAAAATGGTATAAGCCTGAAAACCAATCATTGATTGGCAGTCTTATACAGAAAATATGGGGTGAAAATCAGGGACACCTGACACTCTATATTTTCCAAAAAAAATCTGTTTTTCATTTCATTTCATCTCACCACCCACTCCATTTCATTTCACTTCATTTCATTTCATTTCACTTCATTACACTTCATTCCACTTCATTTCATCCATTCCATCAATAAAAATCTTTTTATGGTCATTTCCACCTGGTCATTTGTCATTTGTTCATTTCTATTTCAGCCAAGTAATAGCTGTGTCAGTTTCCGCAGCTGACATCTGTTTCCGCAGCTGACTCCAGTTTCCGCAGCCAGAAGCAGATTCCGCAGCTACTACTACTCTGTTTTCAAAAAGAGTGTACAGTTAGTTGTTATTTTCATAAATTATGAAATAAAATGCAGGAGAGGATCAATGGGATATTCAAGACACTAATGAAGATCAATCAGTTGAAGACCAAGGGCAAAAGCAAGGATTCCAAAGGTATGAATAAAGTTTATTTCAAATAGTATCGAAAAACACATTTTTATGTAATTTTAAACTATGAGCTCTACCCATAACGCGTAATGATTATATTGACAGTCCGTAACCTTCACGATCTCTATGTTATCCTCTTGCATTTATTCACAAACGGTTTCATCATTGAAATTCCGACTCTCACTCATGTTCAAATATCCCACCGTAGATAATGATACGTATTTGAGTTGACAAAGGACTCTTACAAGCCGCATAACTTCATAATCATTGATTGAAACGTGTTTATATTTATTACACAGTCACCAAAATTCAAAATGCGGCCGAATGCATTATACTTTGTTAACCTCTTTGTCGTGTCTCCGTCGTGTTTACAAAACCCCACGCTACTCATTCTCACTCCCTGTTTCACTCCATTCCGTTCCTTTTGCTCACTCTCATTCCCGTATATCCACTCACAGTCTTATTCCATTCTGTTTATGGTGCTCATTTCCGTTTTGTGATAACATCCCCACAGTATTGTGCTAGATTCTGTGTATTCCATCGTTCCATTTCCGCTTAAACTCTCACAAAGGCAAGCCTGTGAAGCACAGAGAAGTAAAATGGGAAAATTATTAAGGGCAGAGCCGGAAGGACAAAAATTTATAGAGGGATTTCCACAAGCAAAAGAGATGTTGAGGAAAGCTAAATGGCTGCGTTTTATTCAGAAATTCAGGGGTTACCACAGAGAAGTTACCAAAGCTTTTGCAAGATCATTTGATGGCTCGGAAGCAGAAGTGGGAGACCTCAAGTTTTTAGTCAATGAAGCATCAATAGCAGCAGCCACAGAGCTTCTTCAGGAAGGAGAACGTTGGTTCAAAAACAAAAGTATCAGTGATGAGGCATGGAGAACAATCCTCCGAAATCAAGGTATGTATATCACTGTTTTCAAAAGAGGAATCCCTGTGCATGCAATAAAAGATGAATGGGCCACTTTATTACTCATTGTTCAGAAATTTATCACATGTGAAGGCCGTTTTGGCTCCATGTACATGTATCATACTAGGCTATTGATGAATTTTCTTGAAAACCAAACTCTCAATCTTCCTTATTTCCTATTCAATAGCTTGAAGAAAATGGCTGTCAATGTGCAAAAACACCTAGGAGATGTAGAGCCTCATTTATATCATCATGGGTTTATAAAAATTCTGATTGAAAAGGAGCTAAAAGAAAGAAAAGATACATGGGAACAATTCCTAGTTAGAAACTTCTTTGAAGAACCTCAGGAAATTCCTGAAGGTAATCCAATTAGAAGGAGTAGAAGAAAGAAAATGGATGTTGAAACCCAAGTTGCTCCTACACAAGAAATTTCCGCAGCTAGCACAGCAAAAAGAAGTAGAAGGAAAAGAACAGTAGATGAAATCCATACTTCTACTATTACTATGAAGAAAAATGATAGGGAAGAGAGATTGGTAAAAAGGAAGAAGAAGGAAATCAAAACTAAGAAGCCAATAATACCAAAAGGGAAAGAAATTATTGAGGTTGTCCATAAAACTTCTTCTTCTGAAGAAGAAGATCACCAAATTCTATCAAAAAGATTAATTTTTCTTCAAAAACAGTCATCTCTATCCAAGAAGGCAAAAACAGGAAAACAAGAACAAAAGGGTAGTGTACCACAGCATGTGAGGATAAGCAGCAGGCTTAAGGGAAAACTGAGAAAAACACAAATTAAAGGTCCTCATTTCATTGATTTGGGTGAGGAGACATCTGAACAGTCTCCAACTGACAATAGTCCATTTCAGTCAGTTAGTGAACCCGACTCCTTTCACTCCCAATCAGACAATGAGCGTACTCCATCTTATTCTCAGCAAAATATTGATGAAAGTTCTCCTCAGCCAAATTTTGAACATAATTCTCCCTTGCAGCATTTTGAGGACGGCCCAATGAAAAAGACACCGGAAGTAGACCCCAAACAACAGGAGGTGTATGATTATATAGAATCCTTGGAGAAGGCAGCCACAGGCCCAAGTACCTCTTCTATTCAGCCTCATACATTGCAGGATGATTTGGTTCAGTCATTAAAACAGGAGATTTTTGAGCTTGAGCTTTTGAATCGTCATATCAAAAATGAAAATGAAACACTCAAAGAGCAAGGCAAACTGGACAAGATTATCCATGACAATACTATGTTACATTTGGGTATTTGGCAAAAGAAGAATAAGAAGCTAAAAAGGAAATGCCAAAAATTGAGCAGAGCACTTGTGAATATCAAATTTAGGTGCCTCATGAAGAAACCCAGAATGATGGCAGTACCAAAGAAGAAGAGAAGGGGGTTAGATGTGCTGGCTGAAGTATCAAGGCACATGAATTGAACAAAGAGTGTCAAAATTTTGGTTGCATGAGGACATGCAACACCTTCACAGTGGGGGTATGTTGAGTCCCGAATTTGCCTTTTTTCCATACACTTTTCCATATCTTTTTCACTCACCTAAACCTCCAAAATTGTCAATATCATGTGCAAAAGGGTATCTAACATGGTTTTTAATTATGTTTGTGTGTTTTCTATTTGATTTAGATTTTGTTCATACAGCCGCGGAAACTTGTCACTTTCCGCAGCTGCTGCAACTTTCCGCAGCTATTTTGTGGAAATCGATGTTACAGGTGTCTACGAAGGAAACGAGCCACATGGGCATGCTAGGAATGACAAGGACATGGTTCGTGTCCTATTGGTTCAAGTAAATTCGTCAAAGAAAGCCGCGGTCAAAGCCATCCACGTGGAAGTCAACTATGGAGTTCTATGTCGGCTGGACTCTGTTTCGTGGCATATAAACATCCATACGGCCGTTTCCAAGCTTGCGGAGGTTAATTGACATTTGTGCAAAGTTCTGGAGTTGAATTCAAGCGCCCACCTTCCATAGATCCGTTTTCCAACATGGCCATACTCCTATATCCGTGGCCTTAGTGGTCTACGTGCTGGCTGCTATCATAAACTTCAGGAAACAGTTACAGTTTATTGCTTTATATAGAGCGTTTGCATACGCATGTAGAGTTAGTTGATAGTTGTTAGTTGATCATAGCTGTTGAGTTGTTAATTGATAGTTGATGTGCGTACTCTGTTATGTAGTGATTACGCTGCCTTGAGCCGTAATACTACCAGTCTGTAATGAATTGCTTCTTAATGTGAAAAGACTCTGTTTTCAATTTAATTCGTGTTGAGGATCGTACCAGAGCTGTGTAGAGGGCCCCTGCTCAGCCGAGGTTCTGTGTATTAATGTATATATATTTCATTTCATTTCTTTTAAAAGTCATTGTATCATAATCCATTACATGTTCATATTTAATAGTTGCTTCATTTCTGTTCATACATTTTTATAATTTCCATTGCATTCTTGTCTTTCATGTTTTTATGATTGTTAAATCACTGATCAGTTTTCTTGTGCAGGTTTTAGGTAGACAGCCCGGGGCATTTTCATAGTATTTTAGCTAATGATATGAGACTGACATTATTATGCTGCTAGTTTCCTTTTCATAGCATTTGTTTAACTTCAGTCTTGCTTTGTTCATTTCAGTTTTGTTTATCTGATTCAGTAGTTAAATTTAAATATATTAAGCTACTCATAGTGTCTTCGGTTACCTCCAAAAGCCACAGCTAGACTGATGGTGAGGGGCTGTATGATGAAATGTGTAGTTTAGTATTAGTTTCCTTTCTGCAAAATTAGATATATTAAGCCGCTCATAGCGTCTTCAGTTACCTCCGAAAGCCACAGCTGGACTGATGGTGAGGGGCTGCATGATGAAATGTGTAGTTTAGTATTAGTTCCCTTTCTACAAATTTAGATATATTAAATCATGTATGACATCTTCAGTTGCCTCTGAAAGCCACAGCTGGACTGATGGTGAGGGATTGAATTATGTGTGTATGGTTTAGTATTAGTTTACTTTCTGCAAATTAAATAATCAGTTACACAAGTTGTTTATGATTACTTCCGCAAGTCATAGCCGGTCTAATGATGAAGGGTCAGAAAATGAATTGATGTAATCTGATTTAGATTTATTTCATTGCAATTTTGAATTTCCATAAGAGTAGTTTCTTTTGTGTTCAGTTGGCAGCAAGAATAGTTTAGTTTTCATGTTCACTAGTTTCTTGTTTTGATTCATTAGATTAGCAGCACTTTTCATTTCAGCAATACACTTTTACTTTCTTTTGTCATTGTAATTTCAATTTGCTTTTAAAGTTTCGAGATTGGTAAATCATTATAGGGGATATCACTTCCTTGAATAAATATAACCAAGCTTGTTTTTCACTTTAGAATTTCCATTTTACCTTAGAAAGACCACAAACGACAAAAAGTTAAGAAAGAGGTTATCTTGCACATATTGTGCGCCGCACTTCATCAGCTTACGATTCCCGGATTGACAATTAAATGCAGCAATTTAGGAAACACTAAATTGACCAAACAGCTAACCAGCTTACGAAGCTCATGGAGCAAGTTGAAGAGTACCGAGGTCCGAAATTTAATCGTGGAAGAGCTGGGTCGAGACCAAATGGGCTACATTGAAGTCATCTTTGCTCCTCACAAATCTAATTTTCAATTTTATTTTATTTTTTTCGCAGATGACTTCGTATCTGTAATTTCTACTCAATTTTATCAAGAAACTGAAAATCTTGTGTATAAAATTCTGGTGAACCTGACCGAGGTTTTAAATTTTGTATTACCTTTCAACTAAGTAACTGAAAGCTCTTCTGGAAGGGTTTACTTATGGTAAAGAAGGCCATCCAAAATATAGTCAACGTTTAAGCCTGTTGAAATTACTTTCAGCTCTGCAATGTACGTGAGCCGCCTTCCATTTCCATGGATCACTCAAGATCGCAGTATAAAAAAAAACGTTGCAGAAGAGCCGCTTGCCATTTTTGAATGCGCAGGAGTTTAAAAAAACTGAAGGACAGTGGTCCCAAACCTGAAACCTCTGGACCTGAAATTTCATTGAGCCGGATTTGTGAGAAATTCCGCATCACACTCAGCCGTCCATACGGTTGCCCAAAATCGGATGCGGAAAAATCATGAAGCGGATTTAATAAAAATTCTGCATCACAAATTGAGTGACGTCAGCTGGCAACTTTTGGCACCCGAAATTTTTATGCAGGATGGTTTAATTTTTTTGTTTGGCGTCCAGTTCATTATGTGGTCAAAGTTCTGTTTTAATGTTTGTTTTAAAAAAAATGTCGTGCGTACAAGTCAACATATATATATATGTTTTACATATATATGAAAAGAATGTTTTCAAAGAAAAGGGAGGTTGTGGGCCATAGTCGGTTTTTTTTGTTTTAGTTTTTAATTTTATTTTGTAAAAGTTGTTTTATTTTTATATGTTGAGGCATATATAAAAAAAGAAGTTAAAAGGAAAAGGCCTGTGTGCAAGGCATGTATTGTAAGTTTTTATTTTTACACACAGCAGTGTAAATTTTTTTTTGGATTGCACAGCAGTGCATTCATTTTTGAGAGACAGAGTATTTCTCAATACACAACAGTGTGTTGTAAATGCAGAGAAAGAGTGAAATTTTTAGTGTGTGAGTTTTGATTTTGAACTGTGTTTTGAAGCAGTCAAAGTCTCTTTGTATTCCCTCAGTCAGAGGTGATTTTGTAACCAAGTTTTTGGAAGTTTAATGATATAGTTTTAGAGTGAAAACTCTGTCTCCAGTGAAGAATTTTTTTTTATATTTTCTCTGTGTTGAAGAGGGGGAATTTTATTCTCCATTGTTGTTCTGGAATTTTAAATATTCCAACATGGTATCAGAGCTAGTTCAGGCTCTTTGAAGATCAAAGAAGCTGAAGGAAAGGAGTTCTTTGTTGCAGTAGCTTCTCCAGCAGTGTGAAGACTCAGTCAAGAATAATCCAAAGGTATTTCTCTATACAGATTTTGTGTTACTGTTGCAGAACAGTCAGTTATTTGAATACACAGTCAAGTGTTTTTAAATCATAGTGAAGAGTGCAGAATGGCTGGAGCCAACACTGGTATGGGTATGGGAAATTTCCATCTCCCAATGTTTAATGGGAAAAATTATGACTACTGGTCAATAACTATGAGAGCATTATTTGTCTCCCAAGACTTATGGGAATTTGTTGAGGATGGCTTTGAAGAGCCAGCAGATGAAGAAGAGTTTAATGATTTAACTCAGGCAGAGAGAGAGTTGCTGAAGAGCAATAGGAAGAAAGACTCCAAAGCTCTCTTCTTATTGTATCAAGCAGTGCATGAGAGTGTGTTTCCAAGGATAGCAGCAGCCAAGAGATCCAGAGAAGCATGGGAAACTCTCAAGACAGCCTATCAAGGCATGGAAAAAGTGAAGACAGCAAAACTTCAGTTGCTGAAGAGAGACTTTGAGACTCTCTGTATGAAAGAGTCAGATACTATTGACTCATTCTTCACTCATGTGATTGGAATGGTCACACAAATAAGATCTCATGGAGAGACTCTTGAAGAGAAAAGGATTGTGGAAAAACTCTTGAGGAGTCTACCCTCAAGATTCGATGTGATTGTCACCACCATAGAGGAGACTAAGGATCTCACAAAGTTCACAGTGGATGAGCTACATGCATCACTGATGACTCATGAGCAAAGATTGGGTAGGAGTGAAAACTCATCTCTGGAACATGCCTTTAAGACCCAGATGTCTTTCGGAAGAGGAAGAGGGCAAGGCAGAGGAAACAAAAGAGGAAGAGGCAGAAGCCAAAACAGAGGTGGAAGGAACAGTCCAGCAAATGCTCAAGGAAGGGGCAACAATCCAAATCAGCATCAAGGCCAAGGCAGCAGCCAGCAGAGTGGTCAGCAGAATGCTCAAGGACAGAGGTATGATAAGTCCAATGTCCAATGTCACTATTGTAAAAAATATGGTCATTATGCTAATGAATGTAGAAAGAAGCAACATGATATGGGAAATAGAACTAGTGCAAATTTCACTAGAGAAAATATCAGCCAAGATAAATTTTTTTTGGCTTGTAATATGGCTGAAGAAAAAAGTGAGGATTTATGGTTTCTAGACTCCGGTTGCAGTAACCATATGACAAGAAACTTAGCAATGTTTTCTATGCTAGATGAGAGTGTGAAGTCACAAGTCACACTAGGGACTGATAGTAAAGTGTCTGTTATGGGAAAAGGGAATGTAAATGTTCTAACAAGAAAAGGTGCAAAGAAATCCATATCAGATGTCTATTATGTTCCAGGAATGAAGTGTAACCTCTTAAGTATTGGACAACTTGTTCAAAAGGGGTACAATGTGTTTTTTGAGGATGATGTTTGTACCATCATGGACAAACCACCCAGCAAACAATGTATTGCTGAAGTAAAAATGACAAGGAACGGGATGTTCCCTCTTAGAATGAGAACAGATTTGAAGAATGAAGAAAAGATAGCAGCAGTGGCAAAAGAGGCTATCCAAAGTGAACCAAAAGATGAAAATTGGTTGTGGCACTTGAGATTTGGACATCTCAACTTTGGAGGTCTTAATTTGTTGAACAGAAAAGGAATGGTAAGAGGTTTACCATTGATAGAGAAGCCGGATAGCCTTTGTGAAGGTTGTATCTTGGGGAAACAACACAGAGAAAGTTTTTCTTCCGGGAAAAGCATAAGGGCGAAGGCACCCTTAGAGATTGTCCACTCAGATTTGTGTGGACCGATACAAACTCCATCGCTTGCTAGCAGCCACTACATGTTAACATTCATAGATGATTTTACAAGAAAAACTTGGGTTTACTTTTTGAAAAATAAAAGTGAAGTGTTTGAAAAATTCTGCAATTTCAAAGCACTTGTGGAAAATCAGAGTGGGCTGCACATCAAATTTCTAAGGACTGATAGAGGAGGTGAGTATATCTCTAAAGATTTCCTACGTTTTTGTAGAGAAAATGGTATTCAAAAGCAGCTTACAACTAGATATACTCCGCAACAAAATGGAGTAGCCGAAAGGAAGAATAGAACCATAATGGACATGGTGAGGAGTATGTTAAAGGCAAAGCATTTGCCTAATGATTATTGGGCTGAAGTTGTACATTGTGCAACATACATTTTGAATAGGTGCCCTACAAAAGCAGTGATGAACAAAGTGCCGGAAGAGGCATGGAGTGGCACAAAACAAGGTGTCACACACATGAAGGTTTTTGGATGTGTGGCTTATGCACACATTTCGGATCAGCTAAGGAAGAAGTTGCACATCAAGGGGGAGAAATGTATTTTCATTGGATACAGTGAGGAATCCAAGGCCTACAGGTTATATAACCCATCCACCAAGAAATTTATTGTGAGCAGAGATGTTCAGTTTATTGAGGAGGAAGCTTGGGATGGAAGCATAGAGAAAACAGTGAATGTTAAACATTGTTTATCTCATGATGAAGATGATGATGAATTGGCTGAAATACATCCCCAAACAGTAGCACCAACACAAGAACAGCAAGAGACACCCTTGAGAAGAAATGAGAGTTCTTCTCCAAGCACACCACAAGGAGGAAATTCAAGTGCTTCTTCAAGCATTTGTACACCTAGTGAAAGAGGTAAGAAGTTCAGAAATTTGAATGACATTTATGCACAAGAGGCAGCAAATGAAGGCATCAATTCTTTGTTTGCTTTATATTGTAATGTTGATGATCCTGTTCATTTCGAAGAAGCTATTAAGGATAAGAAATGGATAGAAGCTATGGATTAGGATATTAATGCCATAGAAAGAAACAAGACTTGGGATTTGGTTGAACTCCCAAAAGGTAAAGATGTCATTGGAGTTAAATGGGTCTACAAGACCAAGAGTAATGTTGAAGGAAAAATAGAGAGACACAAGGCAAGAATTGTCGTCAAAGGGTATAAGCAGAAGCATGGGATAGATTCTGAAGAAACTTTCGCACCAGTTGCTAGAATGGAAACCGTGAGAGCAGTGTTATCTATAGCAGCACAAAACAAGTGGAAAGTTTACCAAATGGACGTGAAGTCAACATTCCTAAATGGAGTGTTAATGGAAGATGTTTACATTTAACAACCTCTAGGCTATGAGAAGAAAGGCCAAGAGCACAAAGTGTGCAAGTTGAAGAAAGCTCTTTATGGGTTGAAGCAAGCACCAAGAGCGTGGTACAGTAGAATAGACTCCTATCTACTGGAAAATGGATTTGAAAAGTGTGAGGGAGAACCCACCCTCTACATCAAAGAAAAAGATGGTAAAATGTTGATTGTAGTTTTCTATGTTGATGATGTTATTTTCACAGGTAATGATAATTACCTTATTGAAAATTTTAAAACAGTCATGAAAGAAGAATTTGAAATGACTGACATGGGTTTGTTGAAATACTTCTTAGGAATAGAATTAGAACAAGATGAAAATGAGATTTTTATCTCACGGGAAAAATATGTTAATGAAGTGCTTGAAAGATTTAATATGCAGGAGAGCAAAGCAGCGATCACTCCCACAGTGATGGGATTAAAACTCAGCGGAGAGGACAACAGCAAGGACTTTGATCCTAGCTTGTATAAGAGCATAGTTGGCAGCCTCATGTATTTGACTGCAACTAGGCTCGACATAATGCATGTTGTTAGCTTAATTTCCAGATTTATGGAGAAGCCAAAGGATGCACATTGGCAGGTAGCGAAGAGAATTTTGAGGTATGTTAAAGGTACAAAAAGATTTGGTATTTTATATACTACTTCAGAAAATTCAGATTTAGTTGGATACACTGACAATGATTGGGCTGGAAGTGTATATGATCGGAAGAGCACTTCCGGTTATGTTTTTCACATGGGTTTAGGAGAAATTTCATGGGCTTCTAAAAAACAGGCCATTGTAGCATTGTCTACAGCAGAGGCAGAATATGTGGCAGCTACAGCAGAGCGTGTCAAGCAATTTGGATGAGGAGGATGTTAAGAAGTTTGTGCCAAGAGCAGGTAAAAGGAACAATGATTTATTGTGACAATAGCTCAGCTATTGCATTATCAAAGAATTATGTGTTTCACAAGAGAACGAAACACATTGACACAAAGTTTCATTACATCAGAGAATTGGTAAACAATGGTGAAATTGTTTTGGAACACTGCAGAACTCAGGAGCAGTTTGCAGACATTCTGACCAAGCCATTGGGGCAGAAGAGTTTTGAGTTTTTGAGGAAATGTCTGGGCATGACTGATAACCCAGCAGCTGAAAGTAAGGGGGAGTGTTGAAATTACTTTCAGCTCTGCAATGTACATGAGCTGCCTTCCATTTCCAGCGATCAGTCAAGATCGCAGTATAAAAAAAAACGTTGCAGAAGAGCCGCTTGCCATTTTTGAATGCGTAGGAGTTTAAAAAAACTGAAGGACAGTGGTCCCAAACCTGAAACCTCCGGACCTGAAATTTCATTGAGCCGGATTTGTGAGAAATTCCGCATCACACTCAGCCGTCCGTACGGCTGCCCAAAATCGGACGCGGAAAAATCATGAAGCGAATTTAATAAAAAATCCGCATCACAAATTGAGTGACGTCAGCTGGCAAATTTTGGCACCCGAAATTTTTATGCAGGCTGGTTTAATTTTTTTGTTTGGTGTCCAGTTCATTATGTGGTCAAAGTTCTGTTTTAATGTTTGTTTTAAAAAAAATGTCTTGCGTACAAGTCAACATATATATATATATATATATATATATATATATATATATATATATATATATATATATATGTTTTACATATATATGAAAAGAATGTTTTCAAAGAAAAGGGAGGCCGTGGGCCATAGTCGGTTTTTTTTTGTTTTAGTTTTTAATTTTATTTTGTAAAAGTTGTTTTATTTTTATATGTTAAGGCATATATAAAAAAAGAGTTAAAAGGAAAAGGCCTGTGTGCAAGGCATGTATTGTAAGTTTTTATTTTTACACACAACAGTGTAAATTTTTTTTTGGATTGCACAGCAATGCATTCATTTTTGAGAGACATAGTATTTTCTCAATACATAGCAGTGTGTTGTAAATGCAGAGATAGAGTGAAATTTTTAGTGTGTGAGTTTTGTTTTTGAACTGTGTTTTGAAGCAGTCAAAGTCTCTTTGTATTCCCTCAGTCAGAGGTGATTTTGTAACCAAGTTTTTGGAAGTTTAATGATATAGTTTTAGAGTGAAAAATCTGTCTCCAGTGAAGAATTTTTTTTATATTTTCTCTGTGTTGAAGAGGGAGAATTTTATTCTCCATTGTTGTTTTGGAATTTTAAATATTCCAACAAAGCCAACAAATATTACCAGTTCCATTCAGGAAGAATCCCATACACAGCAATTCAAAACGTGATATCTATTGGATGAAAATTGGCAAAGGGCCTGGGTTATTGTCATATGGCTGGCGACTATGCTGGGGTTGTTCACGTGGATCCTTAAATTTCTTTTCTCGTCTTTGCTACTCTTCCCGAGCATGCCCATAGCATGGAATAATTAGGTTGCATGAGAAGACATGCGTTGATCCATAAATTTTTCTAGCCAAGACGTGAAAGAACCTGTGAAGAAGCATTTATGTGGATGGCTTGACACCTCGTGGATTTTTTTGTGATTTGGTGAACTAACATTGTCAATGCTTACAACATTCTTCTGTTATTATATTTATTGGCGGTTAATGCTATCTGCGTTTAACTCGTGATAGATAAAACTGACTGATTATCTTTCAAGAAAAATGCTAGCTTGCATAAGTCATTGTCTGTTGTTGGTTCACTTTTTAAAGGCATATTATGGGAATCATTAAAATTTTGAAATCTCTCTTGTACATATTTGTGGGGATGCTCCATGGAGGTTTGGATACCATTTTGTTGTAATCTTCAACATAACATAGTGCTCTGTTTTTGTTTCCATGGCCAGTTAAATATTGACGGTGAATATGTCAATCAGAAAGTTTCAATATTGTTTTATTATAAAGTGGTCCATCACATGGTGTTGAGTAGCTTGGTTGTTGATCATATATCAGAATGAAAGAAATTGATTATATATTTGCAATCTAGGTAAGTACACTGAAACATTTGTCACACTGTGACTGTAATGTGCTTTTTTCAGGACTTGAGAAAGAGTATAATTTTTTTTTGGAAAGACTGGTGCTGATGAAACATCCTTTTTTAACATTGAATATTTTTACTCGGGAAATTTGGGAATATCTTATAAAATCAGCAACATACACCATGACACATGGATGGCTTGCTGAAAATCTCTGAATCAGTAGATTCTGGCACTGCATAAATTGCTTTTATGCCATCTTTTGGTTGAATTTTCTTAACAATTCAATATAGCCGAGTAAGAGCTTCACTCCTTGGGAATGACGAGGTATGAGATAGTGTGCTAGCCAGTCCAGCTGCACCCTGAATTTTGGTCCATATTCACTTTTATTTCTTGTCACTATTTTTTTTTCTTTATTCAATATTCACTTTTATTTCGTCACAATTTTTTTTTTCTTTATTCAATATTGCCCCCACATTAATTGTGGGCAATCCATTACATACACTTTCATGCTCCAGTGGTCATGCCCCCGAAAACCCACATTGATTGAGATTAAAATGGGTTGCAATGTGATATACAAACCACATTGATTGAAATTAAAATGAGTTGTAATGTGATATATTATGGTTGGGGCGGTTCCCAGGTTGACATTAGGGGGAAAATTTGAAAATTTACACAACTCCTAAATTCACAACAATCAGTATTCAAATAAAATGAATAATTAAGCATCAAACCTTTAATTTTTTTTCCAGTCTTTGCTACACTTCCCTAGCATGGAACAATTAGGTTGCATGAGAAGACATATGTTGATCCATAATTTTTTTCAGCCAAGACATGAAAGGCACTGTGTAAGATCTCAAACAACGAAATAATCAACAGATCCAACACATTTAAGTGTTCTAATAAAAATATTTTCAACAAAACACTGAACACAAAAGGGATATAGAAAAAGACAGCCCTTATTTCAATTAATACTTAGAAAACCGAAACATGCCAAATACAAGCAAAATAATGGATCCCCTGTCTTGATAGGCACATCTGCTCAATCCACAAGAAATCAAAGACATTAAAGCACAATTGTGGACCCTCAATGGATTCACCAAACAATTCACACCCGCGAGGTTTTCATCCTTGGGATCAAACTAGAGCTGGCCTAGCCAAGTTCTCAACCAAACACAATAAGATGACAAACTCTGAATGATCTCAATGCCTAGTTCCTATCCTTTTTAATAGGCTTGATGAACTCTCTTGAAACCTTATTTGATTGTTTTTCCTCGAAAAACGAAAGCAAATACCATGGGAAAATACCACGGTAAATATCATGGGTAGATTCTGTCCATTTTGACCATATCGAGAAAAGAGAATATTACAAATCCTCCCACCCAAAGATTGCTTTCCCTCAAGAAATCCACTTCTATCCACATTAGAAGCATTTTTTTATTGGTACCAAGATCCCATACCAACCAATGTGCTAACCCATGCTTCCATGCTAAATGATATGGACCCTTTGATACCTAGATCCCAAACAATCCTTCGGCGAATCCGGCCTCAATAGATCCACCTGGATCCCAATGCCACTTAAGTCTTGGGACCTGTGGGTTATGATACCATCTTGACCCTCCATCATTGTTTGTGCCTAAGAGCCCAAGCTGCAATATGCCTTTGGCTAAGAGTATCTTCCTAGGAATCATCCCATCAGCGTGCCTTTTGACACTTATCCATTGCATTCTTGACATTTTTTCAGTTATCAATACGTTATGATACTAGTATTGAAATTTTGACGACTTTGAAACAATCCTTGTCTACTTACATTTCCGATCATATACATGAATGGAGACATAGACATCGTCTAGTTAAGGTTTTTATTCCAAATCAGATTTTGGCGGAATGATTTACAAAATCATTGCTTCGAGTCATTACTAAAGATGTAGCCAAGGGAGGTGTTGTAATTAAGGAGCAAGTAATTTCTCATGCCCAGTATCTAGACCTTGTTTACACACAATTTGGCACATTATATGATAAAATTATGGATTTGCCTCGCCTTGGGTCAAATAACATCAACTCCTATAACTTCTCACATTGTTAATGGTGTTATTGGTTATGTTATCCATCAATCTAAGTAAAAATAATAATTCCAAAACTACTCAGATTATGACTTTACCAAATTCACCCAAAGAAAATCCTTCTCCAGAAATTACTTCTGAGATCAATGCCGTAGATTCATCAACTGGAAAGAATAAATCGGTCAGAGGTAAAAAAAAGAAAAGAAAGGTAAAGCGAAATAAAATGCTTCTCCAAAAGATCAATCATACAAAAACGAACCATCTGACAAAAAGAAAAAGTCTCGTTATCCTTGTCTAATTTGTGATGAAGATCATTACACCAAGGAGTGCCCTTATTGCTCTGAGGTTACTAAATTCATTAAAGGTTCACCCACCCCTGTTGTTTTGAAAGATCAATTTCCTCTCAAGACAATAATATGGTTTCACAAAACCCTTTTTCTTCTTCCATATCAGTGGATATCATGATGATGTCCTCACAAGTTATGTTAGCCACTAGATCTAAGGCTTGCAGATCTAAGGGTCTTGTCATAGATGGAAATGATGCTAGTTCACCTAGTTAATCTTCCACATCAATTCCTCCTCCTTCTGAACTATTACAGATTGAAAAACAAAATTATGACATGGTGATTCAACCGCATCCTTAAGGTGTTCTTCGAAAGTCGACTTTTAATCTTCATGCACGAGCTTCTTAGAATTACAACATTGTTAAAGATCTGGCTATGTCTACTTTAGCAATGTCAGCCCTTGAAGTGCTGCAGACTTGTCCAACACAAAGGAAATTTATATTGTCAGTAATAGGATCTATTGATCCATAGGATTCTACTTTCATTGTCTTTGATCTTGAGAGTCATGTACCTAGACTTTCGCATCAACTAGCATTTCAAATACCAGTTTTCATAAAAAATAAAGGAGTCTTTCGCACGGTAATTGGCGAAGGAGCTTCTACATGTATCGTTTCTATTTCTTGTTGGAAAGCCTTAGGTTCTCCAAGGATCAATTAGTCTCCCACAATTTTGAAAGCCTTTGATGGAAGAGGTTTTCGTCCATATGGAATTCTAAACGATCTACCTATAGAGTTAGAAAGTAAGGTAGTTGCAATTGAACTTGAATTTTTTTATGCTCAACTTGATTATAACCTTTTGCTGGGTCGAAGTTGGACCTATGCTATGTCGGCAGTGGTCTCGTCATTTTTTCGAATGATAATGTTTCCCCATAAAGGAAACATTGTAAAAGTGGACCTATTTTCTTACTACACTTCGAACCCTAATTCTACAGGTAGTGTACCTTTTATTGGAAAAATGGTTACTTTATATGAAGATGTTGGGGTAGGTTTGCTTAAGGATTCGTCACTCATGGGAACTTTTGCACTCCCTTCACCAAACTTTCCTCATAATGTTTCCCAGGTTAATATGATTACATCAAGCACAATGCAATCTCATGATCCTTATATTGTGACTTTAAGGTCTGAATTAACGTCGTATGGAAGTGAGATGCCTTTGAGCCCATTTGAATCGACTTATCAGGCAGTTCAATCATTTTCCAACCAACCATCATCCGAGATTGATTGAGTGAATGCAATCATTGATGATTATTCTCATTTGTCACGACTAGTACTAGTATCATTTCCTGATCCCTTTGATAACAAGTTTCCAAATGACAAAAGTATCATGGAAATAATTACTTTGGACGAAATTCCATGGGACGATTATCATCATCGCTCATCTTTTCTGCATAGCCTTGATAAAATCGGGAATGATTTTTCATCTATGTTTTCATCTGAGATTGTGGATAGTCCTCAATGTCTTATGTCAACCCTTCATTCTAAATTTGAAACGAATCTAGGAAACATATCTACAACTATACCAATCAACATCTCAGTTAAACCTGGAATTACCGAGAACATTCACATAGGTTCTTCATGCTCCCTTGAATAAATTGAGATGTATAAAGCTCTATTTCAAGAATTACAAGACATTTTTTTCTTGATCCTATGAGGAAATGCTAGGAATTGACCCTAGCATTGTAATTCTCAAAATAAAGAATTAGCAGGATGCCAAACCAGTGAAGTAGAGATTAAGTCAAGTGCATCCACAAAAAATTGCTGCTATAAAAGATGAAGTTGAAAGATTACTTGGAGCAGTTTTCATTTACCCTATTCCCTTGACTAATTGGGTGTCCAATATTGTTCCAGCTAATAAGAAGCAAGGGACCATTAGAGTATGCGTCGAATATAGAGATATAAACAAATCTTATCCAAAGGACAATTATCTTACCCCTTATATCGATCAAATTGTTGATGATTGTGTCGAAAACGAGATTTTCTCTTTATGGACGGATTTTCCAGATACAATCAAATAAACATACTCCTTGTTGATCAACATAAAATTGCATTCATTTGTCCAGGGGGGAAATTTTCTTATCATAAAATCCCATTTGGATTGAAAAATGTTGCTGCAACTTTTCAAATGGAAATGTCTTATGCGTTTCACGATATCAAACATATTGTACAACCCTACTTGGATGACTTACAAGCTCACTCACTGAGACAATAAGATCATTTGATGCATTTGAGAGCAATTTTCATTAGATGTAGGCATTAAATATTCGTCTGAATCCTCACAAATGATTTTTTGTGTACAATCTAGTCGATTGTTGGGATTTTTCATGTCAAAGGAAGACATTCGAGTCGATCTGCTCAAGGTAGAGGCTATTTTCAATTTGCCTTCTCCTTCCAATCTCTGCTAACTCCAAAGTTTGCAAGCGAAAGCGAAATTTTTACGTAGATTCATAACTAACTATGCCAAACTAACTAAGGGTTTAACTCAACTCTTGAAAAAGGGCATCCCATTTATCTAGGACAAGCTTGCTAAAAAATATTTTGATGCATTGAGAAACACATTAACCCATACACTGTTATTGCAATTGCTTGATTATCACTGGGACCACTTTTTGTATTTAACTTCATTCGATGCCACCATTGGCATGGTACTAGTTCAAGAAGATGAATCTAGCGATGAACATGTGATCTATTATCTCAGTAGAAATCTCATGAAAACTCAGATCAAATACGCACATGTGGATAAATTGGCATTGGAAGTCATTCAAGATGTCCAACGTTTTCGTCACTATATACTCTTATGCGAAACAACTGTTATCTCTGATTGCAACCCGATGATGTACATTTTTAACAGACATTTTCTAGGGAGAAACTACTCTAAATTGATAGTTATCCTGCAAGAGTTTGATTTAAAGTTTGAAAAATATAATTCTAAGAAATCGTTGGTGTTTACTAAGTTGTTGTGTGACTTTCCCCACAGTGAGACAGAAACTGTGATAGAGGATTCTCTTCCACAAAAATATCTCTTTCTTATCAGTACTTTAGATCCCTGGGATGGAGATATCATTATATATCTTCAAACTCAGACTTTTCGGCCTGAATTTTCTTGAACTGATCATCGTCGAATCTAGTACCAATCTCAACAATATACTATTGTTGGCGATACACTTTATCATCATGGTGATGATTCTGCCTTTCGACGTTGTTTAACTCATGAGGAAGTCAAGAAGGAATTAAATGATTTCCATTATGGAGCTTGTGGTGTTCATATTTCAGGGTTTTGCGTTGGCTATTTCTGACCCTCAATGTTTAAATATTGTATAACCACGGTTCAGAAGTGCCATAATTGCCAAGTTTACCATCGCAAGATGTGTGCACCTTCGACTCCTCTTTACCCAATCATAACTGTCGGTTCATTTGCTAAATGGGGCATTAATTTTGTTACATGTAACCTTCACTCAGCCGAGGGGCATGGGTATATCATCCTAGTGGTTGATTATTTTACAAAATGGGTTAAGGTGATGCCTACATATAAGGAAAATGGTGAAACTAAATCCATTTTCATATTCAACCATGTGATTTCTAGGTTCGATGTGCCACAAGCTATCGTTACGGACAATTCTAGCCACTTTCGAAACTTTATGATGACCAAACATTTTGCACAGCTAGGCTTGCGCCATGAAAACTATACCCCTTATTATCCGCAAGTGAATGGCCAAGTGGAAGATGTTAACAAAGTTTTGACCACTATGATCAAATGGATTATCGACATTCATAAACGAAACTGACATATTATGCTTTTTTTCAGCCTTCTGGGCATACGATACCTCCGCAAAAACATCGACTGGCTTTACTCCCTTCCAACTTGTTTATGGTTTGGAGGCAGTTTTTCCAATTGAATGTGAAATTCTGTCAGTGAAACTAGCCATTGAGTTGTTACCGGCTACCTCTCCAAAGGAAGATCATTTTTTGTACTTAGCACGACTAGATGAGACTCGCCGTGATGCTTCACTGGCTAGTGAGGCTCATAAGAAACAGGTTAAGACTCATTTTGACCGAAACATGATTCGTCGTTCATATTCGGAAGGTGACATAGTCATGGTCTATGATCAAGCGCATAATAAGCTAGGTGTTGGTAAATTTGAATCCATGTGGCATGGTCCTTACATTATGAAACATGTACTAGCTAAAGGGGCCTATGAACTAGTTGATTATGACGATGTTTCTTTGGGAGAGCCTAGGAATGGTCTTTACCTAAAGAAATATTATGCAGAATATATTTCATGAAGATTTTGTACATTAATTGTATCATATTTTTATGAGTGTATGATAGATTTAACATTTTTTTACAATTTCTCGCTACTTCTCTTGCTTATCTTGTGTTACACTTGATTTGTAGATTTTGATGTTCCCTCAGACTTACATTGGCTTTTCTGATGGCGCTAGTCACAATACTCAGAATCTCTCTTCTGTGGCTTGGGTTATTTACTAGCCCACTGATGAGTTAGTTTCTATTCATGGGATATGCCCTGTCGAACAACAGATACTATAATAGAGTATAATGCAGTGATTGAACTATTATATGATGCCATTTCATTTGGCATTCGTCATTTGATAATTAAGTTAGATTCACATCTCATATTATTACATTTAAATGATGTCTATGCAGTAAGAAGTTCAATAATGTTAAGAATGTTTTTACGGGTCTGTCTCTTGGAAAGACATTAGAGGAAATTTTAGCTTAAAAGTGCCCATGACTTTTTCACGTAATTTCCATGTCATAATATGTAAACTAATCGCAATTTTTTAAATTTAAAAATATGTACATGTAAATATTTTGGAGGGGAAAGAAGATAAACTATTTTTTTAATTGTATTTTTGGCTTATCTCCTTATAGATTTAGTTAAATTTCAATTGTAGACGCTCATTGGATGCATAATTAAATTCTGCATCCAACGAGTGTCTATCATGTATACTTTTCAGAATACACACATTGATAAGAATTGAAGATACATTGAAAAAGTGCATCATGCATACTTTTGAGAAGACCCACATTGATAAAAATTGGAGATACATTGAAAAGACTCACATTGATAAAAATTGAAGATACATTGAAAATACCCACATTGATAAAAATTCAAGACACATTGAACACTTTTTCAACGTATCTTCAATTTTTATCAATATGAGTCTTCTCAAAAGTATGCATTATGGGTACTTGTTGGATGTAGAATTTAATTCTGCATCCAACATGAGTCTACACTTGAAATTTGAGTAAACCCGTAGGGAGATAAGCCAAAAATACAATTAAAAATGTAATTTTCTTATTTTCCCTCCAAAATTCGTAACTCTTATTTTATTATTTTAACTCTTACTTTATTATTTTTCCTTAGGAGGTCACTTTTTGCATGAAATTTCCTCTAATGCGGTTTGATTACATTGAATATCAACATATTCCGAGAAATTTAAACACATTAATTGATGCATTGACGAATCATGTGTTAAATAGACATTTGCAACATTTGTAAAACAATATTCATCCATATATTGAACAAGATAAACTGAAATGATAAAGTAGTAGTCTCCATTAGGTAAAATAGTTTGTAAAACGTGTGTTACAAAATATGTCATCCAAAGACATGAGGCCCCGTGGCCTTTATTATCCAAACATGTTGATAGAAAAAATCAAAATCTAACCATAAAATACTAGCAAATAAGCATGATGGTGATCATGATAGCAGACTATAGCACGTGCTATGCTTCATAGCATGCGAGTGATCAGCCCTGGAACTCCTACTACGTGCCTTTGGTACTGCAAAGGCAAATCATCAAGCCCAGTCTCTGGAATGTCTAGCGCCAACCTCTCTAGGTTATTCTCTAGCTCAGTGAAGGCCATTGTTGCATCAGGGTTAGGCACTGCAACAACTACTGGTTGATCTCCCCGCCTGTCAAAACGTCGTAGTCCCGCTGGTGTAGCCGGACCAATATCTGCATGAATAATTTGGATAATTAGCTTTGAATGTCAAAAAACAAATAAAAAATTAGAAAACATAAAAACCATCAAATGAAAAGTTTTTACCTAGGTCACCCCACTACATCCCTGCTGGGAGTGGGATATATCGATACCTGCATAAGGAAAGTCTTTGATCATAATGATCTAATGTTCTAATCACCCAAATAAATCAAGGGTATATTTCATCATCGGGTCATTGTCTCCATGGGGAGCCATCAAGAGACCCACAAAAGCACGTGAGGATCTCCAGGTCCTCCTATTTCTACTAAAACCTGTTATGGGACAAGGAGGGGAATTCGCTCTAGAGAAAATGAAATCAAGCCTAACACCATATCTAAAGTTCTTGATTTTCCCTTTTGTTGCTCTAGTCAGTTGACCTTTCATGTTGGAAACTACCCCTTCACACGAGTTGAAAATATTGGGCTGTGAACACTCCTCGACACGCTGCATTTGAGCCTTTGTAGCCAAGTGAAGCATTGCACTTCCACATATTTTGGTAACTGTAAATGCAATGGTTCTCAAGGGGAGTCACTCAATGGTTTTGATGTAAATTCTCCCATCCTTGACCTACACCCCGTCAACATAATATCACCTCAAATAAGTGGTAGTGGTTTCTCCACTTGTTTTGTGTTTATATAAAGATATATCTGTCCCTCTGTGGGAGAGTATAGTAAAAAAATAGATATCATCAACATCTATAGTGATGCGTTGATCTCCTATCATGAAGCACTAATCTTGGACATCCCATGCCCTCACCATCCAAGTCATGAGATCTAGCTAAGATTTCATCCCTTGAATTATTCAATATTTGTATAGGCCACAATCTCTTAGGGTCTGAAATGTTGTTGGATCGTTAAGAGCTTCAACATCTTGGTTTTCATGTTCTCTCTCTCTACGCCCCATTATGAACGATCAAAAATCCTGGAAACAACAAGTGTGGAAGATTAGAAAACAATGTGTGATTTTGAAAAATTTGGGGGTGTATTTCTTATTTTTTGAAAAACCCTCAGCGCTTGCACAACCACTCTTTACGAACAAAGCGCATTTGCATGGTTTATCAAGAGAAAAACTGATTAAATTATAGATTTATCTGTAAAAAAAATAGTCGGTGTCCATGGTCCCGATGAAAGGTCACCGCACACATCTGAGGGTGGATTTAAAAAATAAAATTAACGCCAAAAAATCGAAATACATGGCTAAATGTGAAATTGTTCCAACGAAAATGAAAATAATGAAGAGCTCTGTTACTTGGAGAAGACATTTCTCGATTTTTTCCACTGGTTTTCTCGGAATCAACTTTTGAAGTTTGTGGTAAAAAATCATCTTTTTTGCTCTCAATTGGTTAAAATTTCAAATGGTAAAAATGATTGTACCTTTTTTAAACTTTTATAGGTTTTTAAGCCATTAAAATATTATTTTATGCCATTGACCTTTTAAATTCAAAATGTTTAGGGTTTTTGCTATAATTTTTGAGCAGGTATGATAATTGTTTAGGTTTAATGTGCATAAAACATGTTATAACATAAAAATGGATTGTTTTGATGTTGAGCGAACTTTTATCACTTTTTTGGGCTCTTGAAAAATACGAAAAAATGTAACCTTGGAGTGCTCTTTTAATCCATTTTCAGACTTTTTAAACATGAAACCATCATCAAGTGTTTGACTATTCGAACTCAAAAAAGTAAATGAACAGTCGTCTATTCATTATAAGTTTACCCATTTTTCAGACTGAACTAGGCTATTTATGAAAAAATGTATACATTGACTAATCATGGTCAATATATTTATCTCTTGCATTATTTTATCCTTTTTCGAGCTTGAGGGACTAAATTTACGAAGAATAACATTATGGAGTTTACACTAAAATACACCGAGATTTACTTTCTCTGGGCTCGTTAAAATTATACATTGAAAGAACAACATGAGTTTCCTTTTCATGTCTTTTCAAACTATTTAAACATGAAAATGACATCGAGTTACCCCTTCATGTATAAATTATATAAATTATGTGTTATATATCCAAGATTCTCCTGATCACACACTATTTTAACTTCATGCACAATACAAAATCTATTCCACCATTGATCATCACATGCGGAAATTAAATCAATTGCAATGCACACATGAAACCATAAAATTCACACACATTAACACAGTTGTTTTAACGGGAAAGCCTGAAGCTAAAAACCCCAACTATATGTATATAATATATGTCATAGAGATCATGTAACAATCCTCATACAAAGCTTATCATATCAAGCTCGCAGACGATAATCGCGCACACGCAATCAGTCTCATCTACAAATCCATGCACCGACCAATTGCTAGCCTCGCCTCTATCGCGCAACTTCTGTCAAGAATGGCTCGAACGAACTCCAATTACTCCGCCCTTGCTCACGCATCCATTGGCATCTCCACTGAGTGTTGGATGCAATCAATGCATCACTATAGTCACAACTCATAGTCACACTTGCTCTTTCACCTATCTCTCCACTGGTCTCCACTGAAACTGCCATGCACTATAGTTAACTGATGTATTATTTAGTTGATTAATGAGTTATTATTTAGTGAATTAATTAAATAATTAATTCACACCACTCTCACTAGTGTATCAATCAGTTAGACTAGATACAACTAGCTCAATTGAGTCTAACTGAGTTAAACTGAATACAACTCCACTAACTACTCCAACTCCACCAAACTCGTCACATCAGTTATAATCAAGTCCTCCATGCACATCACAAGAACTTCGTGAATGGCGTTATTCCTTCCGTCACCTATTGTGCTACATCCGTGTACCTAACCTAAGTGCTCCAAGAGAATAAGATAATGCTAAGAGTCCAACATATTAAGAGCTAATAATATTTGATATATCTATTTAGATCATAGCCTAAAATAGATCACGAATATGTCTAAAAATAGAAGTCCACCTATTTTTCCAACTTGACCAACCATCCAAAAATAGCATCTTGCAACTCATAGAATATGATCGACATGTCTAAAAATAGACATAGCCTAAAAATAGATTTTGCGCCAAAAATCACCTGTGTGGGCCCCACCTAGTTTAGGTGATTATTTTCCAACTAGGATCAAGGATGATGTTTCAAGATGCCTCCTTCACTATTTATTGTTGCAATCTTCAACACTCCCTCTCAACAAGAAAGGACTATCTTTGCATGTGACATGCAACTCCATGCATTCGCCCTGCAACCTTTGCAAGCACCCTGCAACTCCATGCATCTGCTTTGCAACTCTTACTGCAACACTTCCGAAACTGAAAGGCTCCAAACAACTCAATCAGTCTAATGCATCTATCATCAAAGTCTTCGACTTCTGCTAGTACCAACTGTACATGTCTTCAGGAGCCACTGCGCTGTTGAACTCTGCACCAATGCACTCTGCACTCGCTGTCAACTTTGAACTGCGCTCCAGTATCCGAAACTGTCACTTTGATCTTCCTGCATCAATCCAAATGATCATGCTACTGCTGCTCTATGGGCACCTCGTAGCCAGGTTCAATTCATGAGATCCACACCATCTCCATGAATCCTGCCCAGAAATCTCCTCTTGGGATTACTCATGCATGTTGCCCCACCTCTCACTTGGTGGTATAGCTACATGCACTCCCTCTGCCCATCTGGCATGAAATTTCTCTGCATGAGTGGTTGCTTCCACTCCATGATTCCCATCTTGTGGCTGCTCCACATCCCGAGGTTCACTCTTACCTGCATGAAAATCATGCTCCCTCTCAAGCTTCAATTGCATGGCTTTCTCACACTTCCCAACAGTAGGAAGCTCCGTAGAAATCCCATCTACTTCAAGTCTGTAAAGATTCTTAGCTCAAATCCAAACCTTCTTGACTTGTCATGTTGCTTTGTACCGAAGGAATACTTTTCCTTCACTAAAGGAAACATCATAGCCTTTATCCTCTAACATTGCAACCGAGATTAAATTCTTCTTTAAACCTAGAACATGCACTACATCTTGTAAAAGAATGAGTTTACCTGACTTCTTCTGAAAGGTAATGGTACCAATGTCGGTCGTATTGTATCGTCCATTGTCACTCAACTCAACATGCAACTGGAGATCTTTCTCCACTAAGTCACTGAAAAGGTTCACATCTTCCGTCATGTGAAAGGAAGCACCACTATCAAAGTACCACCCCGATCCCAATACACTAGACACCATGCATGCGATCAATGAGAAGTCAAGCTCAAATTGCGAGGCAAGAGCCTCACCAGCTGCAGCTCCAACAGCTTGCTTGTTCTTCTTCTTCTGTGGACAATTTGTGGCGAAATGCCCATGTTCGTGACAGTGAAAACACTTCACTTTGGACATGTCACGCTCTTTGCCATCCACACCGGATTGAGAAGGATTTTTCTTACCCTTCCCTTTCCTTGCTTTGGCAGCCAAAGCGCAATCCTCTTCATCATCATTCTTTGATGAAGAGCCATCCTTAGTACTCCACCTTATCTCCTCCTGCACAAGATCTGACCAAAGTCACTCCCATCCTGGCAGTTTCTCCCGTCCATTGACAGATTCTTCGTAGCTATGCCAACTCTTCGGAAGTCCAAGGAGAGCCAAGCTCACCAAGTCTTCTTCATCCACACTGACTCCTACACTCCCAAGATCATCCCTGCAGTGGACAAACTTTTTCAAGTATACCGAAATAATGTCATTCTTCTCCATTTTTATTTTTCTGAGCTTGTCTTTAAGTGCCAACTTTCTCTGGTCACTTCTGCTTTGGAACAAGTCTGTCAAAGCCTTCCACATTAAGAATGGAGTGGCTTTACCATGAAGGCTGGACACAATTTGGTCCTTCACACCTTCCAACAGAATCCTTCGACACTTTGCTACCTTCTTTTACCATGCGTCAAGTGCGGCTGCATCGCTAGATCCCAGCTTAGGAACATCGCTATCGATGAACTCCTTCAACCCATTATCATCCAGCACCGCCTCCATCTTGTCCTTCCATGCTATGTAATTCGAGCTCCCATCAAGGGCATACTCCAATCGCAATCCGTTGAAATACATTTCAATGAATGCTCAACTTCGACACCAAGAAAACACTGCAACAAATTCGAATTCCACCAGCACAAAACTCAACTGCTTCAATAATTGCAATCTGCTTCAATGATCAACTGCTCTGATACCATGTAGAAATTAAATAAATTATGTGTTATATATCCAAGATTCTCCTGATCACACACTATTTTAACTTCATGCACAATACAAAATCTATTCCACCATTGATCATCACATGCGGAAATTAAATCAATTGCAATGCACACATGAAACCATAAAAATTCACACACATTAACACAACTGTTTAACGGGAAAGCCTGAAGCTAAAAACCCCAACTATCTGTATATAATATATGTCATAGAGATCATGTAACAATCCTCATACAAAGCTGATCATATCAAGCTCTCAGTACAATACAATCGCTACACACTAATCAAGCTTGATCTTGCAAATCCATGCACCGATATTTGCGACCTGCTAGCCAGGCTCTACTGCACAATCCCTGCTGAAGAATGGCTCTGAATGAACTTGGATTGCTCCAGCCTTGCTCACGCAATCCTCATTGGCATCTCCAATGAATGTGTGGTGCAAACAATGCAACACTATAGTCACAACTGATAGTCACACTTGCTCTTTCACCTACCTCTCCACTGGTCTCCACTGAAACTACCATGCACTGTAGTTAACTAATGTATTATTTAGTTGATTAATGAGTTATTATTTAGTGAATTAATTATTAATTAATTCACACCACTCTCACTAGTGTATCAATCAGTTAGACTAGATACAACTAGCTCAACTGTGTCTAACTGAGTTAAATTGAACACAACTCCACCAACTACTTCTACAACTCCACCAAACTCTGTCACATGAGTTCTAATTGAAGTCCTCCATGAAATAGCTCCAGTAAACCCTCAGGAATAGCGTAATTCCTTCTATCAGCTCCTGTGCCACATCTGTGCACTTAACTGAAGTGCTCCAAGAGAATAAGATAATGTTTAGAGTCCAAATATTATTAAGAGCTAATAATATTCGACATATCTATTTTAGACTAGCAGTCTAAAAATAGACTCCGCCCAATATGTCTAAAAATAGAAGTCCATCTATTTTTCCAACTTGACCAACCATCCACAAATAATATCCTGCAACTCATAGAATATGATTGGCATGTCTAAAAATATACATAGTCTAAAAATAGACTTTGCGCCAAAAATCACTTGTGTGGGCTCCACCTAGTTTAGGTGATTATTTTCCAACTAGGATCAAGGATGATGTTTCAGGATGCCTCCTTCACTATTTCTTGTTGCAATCTTCAACACTTCACTGGAATTGTAAAATCTAAATAGTGTAGGACTCATTAATCATGACAAAACCAAAATTACTCCTTCTTAGGGTTTGTTAAAAATACTTCAGAGGACTCTTTCGAAGGATGAGATTACAAGAAAAGAAAATGTTATCCTCCTCAAACTTGACAAAATAAAGAGGTACCTTCCAGTAATGGTGGGGGGAAATTGGGAGAAGGCTTTTATTTTTGTATTTCATTTATGGCAGTATGTCTCTCTTGAACATGACATTCCGTCACATATGTGTCTAGGTTGGGAAATAATTTTTCTCACATTTAATCGAACCACATTGAAAGTCTTATGCTGGTTTTGCACATTATAGTTAAGTAAAATGCTGCCAAGTCTAAGTGTCATGTCACTGATATGTTCAAGAGAATTCCAACCTTAGTTCAATACCTTGCAATTTTTAGCCTTCAATCACATCGGTCATCCCTGAGTCAGTCCTTGCAAACTGTTCTTCAAAACTTGACATAAGTTTCGTGTCGTAGGCCCTCCTATGAAAGATCGCTTTATATCGACTTTAACTCACTTTCTAGGAAGTTGATCTAGAAACCATATTTAGTACCTTGAGGCCTGCAAGCCTTAATGGCAGGTTTCTCGCATTCGATGACAAGTTCTCATCATTGACCTTCGATCGAACGATTCTATGAGCATTTTAATTTAGAACATCTTTTCACACTCTCATTAGGAGAATTTTGAGGTCTAAAACGGGCCTCATAAGAAAATTATAAAATAATAGTGGAAATAATAAAATAATATTTGATTATATCATCAAATTTTAGAGGGAAAAAAGGAAAAACTATTTTTTCAACTCTTGTTTTCAACTTACCTCCCAAAGTTTTTACTCAAATTTCGAGCATGAGTACTCGTTGGATGAAAAATTTAATTCCTCATCCAAGGAGTACCTATGTTTCATACTTTCGATGGATCTTGCTACACGCAAAATGAGAAATGCATGAAAAAACGTGATTGCAATCAAGTTTTTCATGTATTTCTCATTTTTCGTGTAGAAGGGTCCATCAAATGTATGCAACATAGGTACTCATTAGATGAGGAATTAAATTTTTCATGCAATGAGTACTCCCACTCGAAATTTGAGTAAAAAATTTAGGAGATAAGTTGAAAATACGAGTTGAAAAATTAGTTTTATTATTTTATTAGTTTTTAATCTTTTTACCCTTTTACTTAAAAAGTGGTGAATCATCCCCCATGGTTGACATCATCATCTTGAATCCTATTGGTTCTTATAAAGTTTATTTTGGTTGTACATTTTTCTTAGGAGACCCATTTTAGACCTCAAAATTCCCTTAATGATAGATTGTACTGGGAGTACCTTGAGGATCATTATCATTATTAGTGGTTTCTTTCGCACTTGTTAACAGTTCACATCATTTACAAGTAATCAAGTGGTGTCAGTCGTGTTTGACTTCAAGACATTTACTTGCATGGTTATATTCGTACCATGGATCTATAGAAATGGAACTCAATACCATGGATCTAGTTTCATCCATCTAGGCTGCGAGGAGCTATGTATTCATGATTGTACATATAGAATCATATTTGATGGTTGCGTCCATACAATGTATACTATTGACTTGATTCTTATTGTATTTCCATACTAGTTCATGGAGTTACGTTTACTTTGAGTATGGGAATTCCTACCTCAGTGATGATTATATTGCATTGTAATCCCTGATTGATTATTGCAGGTCTCCAACCATGGTCTCCAATCGAATCTTTGGCATGATAAAACACTTAGTCCTTAAATATATTTTCTAACTTCGCACTTTAGGGGGAAATCTGTTACACATCATTTTGTCACCATGACAACTGACCGTTAAAATGGATCTTTCGCCATCCAATTCATGTGTTCCAAAGCACTCCCTTGCAAGTCAACAAATTAATCACCTTGAAGAAATAAATAATTCTGGGTTATAAGGTCAAAAACCTACATTTTAGTGACTTGAGTGCTTTCCTAGCCAGTTTTTGTGCATTCGTAGTTCCTACCATTGGTACCTGTGCAGAACTGTGCTCTGTCTTCCACTATAGACCACACACATGAATTAAAAAAAAGTTTAAAAAAAAAATTTAATTCTAGAAGCATTGTTGGGAGAATATATCTCAACTGAAAGCTTAGAGGTCATGCCTATTCGAGCCTAGCCCCTCCTATCATGGACCTAATTCCCATTCTTCAAGGAACCTTAATCCCACCTTTAGTGGATCTCATCCTTTTCATATGGATATTAAAATTCCTCCTCTTGGCCTATAAATCAACTACAGCCTAGAGGGTTGAGGGAAGTTGCTGAAGGTAGACTTACATTGGTCAAATTAGGTTGGAGATATAATCATCTAAGGAAATGATTGTAGACTTATGGGAGGAGATTCACCTCTTCAAGGCAAAGATTGTGAGACTCTTCTATATTTCTAAATTAATATAATTGAGATTTTTTTATCACTACATTGTTTTATGTATTTGATGAATGGTTTATGTTATTTATATTTTATCCATTGAAATGACACTAGTAACTAACCTCCTTGATCATCAGTTTGAGTTATTGAATCATCTATGATGCATATGCCTTTGATCCTTTGGTTTATATGTGTACAGGTCTGCTTCAAGCATTGAAGAACTACATCGAGGCATGGAAAGGATCTTCATCAAACATGTTATAATAAGGTATTGATTTCATTTCCTCTCCTTTCTAGAATTATGATTCAAGCAAAGATAGACTCAGGGAAAAGGTAGTTTGATTGTCTTCTTATTACTAGGTTTTGTTGGAAATCTAGGGAAATTGCTCTTGTTCGCAAGAGGGATCAGTCCAATATAAATTCAATGGATTAACTTCCCCCTTTTTCCATTCTCAGTGAGGATTGAGACAAAGTTGTCCTTTATCTTCTCTCCTATTTTTACTTGCAGCTGAAAGTCTGAGCTATTTTCTATGAGAAGCAAAAAAAAGAGGGGAGCTTCATGGCATAGAAGTGGCTCCCATTTTTCTCATTACTCACCTCCTTTTCGTGGATGATATTATTCTCTTCAGTAACGAATCCAGTTAGGACTTAGAAAGCATAAATTCTGCACTGGAGATATTTCAAAAAGCAACATGAATTTTTATTAATGAAAGAAACCCCTCCCTATCAGGTGAAGGTTTCACCCCAAGAGAAATCCGAAGTTTTCAACAAATTATACCGTTTGAAACCAGGTCATTCGGGGAGAGTTACAAATATTTTGGATTTCACCTCAAAGCAGATAATTATAAGGAGGATGACTGGCAATGACTATTTGCTAAGGTGGAAAAAAGGGTTAAACATTGGAGTTTTAAATGGATATCAAGAGTGGGGAGACTTGTGGTGAAAAAATTGTAATTGCAGAAATCCTAGTTTTATGGGCGACCCTAACTTGGGTTCTAAAAGGCATACTTTAGGAAATGAGGAAAAATTGCAAGAAATTCTTATGGTTAAGTAGCAAGGAGGAAAATACCCTTCCATGGGTGGCTTGGGACTCGATATCGCTATGAAAATCATGGGGGGGGGGGGGGGGGGGACGGGGCCTTAAGAACCTATCCACATTTTCTTCATATCCAGTGCCTTAATCCAATTGGAGACTAATCACTATGGATAATTTGTGCACGGTTATGGTCAACAAAAAATTATATCTTTCCCCTCTCCATTGAAGACTAGATTCCAAATCCTAATAAAAAGGTCCCAAGCTCTTCTACCATATGGAAGGCAATCGTGAAATCCTTTGTGGTTATTGGACTAGGATTAATGTGGAAAGTAGGAAACGAGGAAAAAACTTAGAGTAGGCATGGATCCTTGGGTGGGCGGGGAAGAAAATTATCGTTTAACCCTAGCTATGATCGACAAGTTGAATGATCAAGGGATTAATTTTCTACATCAAGCCTCAAATCCGCTTAGAACAACGTTTTGGTCTCAAGGGTGGTAGAATGTTGAGCAACTTGAACTAGAGGGTGAATTGGCAATATTATGGCAGGAGTATGCATCATCATCGAGGAGATACAATCTCAGATTAAGAGTTAGGGAGGATGAATTGAGATGATATTTTCGCCATCAGGAAGCTACCAACCAAAGTTAGGATATAGGGTGTTGATTGAAAGCCAACAACAAAGACTTCCAAAATGGCAATGGAAACATTTGTGGAAATTGGAATGTCTGAAAAAGGCAAGGATTTTTCTTTGGTGTGTTATGAATAACAATGTCCCAACCTGGGACAATCTCCAAAAGAGAAAAAAGGAGGGGTAGAGGTGGTGTTCCTTATGCAAGAATTCAGTATAAATGATGGATAACTTATTTTTATTTTTCCCTTTTACGTAGAATATTTTAGATAAAATAAATAGACAATGGGGTTAAATGAAAAATGGAGGGGACAAAATTTTAGGGAAGCATGGGACCAATTGTGGGTGTCAGTCAGAGATCAACAACAAAGCAATTTTCCTCCTCTTTTGTGTTGGGGGGTATGGTTATCTAGAAACAATTAAATGTTTAGAGATCTTCCCTCAACACCTATTAATATAGCCTCTGAAATTTTGGCTATCTACTCTCTAATGCCATCAAAAGAGGCATGTGCACCCCATCAGATGGTTTTTGCCAAGGAGATCAATTATGACATGCCATGGTCCTATTTCGATGGAGCAAGGGATGAAATAGGTTGATGTGGCAGGATATTGTACTCCATTTGAACCTAGAGCATACTCTTAAATCAATCATCAGTTTGGGTGGGGGAACGAACACCTATGCAAAACTTTTAGCTTTGAAACTCCTCATGTGTTGGGCCCTAGAAAAAAATTGCCTCTCCATCCAGATTTTTGGGGACTCTCTCAATGTGATTAATTGGTTCAATGTTGTCCAATGGTGTCACAATCAATTTCTGTTGCCTATTTTAGAAGAGATCTCATAGTTAAGGGTTGCTTTTAATCATATTAATTATTGTCACATATATAGGGAACACAAATCATATGCAGATTCCTTATCTAAGGACGATACTCAACAGGATCAGGGGTATTGGCAAGTCAACGAATCAGTAGAGGGATCCGTTCATCGATACAAGCATTAGTCTTACTTGGTTTTATGAGGGTTATCTCTGCATATCTAGATCAACTATATCTTATGAGTTTTTTTTTGCTACTATATCACTCCACATGGTTTTTATGGGCTTTTTTTATTGTATGTTACTATTATAAAACTTTTATCTATATACTGGAATAGACAATCAGAAGATGAGGAGGAAAAATTACTATTTTGGGGATTTTTGACAAAATGATCGACACAATAATAACATATTTTTTTCATTGTTTGGGCTGAAAGTTCTCATCTTTCTCAACCCAATTTTTTTGACCTTATCATGCTATGTTTCTATATGTATTGAAATTCTTAAATGCATGTACTTATGTAACTTTTTATATATCTTAATAAAATGTTACGATTTTTCTTAAAAAAAACATCAATTAAAAAAAGGTATTGTAAAAAACTAAATAAATAAATAAATCTTGTAAATCTTTTCTTCATAATTTGTTCACATAAAAATAATAAGCAAATTAAAAGTAAATAAACTATATCACATTTATTATTCATTTTTATATTTATAGATTATTCATTTTGATATTTATAGATTATTAATATTTTTAACATCATAATTAAAATTAAAAACTATTCTTGTAATCTCTTTTTCATATATAATGTTAATAATTTATTTATATAAAATTTGGATATTTTTAACATTAAAAAGCTTCATGACTTTTTTTTTTTGGCACTTTGGGACTCTCTTTTTTGTTCATCATATTGCAACGATGTATATTATGTATATTGTTTATCACATTTTGATGACGTTTATTATTCGTCAGGTTGCAAAGATGCTTGTTATTTGTCACATTGTGTTGTTTGTTGTTCACCACATTGCAACGACTTTTATTGTTCATCACATTACAAAAAATTTCATTGTGATGAAATTTATAATTAATCACATTATGATGTTGTTTATAGTTCATCACATTGTGAAGATGTTTATTTTTCATGACATTACGATATCATTTGTTGTTTAACACATTGTGACATCATTTGTCTGTCATATTGCAACAACATTTATAGCCCGTCAAATTCTGACACTGTTTGTTGTTTTTCATATTGTAAATAATCGTATTATTCATCAAATTGCAACATTTTTTTTTGTTAGACACATTGTGGTCTTGTTTGTTGTTCGTCACATTGGGATGATGTTTATTATTTTTCATGTTGTAACAACATTTGTTGTCCATCACATTATAAAATCATTTACTTTTCATTGCATTATGATATCATTTGTTATTCATCATGTTGTGATTACATTTTGCATTCATCATATTATGACGAGACTTGTTTTTCATCGCATTGTAATGACATTTGTTTTTCATCGCATTGTGAGGTCATTTGTTGTTTAACATGTTGTGATGATGTAATTTGTTGTTCAAAATATTGCAACAATTTATTTATTGCTCATCACATTGCAAACAATATTAAAGTAATATTGTGAAAATTTTAAAGTATTATATTAAAGTTATATTACTAAGTTGCGTAATATTAAACTTATATTGGGATGACGTTTGTTTCACTATGTTGTGCATGGTTGTCCATGGATGTCCATGGTTTACTATGGGTGTCTATGGTTTTCCATGGTTACCTTGGTTTGACTATGGTTGAACATCATGTTACTATGTTGTCCATGGTTGTCCATGGTTGATATGGGTGACTATGGTTTTTTATGTTTTACCTTGGTTTGACCCTGGTTTGAATATGATTGACTATTGTTTGACTCTAGTTTACCATGGTTTAACTATGGTTGATGATGTTGACCATGGTTTAACTACGCTTGACCATGATTGGCTATGGTTGAACATATTTGACCATGGTTTAACTATTGTTGTCCATGGTTTAACCATGGTTTGGTTATGTTATCCATGGTTGTCCATGGTTGACTATGGGTGACTACTCCGTGGTTTACTTAATTCACTATGGTTGACCATAATTTAATTGTGATAGACCATTCTTTGATTATGGTTTTATTATATTTTAACATTGTTTAGCTATAGTTGACAATGGTTTAACTATGGACGATGATGGTTGACCATGGTTTGACTATGTTTTATCATTATTTGACTATTTTGTCTTTGGTTATCCATGGGTGTTTATGGTTGAATTTACCTTTTTTTTATGGTTGACTTTGCTAGTTGACTATGGTTTCACTATGGTTATCCATGGTTTATTATGGTTGATTATGGTTGAATATGGTTGAACATGATTTTACTATGTTTTCTAGGTTGTCCATCAATGTTGATGGTTAACTATGCGTGATTATGGTTGTCCATGGTCTAGCTTGGTTTAACTATGGTTGACCATGGTTTAACTATGGTAAACCATGGATTGACTATGCTTGACCATGGATTGACTATGATTTGACCATTGTTTGACTATAATTGACCATGGTTTAACTATGGTTGATGATGGTTCACCATTACCGAGTATGTTTGAATATGATTGACCATGGTTTCAATATGGTTAACTATGGTTTCACTATGTTTGATCATGGTTTCGTTATGTTTGACCATGATTTCATTATGTTTGACTATGGTTTCACTATGTTCAACCATACTTGACTATGGTTGGCTATAGTTGACCTATGGTTGACCATTTTTTATCTTTGGTTGATCATGGTTTCACTATGGTTACCATTTTAATGATGGTTGATGATGTTTAACCATGGTTTAACTTTGGTTATCTATGTTTTCAATATGTTTGACCATGCTTTCACTATGGCTATATTAATTTGACTATGCTTGACGATGGTTTGATTATGGTTTGACTAAGTTTAACCATTATTTGACCATAGTTTACCATGGTTTCACTATGGTTGATTATGATTGAATATAGTTTACAATGGTCAACTATAGTCAAACCATAATCAAAGCATGGTTTTAACTATGGTTAATGATGGTTGACTATGGTTGACCATGACTGACCATGGTTTGACTATGTTTGACCATAGTTTACTATGTTAAACCATGGTTGACTAGATTTTACCATGATTTAACTATGGTTTGTTTGTGGTTGACCATGGTTTGACTATGGTTATCATTTTGATGATGATTGATCACTATTTCACTATGATTATTAATGGTTTACTTTTATTGATTATGGCTTGATCATCGTTTAATTATGGTTAAACATTTAGACTATGGACAACCAAGGTAAACCCTCCTTAACCATGGTAAACCCACCTTAACCATGGTAAACTCACCTTAACCATGGTCAACCTTTTCAAAAAAGGTAAACTATAGCCAAAATTTTCAACCATGGTCACCCATTACCAGCTTCATTAACCCTCTTAAACCATAGTCAAGCATCATCAACCATCAACAACCCTTGGAAACTATGGTTAACCATTGTCAACCACAATCAACCCTCTTTAACAATTTCTAACATAGTGAACCAATTTTAACCATAGTAAACCATGATCTACTAATTTGTACCATGCATGTAGGTCGTCAACTTACACAATTACATCAATAATTTGGTTGATATACTGGATTGTAGTCATTTTCCACCTTTCATATGCCAATCGATGCCATCATAAATGGAAAATGACACCTACGAAACTATATTGATCACTTTATTGATGTGGTTGTGCTAGTGATATAAACAATGAACTATAAGATAAAATTACACCATGAAAGGAGAGCACCATCCTTGTTACTTCATATAAAATTTACCACGGTGGTACCTCTCTTTTCTGCATTATGTATAGCCATCCTTCTCCATCTCTTGAGGGTGTTTTCCTCTTATAAAGAGAGTTGCTTCAAGCTCTAGATTTTGCATCGTGAACGATGATCATGGTTAAAAGGTCTAGGTATCAAAGACTATGATATGATTCAAAAGATGGAAATCAAATTATATTTATCTACAAATCATAAAATAATCAATGCTCTTTCCAAGGGAATGTGATCATAAATGCAAGGAAAAAAACATGAAATTATATTATACAACTCTTTAAGGGTTGAGCACATGTCACCAACTATTAGAATTATTTTCCCTGACAGGGGTGTTTTAAATGATGGACAGATGGAGCGGGTGGTGATGGCGGTGATTGCTTGGCCTCCACAGGTGCTCACTACCTCTGTTAATGAGTAATAATGTGAAAGGAAATTTAGTCTTGTTGTCAAGGATGAAGGTCGTTATTAAGCTGGGCCTGTGGCACTCGTTTGATTTTGTTTGGTTGTGGAGGGAGATGAGCTGGGTGGGTAGAGAGGAGAAGGTCATTGTTTTTCTGGATTCCTCTTTGAGGTCTCGGCCTTGGGGGAGAAGCGGTGAAAGGAATTTGGGTGGTGCAAAGTGGTCGATGGTGGTGGCATTGGCCAACCCTTAGGACCCTGGGATGACTATAAACACTGGAAGGAACTGAGTCATGCCATTCGTAACCTGTGGTGGAGCGCAGAGAGGAGGAGAGGAGACAGTGGGGGCTAACTTGAACAATTCGAAGGTGAAGTGCTTCTGTATGGTTTTCAAAGGGAGGAACTCTCAATTGTGTGTTCGGGTACGCTAATCGATTGCGGGATTGAGATGAGGTGGGTGGGGAGGTGTGTTGTCATCGAGACGCACCAAGGTGGCAATTGAAAGTGGGAGGCTGGCTCTGTGGTGTCTAGACAAAGACGCTTCACCCTTTTCTGTCGAGGTGCGGGGTGTTGGTATGTCTTGTGGGTGGTGTGCTATCATCCTCTATTGGGAGTTTGGGGTGGTAGAAAACATGGTGTTTCTTTCCATTATAGTGTTTGGGTGTGTTTTTTGGAGTGGGGATACTATTGAGATGCCTCATCAAAGGGGAAGTTCGTGTTGAGGAGGAGGCAACTCGAGGAACCAACGCAGGAGGAGGGACACTCTTCAGGTTCGTCGGACAGTCGTGAGACCGGGGAGGTTATTATTGGCTCTCCATGTCGCATAGTCGCCCCAACTACTTTGGATTCAATTGCTGCCCAATTTTGGAACATTCAACTGAACGTTGATGTTCTTCGAGAATAGAGGTATGAAGACCCTAACGAGTTGGTTGCATACATTAATGACATTCAATTCAGTTAGAGTGAAATCATGGAGCAACTTGAAAACCTGCGACGCCAACAAAGGCTCACCAATGACCACCTTCGCAGTCTGGAAGGGAGGTTGGAGCATATTGATTATCATATGCACGAACATGTTGGTAATTACACAACCCCCCTGTACTTCCCCCCAACCCCCCTCCATAATATTTTGCAGTCTGATGTGTTTTATATTTTGTTTACTAGTATCTCGGGGCCTCTAGGCCATGTGAGAATAATGCATGTATTCGTTTTCTCATGTCTTCCTCAAGGTCCCAATTTCAACAAGTCTAGTTAGAATGAGAGAAAGGGGCCTGTTGAGATGAATTTTGTAATCTGCATTTTGAAGATAATATAATATTTGAACCTTGATTGACAAAAAAAAACTATTGAGAATTATTGAGCTTGATTTGAAAAGTGTGTATGTTTTGAACTCTACACAAGGCTACTTATTCTTATTTAAGAGTGAAATACATGATGTTGAGTTGAAATTAATTCTCTCATTTTTGTTAACTTTGTTTCAAATAACTGAATACATCACTTTTGCATGATTGTTCACGATTGAAATATTTATGCCAATAGACATGTCTTATTTGGAATAAGCCTTCCAAAATTTTAATTGAATTATCATTAATTATTAGGTGGATGGTAGGGATATAACTTCCATAAAATATTGTAGAATATTCTTAGTAGTATTTACTAATCAAAGGTTGAGATTTATCTTCAAGTAGTAATTCCCTTTTTCTCCTTTTTAATTAAATTGATTAGCTAAAAAAATATCATATGAACAAATGTAACAAGAAATGAGTTATGAATTTTTGGGCATGTGGTATTGATAAGTCATGATACTAACCCATAGCATGGTAACAAAGCCTATTTATAGATTACTAATCTCCATGATAAAGTGTAGTTGAATCTACATGGTTAATAATATCGTTTTCTTTAATATATATAACTTACATATTAATTTATTTTTTCCAAACAAGATTGAGTACATTCCACTTAGTGGAATCGTATTGCTGCTGCTATTTCATCAAGTAGAACAACTATTTCATAAATGCCACAAGGGTCAGCTTACATTGTATCTTTGGAGACTTGAACCCACACAGTTGGGTACATGAAATGTGTTCCATACCACTCGAACTAAGTTATCTCGACATTAAATATTTGTATCATTAATACTAATAATAATAATAATTTAAAATAAACTTATGATTTTTTTTTTCTTTCTTTCTAATTTTTCTAATTTTAGCAATATAAGATGGATTGTGAAATGTTTCGATGTTTATTATGGATCGATGTCTATAATGTAATTAATATGATTATTTTTTTAACTTCCTAAAATAGTTGAATACAATAATGATTCATGAAAAGTAAATCACTTTGAAGCTAATTTGACTCCTAAAATAAGCCCCAAGGGATAGCTCAGTTGGTTGAGTTCTCGTTTCTAAGTACCTTGCTAATTGGGAGGTCACAGGGTCAAATCCCATCGATGCCCTTGGGGTTAGGCCCAACATATTAGGCTGGTGGGTAGATCCCTTCGGGTGGATCTGTCCGGATTATTGCCCATGAATGTAGCGGACAATCAATGACCTTGAACCACAGTTGAAAACAAATTTACTCCTAAACTATGTGTGAGCTTAAATATTTATATGGCACAAAGATCACTTTCTAAGAACATGACTAATAGCATGTCATAGGGGTTAGCAAGAGCTGAGAGGTAACTTTGAGACAAATGAAATTGAATGAACTTCATTTATATTCTTCCCCACACATCACAATATTTTTTCATAATAGGTAGCTTCAAAACCTCGAACAATAACTGAAACAGGAGAATGGGGAAATCAATAGCCGACGATTTCCGATGCCGACACAAAATATGATGATGAATCCAATGACTACGTTTTTGAGGTTGATGTTTAGAAAGCACCTCTCCTTCTGAAGCAATCTTCACAGAATGATCCATCATCTCACCACTCCTGCTCTTGCTGCAATAAGACTAAGAAGATTATCATAGAGCCCGTCTTTTGAGTCTTGTCATTATTGAAAGGAGTTAGACTTTAATTTCTTTCTCCTGAACTCGTGCACTGCGATATACTATTGGGTCCCACCCATGTCGCATATTGCACTTCGACAATATTAACATGAACCTTTCGCACTATCCTTTAACATTTGCGATTTTCGATTGCAATCAGGTCCCACCGACGTCGCATATCGTACGTCGCTGACTTTAACATTTACCCTTTGTGCCCATCCTTTAGAATTTGCGATTTGCGATAACGATTGGGTCCCACTGACGTTGCAAATTTCACTTCGCTGACTTTAACATTTACCCTTTGCGCCCATTCTTTAACATTTACGATTGTGATCGGGTCCCACCTGGCATCGCACATCGCACTTTAGCAACTTTAACATTTACCTTTGCAACTAACTTTTAAAACTTGCGATGTGCAGTATGCGGGCCAGGGCCACATCATCTGCCATGTCACCTACCACGTCATCTGCTACGTCAGCTTACCATGTCACCTTGCCACGTCATTTGCCATGTCACCTTGCCACTTCATCTGCCACGTCTCCTTTCCATGTCACTTTGCCATGTCACTACCACGTCATCTTGCCACATCATCTGCCATGTCACCCTCATATAGCACTTCAGCAATTTTAACTCTTACCTCGGCGCTTATTATTTAAACATTGCGATTTGTGATTTGCGATCGGGTCCCACCATATCGCATATCGCACTTCAGCGATTTTAACCTTTATCTCCCGCA
This sequence comes from Pinus albicaulis, assembly GCA_034641835.2. Lineage (NCBI taxonomy): Eukaryota > Viridiplantae > Streptophyta > Pinopsida > Pinales > Pinaceae > Pinus > Pinus albicaulis. The sequence continues at coordinate 1,429,697,165 of CM076572.1, forward strand.
CCTATCCTTTGAAACTTGTGGTGTGCGATTGCGATCATGTCATATCGCAAGTTAAAACATTTAACTTGCGGGTGCTTTAATAGGAATATTATAAAATGCATGAAGTGTGAAATTGCGACGCACTAAATGCTGGAGAGTGTGAAAAGGCGAAAGGTAAGGAAAATGCAGAATACAAATGTTTACATGCATATTTGGGAATGTATAAAGGTTAGATAGGTCCCACTTATCACATCGGTGGAGTTTTATGTTTTTGGCGATGATTTAAAAAGAAAATATTGAAATTTGTGGGGTGCGAAGTGCAGGCAAGAGGTAAGGTTTATGGTTGTATAACACGGCTATTCGATGGACGGGCGGAGCTAGGTGTTAAGACTTCTGACTTAGATATAAGAGGGTTTATACAGGGATAAGTCTGAAAGGTTATGTGTATGGGTTTTAGGGTTTAAAATGGGATTTCAAAGCATTGGAGTTCAAAATTTAGGAAAATGAAAGGTAAGAAGAAGGTAGATGGAATGAATGAGGGTAGTATGGATTTTTCTCACCATCACACTTAATCATCAACCCTTTCCTCCTTCCCTGAAATGAAAAGGTAGATAGATTCTTTTGAAGTTCTTGACAATCAGGTTCTCCCTTTCTTTCTCTAAAAATAAAATATAGCCATGGAATATTATTTTTAGTGAGAAAAATCTAAGCAATAATCAGTCACCTGATGATATTGTGAAATACAAGGGTCTAACATGTCATCAACTGCTGTAAAATGTAGCCTTGTTGTAATCTGAAATCTGTGTAGGCTATTGTTTTTTGTTGTGGGCCCCTTCTTTTGTAAATGGGACGTTGATAATTGGTTTGGGCCTTTCATATGAAATTTATATATTCAAGTTATGTGTATCATTGTGGGCAAGGATAAATATAATTGATAATGGGATTCACCGAAATGGCATTTGATGTTTATTTTTCTGAATGAAGTCTCATGGTTATGGAGTTCACTGTCACTTTTTTCTCAGCAAATTTAATAAATATCCATTAAAGGATATCACAGTGGTAGCAGATCTCCATCTTGACCAGCTGTGGGATGCTAAGGAAGGAGAAAAAAAAGGGTATTATCATCTATTGGGAAGGAAAAAGGGCTATGATTCAAGGGAAAAACAAAGAGGACCAAGGAGAAGAAAGATCAATGGGTGATCACGAAAATACCAAACTTGAAGATGCCTTACAAAATATCACCGACACTTAGAATTACATCATGGAAATTCTTAAATTAAAGATCGAGCAACCTAATGTGCAAAGCAATAATGGGGAAGGAGGCTCCCATTCAGGTGGGGACGGTCCACCACAATAACATGTCAACACTCAGAGCAACCCTTTGAGATGACCAGCCATGCCTCCATTTTTAGATGACTCCTACAAGGAGCAAGACTCCCCTTCAAAAATTGCATAAACTATTACCGCATGGATGAAAGAATATGATACGTTGCCTCCCAACATGACAACGACCTTGAGCATTAATTATTTTTACTACATGAGGAGCAAACAACAAAGGAAGGCAACTGCATATGGGGGCCATCAGTAAAATGTGGATTTTCACAAGGCTGTGGGAAAGGTAACTCTTCCTTATTTTGATGGATCGACGAAGTGTTCTACATGGTCATGGGTACAAAAACTTCATACATATTTCCATCTCAATCCCATGCGGGAGAAGGATGCCATTAAATATGCCACACTTCATCTTGACGGAGAAGCACATGAATGGTGGCAACATGGCATGGCCACTTTAGGACATGCAAGCATAATCTATTATATAGAATTCACGTAGAGGTTAATAGAAATATTTGACAGGAAGGATCCTGAGATGTACTTTTGGGAGATAACCTAGCTCCGACAGACATGGAGCATTGAATATTATATTGCATAATTCCAGAGGCTTGCAATAATGGTCACCGACCTCTCCATGAACCCGTTGGTCATGTTATTCATAGAAGGGTTGTCATAAGCCATACGTGGTTGGGTTAGGGCCTACCAACCCGCCACCTTGCAAGATGAAATTAACCATGTAAGGGATATGCAGGATGTAGTACCCAAGAATAGATTCCTACCCAAATTTTCTATTCCTTAGAAAGGGAAGCAAGTCAAGCAGCAACAGTGGGAGCCATTTTGTAAGGGAAAGCTAGATGATGAGACCATGAAAGATCTCAGAAGGAGAAAGTTATGCTTTTATTCTCAAGAACCTTTGGCACCAGGACATTGGTGTACAAAATGGAAGGCCCACTATATTGAAGTATTCTTTGAAAGTGAAGATGAGGAAGAGAAACCATATTTGGATCAAGGGGAATCATAAGGCATGACGACAATACAAGAATAAATCCAGGGAGGAGTCATTTCTTCTATTACAAGGGTCCCAATATATCACACCCTCTGGGTTAGGGGAACCATACAAGGACATAAGGTGGTTGTGCTAATTGACGGTGGGGCCTCCCACAACTTCATTGATGTAGAATTCGTAGCTAGAAGGGGACTAGCTACTGAACAATTTGAAGGCTTTACAATTTTGATTCCTAGAAAGAAAGAGTACAATTGCGTGTCATGCACTAAGATAGTTCCTAACATGAGTCTAGCAATGGGAAATTACATGGTTACGGATAAATTCTTCATCATAGACTACCCAGACTCTCATGTAGTATTGGGGGTACAATGGCTATATTATATCGGGACTCATATAGTAAACTACCAAGACTTGGAGTTCGCATTCAGAGGACTGTATGGTAAAAAGGCGGTCCTAAGAGGAATGCATGCATATCCTCCCAAGGTTGTGAACAAGATGGAGGCAGATATTTGACATGGGGATATTGTATGGGTAGTAGAGTGTCGAATCATGGAGAAGAAACCAGTATAACAACACAAGGAGTATTCCCTTGATATTACGACATTATTGCAAAAATACCATAAGGTTTTTGGATATATACCCCCATGACAACCACCAGATAGGGGATTTGAGCACATCATTGAACTAGAAGAAGGGGTCCAATATATCATCACTACCCCTTACCAACACCCCAAAGTATATAAGGATGATATAGAAAAGGCAATACAGAAGTTGGCATTAGGAAACATTTGACCAAGCTCAAGCCCTTTTGCTTCATCTGTAGTTTTGGTCAAGAAAAAGGATGGGTCCTTGTGGACGTGTATAGAATATTGAGCATTGAATAATAATACCATCAAAAATCGATATTCTATCCCCAAGATCAACGAATTGATGGATGAGCTGAAGGGAGCCAAGTACTTCTCAAATATTGACCTTCGCTCAAGGTATCACCAGATCAGGGTTCGTGATCAAGACATTCCAAAAAAAACTTTTAGATGCCACTATGGACACTATGAGTTCCTAGTGATGCCTTTTAGTTTGACCAACGCCCCTGCAACATTCCAGTCATGTATGAACCATGTGTTCAAAAATAAGCTATGCAAATTTGTGTTGGTCTTCTTCGACAAAATCCTGATCTTCAGTGAAACATGAGAAGAGCATCTGCAACACCTGAACAAGGTCTTGGGAATATTATAGGCACAACAATTTTATGCCAAAATATTCAAATGTGAGTTTGGGATGACGAAAATGCTATATCTGGGTCACATCATCGAGGGCCAGGGTGTCAAGGCCCACCAAGAGAATATTGAAGCCATTCTCAATTGGCCCACTCCCAAAAATGTAACAGAGTTAAGGAGCTTATTGGTTATTTGTACTTATTACAAAATATTTGTGAAGGTATATTAACAACTAGGAGCCCCTCTTATTGACTTGAAAAAAAGAGGAGCCTTCGTATGGACAGGGATAACCCAGGAGACTTTTGAGCAGATGAAGGAAGTCATGAGTTCGTGTCAAGTTCTAGCCTTACCAAACTTCTCTCAGCCATTTATATTGGAGTGTGATGCTTCTGGGGAAGGAATCGGGGTTGTCCTAACACAAAACCATCATCCCATTACTTTTAAGAGTAGGAATATGCAGGATTATGAACGCTCTTACTCCATTTATGACAAATAAATGTTGGATATTATGCATGCACTGGACAAGTTTCAGCCATATCTAGTGGGGAACTGGTTCAAATTCAAAACTGATCACAATAGTCTCAAATACTTCCTGGATCAAAAGGGGTTAAATGAAAGGAAGCAAAAATGGGTTAGCAAGATCCACGTGTATGAATTTGAGATTAGATATGTCAAAGGTAAGAACAATGCTGATCCAGGTGGATATCGGTGGCCACCCACCTATTCCATTTGAACCCTCACCATCAGTTCATCCAGTTTTTAAGTTGCAGCACAACTTACTATTTTTAGTAGTTTTTCGGGTCTTGAACTTTCAGAGCTGTTTTGAGGCTCTAAACGAAGTTTTTTGGGAAAACCAAGAGCAACATGGTTCCATGGACCAATGTTGCTCACACCAAAAGTTTTAGTCCTCGGATAGATATTTATAACGAGCTATTGAGCACATCAAAGGAGTATTGAATGCCAAAGTTATGTCCCTGGGAAGTTGAAACACCAATTTACCCAAACGAGACCCACAATTTTGGCGCTTCATCTCCTAGGTTTAGGTTTTTGGACGTTTCAGGTTTTCCATTGTTTCTAAATAATAAATAGGCCTTCGAGCCTCATTGTAACACAGTTCAGAGGTATGTAGCCGCCACATCTCTTCTCAGAGATACACCTACCAGCACCCTAGATATTTTTATTTCCATTATGTCTGTAAGCATATTTCAGTCATTTGATTTAAATAAAATGAAGTATTGTTTTCGTTGCATCTCTGTGTTTATGTCTATTTCTGTATTTTATTGCATTCCTCCGTAAATACGGATCAATGGTATCAAAGCGGTCTGCTCTTTCTCTGTTTTTCTTTGCATGTCCCCAACGTCGTCAGGGTATAAGGAGTTAGGGCTCGATTTGGTTGAACCCTTGCAAGATCAGCCTCGCAAATCCCGATGACCTCCCATGGCAGAAGAAAAGAAAGACGAGGGAGCAGGAGATCCTATCAAAATATTGCTCGAGGAGGCCTTCGAGAAACAAATGAACGTGATGATGGATAGCTTTGCTCATATCCTTCAACGATTGCCCACCTACGACGCATCTGCATCCAACAGCCACTCTGGAGGCACCACTCCCTTCAAGGTACAAGTAAACTTTGACATTCCTGTATTTGAAGGCCAGATAGATGCAGACGTTGTAGATAGATGGTTAAATTTGCTGGAGGGGTATTTATCAATCTATGATTTCTCTGAACAAGAAAATATTATTTTTTCACTCCTCAAAGTTGCCCCCCATGTCAAAGACTGGTGGGAAACCTACTGTGAGCAAGAGGACGAAGGGGAAACCTATTTTTTCTCGGTCACACCCACTTGTAATTCATTCCGAGACAACATCAAAGAACAATATTACCCCGTGGGGAGCTATGAAGACAAATACATCCAATGGAGCACGCTATGGTAACAAAGGGATCAAGATGTGCACGAACTGACGAATTTGTTCCATACCCTGCACACAAAGTTGGGTATTAAAGATTCAGAGAGACATTTCGTGCTTAAGTTCCGCAACTGTCTGCACAAACACATTTAGGAGGAAATGGAGTTCCTTGACATTACATAGCTTGACACGACATATCGCTATGTCACCAAGGTCGAGCAGAAATTTAAGCAGAAGAAGCAAGAATTTGGATCTATGAATCCGAAGTCAGAGAAACGTTCCCTCGAACCAAAGAACAAGGGGCAAGCCCAAAGCAGTGCAACTCATAACAACACCACAAATCCAAAGAAGGACACGGGGAAGTGGTGTGAATTTCATAATAGCCCCACTCATAGCACGAACGAGTGTCGGGCCAAACAGTTGTTGGTGGCCGAACTAAAGGCACCCGAATCATATGCATTTTCTGATCCTAAGTTAGAACCAGACAAAGGAAATGACAAAGGGAAGCAGATCATTGATGCGGATCCCAGTCCGATTGTTGCCACCAAAAAGATCTAGAGGGAGGATCTGGAGGATCCAGAGATTATAGAGGAGGGGGGGCACTTCTTCCATTCGCAAATGTGGGTGAAGGGTTCTCCACTACAATTCCTTGTCGATAGTAGAAGCCAAGAGAACCTCATTTCAGCAGAGGTCGTGAAGCAGTTCGGCCTACCGACCATAGCACACTTGCAGCCGTATAACATTGGGTGGCTTCACCTAGGGAGAGATATCCGCATCCACAAACAATGCCACCTTTCCTATAGTATCAAGCCATTCATGGATGAGGTATTGTGTGATGTTGCTCCTCTTGATGTAGCTGATGTATTATTGGGCCAACCATACTTGTGGAGGCAACATGCTATGTATGAGTCTAGGCCTCGTGTTGTTGTTATTACTTTGGGAAATAACTTGTACAGGATACCGGAGGTAGTACCACCTCCTGTCATCTCTTTGAATACTACAAAAAAATTCAGTAAGATTGTTTCCCACACCAGGAAATTTATTTTCCTTACAAAATTGCTCACAGGGAGAGAAGAATATTATGGCCACAACCTCGAAACAGAGCTCCCCTGCACGACTGCAACAGATGGACAAACTCATGGAGGAATACGAGGACATTTTCTCCTCACTCACAGAGGTTCCTCTACACTGTTAAGACAAGCTCTCCATTGATCTGACCCCCGACGCACCGCCGCCTAATGTTTCCATACCTCTTGCAACTACCCATATAGAATCCACACATGTACTGTCTGAGGCTGATAAAGAAACCAAATTTACTAACCGCATCTAGCGTGCTCGCCCGCAGTTCCATGACATCTTCGACAAATCTAATACCTAGTTCAACAAAATTTTCCTCATCTCATGGAGGATCTCAACGCAATGGGGACCATTGCTTCCTAAGGAGGGAGGAATAATCCAGGTGGATATCGGTGCCTACCCACCTATTCCATTTGAACCCCCACCATCAATTCTTTCAGTTTTTAAGTTGCAGCACAACTTACTATTTTTAGCAGTTTTTTCGGGTCCTGAATTTCCGGAGCCGTTTTGTGGCCCTAAACAACATTTTTTGGGAAAACCGGGAGCAACATGGATCCATTAATTGATGTTGACCCATATTTCTCACACCGAAAGTTGTAGTCCTCAGATAGATATTTCTAACGAGCTATTGAGCGCGTCAAATGAAGATCGGATTCCAAAGTTACGTCCCTGAGAAGTTGAAACACCAATTTACCCAAATGGGACCCAAAGTTTTGGCTCTTCATCTCCTAGGGTTAGGTTTTTGGACATTTCAGGTTTTCCATTGTTTCTCAATAATAAATAGGCCCTTGAGCCTCATTATAACATAGTTCAGAGGTTTGTAGCTGCCACATCTCTTCTCAGAGATATGCCTACCAACACCCTAGCTATTTTTATTTCCATTATGTCTGTAAGCATATTTCAGTCATTTGATTTAAATAAAATGAAGTATTGTTTCTATTTCATCTTTATGTTTATTTCTATTTCTGTATTTTATTGCGTTCCCGCATAAATCCGGATCAAATGCAGTTGCAGATGCCTTATCGAGGAGACCAACTACCTTCTCCTTCATAGATATTGTGGATGACTGGAAGTCCCATATTTTGGTGGAATACTCAAAGAATCGGTCATCTTGTGAGATCCTTGAAAAAAGTCATCAGACATCCGGTATAGAGTTGTCAGTGATATTATTTATTATAAGTATCAAATCTATATAGTGTCAAGGTCACAACTTAAGATGAAGATTCTACAAGCAGTTCACGACTCCCCTCTAACTGTAGATCCATAATTTATGAAGAATTATAGGACCATCAGGGAAAGGTTCACATGGAGAGGACTCAAGAAGGAAATTATCAAATATGTTAAGGAATTTGGTACCCATTAGAGTAATAAGGTTGAACATACACACCCGACATGATTATTACAACCGCTACCCATTCCAGAAAAAAATGGGAAAGTATCTCCATGGATTTCATTATAGGGCTCATCTTCATGGTGGTGGATCATCTCACCAAATACACTCGCTTCTTTGTAATCCACTCCAAAATTTCTGCATCTCAAATAGTATAAATATTCTTCCAGGGGGTATTTTGTCTACATGGTTTTCCAAAAACCATTGTGAGTGGTCGTGACAACAAATTCATGGGAGAATTTTGGCAAGATTTATTTAGGTTGGCTGGAACCGAACTCACCCCTAGTACCATTTATCACTCATAGAAAGATGGGCAGGCATAATTAGTGAATAAATGGGTGGAAGGTTACTTATGATATTATGTCACAGGACAACACCAAGCATGGACCAAGTGGTTTTACTTAGGAGAATACTGGTATAACACCACTTATCACATGTCCATAGGGATGTCACCTTTCCAAGCCTTATATGGATATTATGAGGCAATATATTTTGCATATACAACATTAGGGGATAGTAGAGCACTGTTGGAAAAGGATTGGATCTAGGGGTGTCTGGATATTCTCAAAGCCCTTAAAGAAAACCTGCAAATGACACATAATCAATAGAATTTATATGCAGATCGTAAAGGATAGAAAGAAGTTTCAAAGTGGGAGATGTGGTTTATCTCCAGCTTCAGCCGTTAGAAAATATACCTTGAAGTAGAAGGGGGAGGAAAAATTAAAGCCACAATTTTACGGGCCCTATCGAGTTATACATAAAATAGGAGAAGTGGCATATGAGTTAGAGCTTCCCACAGAGAGCATAATTTATAACATATTTCATGTCTCCTCTCTGAATAAATCATTATGAGAAAATATTAAATCGTCACCAAAATTACTACCGCTAGATGAGGAGGGCCATCTTCAATTGGTTCCCGAGGAGGTGTTGGAGGTTTGAGAAAGGATTCTTCTAAGTAGAATCGTCCGCAAATATTTGGTACGATGGAAAGATCTGCCCATCAAGGATGCCAATTAGGAAGGAGAACACATATTGCAACGCCCAATGTTGAAATTTCTTGAGGGAAAGCAATTTTGTGCAGGGGGAACTGTAATATCTCCAATATTTTAACCGATTGGACCAAATCATAATAATAGTAGACTAATAAATAAATAAATAAGCAGCATTGGCTCATGGTTTTTATTTTTGGTTTGTTTTGACCCTAGGTATTTTCCCACAGGTTCTTCCAAGCAACCCCAAAATAAAAGGAGGATGAGGATTGAGAGCAACTCATGGAATTTTAGATTGTTTCTTTGGGAATTTCGAGAGCTCAAGCGAGTTTTCAATTCAGGATTTTCAGGTGAGATCCTTGTCTTTTCTTCAGTGGGATCTGATCTCACCATAGTGAGCAACCCCAACTTTGGTGGTTTCTTGATCACCCTAACTGGTTCAGTCGTTTCATTTCAAGTTAAGGGTTGAATGTGTCTATTTTTCCTTTCTTTTCTGTTGGATCATGAATACAGATATGAGATATTATTGCAGAGCCTATGGAATACATTAATTGAGAGAGAGAGATATAGTTGGAAACTAAGGATTAAACACTAGATAGAATCACTGAAGGTAGAGAAGATCCCTGTTGCAGCGAAGGACACATATCACATGGCAGTAAAGGACGTAGATTGCATTAGAAGCTTACTGATCACACCACCCTTTCTATCTTGGCTTCCTGAGCATATAGAAGGGATGATTCTTTTATTGGTTGCATAGAAACACTCAAAATGATCATCATCTTCACATGAGCCCAAGAATCAAGCGAGCCTGGGAATCGAGCGAAGGACGTGGCAGAGTGATCGAGTGAATGCATGAGAATAAGCTCATGTGTGAAACACATAACTTTGCTGAGTAAGGGAGCGAGTGCTTGCTGACCGAATAATTATCCATCACACATTACTTGAACAACGAAACACATTCTGCCTTTTTAGCGTAGACAAACATTGGCAACACATCAGAGGAATTATATGATGTCTGGTCAACCACTATAAAATTTAGCCTTGCTATAATCTGAAATTTGCATAGGTTGTTGTTTTTGGTCGCGTGCCCCATCTTTTCTAAATGGGTCATTGATAATTAGTTTGGGCCTTTCATATGAAATTTCTATATTCAATTTAAATGTATCATTGTGGGCAAGGATAAATAAAATTGATAGTGGGATTCACCGGAATGGAATTTGATGTTTCTTTTTTTGAATGAAGTTTCATGGTTATGGAGTTCACTATCACTTTTTTCTCAGCAAATTTAATAAATATCCATTAAAGGATATCACACGTGTTATCTATCCTCAGTTTCCAAAGGTTGAGAAAGGAAACCAAAGAGGTAACCACATACCAACTTTCAATTTGGAAGCTAGCCATACCAAATCAGAGAGGGCTCTCTCTATATCAAGATCACAATCGATGAAAATGACTGGAGAATAAGGATTTTAGGCTAGTTATAAGCTCAATAGGTTTTTTATTTAGGTTTGATTATGTTTTTCTAGACAAAGAAGCACCAGGTTTGGAAACTAGGCAAGATATCCCAAAAAGATCAGCTGCAGACATAGTATGAGGCAAGGTAGATATGATTTAGTGACACAATATTTTTCTCATTTTAGTGTGGTGACGAGGAAAACATTTAAGAAGTTAAGTGAGCATAATGAATTCACTTATTTAGAGGATGAAACACTTATATGCTTATCTTAAACAAAAACATAACATAAAAGAATGTTTTATGTTTCAAAACTTAAAATATAAAGCATAGGAAGAAAGTAGATGACTATTTGAAAAACTTGATCATTATATGCATAAGAAAAATGGAGAGAAACACTGTCACTAGCCACATCACAAGAATCTCATAAAAGTAGTTGCAACTTCTTGTAAATTACTTCTGCAAATAGTCAAATACACTAGTGCCAAAAGAGTGTGAACTTCAATATCCAACCCTCTCAATGACTTGATTCTGAGTACATATAGAAAAAAAACAAGATTCCACCTCTAGGGGTTGAATCCTGATCCATAGAAACTAATTAATGAACCTAATGACTCATAACCTAATCCTAGGGAAGTTAGAAACAACTTTCCCTTTTTTTAGCTAACTAGTTGACCTTTTCTATCAAGTCATTAAACATAAGATTATTTTACAAAGATGACCATAAATAGGCCTATTAACCATAAAAAAAATCATGATCCAACTTTTACATCTACCATTTTGACCTTTGACCTCCACGTGTCAAGAAAAATAATCAAACCTAGAAACACAACAAAATTTCTCAGAAACACAGCAAAGCGCAACACAACTTTGGAGGATGATTTGGAGGACTTCACGGATGCAGTTTTGCCTGCAAAAGGTATGGTTGGAAATGTGAATAATTCTAATACACTATGGAATCATCAATAACTAGAAAATACTACTCTAGACCTCTGAAAACTTTCCTTGAAGTCAAGTTTTCCTAGAAACACAACGAGTGGTCTGAAATAGTGGCTGAAAGGTAAAATATGGGCACTATTTTGTCATTTTCTGAAAATTTATAAACTTTCAAGCTTTCCCATGTAATTTTATGACATCCTTGCATCATTATCCATATGAAAATTCTTGAAATTAGGCAATTTGACCCCCTAATAAAAAGCGCAGCAAGTACTCGCTACGTTTCTGTAGCGTCAAATTTATGCATTTTTTGTAAAACTAGGGGTCAAATATGGAGTGATATCTATTTACCCATAATTTTTTTTAAAAAAGGGGTGAGTTTTTGGTAGATAAGGTTACTTTGAAGAAAAAAATCTCTCATTTTTTTGAAATTCATTTCCATATTATCATAATTCGTGCCACAAAAGAATGACTAAAACAGGCAATTAAATTGGAGAGTTTAATTTTTTGAAAATAGGCTTCAAAATTTGCTGCATATCTCCAAAATAATAACACCCATGCATAAAATGAAGGAGGTTGTTGTTTTTTGGTCTATTATTAACAAAAAAATCTTTCAAGTTTTTCAAATTCATCTTCATTACTTCATAAACTAATTCTGAAGTATAACTTACCGTGTGCAATGTAAACCCTAGCAAATTATCACAAAACTCAAAATTTCAAAAATGTATCTTCTTTTTCTTTGCTCTTTGTCTTGCATTTCATACCACGAATGATGCATCAGCTAATAGGTCAAGGTTATCCTATTAAATCATGATGGTAGCCCACCTCTTGCACCTTTTGACAAAACCCTAGGCAACATGCCTGCTCAAATGACCTCCTTATAAAATCTGATGAATTGACCTCTTTCATTGGAATGGGTTCATATACTGAGATCTATCCTCTTATGAATTTACTCTTTTCACTGGTATCTTCCATGTCTGACTTTGCTTCTGACAGGAAACCCTATTTTCACACAAGAATTGGTAAGGGGACTTGAGTTGCAAAACATGGGTGAAAACACAACAAATTGAGGGTATGGAATGGATGGGATGGGTGGCAAGAAAAAATATGAAAAAGTTATGGGGATTAGGGAAGTTTTTTATGAAGACAATTAAAGTGGAACTCTTAATTTGAGGGAGGGAAATGGGGTGAAAAAGGGAAAACACAATCCTAGTCTAGAAGTGTAACAAATAACTAGGGTTTGTGTGGGAAATTGATGAAATGAGTGAAATAAAGTGAGGGGAATGGAAGGGAGTGTCTAATCAAGGATATTAGGGATTTATATACCAAGAAACTAGTGAATTTCCTTATCAATTGAAGCAAAACCATGAAATCACAAAAGCTCAGCAAAAACGCAACGACAAACCCTAGGGAAGGAGTTTATCAACTTTGTGAAGAATTGATTGAAACAAGGATTTGTAATGGTCACACTTACTTGTTTGAAGATGTTTGAAACAATGAGATGAAGTTTTCACTTGTTCTTTCCCTCCTTATGTCTCAAAAACAAAAGTGTAGCAAGTTTCCAGAAATGCAACAAAAGTGTAGCAGGCTGATGGATTGAGTAATTTGGTGATGTAATATGAACTTCTGATGGATGTGGAAAGTTTTTCAATGCAAGAGAGGATCCCTTGAATACTTGAAAGGATATAATGAACTCTTTTAAATATTTTTTTCTCTTTATAGCTCCAAAAAATCAATTTGGCTCATGAAATCATGTGTACTTTTGAAAGAAATACTTTTGACTGATGTGACTGCAACATAATTTCTTCAAATGGAAATGTTACATTTTTTTATTTAATTCCCTAATTTTCCAACTCCCGTGATGGTGACCCAAAGAATGGACATGAATCTATTTTTGCTTTTGATGACTAACATTATGATGGCAATCAAATGTAAATCCTAGACAATGACCTATATGATAGCACATTAACTCTTTTGATGACCTTGGACACCTAAATGATGACATGACCATGATGAGTGATGATGACCACGAGCAAGTGGAGGAGTAGCACTGACCTAGACAATAACCAAGGATTATTTGACAACGAAGATATTTCCAAATTTTATTTGAAAATATAACAATTTGATCTAATGACCCTATCAATCATATGGAAAAAGTACATTTGATCACTGGTGACTCATAGACACTAACATTGGCTCCAGATGGGGATGAAAGCTCCTTTAGGAGGTGGCAAGAACACCATAGATTGGGTCACCTTGTTCATTGGGGAATGGAGTCACTGCAGCTACAATCCTCAAAGTACTCAAATCAAACTGAAAACTGAAATGTACATTGTCAACTACAAATTCTACTGGAAATTGACACTAAAAAAGATGCTCAAAATGTTGAAATTATTCATCTCACCTTACCTAATCTAACTGATCCATAAGTGATCTGATCAAGTGAAGTCGAATATCCAGTGTAACCAATCAAGTACATAACTACTTGACTGATGCTTATATTCAACTCCACCAGACACAAAGAAAGATTTAGTAAATGGAAACTCAAAATGAAACTCGATTCCAAAACCTTTGTTTGTGAACAAAACAAACTCCACCTTTTTTTATGCTTCCAAAATACTGCCAAAGGGGTATTGAAAATCATGAAATTAGCTCTTGTGGATCAGAAAAAAGAAGGGAGATGCATTCGAATATAATGGCTGATTTTTATTATTCATTTGGTTGTTCCCTCTTAAATAGAAATGTAGCAATGTGATATTCCATATCATGCATATCAGAGACTATATTTGTATGTTCTTGTGGATCTTCAATTGAGGTAGCCAAATCAACATCAACACAAATATCTACAAGTGGATTTTCATGTATATCAGAAAGAGAATTGTCTTGGCTTTGAAAAAATTCTATATCTTGATCATGTGAAGGCTGCTGAACATATTCATAAAACTCAAGACAACAAACCTGTTGTACACTGTTTTTGACCTCAATAGATAAATCATGACTCTCTAGATTTTCTATACAAGCAAACTCAAAATTATGATCTGCACATATTTCTTCCTGAATTAAAAACTCAGAAGAGTAAAGGGATGAAGGGTAACTGGAAATAATAGCTTCATATATATCTTGATCGCTTGAAGATTCTAAAAACTGTTGCAAATTATCATCAACATTGAAAGATGGAATATCAAGGTCATCTTTTGAATAATTCTGCTAAAGTTCACTGTCATTCAGGGTAGACTCCATGATCTTCTCATGGTAATGAAAATGGTTTTCATTCAAAGAATCTAACAGTTCACCATCCATAAACTCTTCATCATCATAAGCACTTTCCAGCTCTTGAATAAAATTCTCAAAGTGATCACAACAATCCTAAATCAAAAGAAAATAAGAATAAGTTTCTCTATACTTCTCAAAAAATACTGAATGAAAATCTTTGAGAGAATAAATAAAAGCAGGAGGCAATATTTCATACCAAAGTTGTGCTCTTTCTTCTATTGTGATCATGAACATCTTCATTAAACAATCTTCATGAAAATTAATCCTCGGCTTACGCACATGCATATGAAATCTTATTAAATGAAGTGTAGCATCACCACCTTTTCCATCTATGAATTTTGGCAAGTATGTTTTCCAATCTACCTGAGGCATACGATTTGGAAAGCCTGGAACATGATCTCGATGCATAGGAGCATATCTTCTGGACTGATAACTCATCTTGATTTTTGGATCCTGCTGCCAGTGGAGTCTTAATTGGATCAGGTTGGAGTCGCCAGGTGAATGATTCAACCTTCATATGTTTGAATATTTTCCACCATCAATAATAAGATCTGCAACTTGAACAATCTTTCCCGGAGAACATGAAACCTTTCATTCCTCGGAAATGACACCAAAATGTTAGCTCTCCTCAGTTTCCCAAGGCTGAGAAAGGAAACAAAGAGGTAACCACAAACCAACTTTCAATTTGGAAGCTAGCTCTACAAAATCAGAGAGGGGTCTGTCTATATCAAGCTCACAGTCGATGAAAATCACTGGAGAATAAGGAGTTTAGGCTAGTTATAAGCTCAGTAGGGTTTTTTATTTAGGTTTGATAAGGGTTTGCTGGACAAAGAAGCATCAAGTTTGGAAACTAGGCAAGATATCCTAAAAAGATCAGATGCAGACATAGTATGAGGCAAGGTAGATGTGATTCCGTGATAAAATTGGTTTGTCATTGTAGTGTGGTGAATAGGAAAACATTTAAGAAGTTAAGTGAGTAAAATGAATTCACTTATTCAAAGGATGAAACACTTAGATGCTTATCTTAAACAAAAACATAGCATAAAATAACGATTTATGTTTCAAAACTAAAAATATAAAGCATAGGAAGAAAGTAGATGGTTGCTTGAAAAACTTGATCATTACATGCACAAGAAAAATGGATAGAAACATTGTCACTAAAAACATCACAAGAATCTCATAAAAATAGTTGCAACAGCCTGTAAATTACTTTTGCAAATAGTTAAATACACTAGTGCCAAAAGAGTGTGAACTTCAATATCTAACCCTATCAATGACTTGATTCTAAGTACATATAGAAAACAAACAAGATTCCACCTCTAGGGGTCGAATTCTGATCCATAGCAACTAATTAATGAACCTAATGACTTATAGTCTAATCCTAGGGAAGTTAGAAACATCTTTCCCCTTTTTTAGCTAACTAGTTATGATTTTCTCTCAAGTCATTAAACATAAGATTATTTTACAAATATGACCATAAATAGGCCTATTAACGATAAAAAAACTCATGATCCAGATGTTATATCGAACATTTTTATCTTTGACCTCCACGTGTCAAGAAAAATCTTCAAACCCAGAAATGCAGCAAAATTTCTCAGAAACGCAGCAAAAGCGCAACACAACTTTGGAGGATGATTTGGAGACCTTCCCGGATGATTTTTTGGCTGAAAAAGGTATGGTTGGAAAGATGAAGATGTATACTACACCATGAAATCAATAATCACTGGAAAACACTACTCCAAACCTTTGAAAATTTGCGTTGAATTCAAGTAGTCCCAAAAATGCAGTGAGTGGTATGAAATAGTGGCAGAAAAGTAAAAAATGACCACTATTTTGTCATTTTCTGAACATCTATAAACTTTCAAGATTTCCCATGTACTTTTATGACATAATATAACATTACCCATCTGCACATGCTTGAAATTAAGTAATTGGGCCTCCTCAGAAAAAGCACAATATGTACTCGTTACGTTTCTGTAGGGTAAGATTTTTGCATTTTTTGTAAGACTAGGGCTCAAGAATTTGATTTTTTTCTGAAAAATAGGCTTCAAAATTTTATGCATAACTCCCAAATCATAACACCTGTGCATAAAATGAAGGAGGATTTTGTTTTTTGGTCTATTATTAACAAAAACCTCTTTCAAGTTTTTCAAATACATCTTTATTACTTTAGAAACTAATTTTGAAGTAAAATTGTCCCTGTGTGCAATGTAAACCCTAGAAAATGATCACAAAACTCAAAATTTCAAAACTTTGTCTCCTTTTTCTCTGCTCTTTGTCTTTCATTTCAGAAAACCAATGATGCATCAACTAATAGGTGAAGGTTATCTTGTTAAATCATGATTGTAGCCCACTTCTTGCACCTTTTGACAAAACCCTAGGTAGCTTGCCTCTTGATCCAGGTGGATATTGGTGGTCACCGGCCTATTCCACTTGGGGCCCCACCATTGTCTCTTTCAGTTTTTCAGTTTCAGCACAACTTACTATTTTTAGCAGTTTTTCGGGTCCTGAACTTCCGGAGCCGTTTTGAGGCCCTAAACGACTTTTTTTGGGAAAACCGGGAGCAACATGGGTCCATGGATCAATGTTGCTCACTCAAAATTTGTAGTCCTTGGATAGATATTTCTAAAGAGGTATGTGTTACACCATTTTTTTGGTCATCTAACTCATTATCATTAGATGAACCCAAGTACACCAAGTAAGACCAATTTTACCCTAAGTAAAATTGCTTTCACCATGTAAAATAACATGTGTCTATATTTCCTGGTCATATTTAACCCAAAACAAGGAAATTAATTAAATAAATAATTATTTATTTAAGTATTTCCTAGGAATAAGTTATTCAAATCATTATTTAAATAATATTCCTAGTTAAATTTGACTAAATCATTGTTTATTTAATTATATTCCCATCATGTCCCTAAAATAATAAATAAATCATTTATTTATTTATTTTTTATAAATAAAGGAATTGACCCAAGTCAAAAGACCTTTTCCCTCCAACAAATATAATAAAATATTCCTAAAGGGTGATTCTAGAATTTGATTAATGATATTTTATTCATACATCGAGTTCTAAAACACCCCAATATGTTGTTATAAATAGAAGGGTTTTCCCCATTCATTAGTCACCTTCATTGCATTAGATCACACTAGATCTACTCTTGGTCACCATTTTTCCATTTTTGCCTTGTGAGCTCCCATTGAGTTCTATGTTTGTCAGGGTTTTCTAACACAATAAGAGAGAGGAATTTTAGATCTGAAACAGTGAGGACTTTCAAGAACCCATCCCATTGAGGAGAACGGGAAAACACCTTTCTTGTTTTCCTCTCAGGTGCCCCATTCTTTAATATAATATAAAATTCTTTTAAATACATTGTTCTTGTCTTGTCTATTGGATGCATGGAGCCATATTATATTTTATTTGCTTAATGTCTTTTGTGCTTAGATCTGGATTTTTGCATCAAACTTAAAGCTATTTTGCAGCCATAATCGATGTTAGGGCTATTTTTTATGCATAGCTAAAGTGATCCTTTATGACGAAAGATTCATACTAACAATTGGCGACTCCACACGGGTTTTCTTTTGCAACCGCCATCGTTTCATATATTCCTGCATATCCAGCTGTTTTAGACCCTAGGGTTTCTCTTCCATTTTCTGTTTTTCCTATTTTTATGGTGCTTTCCACCTCTAAAACCCTCAAACAGTCAAATTTTTAACTTTCGTGTGTTTCTGGCCTTATTGCATAGGTGACAGACATCAGCCGCAGCTGAGACGAATTTTTTTTCTGAAATCTGCCGCCGAGAGAGCCGGATCTGCAGGTCGCACTTATCGGCCCAAAAAGTGCGACCTGAGCCTGAGGACGCACTTTTCTGCCCAAAACCTGCGACCTGGACAGAAAACAGGTCAGAACCTGCAACCTGCACTTTTTCTGCAAATTTTCCAACACTTTTTCTGGGTTTGTCTGAAGCTTCTGTCAGGGTTTTCCAGCCTCTGTCTCTGCCCGTTTAGACCTATTTCTGATCTGCTTCACTCAACTAAGTGGTGATCTTTTTCCTTAGGGCTCTAGTACCCTCCACTTTTTGTGGGCGAGTCTTTGTTGTTTCAGAAGTCTGAATTTCCCGAGTTTCAGCCTTATTTATCTCAAATCTGATACCTCATTTTCAGATCTCTTTATATCAGCTCTTATCCCTTTCAAATCACCTCATATAGTTTTGTTTGGGTTCATTTGTCGGGCTGCCTCCTTGTCCCTTCTATTTTTAGCTGATATCCTCCTGTTTAACAACGACCTTGCCTCGCCTCCTTGTTTTTTTCTGCACCTCTTTTCAGCAGATTTCTCCTTTAGATCCCAGTCCCTCCCGACATTAGATCTATTGGCCTCCTTTTTGCGTGCTTGGCTTAGTTTTTTCCCTCTTATAGACTATTTTTTAGAGACCCACCTTCTTGGGTTAGATTGATGCATTGATTAGCTGTTAATTTTATGTTCTTTCAGTCTTATTTACTGCAGATTTATTTTCAGTTATGCAGCACACTTTTTGTTTTACTCTCAAAACGTCTAGGTTTAAATAATTAAAATTAACGCACACCACACAATGACCCTAGGTGAAGAAGCGCCTGGTTAACACCGCCTGGCAAAGAATTTAAAATCAATTGTCACTGCACCTCTCTGCCCTTGACCTCACTTAATTTTTTCCCTCCCTGCCCTTGTCGGTTTTTCTTCATCCCATCATCATTGCACCCCCAAGGCACCTCTCTCGGAGACTTCTTGGCCTTCACCCTCAGTTTCTGGTTGGTCGACTTCCTCCTTCTCGTTGTCATCGAGTAAGTCCTCCCCCGAGTCTGCACTCCGAATCTTCCTCTGATTGTTCGGGTTCTCCCCCTACTCCTGGTTCTCCCCTTGTCACTTTCACCATGTCTACTTCAGGACCTACTACCAGCAGCAACCCCAGTACTACTGCTGGGTCTGTTTCCAGTGGAACCACTATGGGACCTACCTCGACTGCCCCATTACTCCCTTATATGGTCGGCCTTAGTCTCCCAGATTTCAATCAGCTGATCAATGACCCTATCTGCCACGATGTTAGTTGGCCTGCTATGTCAACCAAGCTCCCCTCCAACATTCCCAAGTTCGAAGGCCTTTCTAGTGAAGATCCCTCCAACCATATCCAATCTTTCCACATGTGGTGTTCCTCTAATTCCATCACCGATGACTCCATTCGTCTTCGCTTGTTCCAACGCACGCTTACCGTCGAAGCTTCTAAATGGTATGTTGATCAAGACACCTCTTCACATACCACCTTTGCGACCATTTCCCAAGCCTTTTTATCTTATTTCCAGCTCCCTCTCTGATACGACACTGGTACTGAGCTCTTAACTTCTTTTCATCAATCCTCTTTGACTTGCCTTTCCGCTCATGTCCAGGAATGGCGACGAAGACGGAGCCTATGTCGCCCCCCCCCCCTTTGAAGATCGGGTTTATATGGACTGGTTCCTTTGCTCTCTCTTACCTCCCATTGGAAAAGATTTCGCATCCCATTTTCCCCAAACCGAAGAATCTGCCCTCCAAATAGCCTTGAAATATGACCTTATCTATGCCCAATCTGTTTATGTTTATACCGTCCTTCCTGACCTCCCCAAGCCCGGTGGCCCTAATGCCTCGGGGGCATCTCACTCTGCCAACGACATCGTTGGAGCCCTGTAACATACCTCTACCCAACCTCTTTCGGGCTATGGTTTCCCTCCAGGAGGGGCCAGCCCCTCCGGCACTTTTTCCCCTCCAGGTAGCTTGTGTCCAGGGTACGGCACGCCTTCTCCTTTTTACCTCAATGTTGCCCATCCTACCCCTTATCCATACCCACCACCTGGTGTCCCAGCTCCTCCAGCATTTGGACCTCCCACTCCCTTGCCTTCTCCACCCCCGCAACCGCACTTACTACCCCCTCCAGGGCAAGTATTTTCACAGCAGGGGGCACCTAATTTTCTTCCTTCTTAAAGAAGGAGAAGAGGCAATCAATCTGCTTCTAGTAATCATGGATTCAATCCTTCCAGTATTGACTCTCCCATTGCCAACCAGCCACAGGGCTCTCAGCCTAAGCCAGACAGGCCGCTTCGCACAAATAAGCCCTGTTCTTGTTGCGGTGTTTATGGTAACTACACTCACGATTGTCCTTTATTACCACAAATGCAACAGATGTGGGAATCTCAGGCCACTGTGAGGGGACAACACTCCTCCCCTACTATCCCTCCCACTCCAACTACTTCCCAACCCACTGTGTTTACCGATCCTTTCCCTCAACAAGGATTCGTGGCCACTCAACCTCCTCATGCCCCGGTAACCACTCAACCTTCCCCTTCTGATTCCTCTGATTACCAGATTCTCATGATGGCCTCTGACCCTCTCACCGTCGACCTCAACCTTCAAACTCGGTCTCGTCAGTATTCCACGCCTCTCGTTCCCTCTGTCTCCGAGTCTCCATCTTCAGGTCCTACAGAGCGTCTGTTGACACCCAATGGTCCCTTACAAATCCCTCAGCCCAAAGCTGAGGTTCATCCCAAGACTCCTAAGGGACCATTACACCAAAACGCTGCCTCTGGTCGGACTTCCCATTCATACAGCATAGTAGATGATCTGGCACAATCTCCTACTTCCATTTCAACACTGGAACTCCTCTAGTTGTGTCTTTCTCAAAAGAAGGCTCTACTATCTGCCGTGGGTGCTGTAGATCCTGTTGATGACCAATTGATTGTTTTCGATGCCCGTTAGTGAGACCATCCCCCTCTTCCTCCTTCGGTTTCTTTCCAAATCCTAGTCAAAATCCGAAATGCCAAT
Source organism: Pinus albicaulis (assembly GCA_034641835.2). Lineage (NCBI taxonomy): Eukaryota > Viridiplantae > Streptophyta > Pinopsida > Pinales > Pinaceae > Pinus > Pinus albicaulis. Next base: position 1,429,718,551 of record CM076572.1, read on the forward strand.
GTCGCTCGGTGTATTATTGATGAGGGGGCATCTACCTGTGTCATGTCCGCATCGGTTTGGAAACAACTTGGATCTCCTGAGCTGGCCCCTTCCACAATCACCCTTCGTGTGTGGGATGGCCATGCCTCCCAGCCCATCAGCCTCTTTCGTAACTTTCATATCACCCTTGCGGGTAAGACTGTTTGTGTCGACGTGGGAGTTATCGACGCCCCTCTTGACTACAACATTCTTTTGGGGCGTAGTTACACCTATGCCATGTCTTCCATCCCATCTGCAGTCCACCGCAAGATGTTTTTCCCTCATAATGGCAAGATTATCACGATTGACCTGTTGAATTACCATGAACCAAAATCTCAGACCTCCCCTGAGTCCACTATCTCTATTGTCACCAATAAGCCAACTATTGATTCTTTGACCAGTGTTTCCCCTGGCGTCTACAAAGACTCCTCCTTGCTTGGAACTTTTCCTGGTCCTCCTCCTCCTCCTGTCTTTGACCCCAGCTTCGCGAATGTTTGCATGATGCAATCATCTCAGGCTGACCTTTCATAGCCTGTTTCGGCTAGTCAGCAACCTCAATCTCACCCACCACAACCTGCTCCTAGCCCTTCACTTCAGTCGACCGAACCATTTTTTCCTCGACCTTCCCACCCACCCCACACTCAGGAACCTCCCTATCCTCCTGAGTCAGTTCCCGCAGGTCATCATCCTATGGGGACCGTCCCTCCTGGTCACTACCCCACCGGTCAAATACCTTTCCTTGGTCCCCCCCCCCCCCCCCGCGTCTATTCGGTCCCCGTCATGGCCACCCTTTCCCTCCCTAATTTAACCTTGGGAATTCCAGTATGGTATTGATCTGAAATCGTGAGAACAAAGAATTTCTCATACAGAGATTGACTGTAGGGGCATTCACCGGATATTTCACCTTTACTAGAAAGGATGAATCCGGAGGCTACCTGGCCCTTCTACAGACTCTGCCTAAGCAAATAAAATGTAATCACAAAGATCTGATCAATGAAAGTATTTGTTTTAACTGCAAAGTATTCATTGATCCAACTTTAATGTGTGAATAGACAAGTATACATGTTCTGCAATTGAAGTGCAGAGGTTTGAAGATAAACTAACAAGTTCTGTTTACTATTTAAACTTGTTTGGGAAAAGCTTGCTTATAAAAATTTACTGTTTAAACTATCAGAATCTAAAAATATGCAGCAAAACTATACAGTATGATAGCAAATAATTTTTTAAGTGGTTCATTTCTCTCTTGGGCTACCTCCGCTGGGTCCAAAAGCCTCTAATTAGGCTTTTTCCTCTTTGATTAAATGCTCAAAATGTGATTACAACTGTACAGAAGCCTCAAATGGAAAAATACATTGCAAAAATAGATTCAGAAGGCCCAAATCAGTCTAAAATGACTAAACATTCACCTCCATTGGATGAAGGTAGTCCAAAACAACTCTTTTTCCCTTAGGCCCTGGTGGCTCCACGACCAAAAACGCTGGTAAATTCGCTGTTAGAATGCCCTGATGGCTCTGCAAACACTTCCAACAGCTCTAGAATGATCTCTACACCCAAAATCAAAAAAAAATTCGTCTCAAAAGGCCTTTCCTAGCCAAAGTTATGCCACATTTACTCCATCTGCCAGTTGGCCTAAAAAAACTCCAGTTAAATCTGGAGAAACTCCAGATAATACCGACAAACTTGGAGATAGGCGCTAAAAATGGGGGTGCCGCCGAATACTCCGCCAAAACTGAAGGGCTAAGGGGATAAGCCCCTCGTGACCGCACCGAGCGGGAGTTTGTTGAACGACTTTAAGTCGTGGCGGTGTATATTAAAGTTTGAACGAAATATTAACGTGCTCTCCGCACCCTCCGCCGGCACCGTGTGACCATACCTTATCCACTTGCGCGCCGATGAGTAGGCTGTGGTTTCGAGCTGTGGTTCCATGCGGAGGGGGCTGGCCCCCTTTTGGGCCCGCCCAAAACAAAATTCACATTCAAATATAAATGCGTTGCAATGTTTAAACAAGAATCAAACCGTGGTCCAACGGTTAGACCGTTGGGTTGCCTCCACCGTGACCCATGTTCAAACCTCACCATGGCCATATAAAAACTTTTGAACGCACATTTCCAATCTGCCTTGGGGCCACGTGGCGCCCTTTAATTGGCCACCAGCAGAATATTTCGCAGAATATTCTATGGAATATTCCACGAAATATTCCCAGAATATTCTGTGGAATATTCTTTTTTTAATAAAAATATATTTTTTCCCAAAGTCAAATTTTGGCCTTTTTTAAACTGAAATTGAGAAAATTCAAAACTGAATATCTTCCTCATACGGCATTGGATTTGAGTGCCGTTCACGGCGTTGGGATCGTATTGACGAGCTCTTTCCAATCGATCTATTTCGCAGCAATTCTGAGCAACTTCATTTTTGAGCATTTTTCTTCAAGAGACTTGATCTACTGATCAGGTATCTTACCCCTCCAGCCGAGACCCCACCAGGCCACCCCAAACCATATATAGATGTAACACCAGTACAACCGATTCCCTTCGCCCCTTCCACCACTACAATGCCCCTAGCCCCTCCACAAGACCCTCCTCATGCGGCGACAACTGCAGGAAAGAGAAGAAACACTCGAAAGGGTGCATCCAAAGACAAGGCTACCGCACCCGACCCTACCCCTCCCCCACCCGCCAAGCCTTGTGCCTTATGTGATGGTATCGGTCATCCCACCCATACTTGTCCTGAGTTGCCCCGTATCAAACCCATGGTTAAAGTCGCGTTCCCTGAATCTACGGTCCCTAAAACCTCTGTTTCTCCCTCATCCGTAGCCAAGAACCCAAAGACTCTTCGCACCAACAAACCCTATGCTCTGTGTTGCTTCCATGGCCATTACTCTCACCATTTTCCTCACCTCACGCATTACTGAGCCTCCTTAGAGGTCATTCACAAGTACGAAGTTGAACAAAACCAATCTGCCTCTCCCATCCTTGCTCAATATGCGTCAGGTCTACTTCAGGATCCCCCTGCTACCATTGACATTCCTCCCCCTAATGTTGAAATGTCAGAATCTGCTGCGCCCCTCCTATACCTATCATCATCCGCACAACCATCAGAGTACATTCCCTCTGAATCCACTCCATCTGTTCTGTTTGATCCTCCTTCCAACACGTTCTCGGGCTCTTCATGTTTTGACCATCTTTTCACCTGTTCTTCTATCATTCCCCGTGATGACCCGTATCTGTGCCTCTCTTCTCGTCCCGATGATTTAGGTAGATTTGCAGCATTGTCTGGTCTCCTTGACCCTTCCTTTCCCTCCCATAATCATGATCATACTATCCGTATCTTCGATGTTCTTCGCAGCCTGAGTTCTCGCTCTTCATCCCATAGTTCTCATTCATCCCCCTCTCGTCGATCTCTGAGTCCTAGACTTCCTACCTAGAGTGCTCCCTCCCATAGCCATCATTGGATGTCTCTCCTATACTCGCGCTACCATCCTTCTTCTCATCCCTCCCATTTCTTGTCTTGCGACACTGTTACATCGGCCCTCTCCTTCACCCATTATCTTGGCTATGCCGATGGGGCAAGTCGCTTTTCCCGGAATCTCACTTCGGCAGCATGGGCCATATTCACCCCCTTGCATACCTTGGTTCTTGAAAATAGGGTCTGCATTGGTAATGCCACCAATAATCAGGCTGAATATGATGCAGTGCATGGTCTCTTAGCCGATGCCCTCTCTCATCACATCCTCCATCTGCATGTTCATTTAGATTCCCTGCTTCTTGTCCTACAACTTAATGGTGTCTATCGTGTGCATAAACCTATCATGTTTAGACAATATTTACGAGTGAAACTTTTGATATGTAAATTTAGATTCATTACTTTCAACCATATCCCTCGACGTAAAAATCACTACGTAGATCAAATCGCAAATCATGTTCTAGACTGGCATTTATCACACACAAGACAATAACTTTTCACATCATCAAAATGTACATAAATCATATATATCATATAACATGTGTTTTTAGAATCTATCTTCTCTGAAACATATGCCATGCCCATAGTATGTGTTGGGGTTCCCATGTTTTGGCCAGATTGGCAAGACCAAAAGATGAGACAACATTAGAACCACTTTTAGGCCCTAGGATCTAGCCCTCCTAGACCCGGAGAGGGATCTCTCCAAATAGAGCTAAGAATGATATGTCTTTGAAGCTCAAAATGAGATAGGCTAGTTATGAAGCACAAAGGGGGTTTTAAAATGATTTGGTTGAAGGGTTGCTGGGTTGGTTAGGAGATCATAGGCTGAGAAAGTAATGGGAGAAAGAGAACAAAACAGCAGGAGGCTTCAGCAAAGAGGATAGGCCAAGATAGTGCCATCCATTGGGCTATGGAGTCATGAAAGGAAATTACTTGCATCCACTAGCCAAGGCATTCAAAGGGCAAGTCATCTACACTAAAGGATCTTTTAGGCAGATGGTGGAATGGAACATTAAGGAGAGAAAGTGGAAGAAGGAAAGACAACCAATTTTCTGTCTATAGATCAGGTCAGAGGTCATTTAACTCCAGACCTGCTTGGACGTACTCAAAGGCAGCTCTTAAAGGTGGACAAAGGGGCAACTTATAGATCGGACCATAGGTCATTTAACTCCAGGTCTGCTTTAGCAACTCCAAGGGAAAACAGAGATAAGATTACAAAGAAACATCTAAGAATAGCTTCATTCAATTCATACATCAGAGAGCAGGCAATAACATCCACTACATTGGTTAAATTAACTGACAACCATTCTTAGATAACACATTGAGCAGAAAACATTAAGGGCTGGGAGAGCAGCAACATAAGGCACCTAACAAGGGTGAATCTTATGCCAAACTTCTGATGCGAGCCTGAAGAACATGAAACAATGTGAAAATGCAATAAACGAAGTAAGAAGAACATCACCAATAGTAATAGACCAGGATCCTGTGAAATGTGCTTTGATTAATTGATGCAAAACTAGTCATGTACAATAAGCTCAATGGCTAATACAGTCCAGACTTCTCCTCCTAGCCTATTACATACAAGCTACTCTGCAACTCCCTCCCAAGACTGTTCTAACAGTCAAACTGAATCCCTCTAACAACAACGGCAGTAGCCAACAACAACCTCAACATTATGTTCTCGAGGATTATTATAGAAGAAGAGGAAGAAACAGACGTAGGTGAACAATTAAATGAGTCTCATTAAGACGGAATGGTTGAGGAAACCGAGTCCATTCTGCTTAATGGCGTTGTGCTGTACTCTGTAGATTGGTTGGAGACGTTTGTCAGGTCGAGATCGACCTCTGATATGTTCTTTAAGTCCTTACGGCGGTTTGGAACTCTGCGTTGCCATTCTGGAATAGATGAACTGGATGAAAGTCTGCAAGGTCGCTCCATACCTCCATAACTGCTGCCTAACTGTCTTGAATGGGCTTCAGTCAGTGTAATTAATCGTTTCAGGGCTCGAGGAGATATGAGGAATGTTGTAGGTAAACGTCTTTCCTGGAGGAAATGCGTTCTGCTGATATTAAAACGCGGATATGACCTTTGCGTGCTTAAGTCTTCGAACCGTGCCCTTTCCTTTCGAATGCGGGGTTTAAACATTAACTTCATTAATAACAGGTACCAACCCCCCTTTGAATTCCTTCTGCTGGTCCGCTGACAAATGCTGAAATGGCCTCTCTGTGTTGTCTGCATAATAAAATACACCTGTTATAAACCTGGGCAGTAGTGGTGGAGAAGTGCTTTGGAGGCCCGGAGGAACGGTGGCAGAACAGTGGGAACAGTGGAAACAATGAGAAGTGGCGGAAGAAATGATTAATATTGCAAAAACCTAAGGATTAAACGTTTGGGCGAATAACACAGGGAAACGGAGAAAAACAATGAAGCGGAGCCACGGAGGTGGGACCCGGTACGGAAATCGCAAATCGCAAAGGCGGAAAGTGTGATGGCGGAGGGTGGCACCGAACTGAAATCCGGGCTTGCGATATTGTGATGGGGCGGATATGTGATCGGGGAATAGTGCGACGGGAGAATATGCGACGGAGAAATATGCGATCGGGCGGGGTTGCGACAGGTGATCGCATCGCAAATATTTGCGACGCGATCAGATTGCATCGCAAATATTTGCGATGGATCAATCGAATACATATAATGAAACTGCGATATGCGATAAGTGCGATCTGCGATAGATGCGATCTGCGGTAGACGCGGTATGCGATAAGCGCCTTAAAGCGCAGCACGCGGTCACAGCGCTCAGTTACATGGGGACAATAGCCAAAGGGCTGGCGGAAGTGGGAAGAGGGTTTTGGCCCATTTTAATGCATTTCGAAGCCAAGGAAGAGTAACGAAAGAGGGAATAAGGGTGAATACGGCCAAAAAAGAGCAGGGGAAGGATATAAAGGGGATTTGAGAAGGTAAAAAAGGGAAATAGAAGGGGAAACAAAATAGAAGCTAAGTGGGGAGGAGATAAGAGGGAAAAGGGGGCCTTTGGGCATTTCTCCACAAACAGAGAGGCTTTATAATAGGAATCAGCAGAGGGGAATTTATCAAAGGATAAAAGGCACAAGGAGACTTCAAGGATGATGTGTTTTCAGAGGAAATGCATTCCTTGAAGGCTCAAAAACAATTTAGCCCCCTATTTTCTTGTCAAAAAAATTATAGGGGGGCTAACAGTATGATACAAAAAACAAAACTACAAAATGGGGGGCACCACTTGCCCCTACAAAAAACGCTGGGGGCACCATCTTCCCTACATATAATCACTCTCTGGAGGGTCCCGAGCCAATGGCTCTACTCCCATAGCTCGTAGATCACGCACAGTCTGACCGGCCATCACCATGCATCGCATGATACCTCGCCATTCCGAGGGTATCCCAATACATAACTCTATGTACTAGTCGTCTAAATCCTGCCAACCACGTTTCGACACATCGGTCAGCAACCCCTCACATCTACGATGGTTGTCCTCCACCAGAGCAGCCATATCCTCGTTCTGTACTGTCCTTGATCCACTTGCACCTGTAGCTCCTGCTGCTACTGGTCGTCCCATATATCCAGCCGGTTTTACCGGAGCTATATCTGCATTTCAAAATATAACGATTAGTACCATGAATACTAGTCACAAACTCTAAAATGCACATAACAGATTAGTTGCTTGTCACTTACCATTGGGCCCCCACACTTGACCAGGCGGAAGCGGCAAGTCTGGATCTCCCCAGTAACTCATCCCACTATAGGGATATTCGTCTATGTATAATGGCATCTGATCCCAATGAGCGAAGAACTTCAATCGAAACACCTGTCCAACCGCCCCTCCCCCTCCTCTACACAGTAACCATCCCCACCGACGCATCTGAGGCTCTCTCAGACCTTCCTTCAGGTAACTGTATATGAGGTCGCAAGGTCGGGATCTTCTCAAAAAAGAAGGAACACAACACCGTCCCATAGGCACAATCATGATTCACTTGCCACTTACATAGCGCCAGCTGTCGTTTCACCGACACCAACATCATCTGGGCCCACCCATAGTAGGTCCCCCCCAACACACTCTATACAATCATCATCTGCCCTCCAGTGATGTGATGGAACGCCTGGCTGCCCAAGATCCACAACACTGCTGCAGCCACTTTCCGGGTCTCCAACCTCTCTAGATTTCCAATGGATATCCGAGTCCCTTTCACTTGGACACCTGGTCGACAATGTCGCTCAAAAAACTCCATAATGTTATGCCCCCGTGGTAACACTGGTTGTGTATTTCCCACCATCCCTAATGGTGGGAGACCAGTCAAGAAATATAGATCCTGGACCGTCAGCTCGATCCTATGCCCCTGCACTATAAACGCCTCATGATCTGGATCCTAATAACTGATAATCCGGGCCAACAAGGGCTCCCTAGCCCTAATGAAAAGGTTCTCCAAAAATTTCAGAACCCCATACCTAGCCAGTGCATGACGGACACCCTAATCCGTCTGGATCTCCGTTCATAATGTACCTAAGTCTCTCTCTCTCTACTTGATCTGTATCTCTGCCATACCTGCACAAAAACACCATTTTTGTCAGTCTACAGATCAGAAAAACTACATTAACTTACACCAAAACTGAATCTCAGCCCATAAAAGCACTAAAACCTCCCACATCTAACAGGTCGCACTTTTTGGGCAAATCCTGGGCCAGGTCGCACTTTTCATGCCAAAACCTGCGTCCCAGGTCGCAGATTTTGCCCCAAAAAGTGCGACCTGACCGTAATGATGAAGTAGGGACAGTTAATGAGATTTAACACCCTAATCTGAACTTTGAATCCATCAAAAACAGAGAGTAGGATTAGGCCTCTTACCTGAAACTGATGGATCACGATTCCAACAGTCGGTTTGTCCGCTACAATCACCGCAAGATTTAGGGCCTTCTCTACTCTCCACATTCACCACAACTACACATGAAAATGAATGATTTTGGAGGGAAAATGCCTTATTAGAAGAAAACCCCTGTTTTTTCTTTCGCCCGCTGCGACCAAACCGTAGCCCCGTTTGACACACAGTTTGCACCATTGGAAAGCTCTCACCGAGCACTCAAATGGGTATCTATCAGTTTTCCATGTTTTGATACTTCACTGCGACACATTTTTTCCATGAAGGGTCTCTTCACCTCTTCTCAAAATCGAATTTCTTCACTTACGACACTTGTACTTGGGGCACCACTTTGCCTCCTTACTCGTCTTCGTTCGTGTTGATTTTCGTCATGAGCTACCTTATTGTACTCATGCTTTTATGGTTCCCCATTGGACCCTTACTATGAGGCAGCACCATCGAGTCGCCCTTGTTTAGAGCATCCCAGTCGAGTCATCATCGCATTCATGGAGTCCATTCCGAGTCCCTTTGTACCCTGCTATAGTCCCCCCTCCTTTCTTGTTTGATCCCTCTCTCGTGTCGCACATTATGGCCTTCCGCACCCTTGTCCCTTATCCCTCCTGATATTGTGTCAGTCGCTACCAAGCCATTCATGCCCTTTATGCTCTAACAAGGGAAGTTGTCCAACCACTCCTCCATATCCCTCATTCCATCATCATCATTAGTGTCTATCTGTTCGTCGCTCTACTATTTTCCCTCGTGCTTTAGTTGGGGTTCCCTTATTGCCTCACCTATGGCAGACCTACTTTTGTCGACATCAGCTCATTTACTCCAGAAGCCAGGTCTATGGGGGAGTGTACCTTGGTTCGAGCTCTTCTCAGCATGATTGTGATCTATACACTTGATGGTCCAGTGATGCAGAAGCAGCTATTGGTGATTCCCGGGCATGTGTGAGATGTCTCAACCCTCATGAGGGGATGGCCCTGCAGGTAGCCCCCACATGCCCGAATGACTTTTTCATTTCCGCCCTTGATGCAGCTCCTCTCATTTGATGATATTGGCCTCACCCGCTTGCAGCGCCTCTTTTTTTTGCATATATCAGTTAGATGTTGTGAGCCCTTCCCCGTGTGTAGGGGGAATTTGGGTATATTTGTATCTCATGTACTAAAATATTCTTGTATAAGTCCTAACGGTTATTCCAGGCATCACATGTATGTGGGATTCATCATTTTATTTATCTGGCTCATGTTTAGGCCAGCATAGGCTTCATTCTTGCTTTCCGTGGTTTTCCGGGCGCCTTATTCTTTGTACTATTGTATCAGCGGGCACAGGTATGCCTCCCCCGCCGCCTTTAACACTGGTACTACTTCATCACCTAGAGACTTGTTGCACCTGTAAGTCTTGTCTCCTCCAGGTCTAGTCCTTTAGCACATTAGACTACTTTACATTCCTCTCTCTCACTTCCCTCTTCATGCCTAGTGACTGTGTTCTTACAACGTACTTCAGTCATACGATTTTCTCCTAACACTCGTACGTTGGGGGGCAATCTGTTACACCATTTCTTTGGTCATCTAACTCATTATCATTAGATGAACCCAAGTACACCAAGTAAGACCAATTTTACCCTAAGTAAAATTGCTTTCACCATGTAAAATAACATGTGTCTATATTTCCTGGTCATATTTAACCCAAAACAAGGAAATTAATTAAATAAATCATTATTTATTTAAGTATTTTCTGGGAATAAGTTATTCAAATCATTATTTAAATAATATTCCTAGTTAAATTTGACTAAATCATTAAATAAATTATTTTTTATTTAATTATATTCGCATCATGTCCCTAAAATAATAAATAAATCATTTATTTATTAATTTTTTATAAATAAAGGAATTGACCCAAGTCAAAAGACCTTTTCCCTCCAACAAATATAATAAAATATTCCTAAAGGGTGATTCTAGAATTTGATTAATGATATTTTATTCATGCACCGAGTTCTAGAACACCCCAATATTTTGTTATAAATATAAGGGTTTTCCCCATTCATTAGTCACCTTCATTGCATTAGATCACACTAGATCTACTCTTGGTCACCATTTTTCCATTTTTGCCTTGTGAGATCCCATTGAGTTCTATGTTTGTTAGGGTTTTCTACCACAATAAGAGAGAGAAATTTTAGATCTAAAACACTGAGGACTTTCAAGAACCCATCCCATTGAGGAGAACCGGAAAACACCTTTCTTGTTTTCCTCTCAGGTGCCCCATTCTTTAATATAATATAAAATTCTTTTAAATACATTTCTCTTGTCTTGTCTATTGGATGCATGGAGCCATATTATATTTTATCTGCTTAATGTCTTTTGTGCTTAGATCTGGATTTGTGCAGCAAACTTAAAGATATTTTGCAGCCATAATTGATGTTAGGGCTATTTTTTATGCATAGCTAAAGTGATCTTTTACGACGAAAGATTCATACTAATAGTATGGTTCGTGTCAAACGGAGATCGTATGCCAAAGTTACGTCCCTGGGAAGTTGAAACAGCAATTTACTCAAACGGGGCCCATAATTTTGGCGCTTCATCTCCTAGGGTTAGGGTTTTAGATGTTTAGGGTTTTCCATTGTTTCTAAATAATAAATAGGCCCTCGAACCTCATTGTAACTAAGTTCAGAGGCCGGTAGCTGCCACATCTCTTCTTAGATATAGCTACCAGCGCCCTAGCTAGTTTATTTCCATTTTGTTTGTAAGCAAATTTTAGTTCTTTGATATTAATGAAATGAAGTGTTATTTCCGCTACATCTTTGTATTTATGGTTATATTTTTATTTTGTTGTGTTCCTGCATAAATCCAGATCAGTGGTATCAGAGTGGTCTACTTTTTCTTGATCCTTCTTTGCATGTCCCCAATTAGGTCGGGGTATAAGGAATTAGGGCTCGATCTAGTGGAACCTTTACAAGATCAGCGTCGCAAACCCCAACGGATGGCCATAGGGGACGAAAAGAAAGATGAGAGAGCAGGAGATCCTATCAAAATATTGCTCGAGGAGGCCCTCGAAAAACAAAGGAACGTGATGATGGATAACTTTGCCCAGATCCTTCAACGGCTTCCCACCGGCGGTGCATCTGCATCTAGCAGCCACTCTGGAGGTGCGACTCCTTTTAAGGTACAAGTAAATTTTGAAATTCCCATATTTGAGGGTCAAATAGATGCAGATGTTGTAGATAGATGGTTGAATCTATTAGATGGATATTTCTCGGTTCATGACTTTTTTGACCAGGAGAAGATAATTTTTTCACTCTTTAAAGCTGCCCCCCATGTCAAGGACTGGTGGGAAACCCACTGTGAGAAAAAGGACGAGACAGAACCCTCTCTGTTCTCGGTCGTACCCACTTGGAATTATTTCTGAGACGCCATCAAGGAACAATACTATCTCGTGGGGAGATATGAGGACAAGTACATACAATGGACCACGCTGCAACAACAAAGGGATCAAGATGTGCATGAGCTAAAGAATTTGTTCCATACCCTGCGCACAAAGTTGGGTATCAAAGATTCAGAGAAACATCTGGTGATAAAGTATCGTAACTATTTTCATAGATACATTCAGGAGGAAATGGAGTTCCTCGACATCTCCTCGCTTGGTATGACATACCGGTATGCTGCCAAGATTGAGCAGAAATTCAAACAAAAGAAGCGATACTTTGGATCTGCGAATCAACAGCAAGGGAAAGGTGCTCCCAAACCGCAGAACAAAGGACAGAGCCAAGACATGGTGACTCAATACAACCTGTCGAAGCCACAAGCAAAGAACAACACCGCAAAGCCAAAGAAGGACACGGGAAAGTGGTGTGAGTTCCATAAGAGCTCCACTCACAACATAAGTGAGTGTCGGGCCAAGCAGTCGTTGGTGGTCGAGATGAGGGCTTCTGAGTCAGATGCATGCTCTGACTTTGAATCAGAACTTGACAAGGGGAATGACAAAGGGAAACTGATTATTGATGCGGAGCCCAACGCCATTGTTGCCACTACGAAGATCTAGAAGGAGGAACCGGAAGATCCAGAGGAGGAGGAACGTCTCTTCCACTCCCATATGTGGGTAAAGGGCTCCCCGGTACAGTTCATTTTCGGCAATGGGAGCCAAAAGAGCATCATTTCAGCAGACGCCGTGAAGCGGTTGGGCTTGCCAACCACAGCTCACCCACATCCATCCACCATCGGGTGGCTTCACCAAGGACGAGATCTCCGCGTCAGCTAGCAGTGCCGCCTTCCCTATAGCATCAAGCCCTTCACGGATGAGGTATTATGTGACGTTGCTCCTATTGATGTTTTTGATGTATTATTAGGACAACCATACTTGTGGAAGTGTCATGATGTGTATGAGTCTCGGCCTCGCGCTGTTATTGTTAATTTGGGAGATTAGTTGTACAGGATACTAGAGGTACCACCTCTTGCCGCTATCTCTTTGGTTACCGCAAAATAATGTAGTAAGCTCATTTCACAAACCAAGAAATTTGTTTTCCTGATGATCCGCCCCCAGGGCAAGAAGAAGACTGTGGCCACGACCTCTAAACAGGGCTCCTCTGCACGACAACAAAAAATGGATAAGGTTGTGGAGGAGTACAGGGACATCTTCACCTCACCCACAGGGGTTCCTCTTCATTTTCAGGTCAAGCACCCAATTGATCTGACCCTAGGTGCGTCGCTACCCAATGGGCCTATCTATCAGTGCTCTATTCTGGAGAACAATGAAATCAAGAGGCAGATTCAGGAGCTGCTATAGAAAGGTCACATCTGACCAATTTCATCACCCTGTGGGAGCCCGATCGTGTTGGTATAGAAGAAGGATGGGACGTGGAGACTCTGTATTGACTATCGGGCGTTGAACAAGATCACTGTCAAGAATAGGTACCTGATCCCATGGATTGATGACCTTCTAGACCAACTCAAAGGTGCAAAATATTTCAGCAAGATTGACTTGAATTCTGGGTATCACCAGGTACCAATTGAACCCTCTGATGTGTGGAAGACTTCCTTCAAAGCCAAGGAAGGCCTTTTCGAATGGCTGGTCATGCCTTTCGGGTTGACGAATGCTCCCGCAACCTTCATGAGGTTGATGGACAGTATAATGCTGACCATTCACCAACTCATTTGCTGGTAGACACTTGGATGACAGTCCTGATCTTCGACCAAACTTGGGAAGAGGAAACACCTCCACCACATCAATAGTCCTCGAACAACGACAACCTGGTGCAACTTTATTGCCCGATTTCGGAAGAGGTACCGCCTGGCATGACCCAGGTTCAATATCTGGGATACATTATTGATGAAAGGGGGGTGCATGTGGATCCAACCAAGATCCAAGTCATTCGGGATTGGCCAGCCCCAACCACCATAACAGAGCTTCGTAGCTTTCTGGGTCTTTCTAATTTCTATCGTAGGTTCGTGTTGGGATTCTCTCATATCACTTGGCCCTTGAGTCAAGTCACCAAGGGAGGAGCGAGAGAAAAATTCTTTTGGTCGGAACCTCCATAGAAGGCGTTCACAGAATTGAAAAATATCCTCTGTTTTTCCCCAGTGCTCACATTACCAGACTTGCAACAGCCATTTCAGATCGAGACAGATGCCTCTGACTATGCTATTGGGGTATTTCTTACTCAATAGGGACATCCAGTGGCATATCACAGTGAGACATTGTCTGACACAGTTCGCAAGTATCCCACTTATGACAAAGAAATGTATTCCATTGTGCAAGCTTGTCAACAATGGAAGCATTACATTTTGGGGAAGGAAACAATCATCCACACAGACCACTAGCCCCTACAGTTCATATAGACACAAGGGAAGTTGCAGAATGATCGCCATCAGAAGTGGTCCACATATTTGCAACAGTTTCATTTTAACATCAAGTACAAGAAGGGTAGCACCAATAATGTTGTAGACTGCCTCAGCTGACCACCGAACATGGCACTCACCATCGTTCTCAACTCTTATGGGCACGAGACTTCTGATTGGCCGCTTCTCTACGAGAGAGACCCAGAATTCAGCCACACTTACAAGGCGCTCTTGGGGGGTACGCAAGTTCCAAATTTTCACCTCCAAGATGCACTTTTATATCACCTGGGACACCTTTGTGTTCCTTCAAGCGAGCGTGCCAAGATGATATGGGAAGCACACTACAGTCGAGTCGCTGGGCATTTCAAGGTCGAGAAAATAGTAGTAGTACTGTAGAAGTATTTCTATTGGTCGAACCTTCGAAAGGATGTCGGTAAGCACATCAGATCCTGCACTGCTTGTGCCATTTCCAAACCGACCATCAAGAAGCAAGGCCTATATACTCCGCTACCTACCCCTATTCGACCTTGGGAATCCATCTCCATGGATTACATGTTGGGCCTACCTTCTACTAAGCATGGAAACGACTGTGTTTTCGTGGTCGTCGATAGATTCTGGAAGATGGCCATTATGGCGGCCTGTAGGAAGAATATCATAGCAGAAGCCACTGCTAAACTCTTCTTTGAACGAGTGTGGGTGCACTTTGAGATCCCACAGTCTATCATTTTAGATTGGGATAGCATGTTCCTCAGCACATTTTGGTCCAGCCTCTAGTCAATGGTGGACACCAAGCTCACCAAGTCCACATCTTTCCTTCCCTAAACAGATGGCTAGACAGAGGTCGTCAACAAAATGATTGTACACATTCTGCGCATGTAAAATTCAAAGCATCCACGCACATGGGACGAGAGCCTCCCCTATGTACAACATAGTTATAACCGGGCTCTCCACACTTCAATCGGCCATAGCCCCTTTCAGGTGGGCTTGGGATTCCAGCCACTATGTCCCATTGACGTAGCCATGCCATTTGCGGCTACTCAGGCCGATTCGGCTCATGTCCAGTTTGAAGTTGACAAAGCAAATAGCTTCATTGAGCGCATTCAACACATCCGCCAACAGGTTCATGACATATTGGACAGGTCTAATGCTAAGTACAAGTAATGCCATGATCAACATCGGGTGCCACACAAATTCCAGGTGGGCGACAAAGTATGGCTACATTTGCAGAAGGAGCGCCTCACTGGACCCCACCGCAAGCTTCTCCCACTCCGATTTGGGCCATACACCAACACCAAGGCTATAGGGAACAATGCCTTTGAGCTCAGTATTCCACCATTCCTTGGTTTTCACCCAGTATTCAATGTGGACTGCCTTCGTCCTTACTTCCCACCTCTACTGGACACCTCGGACATTGCAGAACAACTCACACCAACAGATTTAAACCTAGACAAAATGGAATAGGCCACCACAGATTGTATCATGGACATGCAAATCAAGAACACTTGCCAACAGAAGATCCAACTGTATCGGGTTGTCAAAGCTGGCCAACTCCTACACCAAGGAAAGTGGTTCACCAGGGACCAAGTTCAGCAGAAATTTCCTCATCTCATGGAGGAAATTAACGCAATGGGGACCATTGCTTCCTAAGGGGGAGGAATGATACAGGTGGATATTGTTGGTCACTCTCCTATTCCACTTGGGGCCCCACCATTGTCTCTTTCAGTTTTTCAGTTTCGGCACAACTTACTACTTTTAGCAGTTTTTCGGGTCCTGAACTTCCGGAGCCGTTTTGAGGCCCTAAATGACGTTTTTTGGGAAAACCAGGAGCAACATGGGTCCATGGACCGATGTTGCTCACTCAAAATTTGTAGTCCTTGGATAGATATTTCTAACGAGGTATGGTTTGCATCAAACGGAGATCGTATGCCAAAGTTACATCCCCGGGAAGTTGAAACAACAATTTACCCAAACGAGACCCATAGTTTTGGCGCTTCATCTCCTAGGGTTAGGGTTTTTGATGTTTAGGGTTTTCCATTGTTTCTAAATAATAAATAGGCCCTTGAGTCTCATTGTAACTGAGTTTAGAGGCTGGTAGCTGCCACATCTCTTCAGAGATAGCTACCAGCGCCCTAGCTAGTTTATTTCCATTCTGTTTGTAAGCAAATTTCAGTTCTTTGATATTAATGAAATGAAGCGTTATTTTCGTTGCATCTTTGTATTTATGGTTATATGCTTATTCTTTTGCATTCTTGCATAAATATCGATCACCTCCTTAAATGACCAACTTATAAAATCTCATGAATTGACCTATTGCATATGAATGGTCTCATATATTGAGATCTATCCTCCTTTTAATTTCCTGTTTTCACTAATCTCTTCCATGTTTGAATTTTCTTCTGACAGGAAACCCTAGTTTCACACAAGAAAGGGTAAGGGGACTTGAGCTGCAAAATAGGGGTGAAAACGCAGAAAATTGAGGGTATGGAATGGAGGGGATGGGTGGCAAGGAAAAATCTGAAAAAAATTATGGGGAGTAGGGAAGTGTTTTAAGAAGAAAATGAAAGTGGAATTCTTCAAATTGAGTGAGGGAAAGGGGTTTAAAAAAGGAAAACACAGTCCTAGTATAGAAGCACAACAAATAGCTAGGCTTTGTGTGGGAAATTGATGAAATGAGTGAAATAAAGTGAGGAGAATGGTAGGGATTCTCTAATAAAGGATATTATGGATGTATAGGCCAAGAAAATAGGAAATTTCCTTATCGAGTGAAGAAAAACCATGAAATCACAAAAGCGCAGCAAAAATGCAGCAACAAACCATAGGGAAGGAGTTCATCAATTTTGTGAAGAAATTGACTGAAAAAAGGATTTGTAATAGTCCCACTTACTTGTTTGAAGATGTTTGAAACAATGATATGAAGTTTGCACATGTTATTTCCCTCATGTCTCCAAAAAAAAAGCGCAACAAGTTTCCGTAAACGCAACAAAAGCACAGCAGACTAATGAATTGAATAATTTGGTGATGTAATCTAAACTTCTGGTGATTGTGGAAAGTTTTGCAATGCAATAGAGGAGCTCTTGAAGGCTTGGAAGGATAGAATGAACTCTTGGAAAACTTTATTTCTATTTATAGCTCAAAAAACTCGATTTTGGCTCATGACATCATGTGTACTTTTGAAAGAAAGACTTTTGACTGATGTGACTTCAACATAATTTATTTTAATGGAAATGTTACCTTTTATATTTAATTCCATAATTTTCCAACTCCCGTGATGGTGACCCAAAGAATGCACATGACTCTCTTTTTGCTTTTGATGACTAACATTATGACAAAAATCAAATGTAAATACTAGACCATGACCAATATGATGGCACATTAACTCTTATGATGACCTAGGACACCTAAATGATGACATGACCATGATGAGAGATGATGACCATGAGCAAGTTGAGGGAGTAGCACTCACCTTAACAATAACCAAGGATTATTCGACAACGAAGAGATTTCCAAATTTTATTTGAACATATAACAATTTGATTTAATGACCCTATCAATCATATGGAAAGAGTACATTTTCTCGCTGGTGACTCATAGACACTAACACCATGGAAGGTGGTTTGCTTGCTGTTCTGTAGGGCTGGTCACATTGAGTAGTTAGAAAATGACAGTGAGGCTAGCGGTTTAGTAGACGACAATCTGATTGTGTTATCACATGGCGATGTTTTCGTTGGAAGTTATGGTTAGTTCCACGAAGTTAGGCTAAGGCGTAACCCCCGACCCTTCGCCCGTGGTCTCGTGGCACTCGGGTGGCTAGGGGCTAGGCCTCTGCCCGCCCCCCATGCCAAATGCGCCCACATTGAATTTAAATACGATTTCAAAGCTATATATATTAAGAATTACAGTGCAACATGGTGGTAAATCTGGTGGTTTGTTGGGTGGAGGTCGTGGGTTCGACCCCCACTGACCTCGCCTTGACCTATAAAAAATTTTTGGTGGCCCCCATGCTACCACATGGTGGCCTCTTGTTGGGTCATGTGGCAACCTGTAGTTGGCTACTAAACAACCCATTCAACCCATCAAAAATTTCAAACTCAGCACCAATAGAAGAATGACAAGTGTCTAACTGTCATTGGCTCCTGAAGCCTCATCACATTGCATAGTCAATAGGCCCAATGAGTTTTACAGACTATTAACTGGGTAGCTCAAGAACATCTTTTTGCTAAAATTTTCTTGTTTTGGAAAATAAACATAAATCATTTATGGGAGCATACGGTGTTCGTTTTTCGCGATTCAAATTGTGTTAGATTCAGAATGACGAGATCTATGCAAGCGCACAAGTTTTGATCCATTCCGACAACTTTAATTTTTGAGCATATTTTTTAGCACCAGATCACTTCTCCCCACTGGAAGATTTTGGACCCCAAAAGATAACTTTTAGTTGTTTAGTAGATGAGGGTACAGTTCCCTCACCTTTCCAATCTGGATCCATTTGCCTTTACTTGGATTTGTTCCTTTGAGCCCCACACGAAGGTACTCCACATTCCCTTGTTTTGAAGTCCTTGTTCTTTTGTCAAGAAGTGTGTCTTGTTGTAGTTCTTCAAGGTATTAAAGAGAGAAATCCTCAATAGAAGGAATTTTAACATTCTCTCCTTGATCTTCAATCAAAGGAGGATCATACAACCTTAAGTTCTCAACATTAACAACAACATAAATTTGCATATATGAAGGCAAATCCAACCTGAAGGCATTATCTCCAATATTTTCTAAAATTATGAATGGACCATATCGAATTGATTTCATTTTTTAACCTTCTCCTTGAAGCCTTTCTTTGCTAATGTGAAGCCAAACTTCATCATCGACTTGAAAATTTTGATCTACATGATGCTTATCATGCCTTGTTTTGTACTTGACTCGGCTCTTTTCCAGCTGTTCTTGAACTACTTGACGTACCAATTGGATTTTTTCAACGAAATTTTTAGCTTTGCCTATGTCACTATGACCATCAATAGCAACAAATTTTCCAAAAAAAAAAATTGAGGGAGATTTAGGCAAGTATCCCAAACATGCCTCAAATGGCGATGTTTGAGTTGAAGAGAGTTTGGCCCGATTGTAAGAATGTTGAATATAGTGAAAATTTCCATCCCACAACTTAGGATGCTTGCTAAAATACCCACGAAGAAGATGTATCACCATCCTGTTCACCACCTCTGTTTGGCTATCTGTTTGTGAATGAAATGTTGTAATCTTTTTCAATTTGGTGTCCATCAATCCCCACAAGATTGGCCAAAATTTCCCAACAAAGAGAGAATCTCGATCACTAACAATGGATGTAGGCAATCCAAAATGCACCCATGCATTCTAAAAGAATAGCTGAGTAGTTTGTTGAGTTGTAATTTTCTTTTTACATGGCGTTAAAATGCACATTTTTTTTAACCTATCCACAACTGCATAAAGATAATCATGATTCCTTTTTGAAATAGGAAGTCCTCCAACAAAGTCCATAGAAACACTATCCCATGGATGAGAAGGTACTCGAAGTGGTATGTACAATCCTAACTTTCTATTGCTAGGCTTACTGATAGCACATAATGAACATTATTTGATAAAATGTGACACACTTTCAAGCATATGAGGCCAATAACAATACCTCTGTGGTTATGCCACAGTCTCACCTACACCAAAATAACTAGAAATAAAAGAAGTATGTGCCTTTCTTATGATTTTTTGTCTTTCTCCCCATGGAATACAAAGCTTACCAAGATGGTACAAAAAAATTTCATGCATATGATAATCCAATTCCTCTACTTCGTTAGCTTGACTCAAAGTCGCATATACATCTTGAAAATCACTATACAAAGCATATTGTTCAACATACCTCTCATGCAAAACAAAAATATGCTTAAGAATAGCCACAACACTAACAATCGGCCTAGAAATCATATCAACTAATTTTTTATAGATGCATTTTTTATACCTTATCACCGAGTGGAATTGTTGAAGAAAATCCATCCATCGAAAGTGCCTTGATTGGTGAAACTTTCATTGTGATTGCAAGTATTGTAATGGTTGATGATCAGTGTGAATTATTTTTTCCTTACCCATCAAGTAGCGTTTCCATTATTTCACACTTTGCACCAATGCATATAATTCCTTGTCATATGTAGGATAATTAATCATTGCACCATTAAAAGTTTCCAAATGAAATGGGCTTACCATATTGCATGAGGACTGCACCAATGGCATAGTCACTTGCATCAATCTATATCTCAAATGATTGTCTCAAGTATGGAAGTGAAAGTATTGGAGCTGAATTGACCTTTTCCTTCAATGCATCAAATGCATTTTCTTGCTTACCTCCCCACGGGAAGACCTGCTTCATATTTTTCAATGTATGCAATGGAGCTGCGATATAAGAGAAGTTAGCAATAAACTTCCTCCAATATTGGGCTGCTCCCAAAGATATTATTACCTCCGTAACTGTTTTAGGCTTTGGAAAATTCAAAATGACATCAACCTTGGAGGGATCTATTTTCAATTCACCTCCTCCAACAATATGACCCAAATACACTAAATAAGCTTTTACAAACTCACACTTTGACATATTTAAAAACAATTGTTCTTTCTTCAAGACATCAAGTAATTTTTTGACATGCATGACATGTTCTTCACGAGATTTAATGAAAATTAAGATGTCATATAAGTGGACTATCACAAACTCATATAGAAATGTCCTCAATACATCATTCATCACGAGCATGAAGGTAGCAGGAGAATTGCAAAGACTAAAATGCATAATTAGCCATTCAAACAAACCTTGCTTTGTTTTGAATGTTGTCTTCCATATGTCTCCTTCAGCAATTCTAATTTGATGATAGCCACTCCTTAAGTCCAAATTAGTAAAATAATTAGCATATTTCAATTGATCACGTAAATCATCAATTCTAGGAAGTGGGTAATGGTTTTTTACCGTAATCTTGTTCAATGCACGAGAGTCCACACACATGCGCCATGTTCCATCCTTATTTGAAACCAAAACAATAGGTGATCCACATGGCAAAATACTTCGTCTGGTGATCCCTTTGTCCAACAACTCTTGAATTTGATTTTTAATTTATGGACTTTTGATCCAGATTTATGCAGGAACACAATAAAATACTGAAATAGAAATAAACACAGAGATAAAATGGAAATAATACTTCGTTTCACTAATATCAAATAACAGAAATATACTTACAGACATTAAATGAAAATAAACTAGCTAGGGCGCTAGTAGCTTATCTCTGAGAAGATATGTGGTGGCTAAAGGCCTCCGAACTATGTTACAATGGGGCTCAAAGGCCTATTTTCTGTTGAGAAACAATGGAAAACCATAAACATCCAAAAACCTAACCCTAGGAGATGAATTTCCAAAACTATGGGCCTCGTTTGGGTAAATTGGTACATCAACTTCCCGGGGACGTAACTTTGGCATATGATCTATGTTTTACATGCTCAATACCTCATTAGAAATATCTATATGAGGATTACAAATTTTTACATGATCAGCATCAAAGGAACTTCCATGTTGCTCCCAGGTTTCCCAAAAAATTTCGTTTAGGGCCTCAAAACGACTCTGAAAGTTCAGGACCCGAAAAAGTGCTAAAAATAGTAAGTTATGATGAAACTGAAAAAATGAAAGAACCGACGGTGGGGGTCCAAATGGAATAGGTGGGTGGCCACTAATATCCACCTAGATATGTCATTTAGGGCCTCAAAACGGCTCTGGAAGTTCAGGACCCGAAAAACTACTAAAAATAGTAAGTTGTGCTGAAAATAAAAAAATAAAAGAACCAATGGTGAGGGTCAAAATGGAATAGGTGGGTGGCCACCAATATCCACCTGGATCACTCCTCCCCCCTTAGGAATCAATGGTCCCCATTACGTTGATTTCCTCCATGAGATGAGGAAAATTCTGTTGAACTTGGTATTGGATTTATCGAAGATGTCATGGACCTGGTCGCGGATGTGTTGAATGCGTTAAATAAATTTGTTTGCTTTATCAACCTTAGATAGTACATGTGTGGATTCTTTCTGTGTTGTCACATGAGGTATGGAAACATTAGGCGGCGGTGCGCCTGGGGTCATATCAATGGAGCACTTGACTTGACAATGTAGAGGAACCTATGTGGGTGAGGAGAAAATATCCTTGTAATCCTCCACGACTTTGTCCATCTTCTACTGCTGTGCAAGGGAGCTCTGTTTCGAGGTTGTGGCCACAATATTCTTCTTGCACTATGGGTGAATTGTAATGAAAATAAATTTTCCGATTTTGGAAACAATCTTACTGTGTTGTTTTGCAGTAGTGAA
The DNA here is from genome assembly GCA_034641835.2 of Pinus albicaulis. NCBI lineage: Eukaryota > Viridiplantae > Streptophyta > Pinopsida > Pinales > Pinaceae > Pinus > Pinus albicaulis. The sequence goes on from CM076572.1 coordinate 1,429,741,091, forward strand.
AGAGATGGCAAGAGACGGTATTACCTCTAGTATCCTGTACAAATGATTTCCCAAAGTAATAACAGAATGAGGCCTAGACTCATACACAACATTTCACTTCCAAAAGTATGGTTGACCCAATAATATATTAGACACATGAAGAGGAGAAACATCACACAATACCTCATCCGTGAATGGCTTGATGCTGTATGGAAGGCAGCACTGCTCGTGGACGCAGAGATATCTTCCTTGGTGACACCGCTCAATGGTATACGACTGCGGGTGTGCTATGGTCGGTAGGCCGAGATGCTTCACGACCTCTGCTGAAATGAGGTTCTTTTGGCTTCCTCTATCGACAAGGAATTGTAGTGGACAACCCTTCACCTACATCTACAAATGGAAGAGGCGCTCCCCCTCCTCTGGATCCTCGAGATCCTCCTTTTGGAGCTTGGTGGTGGAAAAAATGGAACTAGGATTTGCATCAATGATCTACTTCCCCTTTTCACTTCCCTTGTCTGGTTCTAACTCAGGATCAGAACATGCATCTGATTTGGGTGCCTTCATTTCGGCCACCAACGACTGCTTGGCCCGACACTCGTTTGTGCTGTAAGTGGGGATGTTATGAAATTCACACCACTTCCCCATGTCCTTCTTTGGATTTGTGGTGTTGTTCTGAGTCACCCCACTTTGGCTTTTCCCCTTGTTCTGCAGTTCGGGGGTGCCTTTCCCTGGCTTCGGATTTGTGGATCCCAAGTCTCGCTTCTTTTCCTTAAATTTCTGCTCGACCTTGGCGGCATAGTGATATGTCATGCCAAGTGAGGTAATGTCAGGAACTCCATTTCCTCCTAAATGTATTTGTGCAAACAACTGCGTTATTTGAGTACCAAATGATCTAGGAGATCTTACATCAGTACAGATCGACAGTGAGGTCCAGTCATCTTCAATTTTTCCGATGAGGGTTACTTATTCATGGTGATTTCATGGTGTGGCAAAATGTAATGGCGATTAAGTGGACAAGACTTCATGGTTAATGTCATTATGTAATGGTGTGTGGTAATCCTATGGTGGAAAAGACCTATGGAATAAGTCCTAAGACCTAAGATCTAAATCTAAGTGGTGAACCTAGCGCCATGGTGTTAAACCTTATTCAATGTATTAAAACTATGATATAAGGGTTTCAGACTTTAATAAAGTCGTAAAACCTATGCATTAAACCTATGTATAAAGGTTTCGGGCTATGTTATAAAACATGTAATGAAAACCATATTATAATACCCATAGTCTAACCGCGTGGGGAGCCTAATTGCAGTAGAAGACCATTAGGCAAAGGAAACATGTGATCGGGGTTGTTTGAACAGTTGTTACCGTAGAGTTTCGAGACCACGCAATTTTCAGGAGTTGGCATGTGAACAGACCACGGGAAGTTGACCGCAGTGGAACCGTCAGCCGAAGCCGCCAGGACTAACCGCCAAGGTGGCAGCAAATGGTTAGACCACCACCGGTCACATGCGGTTGGTGTATCCGCTCTGATTTTTAGCAAAACTTCCAGGGTTATTTATAACCTAAAGTTTATTTTGGGTTTAATGGTTTTCAGTGCTATGTGTATTTTTAACACCTTGTAACAAATCACTAAGGTGTTTGTCTACTATTGCACCGAGAGCTCATTGCTCTTAAATATAAAACCACTTGCTATGTTTGGCCAAAGGAGTTCAAGAAATTGAACCTATTTAACCTTAGTCAATTCACCATGATGGAGATAAAGTGTTTTTGGAGGCTTGTATTCAGATTCTGGAAGAGAGAGGTTTTTTTTGTTTTCAGTGTTTCTTGGTCGTCTGGAGGCAGAATTGAGCACGAAGACAGACGTTGGAAAGCTAGGAGAGAGAGATTTATATTGGCAGAGACCAAAAGTTCCTATGAGCACATTAAATTAGGTGAAATTTCTATGTAAAGAGTTCCTCAGATCAATCCTTAATAAAAAAAATGCCCATCTTGAAAGTCGAGTCAGAGACGTAGTCCACCGGGGACGAATTTTGTAATCAATGTTTGTTGTCTCTTGTCTCTAATCTTCGCTCTAAATTCATGTTTATTGTGCTTCTTAAGTTCTGGTTTTTGTTAAATCATTTTATTTCCTTCAGTCTTCCACACTAAGCGATCGAGTTAACAATCAATTCACTGTTGGAAAATAATCAATTCTACTTCAATATTAGATGAGATCTATTTCAGATCACCAAATGTATCTCTGAATCTTTAATACCCAATTTTTTTTACAGGGTATGGAACAAATTCATCTGTTCGTGCACACCTTGATCCCTTTGTTGTCGCAGAGTGGTCCATTGGATGTACTTGTCCTCATATCTCCCCACAAGGTAATATTTCTCCTTGTTGTCATCTCGGAACAAATTCCAAGTGGGTGCAGCCGAGAAAAGAGAGGGTTCCCTCTTGTTCTTTTGCTCACAGTAGGTTTCCCACCAGTCTTTGACATGGGGGGCAGCTTTGAGGAGTGAAAAAGTAATATTTTCGCGGTCAGAGAAATCATGGACCAAGAAATTCCCTTCCAATAAATTCAACCATCTATCTACGACGCCTGCATCTATTTGGCCTTCAAATACATGAAATTTTAAGTTTACCCGTACCTTGAAAGGAAAGGCGCCTCTAGAGTGATTGTTGGATGTAGATGCTCCTCCAATGGGCAACTGTTGAAGGATCTAGGAAAAATTATCTATCATCGCGTTCCTTTGTTTCTCGAGGGCCTTCTCGAGCAATAATTTGATAGGATCTCCTTCTCCCTCATCTTTATTTTCTTTCTCCATGGGAGGTCGTCAGGGTTTTAAAGGATGATCTTGCAAGGGTTCAACCAGATCAAGCCCTAACTCCTTATACCCTAAGCTCGTTGTGCAAAAAAAAGAGCAAACTGCTCTTATATCACTGATCCGAATTTATGCAAGAACACATTAAAATACATAAATATACATAAACACAGATATGCAACAAAAATAATACTTCATTTCATTAATATTAAATAACATAAATATGCATCCGGATGCGGATGAACAGTAAGACAATGGGGCTCATTGGCTATGGCCAATTCCCAAGGCAGCCGGCGCGTGGTAGCCACATGGGCCTCCACGGCGCCACCACACCCGCATTAACTATGGTTGCAGGCAGCATTTACTCAATCCAGCGACGGCATTACAAGGCTTCAGTTCTGCCTGGCTCGAACATTATAACTCTCCCTCTCTGGTTAACCGAGACCACTGTCTCTCGTCAAGCCCGCATGGTGACCCTGCTATGTAATTTGAGAGTCTGTATGGTGCCTTTGAATAGTGCATGCCCGCCCCACTGCGCGGAGCCGAACGTTCGCACAAGCACGGGCAGGCGATGTTCTATTTACAGTTGCATTGAGTTTGATTTGGGCGCTCATTTCTCCCACAGTGTTCTTTGTTCGGGCGTCCACAGTGCTACACAGCATCCTTCTCGCGCTCCTGTGCAAATTGGCCCGGGTTCTACCACTGCTGTCGACTCACTCCCGCTTTCCCAGCCTCACGACATTGCAATGCCTCGACTGAGGCCACGCATGGCTGCGAGGCGCGGAAGCTCCAGAGGAAGATCGACGAGCGATAACCCCTCCTCCAGCAGGCTCTTTTCTGATTCTCCCCCGGCTTGTGACTATGGCCCTCCCTCTGTCTCTCACACGCCCTTTGCTCCTCATCGCACCACCTACCCTGCTCCTCCATCTGCCAGCAACCGCCTTATTCGGCAAAGCACCCAAAGAGCAGAATTGACGTTCGATAGCGCCTTCAATCGGCCAACTATCTCTGCAATCATCACCATCACTTTGTGTGAGGATGCCACCCCCAACCCGCCCCCTGGCCAGATGCTCCTCTGTCCCCTCGTGCCCCCCCACCTGGCGAGCCTCGCCATTCCCCGGCTCCCTCTCATAATGCAGCCTCACCTGATCCTGCAAACTTTGCCACACCACCCTCCGGTGCAGCCTTTCCCTCTCTGTCGCAGGTAAATACTGAAGCAGAACAAGCTGCGGATGAGCGCAACAAGCAGAGCGATGACGAAGATCCTGGAGCTGCCTACAGCTGCCCGATAGTGGAAGAGCAGCCTTCGCCTTCCAACTCAATCTGAAATTGCTATGTCTGAACGAAGTAGGCTCGTTCAACCAGGTTTTCCTATTAGCAATGTTGGTTTTTTACAGCATATTACAGTTCTCTGGTTTTTGTTCATGTCAATGTTAGTTTTTTGCTACTGGGATATAACAAACACTTGTACTCCACCGGTTTCCCTGCACATGGGCGGTGTAAATATTGCTCTCAAGCTGGTTTCCCTATATGGGCAGCTTCGAACCAGAACTATGCTTGGCTTTCAAGCCCAGTCTCAGGCTATTCCAGCTGAGCTGAGGCAGTTTTGTATCATTACACATACATAAATAGAATTAGTCAGATTTAGAAAAAAAAAATAACATAAATATGCTTATAGACATAATGAACATAAACTAGCTAGGGCGCCGGTATCTTATCTCTCCCCCGAGAAGAGATGTATGCTACAAGCCTCTAAACTGTAGTTATGAAATGAGGCCGGGGAGCAAGCCATTTATTGTTTAGAAACAATGGAAAGCCCCAAAAATAAAAAAACCTAACCCTAGGAGATGAAGCACCAAAACTATGGGCCCTGTTTGGGTAAATTGGTACATCAACTTCCTGGGGACGTAAATTTTGTATATGATCTCCGTTTGACATGCTCAATACCTCATTAGAAATATCTATCCGAGGACTACAACTTTTGACATGAAAAAAATTAAAGTGAATTTCATGTTGCTCCCGGTTTTCCAAAAAAAAAGTCGTTTAGGGCCTCGAAACGACTCCAGAAGTTCAAGACTCGAAAAACTGCTAAAAATAGTAAGTTGTGCTGAAACTGAAAAACTGAAAGAACTGATGGTGGGGGTCCAAATGGAATAGGTGGGTGGCCACCAATATCCACCTAGATACATCATTTAGGGCCTCAAAATGGCTCTGGAAGTTTAGGACCCAAAAAACTGCTAAAAATAGTAACTTGTGTTGGACTGGAAAACTGAAAGAATCGATGGTGGGGATCCAGATGGAATAGGCTGGTGGCCACCAATATCCACCTGGATCAACTTTCCATCACTGACATCATGTACTTGCCAATTTTAGGAAGAGGACAATCTTGCTGCATTTCAATATTTCATGTTGGATTCCCCTCTTGGGAGGAAATCCCTTGGGCTCCTGAAACATCTCATCATATTGGTTCCAAATCAGATTTAAATCTTGAGTCACAATCTTGAAAAGCTAGAGTTAATAAATCTCTTCATTTTTCCGGCATTCACAAGGGAAATACTTGGCTTCTGTCGATGTTCTCTAGCAATGTACTCAATACTATATTTGAACAAGTGATACTTGTTTTCATGGCGATAAAAAATATCTTTACTATCATAAATATATGGGCTTCCCAAAAAAATACCAAAAATATCAAGTGGAACTACATCAAGTTCAACTTCATCAAGAAAGTTTATTGTAATTGCAAATCTAAGTACGCATTTACTCGTCACTTGTAAGTTTTCATTCTTGCATATCCAACCTAAAGGTAAGATCTTAGATGAGGAATGGTCTCTAAATTTAACTTCTTGACCAAATATTCAGAAATCAAAGAGTGTATCAATTTTGGTATGCTTTGAAATAACTCGAATATGGAAAAGTTCAATTCTTGTTTTCTCATCTTGAGTATCATTAGGAAAACTTGAAGAGCTAGTGCTTTTTATGTCCTTTCCTTTCATTCCCATTGTTGTGTTATTTGTTTCATATCTCGAATCAGATCCTAAGTCATGTTGTGTAGTTGCAACTGTCTTTTGCTTCCCTTTGTTGTTAAACGTTTTTGGTTTCATATCAGGATGAAGCTTCCAACAATGTGCTGCATCATGACCCTCCTTGGAACAATGTTTGCATGCTAATTTTTCACCTTCCTTCATGAATGATGAATTATTATTTCCTTTCCATTTTAATTTACTCTTTCCTTTCTGTCCACTTTGAAATGGATTTTTTCTACCCTCTTGTGAAATTTTTTTCCCTATTGCTTCAAGATGTGTTTCCTAAACACAAACCTCATCTAAACTTGTAGGATTAAACATAAGGATAGTATGCCTTAAATAAATATGTAAACCCCCAATATATTTGACCTTTTAGTTGTCAAAAATTCTCCCAATCCATAATAGCCTTATGCATATAAAATTTTCTTCTAAGTGCAACAATAAAATCTATCCAAGAGGTTGAGACCTTACCATGATTTTCCATATCCTCTTGTGTTGGCTTCCAACCAAATCAAAGAAACACTTTCCAACCTTAATGAAGCCAACTAAATCTTTGTTTCATCATCTTTGATATTTTGAATCTTGCAATACACTTCAAGTTGACAAACCCAATTAACAAGTTTTTCAGCATTAACTTCACCATTATACATAGGCAATTTGAATTTAATATAAAGTTTCAATAAGGGACTTTTACCACGACCCTTTGGTGTATGTGGATGTGTTTTAGTAAAGGTTGTTGTGGAAGAGGATGAAGATGAAGGTGATGATGGAGGTGAAGAAGATGGTGGAAAAGAGGGTGGTTTATCACCATTTTCTTTTGAAGTCTTGCCATCATCTCCTCCTTTTCCCCCAGAAGAACCCTCTCGTTTTAAAGGCTTGGAAATCTCACCCTGCAATCTTGAATTTCTCTCTTCATAGAGAACTTTCACAATTTTAGTCATGTCAAAGAATGTTTTTTTTCTGAAAATATTCTCATCCTCTAACATATTATCAACTCCTCCTTCATGAGACACGCTTACTGAAGCTTCAAGTACAGCTTGAGGTGAAACTTGTGGTGGAGATTGTGGAAAATGTGCTTTCCTTGTCCTTTTCCCAAATTGAAAACATGCACCCACAATATTTTCTTCTCCTCTGTCGAGATTCAACCTTGTAAGAATATGACACATTTAAAAATAGTTAAACCTCACAAAAACAAAGAAAACCAATGCTCTGATACCAAACTTGATCTGAATATGTATGTGCTTGAGGATTGTATAAATTTCAAGTAAATTGATTTAATTTTTGAGGTACTTTAAGTTAAATTATTTAACACATTAAACATGAATTTAACTCATAAATTGTAGAAATAAAAATGAAACAAATCCATATCACTAACCATAAAACAACAAGTGATGAAGGAGTTCACCCCTCCTGGGATACATCTCCTAGTCCAACTTCCAATGCTTGACCCTCTTTTATTATACTAATAAATGGAAATTACAATGAGTTACAATGATAAAATGGCTTACAAACCCACTCCAACAGCTTCAGAGCTATAAACAATGCATGTCTAGCCTCCTTGTGCAACCAAAAATACTAAAAACTGAGAAAGTTATGCCTCTTTCCCTCTTTTCCCCAATTTTGTAGCTAAACTCCCCACAATTCAACCCAAACCTAGCACGGGCGCCCTAAGTGCGGAAAATTCCTTCCAAACCTAGCACGATTCGTGCTCAGCAGACGAATTTCTAGGACCATTAGTTTGGCCAATATGCCTCCCCCCACCCCCCTTGAATTTCCGCGCTCCTGGTCATGTGGGGTCCATAGGACCTAGGGCTGGCCCCCTCCACTGGCAGTCACCCTGGAGGTTACGAGTAGGCGGTTAAGGCAGTCACATGTTGATGGTTAGGAGGTTGGAAGTTTCAGAAGGCGGTTTACTAGCGGTCTCGTGGGGCTAGTCACATTGTGTGGTTATAAAACAATATTGAGGTTGCGGGTTTAGCAGACGACGACCTGATTGTGTTATCACATGGCGATGTTTCCACTAGAAGTTATGGTTAGTGCCACAGGGTCGGGCGAGGTCCTAACCCCTGGCCCTCCACCCGTGGTCTCGTGGTGCTAGGGTGGCTAGGGGTTAGGCCTTGGCCCAACCCTCCATGCCAAATGTGCCCACATTGAAATTCAAATATGACTTCAAAGCTATATATGTTAAGAACTATGGTGCGACATAGTGATAAATCGAGTGGTTTGTTGGGCGGAGGTCACAGGTTCGACCCCCATTGACCTCGTCTTGACCCATACATAAATTTTGGTGGACCCCATGCTGCCACGTGGCGGCCTTTGGTTGGGCCACGTGGAAGCCTGTGGTTGGCCACTAAAAAACCCATTCAACCAATTAAAAATTTCCAACTTAGCACCAATAGAAGAATGAGAAGTGTCGAACTGTCATTGGCTCCTGAAACCCAGTCACATTGCCCAATCACCAAGCCCAATCAGCTGTACAGACTGTTGACACGGCAGCCTGCACATATTTTTTCCAAATTTGCATGTTTGGGAAAACAAACATAACTCATTTATGGGAGCATACGGTGTCGGTTTTCTATGAAATGAATTTATATGGATTCACAAGAACATAGGTTTCAAGTCGTTTCGACTAATTTAAGTTTTGAGCATATTTTTTAGCATTTTATCAACAACCCTCACTCCAGCATCATACCATGCCTCATGACCTTACTGTGCACAAGTATCAGGGGTCTAGGCCTTCCTTTAAGAAACATACAAACCTCGACCTTACCCTCCTTTAAGAATGTTAGGTCCCTATATTACTAGTATAGTCCCTTATTGTTGTTAGTGTAACCCCCATATTGTTATTATTGTACCCTTGTAACCCCCATATTGTTATTATTATGCCTTTAAATTATTATTGTAAGGTCAGTTAGGATTACATTGTGGCCCCACTAGGATTACATTGTGGCCCATGGACTCCTATATATAGAAATGAGGTTTTTTAGTTTGAATCATCCAAGAATTGTTCATTCATGTAATGTATTGGAGGTTGTCCCTTCGAAGTGGCTTATTTACAAGGCGTTTATATCTCTTTTCTTCTATTTCTGGAGCTGGTTTCACAACATTTGGTATCAGAGGTTTGAAATTCTAGGGTTTCGCTACTCCAAACAGGTCAGCGTGGAATTTTCACTATAAATTTTTTTCTACGAAGGTTTAAAATCGGAAATTTTTATAGTGCGAAGCCAAAATCCTGAGGAACATCGTCAAAAAAATTTAGAGCTTGGTTCGTAGTATTTTCAGAGATATGATCTGTGCAAGTTAGGTCATTTTGCAGGCTCCTGAATTTAACCTGAACAGGTCATCATGGTAATCTCGTAATAAACTTTTTTCTACGAAGGTTCAGAAGCTAAAAATTTTAGAGTGCAAAACCACAATCTGGAGGAACATCGTCAAAAAGTTTCAGATATTGGTTCACAATATTTTCGGAGATATGATCCGTGGAAGTTAGGGCTTTTTGAGGCTTCTGAATTTCAGCTCAAATAGGTGATGGTGGAAAAATCTTCATAGCTCTCTCTCTGAACATCAGAATGGAATGTTGTAAAAAGTGGCCGCAAGTGCACAGACTGTAGTTTTCGGTCTATCAATTTCAAAGCCAAAGGAGGAAACAATGACACGTGGAAAGTCGTACAAGTTCGTTCTACTGAACTAGTCCAAAATTGGGTCATTGTGGAAGATTGGACATAACTTTTCCTTGAAGAATCTAAATCAGAGCAAACCTGTGGCATTTTAAAGAAGCTTCAGAGGGCTACTACATGGCTGAATTATAGATATTGAGGATCCGCAATTATAGAGATAATTCAATTTCAATATTGAGCTCCTCAAAAGCAAGTAAAAGGTGTGTATTTTTTTTTCCCGAATTGCATAAGTCTTGTTTGAAGAATCAAGATGAATTGATTCCAAGGGAATATTGTAGAATAGATACTAGTATTGGATTATAAAATGGCCCCTAAAAAGAATTCAACACCCATTAAGCCTTTAGAAATCTCTACTATGACTCATGAAGATGAAGAATGACAACATGACATATCAAAATTACAAGAGCAAGTGCAACAAATTTCGCTCTCGCAAAGAGCAACAAAAAATGACATGGAAGTTTTGAAGAAAGGCGTGGAAACTAAGATGGATGGTTTGAAGAAAGGCGTGGAATCTAAGATGGATGGTTTAGGTTTTAACCCTGAACAGAAATTATCTACACATGAATCTTATAACAGAAAATAAACAACAGTGAGAGCATAAAACATAAAATAGATAAACACATAGATTTTCCCCTGGATCCCAAATCGGGACGACCAACTTGATTTTTCATTATATTCCTTTTAGTGTTACAACACATATATATACATGCTGAAGCATACATAAACCCCAATCCATTAACCCTGGATTAATGATAAACTCAGTTCCCCATCTGACTCACAAAATAATTTGTGGGCTGAAAACCATCGTACCCCAAAACCATGTGCAAACTCATGCACAAAACATGGGTGGGTCCACACACCAAAACAAATTCGCTGGGGCGCTGCCCTAGATCCCAAAGGTGGGGGCTGCCTCCTCCCTTGTGACCCCCTTGCTATGCCCGGAGCAACGTACAACGCGTGGGGCTAGTTGTGGAAAGAATATAACACATACCCAACATTCTCCAACTTGTTGTTTTCTTTCCACAGGGAGCCACAGAAGCGCTTAGTCATTGGGCCAATTCTTCAACACCCATTGTTTCTCTACACCAAGAGAAATTTTGAGTGCTCACAGACTTCGTCAATGCATCTGCAACATTCTTCAAAGTGTCCACCTTTACCAGCAACACCCTTTTACCCTCAACCATATCTCTAACAAAGTGATATTGAACATCAATGTGCTTTGTCTTTGAATGATAAGCATGGTTCTTAGCCAAGAAAATTGCACTTTGGCTATCACAGTCTATCCTTATAGCTTGTTGTACCAACCCCATACTTGAACACAATCTCTGCAACCAAACTGCTTCCTTGCTTGCATGAGTGGCTGCTATGTATTCTGCCTCTGTAGTTGAAAGAGCCACTACAGACCGTCTTTTACTCATCCAACTGACTGCGCCTCCAAATAGGTTAAACACATACCCACTTGTAGATCTTCTTTGGTCCAGATCTCCAGCCCAGTCTGCATCAACAAAACCACGAATGTCCAACATTCTTTCCAATCCTAGTCTTCCCTGGTAGCACAAGCCATAATCACTAGTGCCACGTAAATATCGGAAAACCCGCTTCACTGCTGTCCAATGCTCCTTCCCTGGGTTTGACATAAACCCGCTCAATACTCCCACTGCATGTGCAATGTCTGGTCTAGTACAGACCATTGCATACATCAGGCTACCCACTGCACTTGCATATGGAACACGGGACATATCCTCCTCTTCTTCTTGTGTCTTGGGACACTGTTCAGCAGATAGCTTTACACCTACAAGAATAGGAACATTCACCGGTTTACTATCCTGCATATTGAACCTCTGTAATATAGTCTTGACATACTTCCTCTGGTTTAACCAGAGCTTCCTCTTTGCCCGATCTCTCTTAATTTCCATGCCCAAAATATAGTTTGCAGCACCAAGATCCTTCATGTCGAATTTGGAGAATAGTTGGGTCTTCAAATATTGGATAATTTCTTTGTCATTTCCAATCAACAACATATCATCCACATACAAGACAAAATAAATAACACGGTCACCAATTAATTTAAAATAAACACAGTGATCCTCCTTGCTTCTGGTGAAGCCAAGTCCCCGTATATAGGTATCAAATTTCTGATACCACATCCTTGGTGACCGTTTTAACCCATACAGAGACTTCTTCAACCTGCATACCAGTTCTTTCTTACCCTTCACCATAAAACCTTCAGGTTGCTTCATGTAGATCTCCTCTTCTAGATCCCCATGAAGAAATGCTGTCTTCACATCCATCTGTTCTATCTCAAAATCAAATGCAGCAGCAACAGATAAAAGTAATCTAATAGAAGTAACCTTGGCAACAGGAGAAAAAATATCACCAAAATCAATTCCCGGCACCTGGGAATAACCTTTTGCTACTAACCGAGCTTTGTATTTCTCCACCTTGCCTTCTACATTCATCTTCTTCTTAAACACCCATTTGCTCCCAATGGGCTTCCTTCCAGCCGGCAACTCCACCAGATCCCATGCCTTATTTTTGTGCAAGGATGCCATTTCATCAACCATGGCCTCCTTCCAGAGTTTTCCATCCTCGGAATCTACTGCCTCCCTGACAGTTCTGGGATCATCATCAGTTATAGTTAAGGCAAAACCTGAACAGAAAGCAGATGGACTATACCTTTATGGTTGCCTTCTTTCCCGAACTGATCTTCTCAAAGCTGGAGTTTGTGGCTCTTCATCTTCTGAGTCTTCTTCTGTTGTAGAGTCTGATTCATCCTCCTTTAGCTCAAACTCTATCTTCTCAAGTTCCTTTGGTATGATTTCATGTTTAACAACATCTTTCACCTCTCTAAACACCACATCTCGGCTGTACACAACCTTCCTTGTTTCTGGGTTCCAAAGCTTGTAACCCTTTAAACCATCCTTATACCCATTAAAGATGCACCTTTCAGATTTATTATCCAACTTGGTCCTTTTCTCCTTTGGAACATGTACATATGCATCACATCCAAATACCCTTAGATGTGAAAGAGAGGGTTTCTTACCAGTCCATACCTCATGTGGAGTCTTATCCTCCAACGCTGATGAAGGTGATCTATTAACTAAGTAACATGCAGTCTCCACTGCCTCTACCCAAAATTCTTGTCCTAACCCGGTACCACTAAGCATGCTTCTTGCCTTTTCCATCAGCGCTCTGTTCATTCTTTCTGCAACTCCGTTTTGCTAAGGTGTGTATGGAGTAGTCTTCTGCCATGCTATACCACACTTCTTACAGAACTCTTCAAATTCCTTCTTGCAGAACTCCCCACCATTATCTGTCCTTAGCGCCTTTATCTTCTTCTCTATCTGGTTTTCCACCAGAGCCTTAAACTCTTTAAATCTGTCAAAGACTTTAGAATTCTTACTCAAGAAATATATCCATGTATTCCTTGAGAAGTCATCTATGAATGAAACATAGTACACAAACTTTCCCAGTGATGGAACTGACACAGGTCCAAACACATCACTGTGCACAAGTTCTAATATCTTGTTCGTCCTCTTAGCACCAAAAGGAAAACTCACTCGATTCTGCTTCCCATATACACAATTTTCAAGGAAATCAAAATCCAGAGAGAAATTAGACATACCTTCTACCATACCATTTCTATGTAGTATCCGAAGGCCCTTCTCTCCAATATGTCCAAGCCTTTAATGCCATAGCATGGTTTTTTCTCCAGAGACAGCTAGGCTTTCCGCTCCACTTTTAGGAACCACATAACTATTACACCCATAAATAACAGTGCTACTTTGTAGCTTTTACAGAGTTCCAGTCCGAACTCCCTGCATTAATACCAGTGCTCCCCGAACCATCTTGCAGGAATCTTTCTCGAACACTGTTTTTACACCTGCATCATCCATCTTGCTTACAGAAATCAGATTTTTGGCCAATGCAGGAATATGCAGAACACCAAGAAGTGTTCTAATCCTTCCACCTTGTAGCTTTAACTTGACCTTTCCACATCCAAAGATTCTGGCCTTCCTATCATCCCCTAGGAAGACATCACCATCATATTTTTCATACTTGCAGAACCACTCCCTATGGGGAGTGAAGTGAAAGGATGCACCTGAGTCAATCAACCATGACTCATGATCTACATGTGTATTTGAAGAAGAAGCCAAATACACATCCCCACCTTCATCCGAGTTGGTTTTTGCCTCTACAGAAGGAGCATCATCAGATCCCTTTCCTTTCTCAGGAGCTTTAGATCTGCACTCCTTTTTGTAGTGCCCTTCCTTTCCGCATTTCCAACATACCTTTACAAACTTTCTAGGAGATTTAGATCTCCCTCTAGATTTGGATCTCCCACTCGAAACCTTATTCTTGTTTCTGTTTTGGGACCTTCCTCGTACAGATAAGGCATCTCCATTCCGGCCCTCCATATTTCTCCGTCTCATTTCCTCCGACAACAAGGCTGAGACAATGTCATCAAAATTCAAGGTAGTTGTATTGCTACCTATTGCAATAACCAGACTGTCCCACGAGTCTGGTAGAGAACACAACAAACTGATGCACTTATCTTCATTTGAGATTTTAATATCAACAGATGACAGTTGACTTACCACAGTATTGAAGGCGTTCAGATGCTCTGTCACCGAGTCTCCATCCTTCATCCTCAGGTTATACAGCTTTTTCCGCAGGAACAACTTATTCACCAGAGACTTAGATTGGTAAAAAGTCCCAAGTTTTTCCCACAAGGTCTTCGCCGTAGCTTCCCCAGATACATTCAACAATACTGAATCTGAGACACACAACCGTATTATGCTCTTAGCCTTCCGATCCAGTTTCTTCTAGTCTTCATCTGACATTGTCATTGGTTTAGTACCTGGATCTACCGCGATCCACTGATCTTTATCCACCAGCAGATCCTCCATCTTGAGCTTCCACAACTCAAAACTCTGACCATTAAATTTCTCGATCTCTATCTTTCCGCCGCTCGCCATATTCTTTCATCGCAAGAATCGATCCCGCAGATCTCCCACTGCACAGGGTCTACCACAGGCCCGAGCAAAAAACCCTCAACAACAAAGGCGTCCCCTTGAAGCCGAAACAGCTCTGATACCAAATGTAGGTTTTAACCCTGAACATAAATTATCTACACACAAATCTTATAACAGAAAATAAACAATAGCGAGAGCATAAAACATAAAACAGATAAACACAGAGATTTTCCCCTGGATCCCAAATCGGGACGACCAGCTTGATTTTTCATTATATTCCTTTTAGTGTTACAACACATATATATACATGCCGAAGCATACATAAACCCCAATCCATTAACCCTGGATTAGAACATAACCGTAGTTCCCTTGACCGGATCTACAAAATACCAGGGGACGAAAACCATCGTACCCCAAAACCATGTGCAAAATCATGCACAAAACATGGGTGGGTCCACACACCAAAAAAAATTTTGCTGTGGCACTTCCCGCGTACCCCAGGGGGGGGGCTGGCTCTCCCCCCCCCCCGTGCCCGGCGCAACGTACAAAGGCGTAGGGCTAGTCGTGGAAAGAATATAACACGTACCCAATAGATGGTTTGAGAATGGCTTGAATCTAAGATGGATGACATGGAAGCTAAGATCGATGAGAAAATGGAAAACATGAAGAATGTTCTAAAAGCAGACATGGAAGGTTTGACAAAGTTGATACAAGAAAGGTTTCCTAATGGTGAAAAGATAGTAGAAGAACCTCATGATGAGAACAAAATAAATGTTAATCATGATTTCATAAACTCTAATGTTGGTGGGAAGAACCACCATATTCAAAAAATGGATATGAGGAAGTTTGATGGAAAGGATCCTGTAACATGGATACTACAGATGGAGCAATATTTTGATCTCCATAATGTGCAAAACACACAAAAGGTACGCATTGCAACTTTAAATTTAGAACAAAATACATTTGTATGGTATCGATGGCTTTGCTCTCGTAAAAAAATTGTCACTTGGTCAATTTATACGAAGGAAATGATAGCACATTATGAGGATACAAAGAGCAACACCTTCTTTAGCCAATTGATAAATCTCAAACAAAAGGGTTTAATGGGGGAGCACATTAAGGACTTCCAAAAATTGAATAGAAGGGTAACTGATATTATAGAGGAACACAGGATTGATCTCTTCATAGGTACTTTAAAGGATAACATCCAACATGAAGTTTTCGTTTTGGAACCTGATTCATTGGAGAAGGCATTCAGGTTGGCAAGAAAAATTGAATGTAAAATTATGGCGACAAGGAAGCCTACCACTCACTTCCATAAAGAGGGAAGTGTTGCTACTCCTAGATTTCCACAACCCACAAGGTTGACACCACAACAATTGGAAGAAAAAATAGCAAAAGGGCTTTGCTACAGTTGTGATAACAAATACACTAAAGGTCATAAGTGTGCCAAGAAGAAATTATTTTACATATATTATGAAGAGGAAGAAGAAAATGAACAAGAAGAGGATATACACCAGGAACCAACCCAAGAAGAGGAAGAAATGAGTCTGACCATATCGTGTAATGCATTGGTAGGAATTACCACTTCTAAAACTCTCAAGATAGAAGGAAATATCAAGAAGAAAAAGGTAATAGTATTTATTGATTCAGGTAGTACCCATAATTTTCATTGTAAGGTAGCCAAGGAATTGAATTGTTTCCTATACCCAGCACCAAAATGTCAAGAGATGGTTGCAAATGGAGGAACTATAAATTTCTCTGGAAAATGCCATAATATCAAGCTAACCATGGGGGAATATGTATTGAATAGTCCAATGCTTTCCATTCCTATGGGAGATGCTGATGTTGTACTAGGAGTACAATGGTTACAATCTTTGGGGACGGTAGCTTTTAATTTTCAAGAACTTTTCTTGAAATTTTTTTCAGAAGGAAAGGAAGTCGAATTACGGGGTATTGAAGGGAAGCCAGGAAGGATAATAAGCTCTAATGTCATGACAAATCTTCTAAAGAAAGAAAAACGAGGCGTAATTGCACAATTATGCTCTCTAGAAGTTCCGACATCAAAATCATCTATTTCTGCAGATCTCCAACAAGTATTGGACAATCATTCCAAGGTGTTTGAAACTCCCAAAGGACTCCCACCTATTCGTGATCATGATCATGCTATTCATTTGATTCCAGGAAGTGTTCCTCCAAACATCGGGCCTTATAGATATCCTTACTTCCAAAAGAGCGAAATTGAACGTATGATTGCAGAAATGTTAGAGGCGGGTATAATTCAACCCAGTCAAAGTTCTTTCTCTGCTCCCGTAGTATTGGTACACAAGAAGGATGGATCATGGCGAATGTGTCCGGATTATAGGGAGCTCAATAAGCTCACCATTAAAGATAAATTTCCCATTCCTGTGATTGATGAATTATTGGATGAAATACATGGAGCAATTTATTTTACCAAGTTGGATCTTCGTTCAGGATATCATCAAATTAGAATGAAGATTGAAGATATTCCGAAAACAACATTTCGAACTCATGAGGGTCATTATGAATTTTTGGTCATGCCTTTTGGCCTTACCAATGCACCTTCTATATTTCAAGGGTTGATGAATTCCATTTTCAAATCCTTCCTTAGAAAATTTGTGCTAGTATTTTTTGATGATGTACTAATCTATAGCAGGTTTTGGAAAGATCATGTTCAACATGTTGACAGGGTGCTCAAACTATTGCAGGAGAAACAATTATATGAAAAAAATGTCCAAATGTTTCTTTGGAGTACAAGAGGTGGAATATCTGGGTCATATTGTATCTCACGAGGGTGTTAAGGTAGACCCTAAAAAAATTAAAGCCATTAAGGAATGGAAAGTCCCCACAACCATAAAGCAGTTGTGAGGATTTCTTGGGTTAACAGGGTATTATCGAAAGTTTGTTAATAACTATGGGAGAATAGCAGCACCTCTAACAACATTATTGAATAAAGGTGCATTTTCATGGACTCTTGAAGCAACTAAGGCCTTTGAACATCTTAGAGAGGAATGTGCCTCGCACCAGTCTTAGCTACGCCAGACTTCACAAAAACTTTTATTGTGGAATGTGATGCCTCAGGAAATGGAATTGGTGTTGTTTTAATGCAAGAAGGAAGACCCATTGCTTTTGAAAGTCTTCCAATCAAAGAAAAGTATTTACAGAAACCTATTTATGAGAAGGAAATGTTAGCAATACTGCATGCACTAAATAAATGGAGAACTTACCTAATGAGTAGACACCTCAAGGTAAAAACTGATCATGATAGTCTTAAACACTTTTTGGAACAAAGACTATCTTCAAAAGAGCAGCAAAAATGGGTCACAAAGATGTTGGGTTATGACTTTGAAATAATATACAAAAAAGGGAAGCTAAATGTTGTTGCAGATGCACTCTCAAGAAAGAATGAAGAGGTGGAAGCATTGCTTCGTGCCATTTCTATTATCCAACCAGATTGGATAACCGAAGCAAGAGATGAATGGAAGAAGGATGAAGAAGTGTGGACACTCATTCAAAAGTTGCAGAAAAATCCTAGTACATCTGATAAATTTAGTTGGAAAAATGATTCCATATGGTACAAATATCGCTTATATCTTTGTAAGAATTCCCAACTAAAACAAAATATTCTTTTGGAATTGCACACTTCTCCTTTAGGAGGACACTCAGGATTTTTAAAAACTTACCACAGGGTGAAGAAAGAATTTTTTTGTGATGGCCTTAAATCTGATATTCAAAATTTTGTGGCGGAATGTTTGGTTTTCCAGCGGAATAAAGTGGAAACAATTAAGACCCCGGGACTTCTACAACCTTTATCCATTCCAAGTCAACGTTGGGAGGAGATTTCAATGGATTTTATCACAGGTTTACCTAAGTCCGAAGGAAAGAGTGTCATCATGGTGGTAGTTGATAGACTTACCAAGTATGCACACTTTTGTGCATTATCTCATCCATTTAAAGCAAGTACAGTTGCTACTACATTTATGGACACAATTCAAAAGTTACATGGAAACCCAAGGGTTATTGTGAGCAATAGAGATCCCATTTTTACTAGAAATTTTTGGACGGAGTTATTTTCTTGTTTGGGTACTCAATTAGCTCATAGCTCATCTTATCATCCTCAATCCGATGGTCAAACTGAGATAGTAAATAAATGTTTGGAAGGATATATTCATTGTTTTGTATCTGATAAACAAACACAATGGGTCAAGTGGTTACCTCTCGTTGAATGGTGGTATAACACTTCCTTCCATACTGCAGCAAAAATGACCCCATTTATGGGACTTTATGGATATCATCCACCATCCATCACATCATCTTTAAGAGAAAATTCGAAGGTTCAAGCAGTGGAAGATCATATCGAGCATCAACAAGAAGTTCTCCAACTCTTAAAGGATAACCCGAATTTGGCACAAAATCGAATGAAACAACAGGCAGATCAACATCGCAGCGAGAGAAGTTTTGATGTAGGAGATTGGGTATTTTTACGGCTACAACCATATAAACAAATGTCCCTCAAGCAAGCTAAGAAGGATAATAATTTATCGCCAAAGTACTATGGTCCTTACAAGGTGTTGCAAAAGATTGGTACTATGGCATACAAATTGGAGCTTCCTGCTTCTTCGCGAGTACATCCAGTTTTCCATGTTTCGTGCTTAAAGAAGGTTATAGGTGAAAATCTTCCATTTCAAACAATATTGCCAGAACTTGATGAGGAAAGAAAAATCATATGGGAACCGGAAGAGGTCACGGAAACAAGAACTCGACAACTACGAAATCGATCAATTTCAGAGTATCTCATCAAGTGGAAGAACTTACCCACTGAAGATTCTACATGGGAGGATGAGAATTTTATACAGAAGCACCCAGAGCTACTCAAGCGTTGAGGACAACACTTTTTTGAAGGAGAGGGGCATGTTAGGTCCCTATATTACTAGTATAGTCCCTTATTAATGTTAGTGTAACCCCCTTATTGTTATTATTGTACCCTTGTAACCCCCATATTGTTATTATTGTGCCCTTAAATTATTATTGTTAGGTCAGCTAGGATTACATTGTGGCCCATGGACTCCTATATATAGAAAGGAGGTTTTGTAATTTGAATCATCCAATAATTGTTCATTCATGTAATGTATTGGAGGTTTCCCCCTCGAAGTGGCTTATTTCTAAGGTGTTGATACCTCTTTTCTTCTATTTCTGGAGCTGGTTTCACAACAAAGAAACATAAAAATCTCAACCTGACTCACAAAGATTCACCACAGTCATTAGCCTAGAAACATGTCCTAAACCACATGTCCAATGGTTCCTAACTTGACCTAATCCATAACGTAAGAAACATGACACACACTTGTCCTTCTTCTCCTCTATAGCTCGACTCTTTTAGGTTTGTGGCTCCTTAAGCTAGTCTTCACATTAGAACGATTGCACTTGTGATGTGTTCAAATGAGCTTGAGTTCATCTCTTCCTATAGTGATCTTAAGCGGTGTCACTCTCCACCAAGTGTCATGTCTCGTAGGTCAAGCTAACTTGAGCCTACATATAAAAAACTTACTAACATAAGAAATAAATTCTCTTTCATTTGTTTTAGCCTACACCATTGAAGCCCTAGGTGACCCTTAATCCATAAGGGGCACCCCTCACGCGTCCAATAAATAAACAATGAATTTTCTCCTTCATATTTTTCCCATGACTTTGGGTACAAATCCCACTGCTTGGGTACATTGCCTATGAAGCTTCATTATTGTGGCTCAACTCCTCACAAACCTAGTGCCCCAAGGGTTTTTGGAGTACCTCCTAAGCTACACATTTCAACACAATCTACCGTGATAAAACAAACCCAAAATCATCGAAGCTAGTACCCATAACCCTGATGTCAAGGTACTCATACAACCATATTTTTTCATTCATATACCGACTCAATTGTGCACAGTTAAGCAGAGTGATAAGTAAATACCGTTAGTAAGCTACACACTATGTGAACTGAAGACATTTACTTGGCTAAGAGGGATCTTAGCTACGTGACTACGCAAAACAACATAGCGGATGTAAGGTTTACACCTTTCCAAATAGAAGAATTTGATACCTGTTGTATTTTCCATGTATGTTTTATGGGAGAGGGAGGGGAATATTCCCACTCTAAATTTTCCTCCATTTTGTTGCAACATTACCTAGCTTTACGAACACCTTACAAGTGAGGAATCACATATGGAGGGGCCAAAATAATGGTTGAACTCGTCCATGGGCACAAATAAAATACATTATGAAACCTTTACTCATGGGTAAAGAAAATATGATAATGAAAAGATAACTTCTGGATCGAAGTTTTTGTGATGGATTAGAACTGATAATGAAGGAGAGCCACCAGACTAAATTTCTTGGTCATAGAACAGAACTGAATCTCAAAAATGATGATATGATATTTTATTTGGATAAACTTACAAAGAAAAATATTGGATTAGTTACTATATTATTTGAATCTGGTCTTAATTTGGATGGAGTTGTTTATGTAGTTAATTAATTTTAATTAAAATTTTCAAGTGGTTTTTTTAAGAGGCTTATAATTGATTATGAAACCAACTTGAGCCATTGATATGTGCATACTATATGAATATTCCCTAGATACTATGTGGATGTTAAATCTCCATCATCCACTTAGTTTTTTCACTTGAATAAATTAAAATTATGGAAAATGACAGTGTTAGTGTGTTTGGTGCACGTCCTCTTTGAATATGGGCTTTTGTTGCACCACATCCTTTGAAATCTCTACAGTGAGAGTTTTCAGGAATAGGTCTAACAGTACTCGATCGTCGAGTTTGGCTTTACACAAACTATGACGCCCCCGCCATTCATGGAGATGGTCCAAGATATGGATGACGGGGGTTTGCCTAAATTGGGTCAGTAAATCCATTCTAGAATCATGGTGGATGGGTAACTGAAAATAGGCCAGGAGCGTAGTGGCAAAGGCACTAAATTTTCCATGTGTAGCAGAGGGTTTCTCCACATACCATTTCGCTACTACTCTCATTAGAGTGTGTTGAAACAGTCTCAATCGAATAGTATCATCAACAATGTTGTTCGACAAGCACCACCGATGGAAAGTCATAACATGATTTCCTGGGTCTTCCGCTTGCTTTCCTTCAAACTTTGGAATGTTTGAAGGGAGCTTCCTGGGCATGGGAGGCCATATGGGGTTGTGTGAAATGTGTTTGTTCATCAACTTGGTTAAATCTGGTAGATTCAACAAAGCTAGAAAATGTGACTGCGAGGTTGTAGACATTGCGACTTGTGAAAACACAATGTTTTGGTTAGGAAGAAGGTTTATCTCTGATGTACCCTGATGTGTTTTCGACTGGCTTCCGGAATGGGTAGAACTCTTCTGCCTTCTAGGGGTTGTGGGAGGAGTGGTGTGTTTTGTGGCGTTGGGAGACCGACCAGCCCAACTAAAGATGCCCCAATAAAGGATGAACCAATAATGGTGGTAGTGCTTCATCTTTGACGCCTGAATGGCGAAAGACCTGGAACCCCTCCCGGTAATGGGGGGAGGTCCAAAAGACGTCTAGATCGATGAGGTCTCGTTGGGTCCATTCTGGCGCCGATAAGGTATGGCTTTGGAAATATTTGAGAGGATAGAGATTATGATCAAAGAAAAATTATGATCGCATACATAAAACAAATTGAAAATAAAATAAATTTTCCCTTTAAATTAATCTTATGTGATCAGTCAATAAAAAAGAATAAAGTTTTTGTTTGTTTGTGTATGATACTAAAATCCTATAAGACCTAATCGTCCTCACACACTCAAATGTAACTGGGCCTTGAGAAGATATCTTGCGAGTGTTGGCACAACGTCCCGTAAGAGCTAGCGATGTCTCCAGTCAGCCGAAGAAAATCCTCCAAGGTAAGGGTAGAGGATCTAGTGCTTGCCTGCACCGTCAACTATAGGGAAAGGATGCCCTAATTTTGGCCACTAAGTACCACCATCCCATGTGAGCATTCAAGTCTTGGGCATCTTGGTAGTTCAGCTAACAGTACCAAGTATCGGCCGGGTTAGGTAGTTGCAACTGATACCGCATGCACTGCGCCTAAGCCTAACCCCCTCTGATTCGGGTCTCTGCTGTGCTTGGGTTTTATTTTCCGTGGGCTGATACGTTGATTTGAAAGCTCCCTAAACAATCAACTTCTATGTTACAAGATGAAGAGTGATCAAGGCGGCTTATTGGATGCCTACCCCCTTGATCCTAACTTAGACTATAGATTCTTTTGTGGCCCTTGTGGGGAGAATTTAGTGGGTTTTGTTAAGTTAGTTTTAGGTGTCTTTGATTTGCTTAGTGTGTGGATGTGTGTGAACAAAACATGAATAAGCACATAGTTTGAATGTGTGGATATGCGATGATCCTTTTCAAAATCCCCTATTAAATTATGTTCTATTGTTCCTTGCTCAAAAGAAAAACATGTGCGGATATGGGCCGCTTTCAATTTTTCCTAGTTAATCTATGTGATCAACTACAGGGAGATGGTGAGTTGTGAATAGGGAGCGTTCATATGCTTGCCTAGGATCACTGAAGGGTGAAAAGGAAACATATATTACTTGCTCTTCTATCGACAATTCGATCCTGGTCCCAAAATCCTAGTGCAAAATTTGAACTAAACTAATGAATTTTACACTAGAAAGAAACTTGCTAAGCATGCATGGACTTGGTCCACTTACTTTGGCTAATTATCTAGGTGTTTTGGTACCTAAATTTCCAAAACATGAAATTGTTCTGGAATGCAAGTTAATTTTCCCTCCTACTTAAATTATGTGTGAACTTTGCAAAAATCAAATTGAAATAAACTAATACTAAGCCTACCAAAAGCATCAAAGAGTGAGATTTAGCAAGCTATGGGGCACCACAACCAGTGCTAGCAGATGTATTATGGGCTTCCAGGAACTTTACAAGCAGGAAAAGATAAAAACATGGGAGAAATTTCTCATTATGTCTTTTGCACGCAAAAGGCTGAAACAGGCACAATGTATGCGCGCAGGTCAGCTCTGAACGCGCACCTTGGGCACGCCTGTCTGAGGGAAATGCACGCAAATTCCTGCAATGTAATTTTTTGGAGATCTTTTGCTTCAGTCTGTCACTTGGGATGAATCAGAGAATGAAGGAGAGGAAGGGGGCAATTCTAGCCCAACTCGACAGCACAGATGGAGGTCTCTGCAAAAAGGAACAACCACATAAACTTGGAAATAAAAGTTAGTGGAGTCACCAATCCTGTGTTAGTGTGTTTGGTGTACGTATGTACGAAATCACACCAACTTAAGGGGCGTGGTTTTCCCTCTTAAGTTATTGGTCACAGGAAGAAAATATATGGAGTCACGTAAGTTAGTGGAACATGCTAGAACATAAAAATACTAGATAGAGAAATAGCATGCATATTCAAACATAAAAATTAAACTAAAAACTAGAACAAATAACACAAAAGCTAAAAATAGAGTCAAACAACTTCAATAATCCAAACGACGGTGTGTACGTCCCTTTTTATTGAGTGCTTGTAGGAAATGAAGATGAAACTTTAAGCCACTTGCCAAGGGGCTCTTAGAACTTGGGGTTCTAAGTCCTGATGCAAGGATGTCTTTACTTTCGAGATGCCTTGGCGCAAAGTCTCCCTCTCTCTACTATGGTGGACTGGAGTTGTTGGATGGCCAACAACTGAGTCCCCTCTATCTCTGCTTTGGATCACACACTGCTAGTATTTCTCAGGGCAATTCTAGCCAGCATAAAAATGTTCTCTCAAGTTTCTCATCTCTTGGTGGAATTTTATAGGAGAATTCAAATCCCCCTTCCCTCTCTTGGTACATTGTGGATGGTGACCCAAGAGAGTAGGGTGATTCCATTGTGTGCTCCCTTGATGTCCTAAGGAGGCTTGGGTGGCTGTCCTTAGGCGGCTTCAAGTGTGGAATCAATGTCCTAGAGTGTGCTTTTTTTGGCCCTGGAAAGTGACTTCCGCCACTCCCAGGATTGTGTGCTTTTTGGGTCAAAAGGCATACAAGGGCACGGTTATCGAAGGATTTTGCATGCAAAAGAATTTTTGACTAGTTCAACTTTATTTTTTCCTCAGACCTCAGAGATTTTTTAAATACTTTCAGATTCTCTAATGTCTCTCAACCCTGTAAATCCTTCTTCCTGACATTTTCTTTTACGATTCTCCAGTGATAACAATAACCATGCCTCTTAGCTTAATATGTTGCATTTCAATCAAAACCTACCCAAAAAAAAGGATTTCGCAAAACAATTTTTGAACAAATCTTCATCTTTTATTGTTTAAAATCATTCTTTGATTACACATTTATGGATTCAACACCATAGAAAACCCCTAGGGAACTTTAATTGTAAGGATTTCACAATCGAAACTTGTGATTCAAATCTCTTCCAAATTCTAACAAAAAACTCTACAACAAAAACTAGAACCCAAAAAAGATGTGAAGACAAACTACAAACCATATTTAGACAAAAATCTCCATAACATAGAATAATTAGACTAAACTGTCCATAATGTTCAAACTGGAGAACATGCTCTCCATTATGGAGGTACAGTGCATTTTTATTTTACAGTTGGCCATTTTAGGGGGTCAAAACTGCTCCGGAACTTTAGGACCCGAAAAAACTGCTAAACATAGTAAATGCTGCTATAAAAAAGGAAACTGATGAAACCAACTAGAGTTCTAGGTGTAATGGGTGGGTGGCCACCAATATCCACCTGGATCATACTTCAAAAGCATACGTTATATGATGAAGAATATAAGAAATTCATTCTTTCCGTATATGTTATTTTTCTTGAATCTGACAAAGATAACTCCACTGTTGATAGAGAACTGACTCGCTTGGAGAAATTTGCATCCAGAAAGTTTCATTTAGAATATGATAATGATGTTCCACATACTGAAGGGGGGGTTCCCATTCTAGATTCATTTGTAGGTTTTCCATCTTTGGCTCATGAGAATTTTTCCGTTGAAGAAAATATCGAGGATAATGTTTTTTCTGCAGGCTCAAATTGTGTTCTCGAAGAAATTGTACTTCAGGAAGAGCAACCATCATAGTCACTTCAAAAACCTTTACGAAAATCGACCTGTGTTTAGAGATTTCCAAACAAGTATGATGGTTTTGAAACATGAAGTTCTTCTAAAGGTGATGTTACATCAAGTTCAGACAACATTTCTCATAACTGAGATTTTAATTATACTACAATTAGTGAACCCAGTTATTTTGAAGAAGTTGCTAATTGTGATGAATGGAAGGATGCAATGAAAAAGGAGTATGATGCCTTGATAAAATATGGGACATGGAGGTTAGTGGATCCTCCTGCTGGCGTCAAACCTTTTGTTTGTGAATGGGTTTATAATATTAAATATAAGTTAGATGGCTCACTTGATAAATACAAAGAAATACTTGTAGCAAAAGGATATACTTAGAAGGAAGGTGTTGATTACATAGAGACATTTGTTCCTATAACAAAATGGGGCACAATTAGAACTCTATTTTCTCTTGCAGCACAAAAATATTGGAAGATATATCATATGGATGTAAAAAAAACATTTTTGAATGGTGATTTGAAGGAGGAGGTTTATATGTTTCAACCAGATGGTTTTTTTTTCAAAAGAAAAGAACACAACGTATAAAAATTGGTGAAAGCTTTGTATGGACTGAAACATGCATCCCTTGCATGGTATGAAAAACTAACTGAACACCTTCTCAAGTTATTATAAGTTATTTGATCTAGATGATGCAACCCTTTTTTTCAAGAAGATTAGAAAGTCAGTTGTATATTTGTTTGTCTATGTTGATGATTTGATGGATATAGGGAACAATGATGATTATATAACACCTATTAAAAGAGAGTTACATAATTTTTTTGACATGAAAGATTTGGGTTTATTGCATTATTTTTTAGGAATTGAAGTTGGTCAAAAACCCAAATTCACTTTTATTTCTTAAAGAAAATATGTTGGACAAATATTGAATAGATTTTGAATGCAGGATTGTAACCATGTTTCTACTCCTTTGGAAAAAAAATTGAAGCTTGCTTCCACTAAAGGAAGTGCATTTGAAGATCCAATAAAGTACAAACTACTTGTTGGAAGTTTGAATTTTCTAACTACTACTCGTCCTGACATAGCTTTTGTTGTAGGGTTACTTTCTAGGTTTATACATCAACCCTATGAAGGCCATTAGACTGCAGAAAAATGAGTGCTCAAGTATTTAAAAGGAACTCAAACATATGACATCAAATATTCCAAAGTTGCAGATTTCCATTTGATTGGCTATTTAGATTTAGATTTTGATGGAGATTAACATAATGAGATCTCTACTTTTAGTTATTTGATGAATCTTGGATCACCAACTATCAGTTGGAGATCACACAAGAAATATGTTCCAGCTGATTCTGCCACCAAAGTTGAATATATTGCAACAAATCAAGCTACAAAATAAATGATTTGGCTTCACAAAATACTTGAATATTTATAGGAGAAATGAAAGGCTTCAACTCCTCTATTTGTTGACAAATCTTCTGCAATTCAATTGGCCAAGAATCCAAAGTTTCATGATAGAAGAAAACATATTAACACAAAATATCACTTGATTCGACATTATGTAGATGCCAAATTCATTCATCTGACACTTTGCCCTACTTTAGAGCAGATCACAAATTTTTTTACGTCAATCACTAGGACGTGAAAAGTTTATAATGTCACTTGGCATGTAAGATTTCCCTTTAGATTAAGGGGGTAATGTTAACTCATACTTTGGGATTGTTATGGTACATTATTAAGGGAATTGTTTTTTATTTTCCAGTTAATAACTTGCTCAGACAAAATTGTTTGGTATCGATATTTCAAATGTATAAATAGTTGGCTCTCTCATCAATAATACAAGTTTTCTCATCGTGGAGTATATTACGCCCTATGTACATTAGTAACATAATAGAATCAATTCTCACAAATAATGATATCATATTTTTTTTCAAAAAAAAACTTAATAAGAGAAATATTCGATTACTTACAAGATGAATTGAATGTGGTCTTAATTTGGATGCACTTAGATTTATGTAGCCAAGTGGGAAAATGTTGGATAGGTGGTGACATTCAAATTTAAATTCAATTAAATTTTCAAGTGGATTTTTTAAGAAGCTCATATTTGAACACTGAACCATTTTGAGTCATTGATATGTGCATTATATATGAACATTCCCTAGATATTATGTGGAGGTTAAATCTCCTTCATCCACCTAATTTTTTCACATCAATAATTAAAATTATAGAAGTTGAATTTCAAAATAGACATGCACATTCGATAATAAATTACATTTAAGTCAAAACTAACAAAAAAGTGGTGATGTCTAACTATTATAGGTTTTGAATTTTTTGGTCGGAATTAGACGAAACAATTTTTGGTCAAATCATAATCTTTTTTTGTTTAAAATTCCCTTTTAAAATTGCATATATGGATTCAACACCCTAGAAACCCCTGGGGAACTCTAATGGAAAATAATTTAATATTAGAGATGCGAGTACAATGCTTTGTTGTTCATATTCTAGAGGGGTTTTCCCCTATTATCAAATAAGGAGAACTACATTAAAGAAATAGTCTAAAGGTTCAAAAACCCAAACCCACAACATAGCTCTTCATGGAATAATTGCTTGGCCTCCATGGCTATTCCATTTTTTACTTTTCCATCTCTTGTAACTACTCTAGAAACCTCCATTTCTTCCTCTGCAATTTTTTTCTTTTCTTCCAAGTAGACAACTTCCTGGTGAAGATGGATGCTCATAAAATTATCCAAACTCTTTAATTCCTCTTCCCTGTGATGAAAGAGACAAGACATAGTGTTGGCTCGAGGGGTCATGACCTAGGTTCAGAGGTTAAGGTTTGCCAATAACCCCTATACTACTAGCCCTTTCGGCAGTGACCTACTTGCGCAGGTCAAAGTCTCACCCGCATTAGTATGGGTGGGTGCTGGAACTAGGTTTCCGCAACCTGAGAGAGGATAGGTAAGCCAAGCAGAGTTGTGTTCGGCTTTATAATGACCAGATTACCTATCTCAGAACTAGAACTATAGGTATCCTTTGCATCCACGTGCACAGGGTCAACTATACTTACTGTGCTCAACAAATTATATACTTCTAAAACATTAGTGCAACATTGCATAAAACATAACAGAACAGATCCAGATGCAGTAGAAACACTTACACAGTACTTTCGCAGCTTAACACAGAATAGGCATAATATAGTAGCTATTAAAGATTCGCATAACCAGTACACATAGAATCAGTTACTCAAACAATCTTATTCATCAATCCGTCAGTTCCCTCTTACAATATCCAAACCCGACTTGCACACAACAGTAGAGTCCGCACACAACAGGACTTGGGATCTCCGCACACACAGCCAACAGGAGTCCTTCCCCAAAAACCCAAACAGATCTACTAAGCCACAATTCGTATCAAGATATCATCTTCTTCTTTCTCTTACCATTCAAAATGTCCCTCTATATATAACAATCTAGCCTAATCTTTCCTATGGTCCGAAAACCATGCTTTGCGGACTCTAGGTCTACCTTTTGACCCATTATAATTCTTTCGCAGCTTGTAGGGGACCCTGTTCCAATAGTCCCCCAACACAATCTTGTGACTCATCTCAAGTCACTGTGGTGGTGCAGTATCTATCTACGCACATAGGGTATTGATGGTTGCGATCAGCGGAGGTAACACTTCTTTACTCTGGGCAGCAGCACTCTGTGCAATGTCTACAAGATTCTGGGAGGTCGGTCCTTCAGTTGCCGCGGTGACACTCTCTAGTGTCCGAGTTAGTCACTTGATCGTGCCATCTACATCCTGCAAAATTTGTAGGGCTGTGGTGGCCCAAGGCTTCAGACGTTTCGCAATGATGTGCTTTTTGCACTGGAGTTCCTCAATCTCGTCCTAGAGATCATTGTTGGTCTTCAAACATGCCAGGCACTGTGCAGGCACCAAGGTGGGCAGCGTAGCTGTGACCTGTTAGAAAGCTTCTTCCTTCTACCGTAAGTCCTGATTGATTTCACGGAGGACTGGATCGTGCTGGACCATAGTCCAGAGTTGCATGGCTGACTCTAGCAACTAGGCACCTTGAGAAATCTGCCTCGAAATAATGTTCGTTGCTTCGGTTACTAGTGCAGTGCACTGGGCTCGTACTTCCGGAGGCGTTTTGAGCTGCAATTTGGCCTATAAGTCGGTGATTTGCTGCTCCAGCTGCGTCTTGACTACATGCATTTCCATCCTAGATGCTTTTAGTGCTGCAACCAATTTTTCCACTTTAGCCTGAGGCGTGGCTGCGACCGGGATCTCGTCTATAACCTCCGTGCAGAGCTAGTGGATTATTGTTTCGAGCTCCTCCTGCTGTGAAATGGCGAGGAGCAAGTCTGTGGCCTACTGCGTGACGGACTGCTCGACCATACCAAGCTATTGGTGTATTTTCTGGTCGCAATGGTTAATCTCCTGGAATACAGCGTTGTGGAGGCCTTGTAAGGATTCGTGGGGCAGCTTAGCCAAGTCCAGTTGGATCCTTGTTCCTTCTTGGATCTGAGTTCCTATCAGGGTAGCGCTAGGTACATAATAGAGATGGATTTCTTCCGTGGCTAGCGCTGTTCTGCTGGTTACCGAAGAAGTTTGTGCCTGGCCGATGCTGGTCTGTAGCGTAATTGTTTTTAACTGAAGGGCACAGAGCTCAGCCTGGATTGTGTCGAGCGCAGCCTTTTGCAGTTCTTCTATGGTTGCCCACTTATCTTCTGTATCCATCATAACTGCATCCACGATCTGCTCGAGGTCACCGTTAGTTAGTGTGACTGTCGCATCATAGCGCTTGCGGTGGGCATGTTGTTTCTTTCGGGGCCCTGGTGTAGGCTCTCCTGACCGCTTCGTATCGTGGGGGGGGGGGGTGGTATCCTTGTCATAACCCACTGGAGTCTCAGCTGTGGTGACTTTGGTGGTGGTGTATCCTTTTCCGTGGCTACGTCTGAGCCCTTCAAGCTGGGCTCTGTGGGCTCCCCACGGGTGGCCGTGAAGCCTATTTTCCAGGCAAGGCACCACAGCGTGATCATCAGGTCAATTTCTTCATCTTCTACCATATACAGAAGTTTCGTCCATGTATTATTTTGGAGGTTACGGATCTGAATATGGTGCATGGTAACTTGAAATGCTGCAATACTTTTGTATTTTTCATATACCGTTGGGGACAACCGGGGTCGGGAATTTATGGCTGCTACCACGCTGCTCTGGAAGAGGACCCAGAAAATTTTTTTATCCTCGATGCGCTGTGTATCCTTAGAGTCCCATAAATGAGCATACCAAGCTCCTTCACACATCCCTGGGGGGAGCTCGGGGAGGACCGACTCCTCAGGGGTGTCCCAGGCGACCATTGCTATAAGGAGTAATAACCATGAATAACAGAAGTGTGTCCCATGCTCCTGAGATTCACGGACATTAGCTAGAAATTCCTCGCATAAATATTGAGCCCAATTGAAGGAGACTCCCTTCGCACATCGGCCGGCTAGCCGAATAATCTAGGCAGGGACGGTCGCATCCTAGCACTTCCTCATCAGCTTGCAGGCTAAGAGCCTAGTACCCATCTGTGTAGCAGGATCACTAATAGTCTGGATCACAAAGCCTTGCATATTTAGACTCACCTTGTAGGTCTTCTGTAAAAACTTAGTGGTATTTGCTTCGTACTTTTTGCCCACCTGCTCTAGAGGGTGCGCCTTTGCATAGGAAGGCCCATAATCTTATGGATCAACGCAGCATCAATAGGGACTCTGTCCTGAATCCATAAGCAACCATCGTGAATTAAGGCAAGCAACTACCGAGCCAACCGATCTGTGACGTTGTAATGGCCAAAATGGGGCATTCGGAGCAGATTCAAGAGTCCAGACCCAGCCAAGCCACATACCCAGCGCTGAGGAACCACTGTGACTCCATCATTTGTATAGATCGTATTGAAGTACAACGTGGGGGCCAACTCAGGGAGGGTTTCAGAGTCTGCCAAGTCGTGATCATCAAACTTGACCTCATGGAGTCTTCCACAAGGATCGTTAACGACAAGGACTTCTCTTGGGGTTAGGGGGGTTTGCAGATAGGTGACCAAGCCATCCAAGTTATTTGGCGTTCGCGTGGATGGTCTACGTGGGATAATGAAGGGAGGTAGCCAATTGATCGGATTGGTAGGCAGAGCACCTTCCTGCACATCTTAATCCAGAGGTGATGCCGGAGGGGACCTGGCATGCCTCAGAGAAGTCCTAGGCTTTTCGGTAACCCAGTTTGCAGTTTTCAGGGCTTTTCCTGAGCCTTGTGCTTTCTCTTTTCCTTTCCTTTTGACCGGCATAGAGGGAACTTCTTCTAGTTCAGACTTAACTTCCATTATTTCCTCAACGTCAAGCCTTGTCGGGGCCGAAGGTTCAGCAAGGTTAGTGGCCGTCATCCTTGCACAGAAGATAAATCCTAGCCCTAGGTGGCTACTATCATATGGATTAGGTTGACCAAACATGAGAAGGATAGTGCAGATACTGGAAATCTGATTGCTCAAGTTCTTCCAAGAGAAGAATGATGAGTGCAAGCTATGAGACGAAACCTCTGGCTGAACTATCTGGTTCCTTCTATAATACCCACAATCATGCAACGGTAAGGGAAACTTTATCGGGGATGTACCCCCCAGGAAACGGTAAAAAAATCCCAAAATTTGCTTTATCAAAATACCCAGAGGCTGCTCCCTTTAACGGTAACTTTTTCTTTTTACCAATTGTCACCGTTCCAACGGCTAGTTTTCATAGCCCTTGTGTGCTTGGCCTGTCTGCTATGCTAGGGTCAATCATCTGCCTCTTCTGTGCATCCTCCCCCAACACAGGCTTGCTTCCTAGGTAATTTATGACCAAAGACAAAATTTCCTGACATTTTTTATCCCAAGATAACTTTATCTTTCGTGTAAGTGAGGTTTTAAGAGGGGCTATAGTCAGAGCAAATTTCCAAACGAACCTTCTGTAATAACTTGTGAGGCCCAGGATTAAACACAATTGTTTTTTTTGTTGTAGGGGCTGCTGAATAGATGAGAGATTTTTTTTCCGTACCTATAGCCGTGGAGGGTGAATTTTAATGCTACTTGTTTGTGGTTGAATCAGTTTGGTGCCCGTGCATGGCCTTGAGTTAGAAATGGCTTGTGGGTCAACCTGTCCTTTTTTTGGGGCTAGGCCATAGTAATCGATTATTCCTAGCTCCTTGGTTCCCATGTGGGTTGTTCAGTATTTGATCCGTAAAAGTAAGGTAGGTCCCTTACCTCTGAGGAAACACAACAGAATTCTTTTGTGACCTGACGACAATGCAGCGCCGAGACATCATGTAACCGACTCTGCCAATTCTCTATCTCCTCCTCAGAATTAGAGAATCATTCATTATCCTCTTCCCAGCAAAGTACTCTATCCACTGTTGGGTTGATTGTGTCCCACGCAGTTATCTTATAGATATGGTCCACATCCTCGTCCTTAGGTACTGGTTCAGTATAACGTTCAACTTCCGCCGGGTCTAATGGTACTATCACCCCTGTGCCATTATTTTCAAACACCATGCTTCTCTTTTTTAATTTAATGATACCACCCATGTCGATGGCCCAATCCAATCCTAATAGTGCAGGGTAGGGATCCACATCTTCTGTGATCTGAATGACTTCAAAGTCAGCCCGGACCTTGACCCCTGCGATATCTACCATAATCCCTGATAGCCTCCCTAAAGGTACGATCTTCTGTTGATTAGCCATACGTAGCTGGATAGTAGACCTGTTGAGTCTCAAATCTGCATCTTTTCCATACACTTTTCCATACCTTTTTTCACTCACCTGAACCTCCCAAGTTTTCAATATCATGTGCAAAAGAGCATCTAACATGGTTTTTAATTATATTTTTGTGTTTGCTATTTGATTTAGATTTTGTTCATTCAGCTGCGGAATCTTGCCACTTTCCGCAGCTGCTGCAACTTTCCGTAGCTATTTTGTGAAACTCTATGCTACAGGTGTCTACAAGGAAAACGAGCCACATGGGCAGGTCAGGAATGACGTGGACATGGTTCGTGTCCTATTGGTTCAAGAAAACTCATCCAAAGAAGTCGCGGTCAAAGGCGTCCACATGGAAGTCAACCATGGAGTCTCATGTCGGCAGGACTCTGTTTCGTGTCACATGAAGATTCATACGGCCGTTTCTAAGCCTGCGGAGGATAAATCGACATCTGTACAAGGTTCCTTAGTCGAATTCAAGCATCCACCTCTCGTAGATTTACTTTCCAACACGGCCATGATCCTAGATCCATGGACGTAGTGGTCTACGTGCTCTTCACCAGCATGAACTTTAGGAGACAGTTATAGTTCGTTGTTATATATAATGCGTTTGCATACGCATATAGAGTTAGTCGATGTTAGTGGATGTTAGTCTCTGTTATCTTTTATTAGTCTGCTCTGTAGTGTGATTACGCTGCACTTGTGTCGTAACATCACCATTCTGTAATGACTGCTTTTTAATATAAGAAGACTTTGTTTTCCAACTTAATTCGTATTTGAGGACCGTTGCCAAGGCTGGTGTAGAGGGCCCCTGCTCAGCTAAGGTTTTGTGCATTAGTGTATAATTTTAATTTCGTTTCTTTAAAGATCATTGTGTCATAATCCATTCATATGTTCATACATTGCATTTGTTTCATTTCTGTTTATAAACTTCCATAATTTCCATCTCATTTCTGTCTTTCATGTTTTATGTTGATAATCACTGATCAGTGTTCTTGTTTCAGGATATAGATAGGCAGCCTGGGCATTTTCATAGCTTTTTGACTAGTGACATGGAACTAACATTGTTCTGCTGCTAATTTGCTTTTCATAGCTTTTGTTTAATTCCAGTATTGCTTATTTGCTTCAGTAGTTAAAGTTAGACATATTAAGCTGCTCATAGCATCTTCAGTTGCCTTCGAAAGCCACAGCTGGACTGATGGTGAGGGATTGCATTATGAAATGTGTAGTTTAGTATTAGTTTCTTTTCTGCAAATTTAGATATATTAAGTTGCTCATAGCATCTTCAGTTGCCTCCGAAAGCCACAGCTGGACTGATGGTGAGGGATTGCATTATGAAATGTGTAGTTTAATATTAGTTTCTTTTCTGCAAATTTAGATATATTAAATCATGCATGACATCTTTGGTTGCCTCCGAAAGCCACAACTGGACTGATGGTGAGGGATTGAATCATGAGTGTATGGTTTAGTATTAGTTTACTTTCTGCAAATTAAATATCAGTTACTCAAATTGTTTATGATTACTTTCGAAAATCATAGCTGGACTAATGATGAAGGATCATAAGATAAATTGATGTAATCTGATTTAGATTTAATTTGTTGCAATTTTGAATTTCCTTAAGCATAGTTTCTTTTATGTTTAGTTGGCAGCAAGAATAGTTTAGTTTTCATGCTCAATAGTTCATTATTTTGATTTACTAGACTAGCAGCACTTTTTCATTTCAGCAGCACATTTTCATTTCCTTTCAAGTCTTGTCATTGTAAATTTCAAATTTCTTTTTAAAGATTTCAAGTTGGTAAATCATTATAGGGGATATCACTTCCTTGAACAAACATAACCAAACTTGTTTTCATCTTAGAATTTCCATTTCACCTTAAAAAAACCAAAAACGACAAAAAGTTAAGAAATAGGTTATCTTGCACATATAGTGCGCCGCACTTCATCATCTTACGATTCCCGGATTGACAAATTAAATGCAGCAATTTAGGACACACTAAATTGACCAAACATTTTGGCGCCGTTGCCGGGGAAGTGTAACTAGGTAGCCAATTTCTTTAAAAAAAAACATAAAATCATAAAAGAAGGGAAAACTTGATAACTTCTTGAAGTATTCTCTCCTCTTGCACCTAGTGTGATCTGGAGGATCAGAAAAGAGAGTTATTGGTTTAGTAATTTCTTAAGTATGCTCTCTTCTTGCACCTAGTGTGACCTGGAAGATCAGAAAGAGAATTATTAGCCCAACTTTTAAAAAATAAAAAATGACATGCATAGAGCAAGAGATTCTAGGGGAAGGTTTATAGCTAAAGCCAAGAGTTCGATTTTTACAACTCCATCTTCTTCAAGGCATAGACAAGATTCACCACCATCTACCCCTAGCCTTAAGATTTTTGGAATTCAAGGAGCAGCTTAATTAGAGGATTCTCCTATACCACCTACTAAATCTCATTTAGAAAAGGAAGAGACTCCCTCTCATCCTCCCTTGATAGAAGAACCAGAGGACTTTAAGGACTCTAAAGAAACTATCATGGCAGAGAAAATAATAGATGGATTTGGAGGTAGAGGTAGAGGTAGAGGAGGAGGAAACAATGGAGACAACAATGGTGAAGGTAATAATGGAAGAAATAGGGAAGGAGACAATTTGTTTGGATTCCCTATAGTTGATGAGGAAACTCATACAACGATGAAAAATATCTCACCATCTGTCCTCCCTAACTTTTATGGATTGCGAAGTGAGGATCCTGAAACATTTCTGTTTGAGTTTGAAGTCGTGTGCCGAACCTATGACTATATGGAAGAACTCAAACTGTTTCCTTCAACATTGAAGGGAGCTGCTTTGAAATGGTTCATGGGATTAGCTACTCAATCTATTAGAACTTGGAATGATATGAAACAAACATTTTTGGATAGATACTTGGACTATTGTATGCCCACCAATCACAAGGATGAGGTATTCAAAATGATGCAAAAAGAAGATGAAAATTTGGAAGACTTACTCGAAAGATTTCAATACAACCTGAAAAGAGCAAAGATGAGCAACTTAGATGATGAAACCTTGAAAGCCCTCATATTAAAAACCATTAGAGATGAATGGATAGATATTTTAAACATGATGGGGAAAGGAGACATTTCTCAACTTCCACTTCGTGACATAACAGAACTATGTGTCCATCTCTCAAGAGGAAAATCTAAAACAGGAAAAGGGCCTAGGGATCCTTCTCTTATTAGGGCTAACAAATCTGCAACTGGATCAGTAAGTAGGGCATAGATTGGTAATATGCTTGATGAGTTCAAAACTGATATCTTAGGGAGCCTTAGTGAACAACTAGACACCCTTAAAATCCAAAACAAGCAGAAAGCAGAAACAGATGCTTTAGCCATCTTTTGTCCGAAATGTAGGAAGAAACATGCTTTAAGGGAATGTCCCTCGGATGCAAAAGTTGTAGAAACATGTATGATTTGCTCAGAAAATCATGAGATCAAGGATTGTCCTTCAATCCCTGGACTCAAAGCTGTTTTTCAAGAAGATCCAAATTCAATAGAATCTCTCTGTTTTGTCGCAAGGAGACCTTGGCAGGGACAACAATCTCAAGGGTTTAATAACCCTATGAATCCTCAAACCCCACCAAATTGGACTCCTTGGCAACAACCTTGGCCCCAACATCAAAATTCATATCAGCCATGGGTACAAGGGATGCAAAATCCTTATGGGAGATTTGCTCAATTTGATCAATATCCTCCATCTTTTCAAAATCAACAAGCTCCACAATTTCCAAGCCCAAATCCACAACTTTCATTGCCATTTCCACAACAACAACCTTCTCAACAAAATACAAATCCTCAACTCATGCTCCCATACCAACAGAAGACAAATCAACTTCCAGCTCACCCATTGCCAAATCCTAACAATAAGAATCCTCAAACTACTTATATGGTAGAAGGACAACAATTTCCTACCTATATGATTGTTCCTCTCAACGATGTACAACTCCGATCTGGTAGAGTTTTAGAAAAACCTTCTATAGATATTCAAGAGCAAGATACCTCTGAGGAGGACTCTCTTCAAGTTAATAAGGGTTCTGAGGAAGAATCTCTTCAAAATTCAAAAATTCAAAAAGAAAAAGAAAAGTTAACATCCACAACTCCTATAGTTGAGCAACCCGCATCTTCATCTATACCTCCTTTTCCTGAAAGACTACAAATTCATAAGGGGGTGGAAAAACAAATCTTGTTGCCTAACTATGACTTTCTAGATGAATTGAAGAATGTTTGTATCAAGATTCCCTTGCTACAAGCCATTCGAGAAATTCCTATTCTAGCAAAAACCATAAAGGAGTTGAGTTTCAAAAGACCAGGAAGGAAACTAAAAGACACAAGAAGAATCCACCGGTAGGAAAGATTGCAGATATTATGATGGGAAAAATTACCATGCAGAAGTATGTAGATCCAGGAAGTCCAATTGTCAAGACACATATAAATGGGATAGAAATTCCAAACACATTGATTGACTTAGGGGCTGCTATCAACATTATGAGTAGACAGACTATGGAACAGTTAAAACTTCCTAATATTCTCTTTACACCTACTTTACTGCAACTTGCAGATCGATCAGTTATTAAACCAGATGGTGTATTAGAAGATATTTCAGTCTCCTTAGATTCTTGGGAATATCCAGTAGACTTTATGATTTTGACTCCCAAGAGTAATCTAGGAGGACACCCACTTATCTTAGGAAGACCTTGGCTAGCCATAGCTGATGCTTTTATTAGTTGTAGATCTGGGGATATGTACATTTCTAATGGTAATTCGACAAAGAAATTCAATTTGTATCCTCCAGCAAAAGCAATTACAGAAGTAGGAGAAAATGAATGGGTCAATGATGAGGACATTATACAACCTGTTTTTACCATTTCTAAAATCAACGAGGATAGTCAAATTCTCAACACATTAGAAAATTTTGAGACATCTTCAGAATATGACCCCACACAATTTCAGTTGGAATCTGACATAGAATATTTATCATCAAGACAAATGTCTCTTTACTCTATGGAAGAATTTGGTAGTTCTACTATTGAGATTTTTCCAGGAAAAACACTGAATATCAACAAACATTTGGAAGAGTCACAACAAGAAGAACTAACCAAAATCTTGCAAAAACATTCTACTGCATTTGCATGGGAGTATACTGACATGAAAGGTATTGATCCTAAGACTTGTATCCATCATATCTATATTGAGGAAAACAGTAGACCAATCAGACAACCTCAAAGAAGGATGAATCCAAATCTTAGGGAGATAGTGAAAGAAGAGCTCCAAAAAATTCTCAATGTAAACTTCATTTATCCAATTTCAGATAGCCGATGGATTTCTCCTTTGGTTATAGTACCTAAAAAGAATGGTAAATGGAGAGTATGCATTGATTACAGGGAGTTGAACAAAGCAACTTTGAAGGATCACTTTCCTTTGCCTTTTATTGATCAGGTATTAGATACATTAGCAGGTAAAAAGTACTTTTCATTTTGGATGGTTTTAGTGGCTATAATCAAATTCAGGTAGCACCTGAAGATCAAGATAAGACCACATTTACTTGTCCATGGGGAACTTTTGCCTACCGAGTGCTTCCTTTGGGTTATGTAATGCACCAGCAACATTCCAAAGAGCAGTACTAGGAATTTTTTCTGATCTAATCCATGATTGTGTAGAGGTTTATATGGATGATTTTACAGTTTATGGTAATTCAATTGAAGAGGCATTAGAAAATTTGGAAAAAGTTCTCATAAGATGTAAAGAAACAAACCTTTCATTAAGCCATGAAAAATGCTTTATGATGTTTACTGAAGGGATTGTTTTAGGACATCATATTTCAGGAGATGGAATTAAAGTTGATAGATCAAAAGTTGAAGTCATCTCCAAGTTGCCTATTCCAAATTGTCAATGAGATGTTAGAAGTTTTCTAGGATTTACTGGTTACTATAGAAGATTTATAGAAAACTTCACTAAAATAGCATCTCCACTCTTCAAGTTGCTTACAAAAGACTGTGAATTTAAATGGGATCCTGATTGTCAATCAACTTTTGAAACTTTGAAAACAAGAATATCTGAAGCACCTATCTTGAGAGGACCAAATTAGAAACTTCCTTTCCATATTTCTACAGATGCTTCAGATACAGCTCTTGGAGCTGTGTTGGGTCAAAAAGATTTAATTCCTTATGCCATTTATTACACCAATAAAAATTTGACTCCCACAGAGTTGAACTATACTGTGACTGAAAAAGAGTTCTTAGCTGTTGTTCATGCAATTAATAAGTTTAGACATTACATAACAGGCTATGAAACTTTTATTCATACTGACCATTCTGCAATTAGATATTTAATGAAAAAACTTGTTACTAATGGCAGAGTGACAAGATGGCTTTTACTTTTGCAAGAATTCAATATTACTGTGTTGGATAGACCAGGAAAACAGAATACAGTAGCTGATTTCTTGTCTAGGATTCAGAATAATAAAGAAGATTCTCCTGTAGAAGATAAATTTCCTGATGAATACTTGTTTGCAGTAACTATTAAGACCCCTTGGTATGCAGATATTGCTAACTATTTGGTTACAGGGAAACTACCTTCACATTTATTTCCAAGTGAAAAACGAAAAATTATTCAGGAGAGTTCAAAATATTCATGGATATCTAACGAATTGTTTAAAACAGGGCCAGATCTTGTGATCAGAAGATGTGTCAGGGAAGATGAAATGCCTGATATTCTTAAGGCATGTCATGATGAACCATGCGGCGGACACTTTGCAGACAAAAGGACGGCCTATAAAATCCTTTCTTTAGGATATTATTGGCCTTTCCTCTTCAAAGATGCAAAACAATATGTCAAAAGGTGTGACAGCTGCCAAAGAGTAGGGAAACCTACCCTTTCAAATGAAATGCCATTGCAAACACAGGTACTCATTGAACCCTTTGAAAAGTGGGCTTTAGATTTCATTGGACCTATTAATCCACCATCCAAGCAAAAGAAGTATATATTGGTTTGTACTAATTATGTTACTAAATGGGTAGAAGCCAAAGCATTAGTATCTACTACTGAAAATTCAGTTGTTCATTTTCTTTATGAGGATATTTTTACTCGCTTTGGTGTTCCAAGAGAAATTGTGACAGATCAGGGGAG
Organism: Pinus albicaulis; assembly: GCA_034641835.2. Taxonomy (NCBI): domain Eukaryota; kingdom Viridiplantae; phylum Streptophyta; class Pinopsida; order Pinales; family Pinaceae; genus Pinus; species Pinus albicaulis. Next base: position 1,429,781,563 of record CM076572.1, read on the forward strand.
CCAATTCACATCCAATTTGGTGGAGAAATTGATGGAAGAATACAAAATCAAGCACATAATATCTACTCCTTACCATCCGCAAGCAAATGGTCAAGTGGAGTCCACAAATAAAGTTCTTGAAAGTATCATCACCAAAACTGTTCATCTACATAGAAGAGATTGGGCAGAAAGGCTTCCTGAAGCCTTGTGGGCCTACAGAACTACATGGAGAAATACAACAGGACATTCTCCCTATGAACTTGTTTATGGGAAAGAAGTCTTGCTCCCCATCGAGTTCCAAGTCAAGACCTTCAAGATAGCAGTTCAGTTGGGGATGGACTTATCAGAAGCCCAAAAGCATAGAATGGAGCAATTGAATGAGCTAGATGAGATCAGACAAGAAGCAATTCTAAGAACTGATCTAGTTCAATATCAAAGAGCTAAATGGTATGACAAGTATATCAAAGAAAAGAAGTTTCAAGAAGGAGATTGGGCATTGTTATTTGATTCCAAGTTTAAAGATTTTCAAGGAAAATTTCAGACTCATTGGCTTGGGCCATATGAGATTGACAAGATCTTTAGCAATGGAGCTGTAAGAATCAAGACTATTGATGAGTTTCAAACTCCTCTTATTGTGAATGGCCATAGATTGAAAGTTTATCATAAGCCACTCTCAAAAGAGGATTTTGTCAAAATGTTTCAAGAAAGTTCTGCAATCAGGCTGGTACAGAAGAATTTTTCTTCTCCACCAACCTAGTTTTTGTTCTTTTCAGTTAAAAAAAATAAATAAATAAATAAATAAAATAAAAAATGGTATAAGCCTGAAAACCAATCATTGATTGGCAGTCTTATGCAGAAAATATAGGGTGAAAATCAGGAACACCTGACACTCTATATTTTCCAAAAAAAAATCTCTCTTTCATTTCACAAGCTTTGTCACCACCCACTCCATTTCATTCCATTTCATTTCATTTCCATTTCACTTCATTCCACTTCATTTTATCCATTTCATTCCATTCCATCAATAAAAATCTTTTTCATGACCATTTCCATCTGGTCATTTGTCATTTGTTCATTTCTATTCATCCAAGTAATAGCTGTGTCAGTTTCCGCAGCTGACATCTGTTTCCGCAGCTGACTCTAGTTTTTCAAAGAGAATGTACAGTCAGATGTTATTTCCATAATTATAAAATAAAATGCAGGTGAGAGGATAAAAAATGAAGACATGGAGCATTCAAGATACCAATGGAGATCAATTAGTTGAAGACCAAGGAAAAAGGCAAAGATTCCAAAGGTATGAATAAAATTTATTTCAAATAGCATTGAAAAACACATTTTTATATAGTTTTGAACCATGAGCTCTATCCATTACGTGCAATGATTATATTGACAGTTCCGTAACCTTTCACGATCTCCATGTTATCCTCTTGCATTCATTCACAAACGGTTTCATCATTAAAATTCCAATTTTCACTCATGTTCCAATATCCCACCGGAGATAATGAGACGTATTTGATTTGACCAAGGACTCTTACAGCCGCATGAATTCATAACCGTTGATTGAAACGTGCTCATATTTATTGCGCAGCCACCAAAATTCAAAACGCTGCCGAATGTGTTATACTTTGTTAATCTCTTTATCGTGTCTCTGCTGTATTTACAAAACCCCACTCTGTTCTGTCTCACTCCATTTCGTTTATTGTGCTCATTCTCACTCCCGGATATCTACCCACAGTCTCACTCCATTCCGTTTATGGTGCTCATTCCCATTTTATGATACATCCCCACAGTCATTGTGCTCGTTCCTGTGCATTCAATCGTTCTATTTCCATTTGAACCCTCACACAGGCAAAGTTGTGAAGAGCAGAAAAGTGAAATGGGTAAATTGCTAAGAGCAGAGCCGGAAAGACCAAAGTTTATGGAGGGTTATCCGCAAATAAGGGAGATATTGAAGAAAACAAAATGGCTGCGTTTTATCCAGAAATTCAGAGGTTATCACAAAGAAGTTACGAAAGCATTTGCAAGGTCATTTGATGGCTTGGAAGCGGAGATTGGAGACCTTAAGTTTGTGGTCAATGAAGCATCTATAGCAACAGCCACGGAACTCCTTCAGGAGGGTGAGTGTTGGTTTAAAAATAAAAGCATCAGTGATGAAGCATGGAGGACAATCTTACGAAACCAAGGTATGGACATAACTGTTTTTAAAAGAGGAATTCCTGTGCATGCATTGAAAGAAGAATGGGCTACTTTACTGCTAGTTGTTCAGAAATTCATTACATGTGAAGGTCGTTTTGGGTCCATGTATATGTACCATACCAGGCTATTGATGAATTTTCTAGAAAATCAAACTCTCAATCTCCCATATTTTCTATTCAATAGCTTGAAGAAAATGGCTGTGACTGTTCAGAAACACTTAGGAGATGTAGAGCCCCATCTATATCACCACGGCCTTGTAAAAATTCTGATTGAAAAGGAGTTAAAGGAAAGAAAAGACACATGGGAACAATTTCTAGTTAGAAATTTCTTTGAGGAACCTCAGGAAATTCCTGAAGGTAGTTCAACAAGAAGGAGTAGAAGAAAAAGAATAAATGTTGAAACCCAAATTACTCCTACTCAGGAAATTCCTGCAGCTAGCACAACAAGAAGAAGTAGGAGGAAAAGAGCAATTGATGAAATCCAAAATACTCGTACTACTACTATGGAAGGAACTGATAGGGAAGAGAGACTGGTAAAAAGGAAGAAGAAGGAAATCAAGGGTAAGAAGCCAATAACACCAAAAGAGAAAGAAACTATTGAGGCTGTACATAAAACTCCTTCTTCTGAAGAAGAAGATCATCAAGTGCTATCTGAAAGAATATTTTATCTTCAAAAACAGTCATCTATACCCAAAAAGGCAGAGAAAGGAAAACAAAAACAAAAGGATAGTGTACCACAGCGTGTGAGGAGAAGCAGCAGACTTAAGGGAAAATTGAGGAAAACACAAATTAAGGGTCCTCATTTCATTGATTTGGGTGAGGAGACATCTGAATAGTCCCCAACTGACCATAGTCCATCTCAGTCAGTTAGTGAACCTGGTTCATTTCATTCCCAATCAGACATTGAACATACTCCATCCTATTCTCAACAAGATATTGATGTAATCCCTCCTCAGCCAGATTTTGAAAATAACTCTCCTTCACGGCATTTTGGGGACAGCCCAATAAAAATGACACCTGAAATAGACCCCAAGCAGTAGGAAGTATATGACTATATAGAATCTTTGGAAAAGGCAGCCACAGGTCCAAGTACTTCTTCCATTCAGCCTCATACATTGCAGGATGATTTGGTCCAATCACTAAAACAGGAAATTTTTGAGCTGGAGCTTTTAAATAGGCACATCAAAAATGAAAATGAAACATTGAAAGAACAAGGAAAATTGGACAAAATCATACATGATAATACCATGCTACATTTGGGAATATGGCAGAAGAAGAATAAGAAACTGAAAAGGAAATGCCAGAAGTTGAACAGAGCACTTGTTAATATCAAATTTAGGTGCTTAATGAAGAAACCTAGAATGTTGGCAGTACCAAGGAAGAAGAGGAGAGGATTGGATGTGCTGGCTGAAGTGTCAAGGCACATGAACTGAAGAAAGATTATCAAAATTTTGGTTGCATGAGGACATGCAACACCTTCACAGTGGGGGTATGTTGAGTCCCAAATCTGCATCTTTTCCATACACTTTTCTATACCTTTTTTCACTCACCTGAACCTCCCAAGTTGTCAATATCATGTGCAAAAGAGCATCTAACATGGTTTTTAATTATATTTTTGTGTTTGCTATTTGATTTAGATTTTTTTCATTCAGTTGCGGAATCTTGCCACTTTCCGCAGCTGCTGCAACTTTCCGCAGCTATTTTGTGAAACTCTATGCTACAGGTGTCTACAAGGAAAACGAGCCACATGGGCAGGTCAGGAATGACGTGGACATGGTTCATGTCCTATTGGTTCAAGAAAACTCATCCAAAGAAGCCGCGGTCAAAGGCATCCACATGGAAGTCAACCATGGAGTCTCATGTCGGCCGGACTCTGTTTCGTGTCACATGAAGATTCATATGGCTGTTTCTAAGTTGCGGAGGATAAAATCGACATCTGTACATGGCTTCTTAGTCGAATTCAAGCATCCACTCCTCGTAGATTTACTTTCCAACACGGCCATGATCCTAGATCCGTGGACGTAGTGGTCTACGTGGTCTACGTGCTCTCCACCAGCATGAACTTTAGGAGACAGTTATATTTCTTTTGTTATATATAATGCGTTTGCATACGCATATAGAGTTATTCGATGTTAGTCTCTGTTATCTTTTATTAGTCTGCTCTGTAGTGTGATTATGCTGCACTTGTGCCGTAACATCACCATTCTGTAATGACTGCTTTTTAATATAAGAAGACTCTGTTTTCCAACTTAATTCGTATTTGAGGACCATTGCCAAGGCTGGTGTAGAGGGCCCCTGCTCAGCTAAGGTTTTGTGCATTAGTGTATAATTTTAATTTCGTTTCTTTAGAGATCATTGTGTCATAATCCATTCATATGTTCATACATTGCATTTGTTTCATTTCTGTTTATAAACTTTCATAATTTCCATTTCATTTCTGTCTTTCATGTTTTATGTTGATAATCACTGATCAGTGTTCTTGTTTCAGGTTATAGATAGGCAGCCCGGGCATTTTCATAGCTTTTTGACTAATGACATGGAACTAACATTGTTCTGCTGCTAATTTGCTTTTCATAGCTTTTGTTTAATTTCAGTATTGCTTTGTTCATTTCAGTTTTGCTTATTTGCTTCAGTAGTTAAATTTAGATATATTAAGCTGCTCATAGCATCTTCAGTTGCCTCCGAAAGCCACAGCTGGACTGATGGTGAGGGATTGTATTATGAAATGTGTAGTTTAGTATTAGTTCCTTTTCTGCAAACTTAGATATATTAAGCTGCTCATAGCATCTTCAGTTGCCTCCGAAAGCCACAGCTGGACTGATGGTGAGGGATTGTATTGTGAAATGTGTAGTTTAATATTAGTTTCTTTTCTACAAATTTAGATATATTAAATCATGCATGACATCTTCAGTTGCCTCCGAAAGCCACATCTGGACTGATGGTGAGGGATTGAATCATGAGTGTATGGTTTAGTATTAGTTTACTTTCTGCAAATTAAATATGAGTTACTCAAATTGTTTATGATTACTTCCGAAAATCATAGCTGGACTAATGATGAAGGATCAGAAGATAAATTGATGTAATCTGATTTAGATTTATTTTGTTGCAATTTTGAATTTCCTTAAGCATAGTTTCTTTTATGTTTAGTGGGCAGCAAGAATAGTTTAGTTTTCATGCTCAATAGTTCATTATTTTGATTTACTAGACTAGCAGCACTTTTTCATTTCAGCAGCACATTTTCATTTCCTTTCAAGTCTTGTCATTGTAAATTTCAAATTTCTTTTTAAAATTTCAAGTTGGTAAATCATTATAGGGGATATCATTTCCTTGAACAAACATAACCAAACTTGTTTTCATCTTAGAATTTCCATTTCACCTTAGAAAACCAAAAACGACAAAAAGTTAAGAAATAGGTTATCTTGCACATATAGTGCGCCGCACTTCATCAGCTTACGATTCCCGGATTGACAAATTAAATGCAGCAATTTAGGACACACTAAATTGACCAAACAAGACCATTCCAACTTTGGTTCGCCCATTCGTTGCCAAGTCTATTTAGGTAATACATTTGCGTCTGATTTTAGATCCAAAATAACTCGGTCCATCTCGTAATTGCCAATCTGTGCCATCAGTCACATCTCCCTCCCCGTGCGTTTATTGTATCTGTATAGTTTGTGCATATCCCTAATATATGGGGACATGGTAGGGCGTGTTGCGTAGCTATTTATTAATGCCTGAAGGTTTTGCATAGATTTTGGGTTGCGCAGCAACTTCATACATGCCTGCAAGAAAGGTTTGACCTCCTCATCTGCCTTAAGGTTCTCAGGGAGCAGGGGTGTAGGTGCCTCTGTCCTGATAAATTCCTTGCGAGCTGTTATAAACGTTTCTCTTTCTTTGTCTAGGTCCAACCCTTCTTGTTTGCTAACTACCTTGCGGATCAGAGGTTCAGTTTCAACCTTCTCCCTAGTTCCTCCAGTAGCCAATCCACTGCGCGTAACAACATTTACGCTTGGATCCTTATCGCGCAACTCAGCCTTAACCCTCTGCATATTTTGTGTAGGTGGTAGCTGATTCTCCTGCATTTTTGCTATTAATACTGGACAGTCTTCCAGCGTATGGTCCAACTATCTTCAGTACTTGCAGGATTGTCTTGTAGGGTTCGGACAATCCCTTGTGTTGGGGTTCCCATGTTTTGGCAAGTTTGGCAATACCAAAAGATGAGACAACATTAGAACCACTTTCAGACCTCAGGATCTAGCCCTCCTGCATCCAAAGAGGGATCTCTCTATGATAGGCAAAGGTATATGTATTTGAAGCTTTGTTTTTAAGTTTTAGGCTAATTATAGGCACGGGTTTGTTTGTTTGTTTGTTTGGTTGTTTGGTTGTTCGGAAACAGGAAGGAAGGGTTCACTATGAGACAAGGCTGAATAAAGAGGATTCTAGACAAAGGAGAAATGATTTCAGGGAACACTCGAGACCATTGGGAAATGGAGTCAAGAAAGGGTTTACTTGCTATTCGATATGCAGGCTTTCAGTTGGGCTAGTCATTTAAAGCATTGGATCTTAAAGATGATTGTGTGGTATGAAATGAAAGAAGGTGAAAGGCAAGGAAACCTCCAAGGTGACCATTCAGGAATCAGATCCAGGGACAGGACATGCCATTAGACACCTGTGATCCAGAACCTAAAAGGTTAACTCTTCAGACAAGGAAACATTAAAGATTTAAACACAAAGGTGAAGACCTGAGATCAGAGAGAGACTTTGAACTCTCAATGCTTCGGCATCCAGCTTAGGGGAACTTGGAGGGATTCAATTAATCAAAAAGGACCCTAGTGAGGTAGAATCAACAATTCTAAACTCCCAGTATCCCAATTCTTTCAATTAAAACCCAACAAGCACATATGAAGACAGATTCATTAATCCATACATCAGCTAGCAGTAAATTATAGCCACTACACTGGTTAAATTAAATTGAATCAGTACTCAGATAACACATACAATAGAAAACATCGAAGGTAGGGAGAGCAGAAACATAGGGTACCATGCGAGGGTAAATCCTATGCCAGATTTCTGATGCATACCAGTAGAAATGAAATATGATGAATCACAAAGGGAAACAAAGACAGAGATAGAAAAACATCACCGCTGCTTTAAATCAGGATCCAGAGAAATGTGCTTGTCATATTAAAGAGCAACACTAGTCATGTACAATGTTGCCAACAGCTTGATATTCAGTCTGAAAACATCTTCCTCAGCCTATCTTACAACTTTACACAAAGAACTATATCTCAAGAGAAACAACTTACAATTCACAGATATTCGATCAACAACCATTACAATGAGTTTCTTCATGAGTTTTATAGTTGAAACAGAGGCAGAGGAGGTAGATGAAACACTAAATGTAACATTAAAATAGAGTATTAAAAGAGGGTCGAGGCCCATTCTGTTTTAATATCTGAGCATTAATCTTCAGTACTCTTTGGATGAAAGAGTGGTCTTCGACAGGCTGCAATTTACTCCAGGTATGTTCTTGATGTGCTTTCGCTGCAGTACTTGTAGCACTCTGGTGAATAAACAAAAAGGAAGATAAATGACTATGATGCCTACCATACTGTGTAAAAAATGTTCTGGTAGCATTAAGACTGCTGTCAGGGGGATATCTTCTCGGGGACACAATGTAGAATAAATACAGTATGGGTACCGTGTCCTTTCTCAGGAGGAAGCTTCTGCCGATTGTGAAACACTGTCAATATTGTTTTCTATGCTATAGGCCTCTTCAGGCCTACTGTGATGATCATGAGGTCTTAAATTTGGTACAAATACCCTTTAAAAAATGAATCAGAGCTAAAATTCTTCAATTACAGGCATTAAACTCTCTGACTATCCACTGATACACTTTTCCGCTTCATGACTGTCTCTGTCTGTGAAATTTGGAACTTTAATGGTGCTGGGGGGTTTTACAGAGTTAAAATCTATCCAAATTACATTCTAACACCTTCCCAGGCTCTTCTCTGTAATATCAATCTCTAAAATTAGCCTTCTCTGTGCTCTGTGCCACTATAACAGTGACTGTGAGCAATGGCGGAGTTCACCGCCCGTAACCTGCAAAAACACACAAACATGTTAAGAAATCCATGCATGGGAGGATGGATGTGGTGGAATGTTGTGATGATGGCAGCGCAACAGAGGTGAATGCTATGGATGCAATGGAACGCGGTGAAAATATGCAGTGAAACAGTGAAAATTGATCTGACGAAAGTTGGGCGAAATGAAAAACTTTAATGTAAAACATTAAAATTTTTAATGTTTGCGGAATGATATAATTTTTAATTCAAAACATAAAGATTCGACCTTTGAACGAAATATGAAGGGAATGGGCGAAGATGCAATGGAAAACATATGGAATGAGTTTAAATGGTGGGACCACGGTCATGGCAGAGGGCGATTTAACCTGGGTCGTCAGATCTCAGGAGGAGATCGATGGTGGAGATGATTCGATGGAATGCCATGATCGCACGATGAGAAAATATGCAGGAGACGCGAGATGCAACGGGGGCCGTTGATCTGTAGAGATCAACGGTTAGGATCTACAGATGAGTTTTCGGGTAATGAAGTGGGGAAGCGATTTTAGGACGGAAAACCGCTGGTATCGCACGGCAAAAGAGTCGAAAGGTTGTTTTCACTTTTTCAACGCGATATGGGTCTTTGGCTGACACGTGGCTCTGGAAAATCACCCATATCGCGTGAATTTGAAATATTAAACTTCGAATGCCCAATCTACCCGATATGGATGTGGACCGTTGGATCTATGCCCATGAGATCCGACGGCGAGAGATGGAGCGCGATCTGAGGAGATGCATAGACAGTAGAGGTGGGGTCGAACAGACGGCGGTTTTATTTTGGACCGTCTGATCTAAGGATGAATAGCTAAGATTGGCGGAGGAGATACACAGGTGGAGAAAATGGTTAGTGGGTGAGAGAAATTTGAGCCGTTAGTTCACGGGAAATGGACGGCTGCGATCTAATCAGAGGGGAGCGATGGGAGGGCCAAAACTCCGATGAGCGATGGTGCGATTGGCTTATGACCATCAGATCTTATGCAAGATCGACGACTACAATTGGATCAGAGGAAACCAATCGGGGAATGCATGGCAGAATGAGGGTGAATCCTGGTCGTTGGTTCTTGTGGATTCAACGACTGGGATCGCGTCGGAGGATCGCAGTCGAGAGGGACGAAAGGTGGCACCATTTGAAATTTGCGATTGCGATTGGAGCGAGGATGCGAGGGCCGTCGGATTAAAGGTGAATCAACGGTGGGGAAAAGGTCATCGGAGGGGTGACAAAGGGGAATGCAGGCGCGATGGGACTTGCGATGACCGTTGGATCTATTCCAATCAACGACGGAAATCAATTAAAACGCCGACAAACTAATAACACCATCGCATCGGAACTTTCATTTTTACAATGGACAAGCATGTCTCGCTCCGATTATCCGATGCGATTAGTGCCTTGCGGGCTAGCGCTTGGTTTTAGCGCCTGGGCTTATGGAGGGGAAGTGGTTAGGGGCTGGCCAAAAGGTGCTTAGCCTGCACATGAAAAAATATGGGTTTTTAGCCAAAAACAGAGCTTTTAAGGCTGAAATTAGGCTTTCGATTAAGGGAAAAAGGGAGTTGCAAGATTTCATTTGGTTTAAATGAAAGAATTTGATGGTTTGGGAAACTTAGGAGGGATTTTTGAAGTTAAAGGGGAAATTTTACAAAAGGGAAAAAAGGCCAAGATGGGGCATTTTGTAGAGATACAAGGGCAGATGAAGGCTCTTTAAAGCACAATTTTTCACAGACAGTGAGGCTTTTGGATGGATACAACAGTGAATATCCTTTTAAAGGAAATGAACACATAGAGGCTTCAAGGATGAGAGATTTTCCTGGGAAATGTATCTCTTGAAGTCTCATAAAAAAATTTAGCCACTTGTTTGCTTGACAAAAATTTCATAGGTGGCTAACACCTCGCAAAGTGCCCTATGTCTCCACAGTTATAACAAATCAGTTTCTCCCGGCCCCGACCTGCACTTCCACCTCGGCCTCCTCCCTTGCTTCCTAAGGGGGAGCCTCGTATGCCTGTGGAGGTTTTAGGTGACACGGGGTCTGACTATACCCTATACGAGTTCCCCCGATCTATCATCAGCTCATAGGTTTGACAGTTCTGCTCATCATGCACTACTAACCGACAGAACCGACACCATTGTTTCTTTCACTCTGGGACGTATGCGCCCAGATGGGGACAATGTTTTGTATCATGCAGCCCTGCTACGCGGAAATCTTCGCACCATAACGCAAGTTTGATTGGGTCTATTCGTACTAGGCTGGATTCTCTGCTTGATCCAGGGCGTATCGGAGTAGGTCCTCCAGTTTGTAGGTAGTCTGTAGGCAGCAGGCACAGATCCTTCGTATGTCCTAATACTCGACATCGTATGCACCATAGATCTGTGATAGCTTCCCCCCCTCGTTCCTTTCATAGGTCCTGAATCTCCATGTGCATTGCCCCGAGCTACTCATGAATTTGTTGTACTCCTAATGAAGTATCTTCTCTGGGCATAGCTTCTAGTTTCATGGCGGCTTCCAAAGCTTTGTCTTGTGTTTCGAAATTCTGGTGACCCATAGGTACGCGCAGGTGGGGTAGCAACATAGCGATGAACCACTCTGTATGTTGTTTGTCGTCATACTTAAATTCTCCTTCTTTGATAGCTTTCTTTAGGCGCTGATCAGCTTCCCATATGGACTCATTCGTTCCTTGCTTGAAATATTTTACGTCTGCTACGACCTGCGCATAAGACTTAGGCTTTCAGAATCATTGTTTTAGAGCATCCTAAATATCTTGAATAGAGGTGATTTTGTTTTGATATATATATCGCATATACCAGTCCAAAGCTCTTCCTTCGAAGGCCAAAGATAACTGCGCCCTCTTCAAAGTATCACTTGCCACATTTTGCGCAGTCCATACCAAGTCTACAACAAACCAAAATCGGTCCAAGTCCTCATCTCCCACACCTTTGAAGGTGGGTAAATTCAAGTGTGCCGCCATATCCTCTTCGTTCGTACCCACTCTGCTTTTCTTCTCAGCGTTCCAATACTTTTCTTGGCATTACCCGATCCCCTTCTCAAAATGCTCCCTGTCTCGACAACGGAACCATTAATTTAGAGAAGAGCGATGGATGAGTCAGGAGGCGAAAAAATAGTTGGCGAGAGAAAAGTCCTGGCTGATTGATTTAGAAAAGCGATGGATGAGTTAGGAAGTGAAAAAACAGTTGACGAGAGAAAAGTCCCGGCAACAGAACCATTTTTTTGCTCGAGGGGTCCTGACCCAGGTTCAAAGGCTAAGGTTTGCCAACAAACCCCTATACTACTGGCCCTTTCGGCAGTGACCTACTTGGCAGGTCCAAGTCTCACCTGAAGTAGTATGGGTGGGTGCTGGAACCAGGTTTCTGCACCCTGAGAGAGGATAGGTAAGCCAAGAAGAGCTGCGTTCGGCTTTATAATGACCAGATTACCTATCTTAGAAGTAGAACTATAAGTCTCCTTTGCATCCACATGTGCAAGTTCAACTATACTTGCTGTGCTCAACAAATTACATACTTCTAAAACAGTAGTGTAGAATTGCATAAAACATAACAGAACAGATCCAGATGCAGTAGAAACACTTATGCAGTAATTTCGCAACTTAACACAGAATAGGCATAATACAGCAGTTATTACAGATTCGCATAACCAGTACACATAGATTCAGTTACTCAAACAATCTTATTCATCAATCTGTCAGTTCCCTCCTACAATACCCAAACCCAACCTGCGTACACAGCAGTAGGGTCTGCACACAGCAGGACTTGGGATCTCCATGCACACAGCCAGCAGGAGTCCTTTCCCAAAAAACCCAAACAGATCTACTAAGCCACAATTCGTATCAATATCTCATCTTCTTCTTTCTCTTATAATTCAAAATGTCCCTTTATTTATAACAATCTAGCCTAATCTTTCCTATGGTCTGCAAACTGTGGTTTTTGGACTCTTGGTCTACCCTTTGACCCATTACAATTATTTTGAGGCTTTGACCCGCCCCAAAACCCTTGCGCTAGACTAAATATAATAAAAAATATACAAAATCAGACCATTTTCGCAGCTTGTAGGGGACCCTGTTCCAACACATAGTGAACCCTTGCTACTAGCAAAAGGAAATAAAACAAGAACGAAAAATATAGAAACCATAACAAAAATTAATAAATATTAAAATGATAGAAGATTTAAAAATTCAGTACATGTTTGGGCTAGAGGTAGATGTGTTCCACCAATATGAGAACCAGGTCAACCACAACTAGTGAATCGATTAGTTCAAATTCATTATGTTTCCTATTGGCCATAATACACTTATGCTCTTGTTTTGATGATTAGTGATGCCCCCTTATAGCTCATCTCTCAGATCCAATTATAGTTTCACATGTAGGAGCATAAGAAGAAAAAAGAAACTAGTGTAATCAACATCCAAGCACACAACAATTTGTTGATTTTTCCTCAGCACTTTAGAATTAGGTCAATGTATAGAATATGATCACAAACACACTAAAATGCCACAACTGAAGCACTTTACACGATATAAAATGTATTGCAATAAATCCACTAGTGAAAAAAAAATTACAAAACCCATGAAATGTTATATTATAGCTTTAAGAAAATAAACATAGGGATCCCATACTAGGGATCATGGCCCTACAATTATCCTTTATACAAGGAAAACTAGGGCTTAATGTAAACAATGTATGACAATCTATCTACCCTTCAACAAGTCACACTTGACTTACTTGTTGAAGAAGCGCATACCACATCCCTTTCAGTCCACTTGCCTTGAACATCTAACAGGTCCTTTGCCACCTATACACACAAATATCTTACTACTCCAACACCTCTGCTACTGATGATCACAAGGTCCCCTGCAACTTCAAATTCTCTTGTACACCCAACTCTTCAATCTTCCTGCTATCAGTTCTCTATGCTCCTCCAAGAATCATTGAACATAGGCTCATCAAATATGCCCTCTAGCATTCCTCTAGTTTCTCAAAGAATCCCTGTTATGAGGGTCTTCAATAGTTTCCCTCTAAATGTCTCCTTGCTACTCCAACGATGATTGAATCTAGAGCACACAAGTATAGCCCTCATAATAGTGATTGGTCACCCCAAATCACAATACTTAGGGTCTTCTACTAGTAGCCCTCACATTAATGACTAGCCACATGAATTCACTAAACATAGGGTTACAAAATAGGCATTGATTACAATTATTTGTCTTCTAAAAATGACTATTGTGTAGAAATTATATAAACAATATGTATGTCATGGATTCAATCTGATTTAACAATGTACTAAAGCTAGATACTGAAGTGCTTCTACAAATCAATTGCGGAAATTAAACACAATCGTCAACCACATGAAGCAAAGAAGAATCAATCAAACCACAACATAGATAATTTCCCAGGGAAATATTGCTGATCAAAACCCCACTATATTCTATTGTATATTCAACATGGATACATGAAACAATTACAATACACTCTTCTCACAAGAGTCTTTTGTACTTAGCTAATTGTCTCACATAGTCCTGGACAAAACTGACCAACACTTAACCAATTATTAGCTTCTAAACAACATGCCTTGCTTGCGCAATTGCTGATGAATGCAATCCTTTTTCTTTAGTAATTTTGGCCTTGCTAAACTGCGCAAAGATCATGGGAAATCCAATGAGTTTTTGGTTGCATGGGTGCAACAAAATAATCCTACAATTGATATTTAACATCCCCTTCACCTTTGTCTCAATTGGGTATCCACTGGAACTGACATGCATGCATGTAATAATAGTAAATCATCGGTTGCATGTTAGATCACTGATTGTGAATTAAATAATATTTAATTCATTTTATCTCTCACTAGTGCAACAAATAGTTACAACTAGCACAACTGACTTTAACTCACTTAGCTGATTACACATGCATTAAACTAACGCACCAACTGCACTTTGAACTCTGTTACAACTAGAATTACTCTGCATGCCTCACCATCTACCCTCAACTCGAAATTCATGAGCTAACTGAGTTTATCACACTCAGTTAAATATTACAAGTGATTATGAGATAAGATTACATTTTATTTTCCATTTTAATTAAGGGAAAATTAAAATATACATGCACCAAATTTAGCCCACACCAGTGTAGGTTCTGCTAAGAGTTGTGGTCCCACACTAGTGTAGGTGCTACTTGGACCTCCTGGTCCCACACTAGTGTAGGTGCTACAATTTCTTGTTACACTTCAACACTCCCTCTCAACAAGAAAGGGATTATCTTCCACCTCGATCCCGCCTCTATGGTATTCGAATTTGCTCCTGGTGAGCACCTTCGTCATAATATCTACATCTTGATCTTCTGTGGGAATGTACTAAAGTAACATTATGCGCCTCTGAACACAATCTCTGAGATGGTGGTACCATATGTCTATGCGCTTGGACCTATCATGAAACACATGATTAACCGAGAGTTTAATGCAACTCTGGTTATCACAATGTATCACTGTCGGATCCATCTGAGAACCAAACAAACCAACCAGGATATTTCTCATCAAGATGTCCTCACACGAAACTTGACTTGCTGTCATGTACTCTACCTCCACTAAACTGAGTGCCACAGATCGTTGCTTCCGGCTGTACCAAGAAATGTCTGCTGATCCTATGATGAAGATCCCTCCTGATGTGCTCTTTTTGTCTGATGGACTGCCTGCCCAATTTGCATCTGTGAAGCCTTGAAGCTTCACTCCCTCTGTCTGTATGTACCATAATCCATACTCTCTAGTGCCCCTGAGATATCTCAAGACATGCTTCCACGCCTTCCAAAAGAGCTTGGTAGGCTTAACCATAACTTGTCTCAGTTGGTTAACTGCGTAGCAAATGTCTAGTCTAGTGTTCACCAAGTACATCAATGAACCTAATAACTGCCTATAGACAGTAGCATCCACTACTTCTCTAGAAGTAGCATCCTCTTTCGTCCAATTTCCTGGAAGAGGAGTGTCCATGGGTTTACAACTTTCCATGTGAAACTTACCGAGTATCTCTCTGGCATACTTGCCTTGAGAAACAAAAAGTTCACAATCCCACTGCCATATTTCCAAACAAAGGAAATAATAAAGGAGTCCCATGTCCTTCATTTCAAACTCCCTTGCAAGATCCTCCTTGCATGAGTGTATCAGTTGCTCATCACTTGTCAAAATTAGATCATCAACATAAAGTACGATAATCAATAACTTACCCTCAACCACAATCTGGTACAGGTTTGCATCACCTTCACTTTTGGTGAAGCCAACCTAGTGAAATAACTGTCAATCCGAGTGTACCAAGCACGAGGTGCTTGCTTCAGCCCATACATTTCTCTCTTGAGTCGAAACACATGCGACTCACCGTAAAATATCTCAAAACCTTCTGGCTTCTCTATGTACACTTCTTCCTCAATAAATCCCTTGAGAAACACAATTTTCACATCCATTTGATGAATGCGCCACCCCATCTACGCTGAGAGTGCAAGGATAGATATAATGGAAGAGTACCTTGTGACTGGTTTGAAAGTCTCATCATAGTCAATCCCCTCAATATGTGAGAATCCCCGGCCACAAATATGGCCTTGTACTTCTCCACACTCCCATCAGCATCTTGCTTTACCTTGTAGATCCATTTAGATCAAACCACTGATTTATCGACCAGTCTTGGGACAATCTCCCATGCATTGTTCTTGACAGTGGATTCATAATTCTCCACCATTGCATCAACCCAAATTGGTTGTCGTACTACCTCCTGAAGGAAGATGGTTCTGTCACAATACACTTGCTTATAAGAGCCATGTATCCAGTAAACCTGTCTCGACACTATCTCTGTCTTCGTAGTGAAGTAGGGGCTTCTACATTCCTTGCTGCATCAAGTCTCAATTTATCAGCTTCCATGGTGCGCCTTCTACTATTTTTGGTGGATGGCTCTACATGAGTGTTTCCTACCACTCCTTGATCCTCTGTGTTAGCCACCTATATTTTTCCATTATATCAGCTGGTGGCTAAATATTCTTTGCAGCCTTCAAGAAACAAGTTCAGTCCTGAAGTTGTTGGTGCTTGAAGTCTGTTGGTAAAACCATAAACTGATGATCAGATCTTCATACCTTTCCCTCTCCCAGCCTCTGATATTCCACGAAAATCCAAGTCAAATACTGCTGCATCCCTTTTCCTTTCCCTTCCCTTGCTTCCATCTTACCTTCATTTTTCAATTTTATTTTATTCATAAGAACCCCACAAAACCATATGTTATTCCTTATCCCTTCATTACTCTCATTTCCCAAGGTTAAAAAACCCATTTTTTAACCTTATCGGAATTATATTTCCTTTCGAAATTCTTTGGAAAAACCATAGAAAACACATTTTTCTATGTGTTAGGCTTAGACCCCTCAGGCTAAGTCCTCTGCCTTTTCTTCCTCCACATGCCCGAGCGCCAGGACCGACCACTCGAGTCCTGAGACGCTAAACCAAAATGTAATCTCCTCTCCGTCCTTTTTCCTTTAAAAACATTCGAAAACCCATCTTTTATAAGGTTTTGGCGTGAAATATTAAATCACATGTTTTATTGCCCCAAACCCTTCTTAGCCGTCGATCTGCTCCCCAGATCCGACGGAGCGAAGCAAGCCCCACCTGGTGGACCTCTCTCCCCCGTGCCCTTTTCCATGAAACCATGGTTTTCATCCCGCACCACTTTTCGTCGGGTGGCGGTTTTATCCCGTCGGCCAACGATTCCATACGCCGGCCGACACGTGTCCTCCGCCCTATTCCAAAACCGCCGCGCTATCACATCGCCCACGCATTATCCTTCGAACCATAGCCCCGCAGCGGGATCCACCTCCACCGTCGGATTTGGGCCCTCCCATCTGACGGTTGCCAATCGCCTCATCTGCTCGACCTTTAACGAACTTGCCCACCCGTTAACTTCCCCCGGCGCGTTCGAAAACCGATCTTCACCGTCGGTCTCTGCAGATCGACGGTTCTTATACGAAATCTCGATTCCATCATACAGTCCCCCTTTTTTTTCTCCGCTGACTTTTCAGAACGCTCCCGACCGTTGATTGCAATACGATCAACGGCTCCGATTGCTCCGTTTTCCCGCACGCCCTCCAATGCAGATTTGTCCATATAACGCATGATTTTCTCATTTTGTTTGTATTTTGCAGGTTTAAGGTTCTTTCGTCGTGTTTTAGGAAAATCTGAAAGACGAGGGTGAGGACTCCCGTTCTTTCGATTTATCCAGAGGATCGACCGCAGGGTGAAGAACAATGTTATCAACAAGGTTTCATGAGCCTTGAATGCCGCGCATCCCTGTAAATCTTGAAGAATACCGTCAAAATCAACGCAGAGAAAGAGTATCAGATATTGAAGACAACAATGAACCAGAGCAGCAGATTATCGGACAGATTGGAGGGGATTACGGCTAAGACGGTTATCAAAAGCCTAATCCCCGACTCAGAACACAGATTAAAGGAAAACCTAAAAGTGTTCATCAGACATACTGCCTCCACCGCCATACTTTGAGGCAAATTGATTCCTCAACCACCGCAGTGCCACCTATTGCCTCAAAATGCTCAATCAGAGGCCGAATTTATTGAACAAATCAGATATCTTGCCTCGAAGCAGCCAAAGAAGTTATTTCTGCCCCAGATTTAATGACAGAACGTTTGAAGAGTAACCCTAATAGTACGCAGAGCCTCAAATGTCAAACAAAGCTCCCTCCGAGCTTATTTCATAAGTGTAAACACATTAATGCAGTGGAACACCTGTATGATTTCTTCATCGAGCCTCCAAGGGCCAGGAAGACATTAATTCTGCATTAATTGTATTTAAGATCTTTTTATCAGATCTCACCTCCTCATCCTTCTATAAATACTTCAATAGAAGATGAGTGAGGGGTTGGATTAGTTGGTTTTCAATGTAATTGCTGAAGCATTCTATGTTACTGAGCTGAAAACTCTTGACTGTAAATAGTGGTTTCATCGGCTCTTGGAGCTCTGCTTGTAGCAGATAGGTTAGGTTGTGAAGAGAGATGGATTAAAACATTGGATCTGAAGATTGTAACCAGTTTGAAGCATCAATACAAGCTGATTTATGGGATCCTGGTCTATGCTGATGGTGATGTTATTCTCACTATAACTTGTATTTTGTTTCTGTTTTCAATTTGTTTCATTTTCCACCGTAAAGAACAGTTTAAACAGGGTTAGGACCTACTGTATATCAGTAACCTTCTCTGGCTGAGAAATCTTTATCTAAATGTTTTCTTTCAACTGTGTTATTTGAAAATGATTTAATTCAGTCTAAGTACACGGATGCTGGCGTTCCCTCATCCTTTTGTCACTGCTGAATGTTATTTTTAAATGTTACTTTCAATATATGTTGTGTGAGGATGAATTGAGGAAATCAAGGTTAGCCCTGAGTCCCTTTCCTGTTTTCTCAACTATTTGATTGTTTCCCTTAGGATGTGTTAAAAGCTTACTAGTTTCGAAGTACTTATCAGATCTTAGGCCATTCCGTGTTATCTCTGTGATCGTCTTGGAAGTAACTAAGTAAAGAAGAGCTAGGAGAGGATTATGGTGAGCCCAACCCGCTAGTTTCTACTCCAAAAGTTTCCTTCAAGTTTCCCTTTGTTTTTATATGTATTCTATTGGAAGTGTATCAAAGGCTGGATAGTTTCAAAGTACTTACCAGATCCTAGTTTGCTTCTATGTTTCTCTCAAGTGCTTGGTCAAAGGCTGGCTAGTTTGAAAGTACTTACCAGATCCTGGGCTGCTCTTTGTTCTGCATCTGTCATTTCCCTTTCTTATTGTATCATTCCATTTCATAAATCAAACTTTAAAGAGATCCTTAGGCATAGATGACTTGCCCCATAGATCACTCTTGAACCTGAATGTTTCAATTAAATCCTCTTATGACTCCATAGCCCAATGGATTGAAAACTTGCCATCATCTTTCTTCTTGATCGAAGCCTACTCTTTTGCTTGCAACTTCTCACCTTTGAACCTATTTGCATATAGATCTTTCTGCCTCAGACAACAATTATGTTCAATCATCCGAAAAGACCAAACAAAACCCTTGGACCTCATAACTAGCCTAATATCATTACCTTAAGCTTTTCAAAGACAATATCCATCTTTGTGCATATTGGAGAGATCCCTCTCCGGATTCAGGAGGGCTAGATCCTAGAATCCCAAAGTTGGTTGAAATGATGTTAACTCTGTGATTGGACTCTCCCAATCTTGCTAATGAATTACAGAGACCTAACACTCTGCATGTGGTTGCTCCATATCTTGAGGCTCATCCTTTGGAACCAATAGTTCCTCCTCTACATGCAAATCCAGCTCCCTCTCAACGGACAATCGCATGGCTTTCTCCTCATCAAATTTTATATCCCGTCGCACGACAGTCACTCTGATGTTTGGAAAATACACTCGATAGTTGTGGGGAGTATCAGTGTAGCCCAAAAAAATCCCAATCTCAGTTGTTGGTTCCAGCTTCTTCCTGGCGTCTTTGGTCACATGCACATAAACAGATGAGCCAAAATTTTTAAAATGTGAAACATCAAGTTTATTACCAGTAAAAGCCTCTTCCAGTGTACTCATGCCAAATATCCTATGAGGACAATGGTTCTTCACAAATATCGTTGTGTTGAATGCCTCCACCCATATATGTAATAGTATGCCCTAATCATGCAACACTGCTCTTGCTGCACCCATAATTGTTCTGTTCTTTCTTTCTGCGACCCCATTCTGCTGTGTGTTATGAGGTGCAATTAGTTCTCTCCTAATTCCTTCTTTGCTGCAGAAGTTATTGAATTCATTGGAGATGTACTCACCACCATTGTCACTCCTAAGAGCCTTCACATGCTTCCTCGTGTCTTTCTACGCCAGTGCTTTGAACTCAAGGAACTTTGAGAACGTCTTATCTTTCTTCTGCACGAAGCAGATACAACACTTTTGAGAAAATTCATCAACAAATATCACATAGTACTTATGCTTTGCTGTCGAAGTAGTAGAGAATGGCCCACACACGTCTGAGTGAACTCTCTCAAGGATCCCCAAGGCTCGGTTCTCCTTCTCATGAAAGGTGGCCTTTGCATATTTTTCGATAGTACATCCCTTGCATGTGTTTGACTGCGCAAGTGTACCCTTGGGAAAACTCGTAGAAATCTGCTGCATGACTTTTAAGGCTCTGTGGTGAAGATGGCCCAATCTTCTGTGCCATAACTCACCCTCATCCTGGCTCACCACTTTGTCTACCTTACCCATCAATTTTGCGTAGCCATCTACATCAAGTTTATAGATATTATTAACTCAAATCCCATTCTTCTTGGCTTGTCTTGTTTTTTTGTGTCACAAGAAAGCTTTTCCTTCACTGAAAACAACATCATAGCCTCTATCCTCCAACATTGCAACTGAGACTATCTTCAAGCCTAGTACATGCATTACATATTTTAATTGAAAGGGTTTACCTGACTAACTATAGAAGGTAATGGTACCAATACCGGTAGCACCGTATTGCCACTGATCACCCATCTCGATATGCATCTGGAGGTCCTTCTCCTCCAAGCTATTGAAAAATTCTTTGTCCCCTGTCATGTGAAAGGATGCACCACTATCCAAATACAACACTGATCCCATTGCACTTGACACCATGCATGAAATGAGTGAGAAGTAAAGCTCAATTTGCAAGGCAAAAGCCTCACTAGCTGCAGATCTTGAAGCCTTCTTGTTCTTTTTCTTTTGTGGACAGTTAGTGGCATAATGCACATGCTCATGATAGTGAAAACACTTCACTTTGGACATGTTTCGCTTCTTGCCATCTTTACCGGAATCGGATTTGGAATGGAATTTCTTTCCTTCCCCCTTGTTTGCCTTGGCAGCCAAAGCACAATATTCTTCATCTTCATTCTTACATGAAGATCCATCTATGGTATTCTGTCTGAACTCTTCTTGCACCAAATTCGACCAAAGTCGTTCCCAATCTGGCAGCTTTTTCCTTCCATTGACAGAGTCCTGATAACTATGCCAACTCTTGGGAAGTCCTAGAAGAGGTAGGCTCACCAAATCATCATCAACGACAGTAATTCCAACGCTCCCAAGCTCATCCTGACATTGGACAAACTTTGTTAAATATTTTGGCATGGAGTTTCCTTTCTCCGTCTTGATCTTCCTGAGTTTATCTTTCAGTGCCAATTTCCTATGATCACTGTTGCTCTGAAATAGATCTGTCAAATCTTTCCACATTGCATATGGTGTCACTTTTCCATGGAGACTTGAGACAATGTGGTCTTGTACTCCCTCCAGTAAGATCCTCCTCGCCTTTGCAACTTTATTTTGCCATGCATCAAGAGTTGCAACATCTGTTGCAGTGGGTTTAAGAACATCATTGTCAATGAATTCCTTCAATCCATTGTCCTCCAGTACTGCCTCCATCCTATCTTTCCAAGAAATATAGTTAGATCTGCCCTCGAGTGCATACTCCAATCTCAAGCCATTGAAATCCATTTCGATCCTGAATCACCTATAGCACCAAGAAAGTCTTCTGCAAATTCGAATTATATTTAGTCACAAACTCAACTTCTCCTCCACTATTGTGATTTCCTGTGCTATGATGCCATGTAAAAATTATTTCAACAATATGTGTATCATGGATTCAATCCGATCTAATAATGTACTAAAGCTAGATACTGAATCGCTTCTACAAATCAATTGCAGAAATTAAACACAATCACCAATCACATGAAGCAAAGAAGAATCAATCAAGCCAAAACACAGATAATTTCTCAGGGAAAGCTTGCTGCTCAAAAATGCACTATCTTGTATTGTATATTCAACATGGATACATGAAAAAATTACAATACACTCTTCTCACAAGATTCTCTTGTACTCAGCTAATTGTCTCACATAGTCCTAGACAAAATTGACCAACACTTAGCCAATTCTCAGCCTCTAAACAACCTGCTTTCTTGCGCAATTCCTGATGAATGCAATCCCTATTATTTAGGAATTTTGGCCTTCCTAAACTACACAAGGATCATAGGAAATGCACTAAGTGTTTGGTTGCATGGGTGCAACCCAATAATCCTACAACTGATGGTTAACATCCCTTTCACCTTTGTCTCAACTAGTCTCCACTAGAACTGGCATGCATGCAACTAATAATAGTAAATCATCAGTTGCATGTTATATCACTGATTGTAAATTAAATAATATTTAATTCACTTGATCTCTCACTAGTGCAAAAAACAATTACAACTAGCACAACTGACTTTAACTCACTTAACTAATTACACATGCATTAAACTAATGCACCAACTACACTTTGAACTCTGTTACAACTAGAATTACTTTGCATGCCTCACCAACTACCCTCAACTCGAAATTCATGAGCTAAATGATTTTATCACACTCAATTAACTATTACAAGTGATTATGATATAAGATTACATTTCATTGTCCATTTTAATTAAGGGAAAATTAAAATATACATGCACCAAATTTAGCCCACACCAATGTAGGTGCTACTAAGACATGTGGTCCCACACTAGTGTAGGTGCTACTTGGACCTCCTGGTCCCACACTAGTGTAGGTGCTGAAATTTCTTGTTAGAATTCAATATATGTGTTAGACCTCATAATACATTATCCAAAACCCTTATGTACAAACCTTCATATCATCAAACCCAACAACCATCAACATATAAGATGCAACTCAAAACCTCCTTTAAATGATCTCTACTCTAGTCTCAAGGAGTCTCGACCCCATGCAAGATTGATCGATGTTTTCAACCCTCTTTAGGGCTCTCACAACAACCTTAGGGTTTCCCTAACTCAATCTCAATAGATATTTGGTTTCCTTGCGCAAACCTACCTTCTAGGTTCGTAAACATATGCGCAATACCTTAAGGACCTGCAACCCTCACTCCAACAACATACTAGGCTTCACGACTTTATTGTGCACAAGTTTCAAGGTTCTCGGCCCTCCTCTAAGAAATAAAAAAACAATGGCCTATGTCACAAAGATTCACTGTTGGGTGCAGCATATGGAATATTAATGGACCAACATTTAATTTTCAATCTGAGAGATCATGGACTTCAAGGTGCAACACTGGAAATTCCACATAAGGACTCTAGCAACCTACAAATAAAACCCTAACTTGTGTAGAAACTGCTCACACCACTAGTTAATACAACCACACACCACACTAGAAATTGTACTCTTACTAAGGAAATAACAATCAAAGACTTTGTTGGAAAGACACTTATTAAAAGAGATAAACAAACTCAGAATTCATGCTACTCAAAAAATCAATTTCAAAACTCAAAAGATTCAAAAAATAGTCATATTCCTGTACTTTGGTTCCTACACTAGGAATATAGAGTGTGTTCATTTCTGTGTTATGACTATTCTGTTCCTGTACCAGAATGACCCTGTTCCTGTACTGGAATGATTCTGTCCTTGCACTAGGAAAATAGAGAAAATTTGTTTTTGTATTATAACAACTTTGTTCTTGTACTAGAACAACTCTGTTCTTGTAATGGAACAACCATATTCTTGTACTCATAAAAATTTTGTTCTTGTTACCAGAATGAACTTGTTCCTGCACTCGATAACCTTTCATTCCTTATTTTATAAACCAAAATGTTGTGTTATCAAACAAGGAACCAATAAGTGTGAAAAAAAAAGGATAACTTCAACTCAGGTGATAAATGAAAGAAATCCCAAATCGAATGCAAGTTGCAACTCAAAACTGTGAATTGTGAAAGTAAAAGGGAAACCATCAATCTAAGTGCAAACGACAAAACTCTTTCATTTAAATAAAATCTCACCAAGCATTCTTTACTCACATCCTCTCTAAAATTTTATCATGGTGTTAAGTGTATCATGTGCATAAACAAATTCAACATAAGATAAAGAAGTTTAATTTGCAGTCTTGAATTCGGATAACAATGGTCAACGATTCTTGTACTTTGTATTCTTCAGTGAACAACTAATTAACAAAACAGGGAATGCAGTGCAAATGAGATAGTTTACACATGTGAGATAATCACCTTCATACATTTACAATGAATATATATATATATATATATATATATATATATATATATATATATATATATATATATATATATATATATATATATATATATATATATATTGAATACTAATATATATTGATCAAATTATGCTTGTTGTGAAGAAATAAATGGTTAAACAAACTATAAGTATTCAAACCTTGCGACCCTAATCAATAATCCAAAAATGATTCAAGAGGAAGCTTCTTAGAAAAAATACATGTTACTGTGCTTAAAAAATAAATAACAATGCTTCAATATAAAGGGAAACACACGCGAAACCCTCAGATCTGAGATCACTCGGCGAAAGAAAAGTAAACACACAAGAGCATTACCAATCCTGCACAATCACCATTAAGAAGCAACCTTCACACCATTCATTCTTGTATCTAATACAGAACACATTTAACTGGGAGAACGATTTGGGTTTGTTGGGCCTTAGGTAGCCAGCTCGTTTCCCTTTAAGGAAGATGCTTATCTTATGCGGGCAAAATTATCATTACATGAAATGAAAATGAGATGCATGAACCTGACATTTAACTTATATTAATGAAGTTCAGTCCTTCAAACGTCTTGAACTTAGTAATCCAGCTTTGAATCAATCCGAGGAAGGGGAAGACCCCCAACACTTAGCTTAACAACATGAGAGTACAAAAAATGGCTTGTTGTCCTTTGCTCTCTAACATAGCTCTGTTTTTATAATTTTTTTACATTACAAATTTGGCTTTGGACAAGCCAATCTTTTGCAAATAAGATGGAAACTTGGACTCCAACAACTTGTCATCAATAAAATTCTAGTACAACCATTAAATAATCAAGGAAATATTGATTTGATACGAAATTTCCATTTTTTGGCAAATCTGGATAAGATCCTAGAATTATGGAAAGCAATATTTTTATATAAAATGACATCAAAGACTCTCGTGTAACTTTTATACCAATGAAAATCTTGGGAAACGGCTTGGGTTCTAGATAATTTTTTATAATGGTAAAAAACTCATTTACTCAGATTTTCGAGATTCTCCTCCATCTTCACGAAAATCGAGGTCAAACTTGGCATTTTGAAAATTGTGTGAATTTTGAGCAGATTTGTTGATTTGCTTCTAGAGACCCAAACGTGTGACCTGGGTGAAATCCAACTCATGGGAAGGTGTCAGATCATCATTTTGGACAATAACCATATTTGGTTTTCCTCGAAAGTGTGCCGAAATGTCGAAGCCCCAAATCGGTGCAGGAATGCTAGTGTAGGAGTGTTGGTGCAAGAACATAACTTGGTGCAATTAATCGTTGATACATGTGTATCTTTGTTGTGATTTAATATTCCTTCCTGAAACAACACAAGCACCATCATCAATAATCATTTTGATGAAAATCTTATCGAAATGAAGGAAATGGGTTAAATAATGAATAATTACCTGGTCATGCTCCAAGTTTAAGATACTAGCCCAACAATTGTGCAAAATGATAGCAATAAAAACGAAAATCAGGATTAAGCATAGGCTGAAAATGTGAATTAAACACGAAAATTCCAGGGCGTAACATTCACCACAATCATTAGCCCAGAACCATACCCTAAACCACACGTCCAACGACTCCTAACTCGACCTAGTTCAGAACATAAGAAACAAGACACAAACTCATCTTTCTTCTCCTCTCTAACTCGATTCTTTTAGGTTTGTGACTCCTTAATCTAGTCTTCACATTAGAACGATTGTAATTGTGATATGTATCAAATAAGCTTGAGTTCATCTCTTCTTATAGTGATCTTAGGTGGTGTCACTCTCCACCAAGGATAATGCATCTTAGGTCAAGTTGACTTGAGCCTACATATGAAAACCTTACTGACATAAGAAATAAATTCTCTTTCATTTGTTTTAGCCCACACCATTGAAGCCCTAGGCGCCCCTTAGTCCATCAAGGGTGCCCCTCATGCATATAATGAATAAACAATGAATTTTCTCCTTGGTTTTTTTCCAACGACTTTGGGTACACATCCCACTGCTTGGGTACATTGCCCATGAAGCTTCATTATCGTGGGTCAACTCCTCACAAACCCAGTGTCCCAAGGGTTGTGGGAGTACCTCCTAAGCTACACATTTCAACTCAATCTACTGTGATAAAACAAATCCAGAATCATCGAAGCTAGTACCTATAACCCTGACGCCAAGATACTCATACAACCATATTTTTTCATTCATCTATCGACTCAATTGTGCACAATTACGCATAGTGATAAGTAAATAAGTTTAGCAAGCTACACACTGTGTGTATTAAGACATTTACTTAGCTAAGAGGGATCTTAACTACATCTATACACAACAATATAGTGAAGGTAAGGCTTACACCTTTCCAAGTAGAAGAATTTGATACATGTTATATTTTCCACGTATGTTCTTTACGAGAGAGGGAGGGGAATCTTCCCACTCTACTTTTTTCTCCATTCTGTTTCAACAATACTTAGCTCAATGAACACCTTATAGGTGAGGAAT
The DNA here is from genome assembly GCA_034641835.2 of Pinus albicaulis. Taxonomy (NCBI): domain Eukaryota; kingdom Viridiplantae; phylum Streptophyta; class Pinopsida; order Pinales; family Pinaceae; genus Pinus; species Pinus albicaulis. Next base: position 1,429,808,423 of record CM076572.1, read on the forward strand.
CACATACGAAGGGGTCAGAGTAATGGTTGAACTTGGCAGCTGGCACAAAGAAAAGACATTAATATGAACCTTTGCCTCACAGGCAAAGAAAATATGATAATAAAAAGATAACTTATAGAAAACAGATATGTCTCTCAAATTAATATGTTGCATTTCAATAAAAACCTAAAAAAAAATTCCTCAAAACAAATTTTGAACCAATCTTGATCTTTTGTTGTTTAAAATCATTCTTTGATTACATATTATGAATTCCACACCATTAAAAAAAAAAAAAACACCTATAGCACTTTAATTTTATTGTAACGAGTTCACAATTAAAACCTGTGATTCAAATCTCTTCCAAATTCTATTAAAAAACTCTACGACAAAAACTAGAAACCAAAAAGAATATGTGAAGAAAAACTACAAACCATAGTTAGACCAAACTCTCCTTAACCTAGAATAATTAGGCTAAACCGTCCATGATGTTCAAACTGGAGAACATGCTCTCCATTATGGATGTACAGTGCACCTTTATTTTACAAGGCCATTTTGACCGCTTCAATTGTTTACGCGTCTTATGCATACGTCTCGTTCAGGCACTGTTCACGACATGTGGAAGGTGCAGGTGAGCCTTCTGGGTACATGGATGCAGCGCAAGTTGCACTACAAGATGGAAAAGTATATTGAAAGTGTAAACATTCTGGATCGCACATGCATCATTAACAGTGTGGACGGTGGACCCCACATGCAACGCAGATAAGATTAACGCGGTTCATGGTGCAATTGAGAAAACATTTTACTTTATTTTATTAGCCCTTACAATCAGGGCTTGTAAATAATCTCTGCGCTCTTGATTTTAATGTTATAATTTCTCGGCTCCTCTTAAGCTCCTAAACTCAACGCTTCCCTCTGCAATGACCATCCAGAGATTTGCAGCAACCAATTTAAGAACGTGGATTAAAACCCTTTTATGATCTGGTTGAACGTGGATTAAAATCTTTTTATGATCAAGTAATTGCAGGAATGACTCATTTTTTATCCAGGGCTATTCAAAGCTCCTCGGTCCATGTAGTTATATTTTTCTTCTGAATATGGTGTTTAAATTAGTTATCGCTTATGTTGGGTTTTAAGGTTCCAATCACAGAACAAAATGGAATGTGTTTGTGAGCTGCACTATTTTCAAATGAAGGAAAAATTTGATATAAGAAAAAAAATTCAATATTTAGGAGAGAAAATATCACTATATGGACCGAGGTGCTTCTAATAGCTCTAGATAGAAATGACTCAAATAGATCATGAGAAATCACTATCAGACTCAACTACTATTCAAAATTGGAGACATGCTCTTTCGAGAGTTGCAGTGGGTTTGAGTGGGTTTGATCTGGACGGCAAATATAACGGGTAACACCTCCCAACCTCCCTTTCAATGTATACAAGTTATATATAACATGTAAATGTAGATTATACTTCTCCCTAGGGTTTTCAACTATTTTTCAACAAATCGTTTAACCTTGTGGTGAAAATGATTAAAAAACTAGGGTTGTATGTGGCCAAACATCCCACTGCTTTAAAAGACAGATGAAGTCACAAATTTTGAAGCTACGGTATTAAAGCAGCAGCAAAACGGAAAAATCCAGGTCGCGGCCATAGTCGGCTGGCCTTCGTGAGGAAGACACTGTTGGTTTTTAGAACTCTTCAACCGAAAGAAAATTACATTCCCCGCAAATAGAACATCTGAGTGGCCTGACTCAAAAATATCTGGCTCTGCATAACAGCTATGACGGTAAAGGGATGATTGAAATTCATCAAAAATCTTCTCAGGCCTTGTTAATTTTAGATGTCATAGATCATGAGGATCAGCTACACTCGCCTTTACCGATTACAGATGTCCTAAGATCCGTTAACTTTATTTTATTTATTACATTTTGGTATAAAGATATCTTGAAAGTTCAGATCTAGAACAGTTATGCATTTATAAGTTGAACAGTTATGCATTAATGCGATGGACTGCCTGAATAACAATTATGAAAGCAAAAGGATGATTGAAATTCATCTCAAATCTTCACATGTCAATTTTAAATGATCTAACAGTTATATGCATTTATAAGTTGAACATATATGCATTTATAAGTTGAACATTTATGCATTTATGCTATGGACTGCCTGAATAACCCTTATGAAAGCAAAAGGATGATTGAAATTCATCTCAAATCTTCACATGTCAATTTTAAATGATCTAACAGTCATGAAATAAAAACTGTGATTGAAATTCATCTCAAATCTTCACATGTCTTGTTAATTTTAATTTTAGATGACAAAGATCACGGAGATGTCTTACGATCTATGCCTTTACCGGTTAAAGATTGTCTTAAGATCAGTTAGCCTTATTTTAATAATTATATTTTGGTATAAAGATATCTTTGAAAGTTCAGGACTAGAACAGTTATGCATTTATAAGTTAACAGGCCATTCAAGACAGTACGGGCAAAAGCTCTATTGTAATAATTATATTTTGGTATGCTATGATAAAATTGGTATGCTATGCTATTATTTATCATAGGTCAATGTTAGGGTATTATTGAACTAATGAGACTAGGAGTCATGGAAGATTAGGGCAAGTGTTATTTTCCAGTTCATTGGTTCAACTTTATTTTCCAGTTCATCGGCTCAACCTTATTTTCCATTCATCGGCCCATAAATGCGCGGAGGCTGCCCTGCTTTAATCTTATGGTGGAAATTTCCTGCCTCGGCTTATTTATGGGTGGATGGACTAAGAAATAACATTTGCCTATTAAAATGGTCATCTATTTATGGTTTTTTTTTATGAATTTTGTGGCTTTTGTATTTACAAACTTTTCTGAAATTTTGTATTGACAAACTTTTCTGAGCTCTGAGCCGTTGGATGTAGCTTGTGATATGTAAGTACTTAGCTTGTGATATGTAAATATTTGTCTTTAATACAAGTAGAAAAAAATAATTACAACACCTAATTACAAAATTAGAATAATTATGCAGTTATGAATTTTTAAGTTAACAGGCTTTTCTAGACAATATTCTCAAAAGCATTTTCTTTGACTAGAACAGTTATGCATTTTTAAGTTAACAGGCCTTTCTGGACAATACTCTCGAAAGCTCTTTTGCTCATATGCCTTCTGTCAAACCAATGCACTCCAAGGATTTGAAGATCTTGTGGATCAGTGTCTTGAGGTATGGGATGAACCGTCTTTAGCTATAAAAGTGCTTGTAGCACTTCTTTTTGGAAAACCTAACATCTAAAAGTGCTTGGGGCACTTCTTTTTGGAAAACAACTTAAAAATTATTTACGGCTGTACTTACCTACCTTCCTGGATTCCAATTAAAATTATTAAGGGTTTTGAGGGTGGAAGGGAGGGTATTACTATTGATAACAGTGTGGCAAGGCAAATCGCAGGTAAAGTTAAACTTTTGAGTTGAAGTTTGTCTGGTGAATTTTAATTAAGGGTTTTGAAGGTGGAAGGGAGGGTATTACTATTGATAACATTGTGGCTAGGCGAATCGCAGGGAAAGTTAAACTTTTGAGTTGAAGTTTCTGTGGTCATTCACCATTGACACTACATCACAGAGTTTCCAACGATTATGGCGATTTTCCTCAATAGAATCATTTTTATATATACATATCTATCACACAGCACTGTACATATTGTATATATATCTCTTGCTTACAGTACACGCACTTTATCTGCCACGCACCATTCCACAGGACACCTGAAGCACCTCGAACAGATCATCATCGATTCTTCCTTACTCACTAAATTGCCAGAAGAATTCGGTCATCTGTCATCGATTCTCCCTTTCTTACTAATTGGCAGAAGAATTCGGTCATCTTAGTTCTTTGAGGGCATTGATGTTAGAGGCGGGTTCAATGAAATCATAACCAAACTTTCTTGGTAAGGCGTTGTCTAACAGGTCACAATCTAGGCCAGACCCAATTAGCCTATAATTTTCTGATTTTTTTAAAAAAAAAATTCTAGGAGGGTTTAAATTGTGTTTTTGATTGTAAAAATTAATAAGTATGATAAATAACTTAAAGGCATTCATAAAATTTTATTGTGGGAGTGTTTAAATTGTGTTTTTATAAGAAAAATTAATCAGCATCATTAATAATTTGAAAAAACTTGAAAGAACTAATAACTTGAAAGAAAAATTTATTGTGAGAGTGTTTAAATTGTGTTTTTGATAATAAAAATTAATCACCACCATTAATAACTTGAAATAACTAATAACTTTAAAGATGTCACACATAAAATCTTGAAATAACTTGAAAAAAATCACCCATAAAATTTTGAAATTTGACCGCTGAAATCCAAGTTTTCAAAGATTTCAGCCAAATTTTCTCAAAATCAAACCAGAATTTCTATTAATTTGTGAGTAAAATTGTGGCCAGTTTTAGACTACACTCTTTTGGTAGATTGACCATCTTCCATCGCATGGACCTGTCTGGGTGCCAGAGTTTCTAGATCAGGCTGGACCTCATGTCTCGGGCCCAGAACCTAGAGAGGCTGCTGGATTCCTTGGGTAGCTTGACAATCCTCCACCACATGGACCTGTCTCTGTATCAAAACATGGAGAGGCTGCCAGATCATTGGGTAGCTTGACGAACCTCCACCACAGGACCTCTTTGAATTCAGAAAATTGGACCTGTTTGAGTGCCTGAAATTGGAGTTGCTGCTAAATTCCTGGGTTGCTGTACGAACGTCTCAATACTAGGCCTGTTTGGATGGGGATAAACTGGAGAATCTGCTACATTCTTTTAGTAGCTTGACAAACATCAACCACATAGAATTGTCTCGATGCAAGAAATTGGAGATTATTTGATGAAGTTGTATACCCCAGCCTTTTAGATTTCATGTTAGTGGAGTGTAGTGTATTTACTGTGGTGGAGGTTGGAAAGTTTCAGGAGATACTGGAATTGAGAAGTTGTTATAATTTGAGTATCGCAGGCCTTCTGTGGTCTTGCAATGCTTCCATGGCTAGCTTTAGAGGCTGCCCAGTGTTAAAACATTGATGTTGTTGGTTGAGTTATATGCAATCGATTGTGCGAAGTTGAAGAGCTACCAAAACTTAAATAGCTAAAGGTTCACTGGTGCCCTCAGTTGGACGAGTTGGAAGGAGAGAGAATATTGTACACCGTGAGGGGTTCTTCTCAGGGGTGTCCCAAATTGCAGTGGGGGTGAGAGAGTAGCAGAGGGGCTGCTCTAGGACGGTGTATAAGTTTGGCTCGATTCACTAAATTGTATTAAAAATAAATAATAATTATAATTATTTATTAAAATATTTTGAATTTTAGACTTAAGATTTTTGTGATTCATAATTTAATATTGACTTATTCAAATTACTACAAAAAATTATAATTATTTATTAATTTTTTTAAATTGTAAATCTAAGACTTTTGTGATCCATAATTTATATAATTTAGGATTGATGGACTTTTCATATTTTGAATTCATCACATTTTATTAAAATAATGTTTTAAAAAGGATAAAATAAAACAAATATTAATAATAAATAACTAAATTAGCCTAGATCATTTTAACTTTAGTTTTGACCAGAATTAAATCTCTTAATTTGTAAACCTATTTTAAAATGAAAAAAGTTGTTGCATTGAGAGAGGTACTTTTTAGCGATTATGAAATAGAGGTTATATAGAGGTGATTATATAGTATGAATAGAGGTTATGAAATATATGTGATTATATCTGTTCTGTAAACATTTTGACTTATTCAAATTGCTAAAAAAAATCAATAATTATAATTATTTATTAAAGTATTTTGAATTTTAGATCTAAAAATTTTGTGATCCATAATTTAACATTTTGATTTATTTAAATTACTAAAAAATAATAATTATAATTATTTATTAAAATATTTTGAATTTTGGATCTAAGCTTTTTGTCATCAAT